>JAMPIV010021097.1:0-602171 GCA_024509875.1 Oreohelix idahoensis
TATATAGACAGACAGATGATACACAGACAGACAGATGATACATAGACAGACAGATGATACATAGACAGACAGATGATACATAGACAGACAAACAGACAGACATGCAAATGATAGATAGATAGATAGATAGATAGAGGGCCGGATGGATAGTTAGGTAGGTAGGCTGCTTGGCAGGTAAGTTGGTAGGTAGGTTGTTTAGTAGCTAAGTTGGAAGCTAGGTGGGTAGTTTGGTAGGTAAGTTGGTATGTAGGTAGGTAGTTTGGTAGGTAAGTTGGTCCGTAGGTAGGTAGTTTAGTAGGTAAGTTGGAAGGTAGGCAGGTAGTTTAGGAGGTAAGTTGGAAGGTAGGTAGTTTGATAGGTAATGTATATGTAGGTAGGTAATTAATTGCGTAGGTAAGCTGGTATTTAGTTAAATGGGTAGGTAGTTGTTTGGAAGTATGTTAGTAGGTAGGTGGTAAGTGACGTGGCGTGTTTAGCCCGCACCATTGATGAGGGTGATGTGATTATTACAATACCCTTCTGGTGTACTGTGTTGATGTAGGTCGATACATTGTGTTATTGCCGCTAAAGATCTCGATATGATATTGTCGTCGCTGCTGTCTCGCTCAATTACACTCCGCCATTACAATAAACACACATAAACACACACACACACACACACAATAAGTGAAAGCTCGGTCATTGAGTCAAGGAGCAGCATCAGCTACACAGCAGAACAACTATAAAAGCGGTACGCAGGAAAAACCGAACAAAGCGAAACAAAAATAAAACCAGACAAATCGAAACGAAAAACAAAACCAAACAGAGCGAAACAAAACAAAACTAAACAAAGCGAAACACCGTAAAACAAAGCACCCAGTAACACTGCTGAAAAATGTGAAGAACAAACGAAAAAAACTATAAATAGTATTTTAATACTTCATCATCATGTGACGTATTCTTTCCAGAACGTTGTCTCCATTACAGCTGCTCTGAACGCATCACGATTCTGGGCAAGTCGACCTGCATCAGCCAAAGACAAGTTCAGACTCTCTGTGATTTCCTGGGTCCACCGTCGTCTAGGTCGACCTCTTCCCCTTTTTCCAGGGACCATGCCTTCCATCACTATTTTGTCCAGACTGTTATGTCTTTTTATATGACCGAAAAATTTCAGTTTCCTTGTTGCGATGGTATTTAGGAGCCAATGTTCCTGTACGTTTAGTGAGTGCAGTACTTCTCTGTTGGTCTTTTTTTCTGTCCAGGGTATTCTCAACATCCTTCTGTAGCATTTCATTTCGAATGATGTAACCTTTTTTGCAACTGTTTTATTGAGTGTCCAAGTCTCGCAGCCGTATGTTGCTACTAGGAATATACATGCTCTGTGTGGTGAACTTCTAAATACAATATCTAAATTAAATTAAAACAAAATAGTGCATAAAGTAAAAGATAGGATAGTACTACCAATTTTCATTGTTTTCGTCGCCTACGCCTTCAGCGTATTATTTGATAACGCCTTATCGCCGAAATAAAGGTACCAAATGCTTCTGGGTAACCTTGAGATAAACGTACCACTTTTCCAAGTTCAAGTGAAATATTTGCCTAGAATACATTGTAGAAGGGAGAGGGACGGATAGATAACCAACGCAAATCACGTCTCACATTGTTTCTAAAAATAAAACCAACTTGCTAGCGTTGCCTTAGGCGATTTTCAAATTACGATGTAAACGTTAGAAAATGTGGACACTACAGTCATGGAAACACGCTTAGCTCTTATTGCGAATGACGTAAATTCTCACGTACTACGAGAGACTCGTATTTAGCTTGAAAGTACATGGAAAAAGAATTGAACAGGAGGTAGTTTAAAAATAAACAACTAACATAGAAAAAAAGATGGAATTTTGAACCAAGCCACTTAGCCCCATAAAAATCATATATTCGTGTACCTGAAGACTTGCTGACTAAGAATATGTTGTTAATTACCTAAATAGTCCATTGAATAATCAAATATTGGTAATAATACATAGAGAATCGGAGATACTGTCAGGTCAAGTCATGTCTGCTTAGATTGGATAGCATATTTTTTTGAGGAAAAAAGTAGGTGACAGAAAGGCTAAGATGGTACGATGAAGGGGATTGGGTGAAATTTGAAGGAAGACGTAATATTATTGGCTGACCTAATATACAAATCTAGTTGGTAGTAGTAACGCATAGTGGTTTGAGATTTTTTTTAAAGAATTCATTCAAAAAAAGAGATGCTTGGTCACATTGGCCAAAGCCTTTTACTTTATCGAAATAGTAGGTTACTCGCTGCCATTTTTCCAAAATATTCAGAGGAGCAAGAGGCGATGAGCAGACTTGTGCTTTTTTATTAATAATACTACCAATGACAGAGGCGTAGCATCCATTAGGGAAGAGAAAAAGAAAACTGGTACCATTTGTTCCATCAAACTAGAGGGGAGAAGCAGGGTTGTCAGAGAGAGCTGACCATGTTCTTTTGTATGTATGATTTACATGTAAATTAGGAGGAATTAGTTTGATATTAAGACAGAACCATAAATTGCATCGACAGGGGTTCCTGCTGGCACTTGTCTGGTGCTAGTATTCGCTCATTGAAGAAGTCTGCACGATTTCTAAGAGTCTCTGGTACCTGCTTGTATTAGAGAAGTTCAAGACCAGAGGAGACTGAAGTGTTTGGCCAAACCAACTACAACTGCTGTGATTCCAGGACCCAGATAAGTGAAATATCTGGCCTGGGACAACTTATCACGATTAAAGAAAATCTCCTGTCTAGACAAAACGTTCCTCCAAAGAATAAATGAACAATCCTAGTGAAACAAAAGACAGTGGGATGATGACAATCCTCACCCTGCTTCCCAGTACCTGTAGTTAAATAGAGTAATTAACATCAACTTGAAAATTTGTAACAATGTACTATGGACATATTGTCTGTTGTATATAAATATCTTTATATATATTTGTAAATATACCTATCCATCTAAATTGATTCTCATTGAACTATAGTCCTGACCAAAACAACTTTAGGCTCAGGACCAATAAAGTTTAACAAAAGATATTTTAAATATAAAATTTAACAGCTGGAGTTGGTTGAGTTTATCATAGTAATTAGTATATGTTTGTATATGTTTTGTATTGAGATTCTTTAACAACACTCTTACAATACCCTAGACACTTTATGTAGCTTTCAGTCACGCTAGTCAAAAAAGAATATAACTTAGAGTGAGATCGTAATGTGGTAACAAGGAAGGTACTCTGTAATACAGTTGTTCATTGTTTACCTCAGAGACCTTCACAGTTGACCTCACTCAAGTACAACTATATGCACACCATTCTTCTTAACATCAAAACACACCACACTCTGACCAGTTGTAACTTTGTTTCTTTGCTTGTGCCTTGCCATAGGTTTTTCATCCGTATTAGTTTATGTGAAGCAATTGCAAGTCTTCTTTTAATTTCTACTGCACAGTCACCAGAGCTGTTGATGATTGATCCTAAGTATTCGAATTCATTAACATTTTCCAGTTCTTCGTTATCAATTTCATTTCAGGTTTGGTCTTTACTTTGTCTGTTGTCAATACTTTGGTCTTCTTGGCGTTTAGGTATAGATTCTGGGCCTCGCTATATTTTTTGGTGGACAGAATTAATTGTTCAAGTCCTTCTGGGTTGGTCGATAGGAGGACTGTGTCGTCAGCATATCTGATTTCCGGGATCTGGTACCCGCCGATGTTAAATGAGTCAAACTCTGTGTGTTCTTTGTCATCTCTTACGTTTTTCGTGATATTCTCGGCATAAATGTTAAACAGGTAAGGGGAAAGGGTACAGCCTTGTCTTACTCCTTTCTGTACTTCAAACCATTCTGATGTTTCCCCCTCTATTCTTACGGCTGCCTGTTGTTCTTGGTACAGCAGTGCAATGAGTTGTATAAGGTGGTTTGGAAATCCCTTATTTTCCATAATAGTCAATAACTGCTGATGTTGTACACAGTCGAAAGCTTTGGTGTAATCAATGAAACAAGTATGTAGGTCAACGTTGAATTCTCTACACTTTTCTATGATGATCCTCATGTTGAATATATGATCTCTTGTGCCTCTACCTGGTCGAAACCCGCCTGTACTTCGTTTATTTCTGTTTCTAGCTTTTGTTGCATCCTTTTCATTATGATATGTAATAGTATTTTGCTGGCATGGCTTATAAGAGCTATAGTTCTGTAGTTTGTGCACAGTTTCAGGTTGCCCTTTTTTGGCAAGGGTATATAAATTGATCTTTTCCATTCCTTGGGCCAAATTCCGCTTTGCCAGATCTTGCAGCATAATGCATGGTATATACGAGCGCTGCCTTCTCCTCCTGCCTGTATCATTTCAGCTGTTATTTCATCACAACCAGGAGATTTTCCACTTTTCAAGTGTTTGATTGCGTTCCGGACTTCCTCTATGGTAGGTTCTGGTTCACGTTCCGCTTCATTCATGATGTTGTTATCTGCCACTTTGTTTATTTCCGTGTACATTTCTTGACAGTACTCCTTCCATCTGTTCAGAATATCTTTACGTTCTGTTAGAGTGTCGCCTTTCTTGTCGTTTATTGCTCGAAGTGATGGTTTAAAGTTGCTGTTCTTCAATGTTCTTACTTCAGAAAACATATTCTTACTCAATCCCTGTTCGCGCATTTCCTCTATTTTCCTGCAGGTATCGTTTATGTATTGTTGCTTGTCTTGTCTGACTCGTTTTTTAATCTGCTTTGTGTATTCCTTGTACAACTCCTGATTTTCTGTATCTTTTTTGGACCTCATTTTTCTTCTTTCTACCACTAACTTCAGTGTTTCGTCTGAGATGTATTCTCGTCTCTTTATACTTCTTTTAGGAATTAACCTCTGTGCATTTGTAATGTAAACATCTCTGATGTTATTGGCAAGTTCATCTGGTGTCATTTCCTCCTGTACTGCCATAAGAACGTCAAATTTGTTCTGAATATCGACACTGTACTCTTCTGGTATGGCGCTTGTGTCATATCGTATTACTTTGTCGCTTGTATCGACTTTTTTCAGTTTGATCTTGAAGTTAGCAGCAAGAAGTTCATGGTCGGAGACACAGTCTGCTCCTGGGAGCGTCTTGATGGATGAGATACACGATCGACACCTTTGTTGTATTAAGATGCAATCTATTTGGTTCTTGCTTTTTCCGTACTGTGACGTCCATGTATATAGTCTTCTAGGGTGTTGCATGAAAAAAGTATTTGTGATGACTAGGTTGTTTTCTAGGCAGAATGTTGTCAAGCGTTCTCCTCTCTCATTTCTCTGGTCCAATCCATAACTTCCTTTCACTCTTTTTTCATGTTATAATCTTTCGTTTCCAACTTTGGCATTAAAATCTCCCATTATTATCATATCTTGCTTATTTGCTTTCTCTAATGCGTGTTGCAGTTCATTGTAAAAATCTTCAATTTCATGTTCTTCAGCAGCAGCTGTTGGCGCATATGTTTGTATAATTGTGATGTTCTTTCTTTTTCCTTTCAGTCTGATTGTGACAATGCGTTCATTTATGGGATTATATCCTAATAGGGAGGCAGCTGTCCTTTTAGACAGGTAGAAGCCGACGCCGCTCTGACCTCCTCTCTCCTTGCCTGAGTATATGAACGTTCCTCCTGATGGAATCGAAAAGTGTCCCTGGCCCGACCATCTGTGCTCTGAGATGCCCAGGATATCGATGTTTAGTCTTTCCATCTCGTTCTTCACTATGTGATGTTTTCCTTGGTATAAGCTTCTGACGTTCCATGTTCCTATTTTGATTATTTTTCTAAGACCGATGACATGGTTTTCCGTGGTAACACAGTCAGGCTTTTGGCCGTCATCACGATTACCTGTACTGACGCTGCCAACGATCTCTTCCCCAGTTAAATATGATTTGCCTGGCCTTTGGGACTCACCACCAGATCTTTGCGTAGTATTCAGATTAGCCATTATGGATTTCTTGGCATTGTACATCCAGTAGTTTGCCATTGCTTTCTGGATGGTTCTGGCCGCCTACCTTTACAGTCCATGGTGCGCCCTCAGCCCGATAACAGGCCTTTCCAACTCCTGCCCTAGAAGCCGTTGTCAATGTATTATTGATCATTCGCCCGTTCGGCCAGCAGTTGTGTACTATTTAAGGGGGACCTCCCTTTTTCAATTTACTCACGTAGTTCTGCCAGCCAGTCAAAGCCGTTGCCCAGGAGGTGGCGCTGCCGTACACAAGCAGACTCGAGGAGCCATACGTGAGCTGAACTGGAATGGGGGAACCAAATAGGATCCAGGTCTTCCTCAAAAAGAGGAAGTGACTGCCTCTCACCGTGAGGTACTATCCCTTACACACTCCAGTCCTACCCCCTTTTTAATACTTACAAGAGTAAATTTATCTGTGTGTATAACTAGATTCATGTGTCTTTCTTTGCTTGTGTGTACTGTAAATATTTGTATGCTCGCGTGCGAGTAATGTATAACTGTTGTGCGACCGCACGTGAGCGTGCAATAAGGCAACAAGCATGTGAATAATTACACGTGAATGATCGGATGATTGCTACATACAAAATAAAACCTAACCATAATACACTATACAGCCTGTAAGAACCGGCGAATGGTCTTACCGAAGGTAACATTTTCCTGCATGTTATAAGTTATCTTTCTACTTCAAAAGTGCCCAACATATGAGGAACAGAGAAAGTGCATATGGCCATGACCAGTACCATTCCTAGAAAAGTTCTATGGAGATGTCAAGAGCCTCAAGACTGACCACTGCTTCCTTTGAACATATTCAAGTTGACGTCTGAAGGTGAAGGAAGAAGAATATACCTTACCTTTAAAACTAAAATAAGTTGTTCCAACAAATACTCAGATAATCAATACTCCTCCCAAAACGTCTCTCCTGCCATATAAAAGGTGGCTTCAATAGACTTCCAAGTATGCTCACTTTCGAGACTGTAGTCCGATGTCCCCCTGGGAGCTAAGGAATGACCCACTTTCTCTACATTCTTCTTGCAATGAGGCAGCTTACTTGGCGCGCATATTTAAATCTGAGCACACTTAAAGTTAGTTCTTATGATACAGGTAAAGGTAGTTCTTATGATACAGGTAAAGGTAGTTCTTATGATACAGGTAAAGGTAGTTCTTATGATACAGGTAAAGTTAGTTCTTATGATACAGGTAAAGTTAGTTCTTATGATACAGGTAAAGTTAGTTCTTATGATACAGGTAAAGGTAGTTCTTATGATACAGGTAAAGTTAGTTCTTATGATACAGGTAAAGGTAGTTCTTATGATACAGGTAAAGGTAGTTCTTATGATACAGGTAAAGTTAGTTCTTATGATACAGGTAAAGGTAGTTCTTATGATACAGGTAAAGTTAGTTCTTATGATACAGGTAAAGGTAGTTCTTATGATACAGGGAAAGGTAGTTCCATAGCAGATACTGCCGTAGGGAGTGAAGTGTTAGAGACTTCACCATATGTCGTAAATTTATTTCGAGAGAAAGAGTCTTAGAAATAGTGGTCCTGTTTAGAGTGGAGAATGGTGGTGAAAAGCCCAGTGATAGAAAATGTAGAGAGTAAATAGTTGCTTCCCAGAGTGCTGGGGAGAGTAAGGACAGACTTATTTACGACAAATCGTTCCTCTCAATCTTCTCTTCACTCTCCTGGTCAAACAATTATTTGCCAGTTTCCAGACACGCCCCTGCGCTCACACCGATTTGGTGCTTCAAAGACACAGACGCACGTGAATACAAACTAGATTAAACAGACAGGGGAAATTTTGGGCTTTGGGTATTCCAACACAGTACTAAATAAGTTTATGTTGTTTATTAATATTAAATCAATCACAAACAATTATGAAGTGTTTCAGGAAAAATATATCATAAGTACAGAAAATACAAATAACAAGGTGGGGGGGGGGGGGGGGGGTTTGAAGAAGATTGGTATCGACTAAGCCCTTCCCGCTTGTTGTCGTGAAACATTCTAAATCCACATATATAAATTAAAAGGTAAATGTAAAGCCTAACACATAAATTCAATAAAAGGAAAGAAAAATGGTAAAAGTACAGTGCTGTCACAATGGCGTACAAAAATCCCCCTTGTTTTCTACTTCGTCTGCAAATTGTAACGTTTCACGTTGATAGTAAAGCCTACTGCATCACTACACGCTTTCTACAATAAAACGTGTACTGCATTTCTAAGAAAACCTTGAGATACGCAAGCTGATTAATGACCTAAATTAATACTTCCATTAATTTCATTTTATACACTACGTTAACATAAACGGAAGGACAGATGGAATTAGGATAGAGAGAGTGAGAGCTGAAAGCAGGAACGCATGCAACACTAACACGCGTCTCGCGATATACAATTAATGCCACCCTCCCCGCGCGAAAGGCCAGAAGCACTAACTTTTTTTTCAAATAGACCGTGATAAAAAACACTACCCATACGAGAGTTAGGTTTAAAAACCTGAAAAACGCTTATTAGGAAACATGACATTATACTGTTTTATGTCTGAAATCATGACAGAAGTCGAAAAGGCAGGACAGGTGGCGGTTCTAAACATAAAAAAATAAAAAATACACGACTATCCTAGAAAATGCATATTTTGAACGCAGCCACTTAGCTCCATTAAAACTTATATATTTGGGTTCCTTAGGACTTGCTGACAAAGAATATGTTAAGTGTTACGCAAATAGTCTAGGAATTAACAAATTATAGCCAAAAGAAAATAGAGAGGGTGTCAGACAACACCAAATAATAATCGCACAGTGGCATGTTTTGAAACCACCATTTACGGGAAATAGGCCACCATGTTAAATCCTATTTGATTGGATAGAAGTAAATGTAAGGCTAAACACGATTAGTCGGACTACAAATACTAATTTTGGTTGTTAGGGGAAATGTGAGTAGGGGTACTTTTTTTGAAAAGCTGTGTAAACATGGCCCGATTGGTTAGACCCGCCAATATAGTCAATTAGGAGCGTCAGTTCTGTGCCACATTTTAAAATAAACTTACTAAGAAACAGTGCGTTGAGATCCAGATCATATTTTTCTATATAAAAGTCTGGGACAGAGGCAGATCGGAATTTGTGCCATTATTCATCGCCAGTCAACGTATCTGTGTAAATTTATTTTTCCATATGTTGTGGTAAACATGAGGCAACTAGATAGTGCTCCAACCTGAACGAATCGGAGAAAAGAAAATCAAAAATTGACATTTTATTAAACACAGAGGGACAATTAATTGGTTCAAATAACAGGAACTGTGAACTTTTCCCAATACTATTTCCACGATAATCAAACACTTGAAGTCATGATGAAAAACAACAACCAAGCTTGAACAAAACCAGTATTACCTCATATTACTACTTCACAAATTACACACATAGAATAATAATAATAAAATATGTCAATACAAAGTTCATATATATAAACTGTGTACATCTCATCTCATCTAATAATCGGAACCTCTTCTACCCCGTGTACACTCGTGTACATACTATTTGTAATTACATTTGATTGTGATTCCTGGTTCACTGTGTAGTTGAATCAGGATACCCATTATTGAAAGAATTAATACATATATTTTTAAACTTAAACACTTGACTCATTTAAGATAGTCTTATAGAGTGTTATATGTGTGTGAGTGTCACAGTGTTGTAAAGTGATGTGGAATAAATTAAATTGTTTATCTGTCTGTTGTTGTTGTGACTTACACTTCATCATTTTCATAACCCTAGACATTTAACGTAGTCATCACAATATTCCAGAATAATTCTGACTGAGGTATAAATGTGGTAGCAAGTAAGGTCATCTGTAATACACCACACTTAATAGATACAGATACCTTCACAGCTGATCTCAGTCAGTACACTAAGTCCCCTATAAATATTTATAACATCCCACTTTACCACACTTGTATTAGACAAAGATAAACCCAGTCCAAAGATAGATAGTTATCAGGAACATAGGTAATGTAACCCAACAGTGAATTTAATTACTCTGAAAGAGGTGTTGCAATATTAGGTATGGGTGGTAGACAAAAATCCTGTTATTCCCAATTGTTCTTCCCTTTACTAAGCAAATGAAAAAAGGGGGGGGGGAGTTTAAACAGAGTTAACAAAATATCCCACTTAAAGGAACAAAGCAGGGTATACAGAAAAATGTATTACCCGGTAGGCAAGTTAACAAATGGTTTTTTCAAAAATTAAATCTCCTGTCATTCATGCACGCGCGTGAGGGCCCACACTCATATACTCACACACACTTACCGATTGCAGCATCAGACAATCCATAGAATTATATAAACAGCAATTACACTCTTGACGTATGAAAATGTCTGGTACTTCGATGTCCCGCCCCAGATGTAGCGAGGTTTGCTGATAGCAAATTTTCCCACTTATCGCCGGACTTGAAGCCTAAGAGTTCTTGTGTTTTATTATATAAAAAGGAGTCTATGGGATGGCACTGACACAATTCAACACAAGGGTGAGGATGGAGTGGTCTCTTTAATTTCGCTGCTGGAGGTAAAATTCCTTCAAGGCGTGATGATAGCAACTGACCGGTAGGTTTTAAATCCCGTGAGGAAAAACTAGGCCCAGTCACAGTTCAGGTAAATATGTACTCTCTCACAGTAGGGCAATAAATAAAATATCGCTACTGGCACTGTTCATCTTCCAGTTTATCTTACAGATTGTAATTTAATTTGATGGTTTCTTTTTAAATATTCTTGGGTAGGCTTTCTTTCATGAAATTATGATAGCTAGGCCGCATCGGACCGCCACAAGATTAAATTTAAAAATGTTTCATCAATATGTCTGCAAGTTTTAAGATGATTTCTTTATTGCTGGGATCGCAGGTTACGATCACTCTGTATGAAAGAAAAAAACATGTAATATACCGAAAAATCAAATAACATTCTAAAGCGCGATGAATTTCCCGTTAAGACTATAATATACACTGGCGTATTTAATTATATATTTAAGAAGACACTTCGCGAGTTTAAATGGTTAAAACACACATCTATATATATGACTTAACTCAATTTATTAATTATAAATTCCTTCGCGACTTTAAAAGTTACTTTAGCATTTAAGCATCTATTATTTTTGGAAATATTATAATAGATATATCATTAAATTTACAGCTGGAACTATTGAGATGGTTTAATTTAATAGATTTAAATTAACGCAAAATCCAGTGAAATAGAATGAATGAACTAGACCACTGATCACTTTACACAATTATATTTTATCGTTTTGCACAGAATAGAATTCACTGCAAATATATATGAAAATCCAGGGGAAAATCTAACACGATTTCAAATATAGCTAGTGCTTCTGTCAAGGTCTGGCCAACGAGTGATAAAATGCATTTCTTCAAGGTCTGTATATATCTAAAATGGAATGTAAGATGAGTGGGACATGTTAAATTTTGACACCTTTTTAGATCTCAGGAGACTTTTGGGGTTCTGACCGCCAGATTAAGGAGAGATGCCGCCCCTGGTCTTCCATATTTCCGCTCGTTGCGTGCGCGTCGGCTTTCCCGTTCGCTCCTGCTGCGATCGGTTCTGTGGTTTACACCGAGATGTGAAATACCGGCAGGAAACTTGCGTCGTTCGTTTCAGGGACCACTACTGCCTTTTTGATAGCGTGCCACTAGTCTTTCCTGAGATCCCCCCCCCCCCCCGTGTCTTTGATCGTGGTCGCTACTATCGTTTGATGCTGGCAATGCCCCCCACTGGCCAAGTTAATGAAAATAACTGCATATGATTGCTCAAGAGATATCCGTGGGCGTGATTTAACCTCTCCTTAAATCAATGCGATGACCAGAATGAACGGTAGATAAACTGTCCACATATTAATCAGCAAACGTGTTGACCATCTGCGTGGAAAGGTTGCATAGCTAATGAGTCCAGGTGAAAAAAAAAATCCCGTTTGACGAAGAGTTACCACATAATTCGGGGGCACTGATGCTATGCGAAGGGGTCGTTACGAAGGGTCGTACCATATCATCCAACACTTCAGGGGTACCGATGTTATGAGAGGGTTCTTACCATCATCTAACAAATTCAGGGACGGCTGAGTTGTCTGTCACACCATACTAGGTCCAGCAAGAGGTGGGGGTGACCAGTTACATTCCTCTCTGCCTTTTCCTTCCTTAACTGGATAGCAAAGTCAGGTACTCATTTACACCTGGGCAGACTGGAGCGTGTCGATACTGTGAAGCGAACCTGGCATCTTTGTCGCGAGAGTCTGGCGGTCTAACCACTCTGTCATTCGGGTGCTCAATTCTTATGATACCTTTGTTTTTTATGTCAGCTAGAAGGATTCAAAATGCTCATATACTGACATTTCAACAATGAGCAATCATCAATAATATCAGTGGCGTAACTGGGGTTGATGTCGCGCAGGGCAAATTAAAAAATGGGGGTGGGGGGGAGGGGGGGGGGGTCTTGAAAACTGTTCTGTAAAATTCTGGCTGAATTCTAATATTGGTACTCAAACTGGCTACTCGTTATAATGCCGGTTACAAAATAATAAAAACAAAGTACACTTCTATTGTTAAGAAAATGAAAGTTATATTATTGCTAATATGTTTTTATAACTATAACTACGTACTTATTTCTCACTTTGTCAATGCCATTCCATTTTAGAGATTGTAAAAACTACCAGTGCATATATAAAAAAAATTGTTACTGGTATTTAGTAAAAATTATAAAACAAGAAAAGAATTGACTCTTTTTTCTCTACTAGATATTTCAAACTATTAAGTAATTTAGAACTTCACTGTAAAATTGATTTTTCTAACTTTAGCTGATGCAAACTGATCAATAATGTTATCAAAATTGTTATGTACAACGTTCAATGCTGATCAAAGCTAAAGATGAAAGTCTCTCTTGTCCCATTGAAGCTCTAAAATATGATAAGATCAATTTTAACAAGCTAAAAGATCGCTTACGGGTGGAAATTGAAATTGCAATAGTGAGCACTATCTGGACAGTAACTCTTAAGTTTGGACAATTATTTTCATCTCCATACTGAACAATAAAATTGAGCAAGTTCCTCAACTTTTGAAATTTACACATATGCACGGTATTTCAGAAGAATCTTACAATTCAGGATTACTTCATAAAGCTGAAAACCGTTAATATTAGTGCTATACAAATGTTCAAGGTATTTTTGGGTGTACTTTTGCCATTTTTCTTTGAAGTCTCTCGCTCTCCCTCTCTCTCTCTCTCTCTCTCTCTCTCTCTCTCTCTCTCTCTCTATATATATATATATATATATATATATATATATATATATATATATATATATATATATATATATATATATATTCATTCATAACCATCCACTCCCAAAGGAGCATAGGCCTTCAACAAACACATACCAAGTCCTCCTGTCACGTGCCATCATCTCAAGTTCCCTCCTCGTTCTCCTCATCATTTTCACCTCTGTCTCTTGCTCCCCCCTCCATGTGCCTCCAGGTCCACCTCTGCCTCTCCCGCCCTGGGGGCCCCAGAACAAGGACCGCCCTGTAATGCTATCAACAGGTTTCCTCAGTGAGTGTCCCATCCATCGCCATCGTCCTCGTCTCATCTCCCGCTCCACCGGCACCAGTCCAGCTCCCGTCCCCAGTCCAACGTTGGCAACCCCGCCACACCACTTTAATCCTTCTATTCTACGCAAGCACCCATTTATGAAAGTCTGTAGCTCCTTGGTTGTTGTGTGTCCCCCCCCCCCCCCCCCCCCCCCTCCCCCCCCCCCCCCCCCCCCCCCCCCCCCCCCCCCCCCCCCCCCCCCCCCCCCCCCCCCCCCCCCCCCCCCCCCCCCCCCCCCATCTCCCTCCCGCTCCCACCGGCACCAGACCAGCTCCCGTCCCCAGTCCAAACGTTGGCAACCCGCCACCCCCCCCCCCCCCCCCCCACCACTTTAAATCCTCCCCCCCCCCTCCCCCCCCCCGCCACCCACCTCTCCACACCCCCCCCCCCCCCCCCCCCCCCCCCCCCCCCCCTCCCTCCACCCCCCCCCTCCTCCCCCCCCCCCCCCCATCCCACCCCACACCCCCCCCCCCCCCCCCCCCCCCCCCCCCCGCTCCCCCCACCCCCACCCCCCCCCCCCCCCCCCCCCCCCCCCCCCCCCTACGCAACGCACCCCATATATGAAAGATTCGTAGCGCTGTAGCCCCCCCCCCCCCCCCCCCCCCCCCCCCCCCCCCCCCCCATGTCCCAGAATATATATATACAGTATATCCTTTCTACGCTTCGTCTCTTATTTTTCAACAAGGACATTATCTTGCATCAAGTTAGTAAGTCTCCTGTTGGGTTGGACACCTATTTGGTTGCATCTGTACTTGTTGTCTAATAGTGAAAATAGTTCTTCTAGTTTTTATCCTCTTTTACTCACACAATATTTGTTATTCACCTTAGTTTTAGTTTTTTAAATAGCATAGTATCTCTAATAACACCAATTCTTCAGCTCTTGTGTTCTCTCTGTCTGTCTGTCTGTCTGTCTGTCTGTCTGTCTGTCTCTCTCTCTCTCTCTCTCTCTCTCTCTCTCTCTGTCGGGAGACAGAATGAAAGACAAAGAGCTGGATGGTCAGATGAACCTGCGTGCCCAGTTCTCAGCTCTTTTAAAATAAAGTTCCGTCTATCTATCTGCCTCTCATACTGATTCTGCTCTTGAGTTAAGGAGGGCAAAGAAACACATACCAAGTCTTACTTCATTCAACTTCAGACTGTTCAAATACTTCAAGAGTTCTGATTCCATGCCACCCTAATCTGATTATGTTCGAATTATTGATCTACTGTACGTATATTATGGATTTGTTTTGTTGTTGTTTTGGTTTGTTTTATTTTTGGTTGTTTTATTTATTTATTTATTTTTACTTTATTAAATTTTTTTTCTGCTTCTTTCTTTTTTTGTGCTGTAACTTTCTTGTTTGTTGAAAAGAAATACTTAATTTTGATTATGATTATATACTGTAAATGTATGTTGTTATATTACCTTTATAATGTTGCATGCCGTTAAATTAATGTTTAGTTTAACATGTCAGAATGAAAGGATATAGTATGCAAGATAAATAAGAGTGGAAGGGCAGAATGTTAGGCGGGCCTGCGCGCCCAATTCTTATCTCCTCGAAAATAAAGTTCGTTCGTTCTCTCTCTCTCTCTCTCTCTCTCTCTCGCTCTCTCGCTCTCTCTCTCTCTCTCTCTCTCTCTCTCTTGTACAGTCTCACTCATCTTTCCCCGTTCTCTCATGTACCACTAAATTACAAGTCTAGTATAGTCTTGTGTATTTATTAGCGGTGACGTTTATTAGTAATACAGAGCAATCTTTGGCCAATTTTCCCCCATTTATCACAGAATGTTACTGTTCTTTCACGTTCCCCGTATACTTACGTCTTGGAGAAAAGGTATCATGTCTTTTTTTCATACTTTACCAGACTAGCATCATTTCGAGAAACAAAACTGAAGGCTCCTTGTTAGTGCTATACTTTCCCTAGACTTATACTGTTGTATGTAGCGACACCTGAGCTAGATTATCTTTATCTCAGTATATGTTAGTACCTACATCTTATTTCTGTTTGTTGTAGGAATGTAACTCTTATTGAGGCTCCGCTTGAAGCAGGTTAATTGCCAGCATCTTACTTTGCTATCTCTCAATCTACTATTTCTTCCCTGTGTTAAAAAACCCTTACTGATTATATTTCTCTCTAACTCCTACGTCTGCCAAATTTTTAAAATTTTCTTTCTGTTGGCTTATCTTTTTTATTTATTTATTTTATTTATGTATTTTGTTTCCTGGCGAAATAAAAGTTTGCTCACCTACGGATATTGATGTTCTCAGGCCTTGAGATTGTTATTGTACTCACTCTCGTTATTTTCTGTCTGCTGGAGTATAAAGCCATGCGACTATTTAAAAATGCCTGTAGAGCAGGTGGGGCTGTGGTTTTTGGGTATGCACTAACCATCTTTACCTGCTGTCGTAGATTTGTGATAGGTGATTAAGACTTAGTTTGGTCCCTTCTGAATAGACAAAGACATAAGTGAGAGCTCAGTGGGAGGTGATAAAAATATAAATAGATTTCACGGGTGAGATGGAGGAACTATATTAGATTCTGTCTCTGACACTCGAGAAGCTTCTCTCAGTCAGCCTGTCATCTACAACAGAGTTAGATTTCTCAGATAGATCTAATATAATATATAGTAGTATATATATATATATATATATATATATATATATATATATATATATATATATATATATATATATATATATATATATATATATACCTCCCATACACACACACATAAGTGACTACAATAGACACACAGACGTGAACCTATGACAATGAAAATATAGATAATTTGGAACGAGCTGACCAACACACTGATTAAGTTTATGTGAAGTTTAATTATCATAATAGACTTCCATCACAACATATAAAATTACATCGAACATATACAAATAGTCATAAAGTCAGTGAATTGCTACAAGAATGATAGAGCCATTGGTATGATCCTTTCCCTCGATGTATAGCCCACAGTCCTGTTAGAAGAAAAGTGATAGCCCCAAAGAGTCACGGATACATATGATTTAGTCTAAGATTTCCCTTTACAGGTATAAACAGACTTGGATACTCTGATCTATCCTAAGGAAAAATATTATTAGCAACAACACTTGCATAAAGAAATTTAAGACAGCAAAAAATGGGTGCCAAAATACAACAATGAAAGAATCGCTCAGTCCTGCATTCACTCTATTCAGTCAGCCGTGATCACTAGCTTTCGTTCGTACTTACAGCTTTGGTAGCAACTTCTGGACAAACAATTTTTAGGACATGCACATACAGAATCTCCAGGGTTAGACATTGGTCAAGGGAACCCCAGCTCCAAAAAGATAGGTTGAATTCGCTTCTTCGAGAACGTTTCCTTGGTATTTCTTATTTAGGAATATCTGGTTCTCTCACATTAAAATTGTCCAGGCACGAACGTTAACAGCGAGCAAAGTGTCAATAGCTTAGATTTCTAGTAACTAGGAATGTCAGGTAACTGCCTTCTCTCAGTATAGGATTTTATTTGGTCACACCACATACTAGTCACAACTCCCTCGGAATGTTTATTGATTGTAATATTTTACTTGCCACAAGGGCTGAAATGTACTTGAGGTTTCTCTCAGGAAGAATTAAATCTGGCGCGATAGGCCCGTTACTTTATTTAAATCTTAAAGTTTATGGAATGGGTACTCTGTCATTCTGGATGCCAATGCAATGCCAGACAGGTTTTACTTTATACACCCAAGTCTTTAAGAATAAAATGTTTATGTTCTTCACATATACTACTCAGTACTCAACGCTGGCAATGTTGGGTCACCCCAGTTTCACTGAATAAAGAGAAAACAACATATAAAATACTTATACATACTATTCCCTCGGTTATAACTTACATTATAAACTGCAAGCGTAGAGCTTGTCTTATCATTTAAATCTCCCGTGAAATAAGTTATATTCACAAAATCAGTCATCATGAATTAGAAATACATACGTATTTCGTCAATACTCAATGATGAATCAGTGCAGTTATAAGTTAGTTAAAATATTCTCGACTGATTATTCGCAGTTTAATTTAATTCATTTACAGCTGCATGAGTTTAAGCTAGAAATTATAATATATTCTGCTTTCCACTGTAACATGTCGACTAGCGAATATAACAGACTTAATATTAATTTCTTCTGCACAGAAATCTAACTAGTAAAATGAAAATAATCGATTTATCACTAGATCACTCAACACAATAGATATTAAATATTACCTCCAAACAGAACTACGGGTATCACAATGAAACTGAGAGTTTCCCTTATAAATAAGTATCTAGAACGGAGTGATCCGTCTACTGCAAATTCGGAGGTCAGAATGATGAAGTCTGAACTACTATGGTATATTATATGAAACAGACAAAGGGTCCCACGTTATTTCGAAATCCGAAATAGCGCCGGTATCTCCCCCTCTCCTAACACTTCACATTAACTCAGAAGCCTGCCATAACCTGTCAATACGCGTCTTAACGCCTTCTCCGACATACGGCTATTCTGAGCGATGTATGTCTGTCGCTTTCCACACCTCAGGCCGAGAAACTAGCCGAAGAAACACTGTGACAGGGGAAACTGTAGACAGATGTCTGCTCTCTATGTCTGACCAGAACGTATATTCACAGTTATACGTCTAGTGCAGTGACTGACACCTTATGTCATAAAATGCGTTTCTAGTATGAGAAAAAAAACGGTAAAGTCAGAATGGGAAAATATATTTTGTCGCAAACGAACGAATGCGAAAAACAGGAAAAGGATAAAAGAGCGATAATAAAGTAGAGGACACGGGTAGAAAAGAAAAGAATATAGAAAATTTATTGATCATAAATCTCTATGCGACACCTGCACTTTCCATTTACTCTCCCAAATTTTTCAGAACTGCAAACCTTGAAGAATTTCCGGTTTTCGTCAGAAGGAACTTCTAGCTTTTGTAACTCCCTGATCTGTCAGAACTATAATTCCTCATTAAATTTCCGAAACGTGTTGGATCTTATATAATCTCCAGGCCTTGTCCGATTTACAGATTATATTTAGTGTCCCAATCTTGTCATGCTGTCGTCATTCGAGCTGCATTCAATCTCCCAATCCTGTCAGACTTCATGCAGCTTCTTCTGTTTATTAAAACTACTGGCTTTGTAAAACCAGAAGCTGCCCATAGTCATGTTTTGTCAGTTTCAAGATGTAGAAGTTTTGCACTTCATAAAAAGCTGCTCCTTTTCAGTTAATCTTTCCTAAGACTTCCTGATTCGTCTTCTTCTTTGTACTTTCTCAGACGTCTACTTGAATATTTTCAAAGAAAGCAGCAGTCAGTTTGAGATTACTTGTATCCCCATAGAGTTTTTCCAAGAAAAATGATTCGCTCCCGGCTTCTCTTATATTTGTGTCTATTTCATAGCCCATTACAGAAGGTGAATCATCACGTGCTGCCCTGTCCGCTATTCAAAGGTGATAGTCATCAAGTATTGTCTTTCAGACTTACAATAGGATATAGTCACTAGATGTTTCCTTGCCGAATGTCCAAAGATAAAAGTCACTAGATGTTGTCTTGTCGACTGTCCAAAGCTATTAATCATCTTGCCCGCTACCCAAAGATGATAGTGGTCCTATGGTGCCCTCCCCACTAACAAAAGGCGGTAATAATCAGATGGTGTCCCGTCCATTTTCCGAATTTAGGAGTTGTGTCTAATGTTCAAATTTTAGAGTAATTACATGGTGAGCAGCTACATTTTGTCGTGTCCAATCCCCAAATACGAGAAGAATCAAATATTGCTCTGTCAGTTTTCTAATGACCATGTACTGTCGCAGATTGAAGATAATTTGCCTATTTGAAATTTTCTGTCCATCCTGTATATTGCTTTATTTTCTGTCTATCCTAAGTTTTTGAAAAATGTTTCTCACGCACTTGCCTTTTCCACCTTAACTCAGTTGAAGCTTCGGTCAACGAGCGTCCATATCTGTTAGGATTTTCCAGACTCGGTTTCTAGATTTTTATGGCCTGTCTTCTTTCCCATTGTTAATACTTTTGAGCTCGGAACCACAGCACGTACAATCGTGACATTCAATATGCAAACTAATTTGCGGCGATACTTTTGCAGGTGGGATATCGTGGGAACTTTAAAAATGTAGCGGGTAATTGGAAAATAATTCCTTCTTTCTTAAAGAAACTAGTTTTAGACTTCACTTGGTGATAGCATACTGAAGGAGAAAGGCGCACGTCTTAGTCTTGTAAAGTAAAACGGTGCATAGGGAGACTTGAGTTAAACAAACAAAGTGCCCTCTAGTTTAACTTACAGACTATAAATTCCTGTGCGGGTATGTCTTGTATTCGCTTTTCCAGTATATAGGAAATTAGCTCAAATATATAGATATGAAATATATTGCTATCATGGTGAAAGTCTATGTGTATTATATACATGGGTTTACTTTACCATGTATGTATCATAAATGCTTACAAAAATTCATTTATTTTCACTGCTTGTATTTTAAAGCGATATTATGTTACAATGTTTGTCTCATTCATAATTTCAATGATCATTTTACTTTTCAATGTTTGTAACATTAATGTATGAGCATATTATTATGAATGCTGGAAGGAATGAACGGTGGAAAGGAAAGAAGGATTCTCTAGCGGACCCTCATGTGACCTTGTCTGACCGGGACGGGAGCAAAACGGCGGTCTTGTTATTGTTATGTACGCGGCCTGCGAGCTGAATTCATTCACAGAAGACAGGAATGTTTAAGAATGGACTAACCTAATTTAGGAACGAGATGGAGAGACGCATGCATGAATACCAACATGCCTTCGCTGGACACAGCTTAAATTGTTATGAGTATCTGCGTGTTGCAGCAGCAGAGTAATTACACATGTATTTTTGTATTGTCCAACAGATATATGCAGTGCAATCTGCCACGTCTTGTCTCTTATTGCTAAAAAGAGGTAACCTAGCCCACCAGTCTCCATAATAATTCCCTTCAATTATTTCAAGTATTTCAAAGATGTTCAACACCAAACATCACCCTTCCATACTCCATCCATTATAACCCTCCATCCCACCTTTGGAAGCAAATTCGTTATCTGTGGATATCTCATCAATTGTGTATACGTTACACCAGTCTTGGATTTATAAAATCGTGTTCAGATTCTGTGCCCTTTGTGGATACCTTATTCGAACAGTGAAGTTAATTTCAAAGCATTGGATTACGTTATTTTTCCAAGAGAACACCAGGATATAAGTTGTTTCCAACATTCACACCAAAGGAACAAAGTAACAAACATTCATTTTCACACAAACAGTATTTCACAGATTGTTCGTTCTGTTCAGACTACCAAATCCTCAATCTAACTTTATTTCTTTACCCTACTATTTGTGAGTGACACAGTGTGTGCAAAAAGAGTAATATTGTCGCCAGAGAAAACAAGGAGAGCTGTGTGTGTGGTTTTCTTAGTGAAGAACTCACTGACTCAGCCTGTGTCTTCTGCCTATCTCACTTGCACATCACTATCACACGTCCGTGTGCACTATTGTCCATCACCCCTATACAGCTGTCAAGCTTTACCTACTATTAATTAAATTTTCATGCGACAGTAATGTCGCCCTGTGCGCAATAAAAATGTGATTGTAACCCAATTTTTTAACCGTCCGCTATCTGATGGTGAATCATGGAAAAAAACATTGTCCTACACACTATCCAAATGTGAGAGTAATCATATGAGGAAACTGATCACTGTTCAGCTGTGAGCGTCATCAAATCTGACATGACTTCTGTCTAAACATGCGAGTCTTCATATGGGAAACTAATCACTGTGGAATTGTGAGCGTCATCAAATCTGACATGACTTCTGTCTAAACATGCGAGTCCTCATATGGCAAACTAATCACTGTGGAATTGTGAGCGTCATCAAATCTGACATGACTTCTGTCTAAACATGCGAGTCCTCATATGGCAAACTAATCACTGTGGAATTGTGAGCGTCATCAAATCTGACATGACTTCTGTCTAAACATGCGAGTCCTCATATGGCAAACTAATCACTGTGGAATTGTGAGCGTCATCAAATCTGACATGACTTCTGACTAAACATGCGAGTCCTCATATGGGAAACTAATCACTGTGGAATTGTGAGCGTCATCAAATCTGACATGACTTCTGTCTAAACATGCGAGTCCTCATATGGCAAACTAATCACTGTGGAATTGTGAGCGTCATCAAATCTGACATGACTTCTGTCTAAACATGCGAGTCTTCATATGGGAAACTAATCACTGTGGAATTGTGAGCGTCATCAAATCTGACATGACTTCTGCCTAAACATGCGAGTCCTCATATGGCAAACTAATCACTGTGGAATTGTGAGCGTCATCAAATCTGACATGACTTCTGTCTAAACATGCGAGTCCTCATATGGCAAACTAATCACTGTGGAATTGTGAGCGTCATCAAATCTGACATGACTTCTGACTAAACATGCGAGTCCTCATATGGCAAACTAATCACTGTGGAATTGTGAGCGTCATCAAATATTGCCCTGGTTCAAACATGTGATATGTCACCATATGCACTGTCAAAGGTTGTCTTCACAATGATCTCTAAAACAAATGTTAAGAAATAAAATATTAAAAATAAATAAACAAGAACTGACAATATAAAATACGTCCGCTGGGACTAAAATAGTTTTATTATCGGTTTGTGACAAACAGACAGACAAGTACAAGTATATCTTTAGTGTGAAAGATAAGGGCGATAACAGGACCTGAAGTCTAAAGAAGAAACAATGGTCTGCGTGGACTACCTGGTGCTAAAACATAGAAATATGTCCACGCACACATACAATAAACCTATATAAAACCATAAAGAAAACTGTCATATACAGACGCACAATTTCAATAAACATATTTACAAACATTAAACAAAACACAGATGCACACGCTACAAACATACATATAAACACATAACCACGTTAGCACGCACAATTTAGCATATATAAATGTATATCTTTTAATTTTCCATCCTCCACGTTCAGTTCACACCTCAACCCCTTTCCCCCCCTTGAACTTCAGTCGCTGTGGGCGCCAGAAGTCCTATTACTAACTAGAAAAAAAGGCTAGGGGAAGAAAACTCTTGTGCTGTTCATAGATTAATATGCAACGTTATAAACACAGGGATATTAAATTAGACAAGATAATGGATTCAGTATTGAAGGAAAAGTAAGGCAGACGAATAATCATGCAATAGTCGTTCTACCTGCTAGTTCTGGCCGTCGATACACTCCTTAACGCGTATTAACGTGTACTACTGACTATAGTCTAGTCTTCACTATATTAAAGAATGTCACATCAGGTCTGGCCATCACTGTACTAATGAATGTCACATCAGGTCTGGTCATCACTATTACTGAATATCACATCAGGTCTGGTCATCACTGTACTAATGAATGTCACATCATATCTGGTCATCACTGTACTACTGAATGTCACATCAGGTCTGGTCATCACTGTACTAATGAATGTCACATCAGGTCTGGTCATCACTATTACTGAATATCACATCAGGTCTGGTCATCACTGTACTAATGAATGTCACATCATGTCTGGTCATCACTGTACTACTGAATGTCATATAAGGGACCCAAAGACGCAGCAATAGAGAATGCAGTCAGCGATTCATAGCTTGACTGCTTGCGTCAGGGTCAGCGAACCAGAGCTAACCAAGCCCCTACTCCACCTCCACGTGGTGGTCCTGGAAACAGGCTGCATCATTGCAGTCTGGCTGAGAGAGTAGAGATCGAAGAGGGAAGGCAAACCCGGTCCCAAAAAATGCCGTGATGAAGTCGGATGTGCCGGCCGAAAGGCGCAGATATCGCAACTCCACTGTAAACAGACACAACGCAACCAACATCCTTTTCAGGACGAACGAGGAAGAAGAAGAAGAAGAATGTCATGTAAGGTCCGGTCATCACTATACAACTAAATGTCACATAAGGTGTGGTCATCACTGTATTACTGAAAGTTACATAACATCTGACAATTCGTATGCTACTAACTGGTGGTCTAGTTCCTGTCATGAGTGTACTACCGTTGGCTACGTAACGTTTCAGCTACCAGTGTACAACTGGCTGGCAGACAATCCAGCTCAAGCCATCAGTATGCTAATTGCTCTTACTACCAATTCTAACGTTCATTATCACAGGTCACATTTGTGTACTCACACCTGCACAAGAAAAAATCGTTGATCACCTGTAACAGTTTTTTTTTATTTTTTATGCTATATTCAACATTCTTTTTTCCACTAAATATTCCTAAGGTTGACGGATGTTGATCAATAAAAGCATCTGCGCTTATTTGCAAAGCACGTTGAAGGGTACGATCATCTACGCCAAAGTGGTCGATATCGATATCCACGTGTTCGAAAAACCCCAGAGGGTCATAAACTGTTGTGGTCGAAGGTTGACGACCATAAAAGAAATAAAAATGTCTGATATCACTCAATTTTACATCTGTGAATACAGCTACAAAATATCCCAACCTTTGTGCAGTTGAGCTGTTGCTACTTCCATTCGCAAATTTGCACATGACTGAAGCTGGTTTTAGCTTTGCAAATGCATTTTTATCAAAGTAAAGGAACAGACTGAACCTGAAAGAACGTTGTGACTTATAAATAAAACTTGCCAATCTCCAACCAAATATCAATTCATTTGTTAATGCTCATCAGCCACATTATTCCCATTAATGGCTTTAATCATATCAATAATGTTAATTTATTGCGCCTCTATTATAACTTTCTTATGTTGTTTCTTGTTTTAAAAATTATTATTATTATTATTATTATTATCATTTTGGCTGGGGTTTGATTAAGGATCAAGAATTCCATGGAATGGTCAGACTCAAGAACCTTTGGGGACCCCTTATCTACGCTCATTTGCACAACACCAACTTGATCATTGTAGTGGCTGTCTTTGACTAGAAAATGCTGATTTTTATCGAGTGTTACCCCCCAAAAAACATTAAAGAAAAAGAATACAAACTAACAATATCTGCATGAAGGCATGCAAAAGGGACTACGTCAAGAAAATGACTTTTATGATTTTCAATCATTGTGGCATAAAATACTTTTACTCGAGATAAAGGATTGGTAACCTTCAAGGCCATCAGCGCATGCTCCACCACGCAACTTCTCTGTTTTTCCATATCATATTTCGCATTATCCTTGTTATGCGAGTGCAGCTTTGCATGTGTGTGTCAATTAACTCGCATCTGTGGCCGCTGCAACCAAGGCTCATGTTAGATTGATTTCATCAAGTCATTCATATATCCGGTAGAATGATTGAAAATTGTGATCGCATTTTGTGGCAGTTGTAAATAGTAAAGTCTTTAGTCCCTGTAAATTCTTCTTCTTCGTACACTCTCAGACGTCCACTTGAATGTTCTCAAAGAAAGCAGTAGTCAGTTTGAGGCTATTTGAATCTCCGTAAAGCTTTTCCACGACAGGAGCTGGAGTCGGCCATATGCACTTTCTCTGTACCACATATAAGGGGCAACTTTGAAGCAGATGTTCAGCAGTCATTTTATCAGTACCACAGTTACACTGATCGGTAGTTCCTATCTTTAGCTTGTTGAATAGATGGTATCTCAATCTGTTGTGGCCAGTGCGGAGTCTGAAGATTACCACTTGTTCTCTTCTGTGGAGCTGGTAGTAAGCATCATTCTGTGTGTGCCCTGGATGTTCAACATTCCATTTGTTTCTGTATCTGATTCTGATAAAACTCTTTGCCTCCTCAAAAGTTATGCTTGCATCAGCCTGAGGTAGATGTGAACCTTCTTTTGCCATTCTGTCAGCCTCTTCATTGCCGGTGATGTTACAATGAGATGGGATCCATTGGATCACAACACTTTTGAATCGTTGACACAGTTTGTGGAGGACTATTCTGAGATCATCCATGTCTGTATTATTTTGGCTTCTCAACGTTGCAATTACTGACTGTGCATCAGTAAAGAAAGCAGCTTGCCTCTCTGCGCTGTCTTCTGTCAATATAACTTCTGCTGCAGTTTTCAAGGCCTCTGCCTCTGCTCTGAAGTTGCTGGAGAATCATCCTGTCGCCACTGACAACTTTTTTTCTGCTCCAGTGCTTAAGGTCAGAAAGACACCCCCACCTCCATTTTGGCTTTGCTCTTTTTTCTTTCAATTCTAGGAATTGTCCCCGTAAATGATTACCATCCATGATGGACGGAAAGAATGATGAACAACAATGTAGCCATGACACGTTTTGTTTTTCATTTGTGTGACTTAAACACCTCTTGAGATTCGTCATATTCTATTTGTTTGTTCCACCTTCAAACATTATCTAGTGTTTTCTATATTTCGAGATGAAAGGAGAGTACATTTTACAAAGTAATGATACACTTTGCTGATTTCGTTGAGGTAGTATTTTCGTTATATTTTTCTCTTTTCGTCCATTAAAGAATATAAAAATAAAACCTTTTGCAGTATCAGCTTTAACACTGCAGAAATGGCAGGCCGACATTTGAGAACTAAAGCTACAAAATACCCCAAGATTTGTGCAACTGAGCTGAATCTACTGAGCATCCGAGAGTGTGTCAGCACGTTCTATAAAATGTCTGACAGAGAGGCATTAGAAACGCCTTCGTCGTGTCTATGATTTCAGTGTGACAAGCCTTGGATTTCCATTGTTTCATCCGGCCTCGACAACAATGAACCTAAATACATAATCTCTTCAATCCGACAAATCTGTCAGACCCCTGGAGTGGAAGGTAGTTCCTCATCCCAGAAGAATGTCAAGAAGTTAGGGGGGCAAAACGCTAGAGGTTTGTGATAGTCTGTGAAGGCTTTGGGGCGGAGCTCGGAGCAGTCGCGCAGCAGGTTTTTGTCCGGAGCTGGAGCAGGGCCGAAGCACATAAAATTTGAACTGCTCCGCTGCTATAGTTTTTATTATTATTATTTTTTTAAATTCCTATGCATTTTCAGGGTTAATTTAAATCTGAAATAAAATCTAGAATTTTTAAATGAAAAAAAAAAAAAAAAAAAAAAACAATTGTATACCGTTGTGATTGTAGCGAAAGGTTTTTCTTGTGTAATGATAGTGGTAGAGAAGAAGTAGAATCTCTCTCCAGAAAGAATGAAGTCCCAGTGCCAGAGAAGTGCACTGGTATCACAATTGAGTTACGGCTGTGAATACTCTGAGCTGGACAATAGATTTACGCTTCAGAGATATACTGTGCCACTTTCGGTATAGTAACCCTATGTGATAATATAATTAAATTAGAAAAAGTAACTCAAAATTTAACAGTTAAAAATTTATCAAGTCAAATGAGTACAATTTTATAATTTATTATGTACATCTATATATCCTTGTAATGAGAAATGGGTGTTGGAAGATGGTAAAATGTATGATTATTTATAGTTACAAATTATAATCAATAATAGTAAAAAATCTTGGATGAATCTTCCAATGAACTTATAAAAGTATGTCACAGTATATTTTTGATATATCTTGCTATCTAATCTCTAGCTGTTATCATCATCGAAATTAGCTTTAGAAACTGCTCACAGTGTTTGTTGGATGGGATACAGAAAAAACTCATCTTGTGTTTGTTCGAGGTTCCTGAGACACACTGTTGATCAGGAAGACTTTCCTTCTGCCCGCCCTATAACTACGGGGGACTAAGGTGTTGAAGATTGTTTGACCACTGGGCTTCAGTTAGCAGGATCAAAGGTCCTCAAGTCTTTAGTTTAAACTCGATCACGAACTCGAACATGAGCTCGATCAGGAACGATCATAAACTTGATCAGGAACGTTCATAAAACCCTCTTAGGATTAATAAGCGCACGGTGAGGCTGTATTGGTTGAAGTCTATCTGCCCTGCATGCAGCGTGAAAAAAGAACTTTTCTTGCAGATACTGTCTTCCAGTTTCTCACTCTGGCTTCTGGATTTGGTGTGTGTGATTTTAAACGCGCCGCTGTGTCCTTATATTTGGGCGACTCTCCCGTACGAGAAAGCACCGTCTGAAGTCCGCTAAGGTTTTCGTTTAATCTCTTGGTTTGAGGCGATCTGTGCTTTTTCTGTACTTGTTTTCTCTTCTTGTCACTAAACACTTATCTCTTTCCTTCCTTCCTAGGTATCCTTTCATTCCCCCCATATGAGGCTTTCATTCTATCCAAGTTTTATCGAAATCCGTTTAGGTATGTAGTTATAATAAATTTTTAAAGATTATGAGCTTACATTTAGCAGATGTGATGACGATGAAAAATATCAATTATTTTTAAAACTATTTACATTTGAATAATTTCCTTGTTGATATCATTCATACTCTATCTCCTTTGGTGAATTATTATTATTTAAATGTCTTACAACCAGGCTTGCTCTTGTAGATTTAGATTCTCTTTCCAGCTAATGCAAACTTTTAAGGTCGGCCATGTTTCATATATTCGCTATTTCCTACCTTCTTCAATGTTGGTCAGCTAGACGAAGTGCAAATTTTTCAGCCACTTTCAAAGCAAGACCCGCCGCGTTGTCCCTGCGCTGTGTGTGTGTGTGTGTGTGTGTCGCGTTACACATTTTTCACAAACAAAGTAAGTGGTACCAAATCCCGCTACAGAGCCCTCTTCTTTAAAACAGTGCGTGCACGGTTAACGTTTTGGTAATACATGCTGCAGTTTCTCCTTACTTTTCTGTCTCTCTATATCTCCTTTGATAAGATGACGACTTAAAAAATCGGGTCCAAGATTGTCCCGTCCTGGAATGTATCTCACATTGAACGAATATGGAGATAAAAGTAAACTCCACCTTAAGAGTCGAGAATTTAATTTTTTAGACACCGCTAAAAACATCAAAGGCTGGTGATCGCTTTCCACAATGAAGTGTTTCCCGTAAAGAAAAGGGACGAATTTGTTGATCGACCAGACCAAAGCGAGGCATTCACGTTCTACCGTAGAATAATTTCTTTCAGCTGTATTTAACTTTCTACTGGCAAAAGCTACTGGTAGTAGCATATGTGGCGGTGTGTCTGCCCGCTGTAGTAATGTTGCTCCGATGCCTCCATTGCTAGAATCCGTTCTTAGTACGAATTCTTGTGTGAGATCGGGAAGGGCAAGGATATGTTTATTGGTCAGCTTATTTTTCAACTCTGTATAAGCATTTTCACACTGCGCGGTCCACTGTATTTTATCTGGCTGTCCTTTCTTGGTTAAGTCGGTTAATAGCGCGCACAATAAATTAAAATGGGGTATATATTTCTGATAGAAACCGCACAGTGACACAAAGGATCTTACATCCTTCTTAGTTTGTGGTCTTGGTGCTTTTCTCATTTTCTCTACATTCTTTGGGTCAGGAGACATTTGCCCTGTAGAGATAGTGTGACCTAAAAATTCCAGTTTCTCACATTCAATATGACACTTAGTTGGTCGTGCTGTCAATCCCGTTTCTCTCAGTCTATCTAACAATATGGAGAGCGCTACTATGTGTTCTTCGAATGTAGTGGTAGCAATCAGAATATCCATCCATGAAGTTGGTGATTCCTAAGGTTTCACTGTAATGGTAGTATCCCTTGCTTAGATCTACTTTTGATCGTCATGTCATACTCTAACAGATTAGTACACCCAGGCTTATCTGTGAGTACATCAGCATGGATTTCTAACACCTCCTGGACCTTTTTCCTCTGCTCAAGAGTTAAATGTTCACTCACATTAACCTGAGCATAGCTTTCTGTAGTTGTTAGGGGGTATTCCATGGAGGAAATTGGTTCATCTTGCATTTCTGTTGCAATGGCCAGGGTCATGATATGTGCAACTTCTGATGCTTCCCTGTCATAATACTTTTTAAGAAGGTTAACATTATACACCTTCTCCTTTCCTTTCCTTTCCTGCCAATCTTATAATTGGTCCCGGAAAGTTTTTCCAATATCTTCTTCTTCTTCCTCGTTGTCGTAGATTTTCGATGGGAGAATTAAGACTAGGTTTGGTCCCTTCTGAATAGGTTTGAATAGGTGATAGACTCAGTGAGAGTTAGTGAAAGGTAATAGAATTTCCACACACGTGAGATGATAGATTTTGATATAGTGGCTGTCTCTGAAAGCGAAAAGAATTCTTCTCTCTCTCACCTATCTTCTACAACAGTTGTTACAGTGTCAGACAGACTACACCAATATACATATTACGTATATTTCTATCACTCACAGGCACGCACATACACGTGACGACAGGTAAACACACAGACGTGGGAAAACTATAACAATGATATATATATTATCTAGAACGAGCTGACCAAACACGATTATCAAGTTCAAGAGCGATTTTAATATCAGGAAAAATCGGCTCACAACATCAAAGAAAGTACATCAAGGAAAATACATATACACATAGTCATAAAAATTCAAGGAAATGTTGCAAGGATGATAGCCCCGTTATAGTGTTAACTCTAGGTTTAGCCCGGCCCCGTTACTAGAACAGATGATGGCGCCCGAGTCACAGATACATAGGGTTTGAGTCTAAGAGTTTTCTTTGTTTTATCTCGTAATTATATGCACAGAGTTTGGAAAAAAAAAATCTGATTTAACCTAAGACAAAAAAACACAAGAACTCTAGCCTTAGCAACAAATTATGCAGATTGGAAAAAAAAAATTGGACAGCAACAGGGTGTCAAAGATATAGATAGTGAAAATATCACTCAAACCAGCGTACACTCATTCATTCCGCCATGGCTTCTCATTCATGTACTCACGACTTTGCTCGCTGCCTCTTGGAACACACTGATTTTAGATCTTCACACAGACTCAAAAAAAAATGCAGTCTTCTGCCAAGAAGTCCCCAGTTCCAAAAGACGTATTTAACTCGGAGTCTCCGGGAACGACTACTTGGGTGTGCAAATTTGTTCAAATGTCTGATTAAGTCACCTAACAATTATTCCAGGCGCGGGAGTTATCAGAGCACAGTGTCAATAGCGTAGGTTTCTAGAAATGATGAATGTCAGGTCGGTGCCTTCCCTCAGTATAGGATTCACTTTAGTCACACCACAGATTTGTCCAAAAAAAAAAAATATATCTATATAGTCGGGAAATGTTAGTTAATACTTGAAGTATTTCGCGCCACCAGGCAGAAAGATTACGTAGAGTTTTCTAGAAGAAAATTAAGATCTGGCTCCAAGGTCCAGTATTTATCATTACAGTCTTTGAGACCCCGTTAGTGGGATATTTAGTATTTCTGTCTAACTCTGTTTGCCTAGGCACTGTCAGATCAGGGTTACTTGCGAAACCCACGTGGTTCAAAATAAAGACTGTCTATTTCTTCACAAGTATGGAAACTACTACTAGGTGCTGGTAAAGTTAGGGTCACCCCAAAACTTTCACTGTGTGGAGGAAAAATAACACATATAATATAATAAACAGAATCTGAACTGGTTATAACTTACATTTAAACTTGCAAGCAGAGAGCTTTGCTTATCATTTAAACTTCCCGTGACGTAAGTTATATTTAAAAATCAGCAATCCTAATGAATTAGGAACACGTGCGTATTCCGTCACCATTCATGAGGCTCGATTCTAGAGTTTATACGTTAGTTTAGAAAAATACACTCGACTGAGTATTAGCAGTTAAATTAAATTCATAAATAGCTACAATTGCCGTTATAAGCTAGAAATTTAAATTTTATTCTGCTTTCCACTGAATGCTTCCCTAGAAAATATAATAGCCTACCACTTTATTTCTCTTCTGCGCTAAAGAAATAGATTAAAATGAATTAAGCGATTAAACACTTTAACACTCACAAAATCTATATATCTATCATATTAATTACCTCAACCACAGAATTACAGGTAGTCGCACAACTTAAGAATAAAATGCTGAAAATATTTCTGGAAGTCTAGAAGTTCGACAAATTGCCGAAACAAACTGAGATCTTCGCTAACAGCTATTCTGTTTACGAGCAACCTATCTCTGTGAGTCTATGAGCGAGAATGAAATTAAAGTTTCAAACTTGGCCAATATCTTAAAATCAGACAAAGGGCCCAAACTTATTTCGCCAAGCGAAATTATCTCCCCTACTCCCAACATTTACGTCCGCTTAACGCGTGTCTTAACTGTCACCTACTGACCACGATGTACGCGTGTCAGTTTCAAATCCCAGACAGCCTGACTCCAATGCAGGGCAGTTTTTACACTACAGCTGACCATGGCCCAAGTGAGCGCCGTGTCATTTTGGGATTTTCCAGACAAATGTCTGGATACTGACCGGTGCAGATGTAAAGTATCACACCTCACCGGGACTAATGCCGAGAAGAAGCTCGCGCGCTCGGTGAGAATGTAGACGATTTGCTACGTCCTATGTTCAGCGAACCGACTTATCACGCCTTCTGACGCCCTGCAGCCCTGACATCTACGTAATATCGTCCTAGCGCGATTCTCAGTTTATGAGAAGGGAAAACAGGTAAAGTTTGCGAATTATATGAAAATAATATTCGCAAAACGAATGGGTGAAAAAAAATACAGGAAAAAATGAAATACAGAGATAATAAAAGAGAGAATTTTCGGGTGAAAGAATAGGAAGAAGTTGTAGGAAATTAAATGAATATAAACCCTACGTGACAGAGCCTCCCCCCTTTAAGATATGGAAGCACTCCATGTCTACGTTATGGAGTTTAATTTCCTATAACCGTAGCTTCGGGGTGTCTGTCCTCTTCCCTCTCATATTCCCCCTCCATCTCTGTCCAATTCCTACTCAAGTCCACTCCTCAAAGTTTCCTTCCCCTGGAATGTCTCATATGCGCGCTTGAAAGAGCGTCGCCGCTTCTGACATTTTTGAAAGATTTCCTGTGATAGCGGTGGAATATCCCTGCCACTATCGTCATCTTCGTCATTTTTGGCGATCGTCAGGAGATGGTCGGAGGTTGGCACTGGTTTTTCCAAGTATCTCTTTAAGAGATTTAAATGGAAAACCTTCTCCTTTCCTTCAATAGAGATCTGGTAGTTAGCCTTAGAAATCTTTTTCAGGACGGTAAACGGCCCTTGCCATCCGATCTTCAGTTGGTTGTTCTCGGTAGGGAGCAACACCAAAACTTTCTCTCCTGCTTCCAGTTCTCTCTCTTCCGCGACTTTCCTGTATCGGTTAGCGTGCTTGGTGCGTGCTCGCTTAAAGTTAGTCGTTGCTAGGTCCCAGCCTAGTTTCAACCGTTCCTTTAAAACCGACACATATTTACTGGCTGAGACAACTGTCTCATCAGCCTTCTCGTCTGTCAGAGACTGAAGTAAGGCTTCAAGCGGGCCCTTAATGGGTCTGCCGAATAAGAGTGTAGCTGGCGGAAATCCTGTGGAAGTATGAGGAGATTCTCTGTAGCCAAATAATGCTGCAGGAATACAGAGATCCCAATCTTCAGGTTTCACTTGTGCCAGCTTACTTAGCATCATGGTGAGGTTTCCATTAGCACGTTCCACGAGCCCATTTCCGGCCGGAGTATATGGCTTAGTGTGGATGTGCTGGGTCCTCAAGATCTTAACGATCTCATCCATCAACAGGTTTCGGTATGGAGATCCATTATCCGTCAACACTTGCTGAGGGAATCCCAACCGAGTGAAAATCTGCACGAGGGCTTCTGCGACATGCTTGGCATCTGCGCATGTTAGCGGTATAGCTTCTGCCCATAAAGTGCATGTATCGACTAAGGTCAGGATGAACCTGTTCCTTCTTTTAGTCCTGTCGAAAGGCCCTAAAATGTCGATCACAACCCGTTCGAATGGTGTTCCCATTATTGGCATTTCACCCATGTGGACTGGGGGTGTCCGTTGCTTGGGTGGTACCCGTTGGCACTGGGCACAGGATTTGACGTACCTGATAATATCAGTGTTTACTCCTGGCCACCAATAATGAGTGGTTATACGTTGGTTTGTGGCGTTCTGTCCCATATGTCCGCTGAAGGGAAGAGAGTGCCCCATTTCTAGGATTTGGCTTCTGTACTGTTTCGGTACTAGGAGCTGGTTGTAACCTTGGTCAGGCTTGCCCGTTCTCCGATAAAGTACGCCATCCTTAGAAAAAATGTCCCCGTGCTGTGTTGGTTCCTTCGCCATGGGCAGTTTCCTAAAGCAGGGTGCCAAAGTCGGGTCCTTGTATTGCGCTTCTTTAAGTTCCATAGGTAACAAATTTGGCGCAGGCTCCCGTTCCTTCTTGGTTTGCCCTCTTGTAGTTACAGCTGCCACAATCGGCTCTTCCGGTTTCCCAATACACACGTATCTCCCGCCAAGTATGACTGGGTAGATGGGATCATCCATAACAGCCGCTTTGATCACACCTCTGACAAAGTCAGAGTGTATCTCCACCAATGCGATGGGAAGCGCTGTAGGTGCCTCACTCTTACGAACTCCACAAAGTTGGACGGTCTCTGCTGTCTCTTGACCGGGTTTGACCAGGTTTCTGGCAACAATGCAATCGTAAGAAAGCCCCGTGTCAAATAAGCAAGAAGTTTGAGAACCGTTCAAAGTAACAGTACCTCGCGTTGAGGGTCTATCCCCAACAGGTTTGGAATCACTGTCAACAATTCCGCCTTGCGAGACTGTCAATAAGCATCCGATGCGTTTCGGCTCGGTGTGCTCGCTCTGATCATATGTCCCGTGCTCAGGGGTTCTCCCTTTGCCACCTTGTCCTTTCTGGCTACGCTGCCATGTAGGGCGGTCGGGTTGATCAGACTATTTGGGGTGGTTGGGGTACTTGTTCTTGTAGAACTTGGATTTTTCAGGAGGGGGGTTTTGAGGTCCAGTTTCTCTGTGGTTATTTTGGTTAGAAGCCTGAGAAGATTGTTCTAGGTTATGTTTTCGAAAATGCTCCTCTGTCGGTTTCCGCTTTGTGGCCGGTAGTTCAGCCAGCGCATTGTGATAACGCTCAGACTTTTCCAAAATGTCTTCAAGTTTTTCTGCCCCCTGCTCAGCGAGAAATCTCCGGGTATCAGCAGACAAAGTGTTCTTTATTTGTTCAGTTAGAACAAGTTCCTCAAGACCTTCATAGGTAGAGGGGAGCTGCGAAAGCTCAAGGCACTTTGTTAGATATCCCTTAAGACGAGATGAGAACTGGTGAAAAGTTTCAGAATTCTCTTTCCGGCTGTTGCGAAACAGTTGCAAAAACTTGCGAGCGTTCATTTCAAAGCGCTCCAGTAGCGCTTTCTTCAACACATCGTAGTCGTCTTGTTGGCTACTTTCCAGCTTAGAATAAACATCATAAGCAGAACCTTTTAGGGCCTGGGAAAGTTTCATATTCCAACGCGACCTCTCTAACCCGTACAGAGTTGCAATTTTCTCAAATTTTTCTAACCATGTGTCAATCTTCTCATTTGGACAAGGAAAAGATTCAAGAGTGAAAGACATAGCATTTAGTTGAAGAGATTGAGTGTTAGCAGGGTCAGTTAAGGAAGAATGAGGAGAAGACTCTCCATTGCTGGAGGTAGAGGCAGCGCCACGACTTTGGAACTCTAGGGTTTTAAGCGCCAACTCGTGCTGTCTCTGTTCTCTCTCCTTCTCATGCTGTCTCTCCTCCCTCTCCTTCTCATGCTGTCTCTCCTTCTCTCTTTTTTTCCCTCTCCCTGCGGATTTCCATTTCTCGTCCATCCTCTTCTGCTGTAATAGCCGGTCTTCCGCTTCTTTCCTCTCCGCTGCTTCTTCTTTCCTCCTTAGTTCTTCTTCTTTCCTCTCCGCATCATATCTCTCAAGTTCGTCCCTGACAAAAGCTTTCGCTTCTTCTCCTTCCAGTCCCTCCTCTCTCGCTTCGTCCCTGAGGAGTTGTCTGAGCTTTGCCCTCTCGGCCATATTATGTCAGTGACTGAGACTAGTGGAGAACGAAAATAGGAAAAAGGATACACTGGTTCCTACCACTTACGAGAAAAAAAATTACCAAAAAATCAAAAGATGATATATTTAACCCTGGGATACCTCCTCCAAAAAAAAATCTAACTATCGCTGCTATTATCGGCAATAAAGCACTCAATGCAAAACACGACTACGCCAAATAAATGGTAGTTAAGATTAATCCCTGAAAAATAAGTAGTTACAGTGGAAAAGCAAAATAATTATTGCAAAAAAAAATTTCGGAGAAAAAAAAAATCCCCTTAATTTTAAAATCCACTATAAGTTCGCCCCTGAAGTCAGATCGGGTAAGGGAGGGAATTAATCTGGACAAAAAGTCCGAAACACACTCCTTAACTTAGTTCAAACGCCGTTCTGCCTCAGTACCCAGTGAATGTTATACACTCACCACTTTACCAGCATTTAGTATTACAATCAGCAGTTAACATATATCCCGACAAAATCAACCTGTAACCAAAATGTATATTATTCAAAGATGCTGTGGAAAAAAAACTTATTAGTTTGTGTGGTCAGCACGCCCGTAAACAGATCGTTAGTCTAGGGGGTAATTATTTAAAGATATAACAACTCACAGGACATCACACTCTTACTCTATATCAGAATACAGAATCTAAAATACAAAATCCAGATAGACGAGTCCCCGTTTGTCGTACTCGTCTTCCTATTCTAAGTTCAAAGACCGGAAACGAGCCCTCATTTGTCGTAGATTTTCGATAGGAGAATTAAGACTAGGTTTGGTCCCTTCTGAATAGGTTTGAATAGGTGATAGACTCAGTGAGAGTTAGTGAAAGGTAATAGAATTTCCACACACGTGAGATGATAGATTTTGATATAGTGGCTGTCTCTGAAAGCGAAAAGAATTCTTCTCTCTCTCACCTATCTTCTACAACAGTTGTTACAGTGTCAGACAGACTACACCAATATACATATTACGTATATTTCTATCACTCACAGGCACGCACATACACGTGACGACAGGTAAACACACAGACGTGGGAAAACTATAACAATGATATATATATTATCTAGAACGAGCTGACCAAACACGATTATCAAGTTCAAGAGCGATTTTAATATCAGGAAAAATCGGCTCACAACATCAAAGAAAGTACATCAAGGAAAATACATATACACATAGTCATAAAAATTCAAGGAAATGTTGCAAGGATGATAGCCCCGTTATAGTGTTAACTCTAGGTTTAGCCCGGCCCCGTTACTAGAACAGATGATGGCGCCCGAGTCACAGATACATAGGGTTTGAGTCTAAGAGTTTTCTTTGTTTTATCTCGTAATTATATGCACAGAGTTTGGAAAAAAAATCTGATTTAACCTAAGACAAAAAAACACAAGAACTCTAGCCTTAGCAACAAATTATGCAGATTGGAAAAAAAAAAATTGGACAGCAACAGGGTGTCAAAGATATAGATAGTGAAAATATCACTCAAACCAGCGTACACTCATTCATTCCGCCATGGCTTCTCATTCATGTACTCACGACTTTGCTCGCTGCCTCTTGGAACACACTGATTTTAGATCTTCACACAGACTCAAAAAAAATGCAGTCTTCTGCCAAGAAGTCCCCAGTTCCAAAAGACGTATTTAACTCGGAGTCTCCGGGAACGACTACTTGGGTGTGCAAATTTGTTCAAATGTCTGATTAAGTCACCTAACAATTATTCCAGGCGCGGGAGTTATCAGAGCACAGTGTCAATAGCGTAGGTTTCTAGAAATGATGAATGTCAGGTCGGTGCCTTCCCTCAGTATAGGATTCACTTTAGTCACACCACAGATTTGTCCACAAAAAAATATATCTATATAGTCGGGAAATGTTAGTTAATACTTGAAGTATTTCGCGCCACCAGGCAGAAAGATTACGTAGAGTTTTCTAGAAGAAAATTAAGATCTGGCTCCAAGGTCCAGTATTTATCATTACAGTCTTTGAGACCCCGTTAGTGGGATATTTAGTATTTCTGTCTAACTCTGTTTGCCTAGGCACTGTCAGATCAGGGTTACTTGCGAAACCCACGTGGTTCAAAATAAAGACTGTCTATTTCTTCACAAGTATGGAAACTACTACTAGGTGCTGGTAAAGTTAGGGTCACCCCAAAACTTTCACTGTGTGGAGGAAAAATAACACATATAATATAATAAACAGAATCTGAACTGGTTATAACTTACATTTAAACTTGCAAGCAGAGAGCTTTGCTTATCATTTAAACTTCCCGTGACGTAAGTTATATTTAAAAATCAGCAATCCTAATGAATTAGGAACACGTGCGTATTCCGTCACCATTCATGAGGCTCGATTCTAGAGTTTATACGTTAGTTTAGAAAAATACACTCGACTGAGTATTAGCAGTTAAATTAAATTCATAAATAGCTACAATTGCCGTTATAAGCTAGAAATTAAATTTTATTCTGCTTTCCACTGAATGCTTCCCTAGAAAATATAATAGCCTACCACTTTATTTCTCTTCTGCGCTAAAGAAATAGATTAAAATGAATTAAGCGATTAAACACTTTAACACTCACAAAATCTATATATCTATCATATTAATTACCTCAACCACAGAATTACAGGTAGTCGCACAACTTAAGAATAAAATGCTGAAAATATTTCTGGAAGTCTAGAAGTTCGACAAATTGCCGAAACAAACTGAGATCTTCGCTAACAGCTATTCTGTTTACGAGCAACCTATCTCTGTGAGTCTATGAGCGAGAATGAAATTAAAGTTTCAAACTTGGCCAATATCTTAAAATCAGACAAAGGGCCCAAACTTATTTCGCCAAGCGAAATTATCTCCCCTACTCCCAACATTTACGTCCGCTTAACGCGTGTCTTAACTGTCACCTACTGACCACGATGTACGCGTGTCAGTTTCAAATCCCAGACAGCCTGACTCCAATGCAGGGCAGTTTTTACACTACAGCTGACCATGGCCCAAGTGAGCGCCGTGTCATTTTGGGATTTTCCAGACAAATGTCTGGATACTGACCGGTGCAGATGTAAAGTATCACACCTCACCGGGACTAATGCCGAGAAGAAGCTCGCGCGCTCGGTGAGAATGTAGACGATTTGCTACGTCCTATGTTCAGCGAACCGACTTATCACGCCTTCTGACGCCCTGCAGCCCTGACATCTACGTAATATCGTCCTAGCGCGATTCTCAGTTTATGAGAAGGGAAAACAGGTAAAGTTTGCGAATTATATGAAAATAATATTCGCAAAACGAATGGGTGAAAAAAATACAGGAAAAAATGAAATACAGAGATAATAAAAGAGAGAATTTTCGGGTGAAAGAATAGGAAGAAGTTGTAGGAAATTAAATGAATATAAACCCTACGTGACACTCGTTCGTCCTGAAAAGGACGTTGGTTGCGTTGTGTCTGTTTACATCGGAGCTGCGATATCTGCGCCTTTCTTCCAACACATCCGACTTCAGCATGGCATTTTTTGGGACCGGATTTGCCTTCCCTCTTCGATCCCTACTCTCTCAGCCAGACTGCAGTGATGCAGCCTGTTTCCAGGACCACCACGTGGAGGTGGAGTAGGGTCTTGGTCAGCTCTGGTTCGCTGACCCTGACGCAAGCAGTCAAGCTATGGGTCGCTGACCGCATTCTCTATTGCTGCGTCTTTGGGTCCCTGTTTTTCCAATATGACATAGGGACCCTGCCATCCAATTTGCAATTTATTATTGCTGCTGGGCAACAGTAACAGAACCTTTTCTCCCACCTCAAGTTCCCTATCTTTTGCTGTTTTATTGTAGTAAGCAGCCTGCTTCCTCCTGGCCTGTCTCAAGTTATCATTTGCCAGTTTTCAACTTATTTTCAATCGAGATGTCAACTCTTTGACGTATTGGTATGAAGAAGTCACGGTTTCTTCTGCTTTTTCATCAGTCCATGTCCGCAACATTGCTTCCAGTGGACCTTTGATTGGTCGTCCAAACAACAATGTAGCTGGAGCCAATCCTGTGGAGTTATGTAGGACTTCCCTATATGCAAATAGTGCAGAGGGTAAGTATGTGTCCCAAGTTTCAGGTTTCTCACTAGCCAACTTCCTAAGGATTGAAATGAGCGTGCCATTGAACCGCTCTACTTGACCATTCCCTTGGGCGTGGTACGGGCTACAGTGATAATGTCTAGCTTGAAATATCCTGAATACTTCTTGTGTTAGCTTTCCCCTAAACTGAGAACCATTGTTAGTCAATATTTGATGCGGAAAACCTATCGGGTGAATATTGTTAACAGTGCCTCGGCCACATGTTTCGAATCTATCGATGACATTGCTACTGCCTCTAACCACATAGAGCAAGTATCAACCAAGGTTAAGATATATGCATTTCTCTTCTTGGTCCTATTGAATGTCCAACAATATCCATGGCAACACGTTCGAAGGGCGTCCCCATAATGGGCATTTCTCCCAATGTTGCTGGTGCAGTCCTATGTTTAGGAGCTACTCTTTGGCATTCTGGACAGGATCTCACATACCTCTTTATGTCCTCTGTGATCCCTGGCCAAAAGTAGTGACAGGCTATCCGTTGTCCAGTGGCCCCTATTCCCATATGTCCACTGAAGGGTATAGCATGTCTTAGCATCATAACCTGCTCCCTGTATGATTTTGGCACTACAAGCTGTCCATGTCCCTTAGGTCCTGTTCCAGCTTTTCTATTTAGTAGGCCATTTTTCATATATGTCTCCTTTCTCTGGAGGGTTATGGCTTTTAGGTAATTTGCCAAAGCAAGGCTTCAATGTGCTGTCAGCAGTTTGAGCCTTTCTCATCTCTTCTGGATGAGTATTGATGATAGTGTCCTCCTCTTTCCTAGAGCTTGCCCTGGTCTGGACTGTTGCCATCACTATGGGTCTTATAGGTTTTCCTAGAAAGACATATCTACATCCCAGTATTAATGGGTAGATAGGGTTGTCCATCACTGCTGCTTTGATCTCTCCTACCACATAGCGAGATCTTATGTTGATTCGGGCTATGGGCAGTGTCATGGTTCCTGCTCCCTTGACTGGAACTCTGATTTCCACGGTTTCTGTGGTTATCTGTTCCGGACTCACCAGAGAAGAGCACACTACTGAGTCAAAGTCCAAGCCTGTATCATATAAGCACAGTACGTGAGTGCCATTCAAGATCACTTCCTCACAGACAGGGGGATGATGGAGGTCTTTTTGACTATCTGCCAGGTCCTTCCTTCCCTTGTTCCCTGTTGTAAGGCATGCAGCGTGATGAGGAGGGTTTTTCCGTCTGCATTCCGCAGTATTGTGGTTACTCATTTGGCAAGATTTACACCACTTTCCTTCCTTTCTTGAAGGTTTCTTATCTTATCCTAGAGGGTTTTTGTCCTTATAATCAGTTCTTTGTTTGTTCTTGTTGGAATTGTCCATGTGTTCATAGTTGGTATGTTTTTGTGGAGGTTTGAAGTTCTCAACTTGCTTCTTCTTATTTCCTGATACTTCTGACTGAGCTGCTTGATATCTTTCAGCCATGGTTAAAATATCTTCCAATCTCTCTGCTCCTTGCTCCATAAGAAATGTCCTCATTTCATGAGGCACGGATTCTCTCAGTAGTTCCATCATGACCATTTCTTTTATATCTTGACATTTTCCTAAGCTAATCCATTTTGTCAGATATGTTTCCAATCTGGCAGAAAACTGGTGGTAGTTTTCTCCTGGAAGTAGCTTAGCAGTTCGGAATCTCTTTCTATAAGATTCAGAATTCTTTTCGTACCTGACCAGTAAAGCTTGTTTTAAGATTTCATAATTTTCCTGGTCTTCCTTTGAGAGTTTTAAATAAACATCGTATGAAACTCCCCTCAACCCCTGAGATAGCTTAAGGCTCCATTTTTCCTTGTCCAATCCATAGGTATAGGCCAATCTCTCATATCTATCCAGATATGACTCAGTGGCGTCCTCCTTTTCAATAAATGAATCCAGGTGGAAACTCATGGCTCCATTTGCCGTGCTCTGGTTGGAGTTACTCTCAGAGTGAGGTGAGCTAGCACCATGATTGCTAGCTGCTCCCTGGAGTTCAAGTTCCTTTAAACTTAACTCATGAGCTCTTTGTAACCTTCTTTCTTCAGCTTCTGCTTCTAATCTTTTGGCATCTCTCTCAGCTTCTAAGCTTTTGGTTTCTCTTTCTGCTTCTAACCTTTTGGCTTCTCTCTCAGCTTCAAATCTTTTGGCTTCTCTTTCTGCTTCTAATCTTTTGTCCTCTCTGTCCATATGTTTGTCTACTCCCTTTGTGACATACTGGATAATATCACTACCTGACATGCCTAGCTCTTTTCCCATCTGCATGATCGCAGTCCTAAACTTTAACATTTCAGCCATGATGCTTGCTTACCAGAGGGTATATAATTTTACCTTCACTAACCAACTAACTTAATTAAAATTAATTAATTACTTTGAACAAAACAAATCCTTAAAACCTTGTGAGCGTCTCCTATTTACTTCGTGAGCAATGGTACTATTATTACGAAATAATTTCTAAGTTTTATAATTTTTCCAAAAAATGTATTGTTACAAACTATTTGTGGCTCAAGATAGAAGAATACATAGATAATGGCTCAGGATAAAAAATAATATCCCAGATGGGCCCCCAGTGTAGTGAAAGGTTTTTCTTGTGTAATGATAGTGGTAGAGAAGAAGTAGAATCTCTCTCCAGAAAGTATGAAGTCCCAGTACCAGAGAAGTGCACTGGTATCACAATTGAGTTACGGCTGTGAATACTCTGAGCTGGACAATAGATTTAGGATTCAGATGTATACTGTGCCACTTTCGCTATAGTAACCCTATGTGATAATATAATTAAATTAGAAAAAGTAACTCAAAATTTAACAGTTAAAAATTTACCAAGTCAAATGAGTACAATTTCATAATTTATTATGTACATCTATATATTCTTGTAATGAGAAATGGGTGTTGGAAGATGGTAAAATGTATGATTATTTATAGTTACAAATTATAATAAATAATAGTAAAAAATTTTGGATGAATCTTCCAATGAAATTATAAAAGTCTGTCACAGTATATTTTTGATATATCTTGCTATCTAGTTTCTAGCTGTTATCATCATCGACATTAGCTTTAGAGACTGCTCACAGTGTTTGTTGGATAGGATACAGAAAAAAAAACATATCTTGTGTTTGTTCGAGGTTCCTGAGACACACTGTTGATCAGGAAGACTTTCCTTCAGCCCGCCCTATAACTACGGGGGACTAAGGTGTTGAAGATTGTTTGACCACTGGGCTTCAGTTAGCAGGATCAAAGGTCTTCAAGTATTTAGTTTAAACTCGATCACGAACTCGAACATGAGCTCGATCAGGAACGATCATAAACTTGATCAGGAACGATCATAAAACCCTCTTAGGATTAATAAGCGCACGGTGAGGCTGTATTGGTTGAAGTCTATCTGCCCTGCATGCAGCGTGAAAAAAGAACTTTTCTTGCAGATACTATCTTCCAGTTTCTCACTCTGGCTTCTGGATTTGGTGTGTGTGATTTTAAACGCGCCGCTGTGTCCTTATATTTGGGCGACTCTCCCGTACGAGAAAGCACCGTCTGAAGTCCGCTAAGGTTTTCGTTTAATCTCTTGGTTTGAGGCGAACTGTGCTTTTTCTGTACTTGTTTTCTCTTCTTGTCACTAAACACTTATCTCTTTCCTTCCTTCCTATGTATCCTTTCATTCCCCCCATATGAGGCTTTCATTCTATCCAAGTTTTATCGAAATCCATTTAGGTATGTAGTTATAATAAATTTTTAAAGATTGTGAGCTTACATTTAGCAGATGTGATGACGATGAAAAATATCATTTATTTTTAAAACTATTTACATTTGAATAATATCCTTGTTGATATCATTCATACTCTATCTCCTTTGGTGAATTATTATTATTTAAATGTCTTACAACCAGGCTTGCTCTTGTAGATTTAGATTCTCTTTCCAGCTAATGCAAACTTTTAAGGTCGGCCATGTTTCATATATTCGCTATTTCCTACCTTCTTCAATGTTGGTCGGCTAGACGAAGTGCAAATTTTTCAGCCACTTTCAAACTTCAAAGCATGACCCGCCGCGTTGTCCCTGCGCTGTGTGTGTGTGTGTGTGTGTGTGTATATATATGTGTGTGTGTCGCGTTACATATGCTTTCACAAACAAAGCAAGTGGTACCAAATCTCGCTACAGTGATGACAGAACAGCTATGTCTTTACTCAAAATAATTTACATTTGTATTAAGTAAATCTTGGCAGCACTAGAATTATTTTAATTAGAAATGTCGTTTTGTTAAAAAATGTCAAATGTATTTAAAAACAAATAAGTTCTCTTCTATCAAGTATCAAGTTATTTTTTAATTTTTTTAAAAAAGTAATGAATCTGACTTAATACTTAAGTGATGAGTCGTAAGTGATTACACTGGTATATTACAGGCAGATACAATATGAAACAAACAATTCAAAAGTCTAGACTGGGCCCAAAGAGTAATGGTTGACTGATACACGAGAATGTATAGAAATCGGTTTCACAGGTGGTAGGTTGAGGGAAAGATATGTCTCTGGAGTGAGTAGGTGTTTCTCACCCAGCCAATCCGTATAACTGTTTTGTTATAAGAGTCTTAGCCTCCCTATCTAATGAAAGAATAGGTTACTCTACACACACACACACACACACACACAGTTATGTGACAACAAGACACACATACGTGAAATATTAAGGATAAATGGGTATGGGTCTGACCAAGACACAAAGTTCCGTTTTCTTGTTGTTTATTATCACTAAACTGGTTTTACAACATCAATTAACCAAAGATATCAAGAAAATCATTTACAGATAGAAGAAGTAAAGAAACATAGGGTTCCTTCACCGTATAAGGGAGAACAAAGAATCAAAACAGATATTATTAACCCAAAAAAGGTTGAAGGTTAGCATAAGTGATAGAATACAGAAATGGTACAAATATAAGACCAAGTCAAGTAAACAACATCAACAACATAATTAACAAATAGTTATTAGCAACAGAAAAAAATTCACCACTCACTCTCTCATTTGGTGGCCACTTCTCTCACTCTTACCTATTGGTACTCTTCTCATAGGTCTGTAGTATCCCTTGGTAACACAATTATTCCATGAACATAATTTCTATTTCTCTATGATTACACTGTCACCCCAGCTGTCGACAATCTAAATTGGCCCCAGTTCACCCCCCCCCCCCCAAAAAAAATAGTGAGGTGAACGCCGAATATGGTGCTCCTCCTGGATATAAGTGTACTACGAATCGTTGGAAATGTGAGTCCTTGGTGGTTATCCTTTACGAGACGGGGGTATTTCCAGTATTAGGATACCTCTGGTTGCCAAAAACAATGTTAAAAATAAATGATGACGATGGTTCTTCTATCGGCCAACTCTGTGGTACAGCGCCGATTCTGCGCAGTGTGTGTGTGTGTGTGTGTGTATATATATATATATATATATATATATATATATATATATATATATATATATATATATATATATATATATATATATATATATATATATATATATATATATATATATATATATATATATATATATATACAGTACTTTGCAAAAAAAATGGCAGTCATATTGCTCAACTAAATATGCTGAAATTTAATTAAATATGCATGTTCTGCCCCAAATTTGCACTCCACTTAAGTGAGAAAACACTACCAAAAGTAAAAAAAAAATTAGCGTAGAGTACAGTCCCTTGATAATAGAGCAGACGACAATTTATAATGCTAGTGGCAGAAAATGGATACAAAGACAAAATGTATGTTAATTTCACAGCTTTAGAATGAAGGAAATCAAACATGTTCCAACATTTCTAAAACCTTGAACATTCCTGAGCGGACTGTCTACAGAGTTGTGAGTAAATTAAAAGCAGGTAATGGAATCGAACGAAAAGAAGGTAGTGGGAGGCCAAGAATTTTGAACACAAAGGACTATCGGCGTCTCGCCCAAATCGTTCGGGCTGGGCCAATGAAGAGTGTAGAAAACATACGGCAGCGCATGATCGAGTTGGGAAGCTCAGAGGTATCTGATGCTACTGTCAACCGGGAGCTACACAGGATGAATTACACAAAAAAGCGGGTAATTTCGTCACCATTGCTCACAGAGACTCACAAACAGATGCGCTTGAACTGGTGCCACGAAAACAAAAAATTGTCATGGGACAATGTGATTTTTTCAGATGAATGTTCTGTTTGGTCTTATCCTGCTCAAATAAATATTTGGACGAAAGACTCTGTAACGCATGTGTACCAGCGACCGAAACATTCCAAGAAATTCCATCTTTGGGGAGGGGTGTCAGCAAGAGGTGCCACCCCACTGTGTTTTTTCACAGGAATTCACACGAAAGAAAGGTACATCGACATACTAGAGTGACACCTTCTGCCATTTATGCAGGTCATGTATTCCGATGGGTGAACATTTCAACATGACAATGACCCAAAGCATACAGCTCATACCACCAAAGCATGGCTGCAAGAAAAGAATGTGATAGTGCTGAAGTGGCCCAGCAATAGTCCCGACCTAAACCCAATTGAAAACGTTTGGGCACTACTCAAGAATCATTTAAAAAAGAATGGACTCAGAGACGTTGAACAATTGAAGAAGATAGCTGAAAAATACTGGGACAGTCTGACTCACAATTACCTACAAACACTTGCGGGAAGTATGCCTCGCCGCATCCAGGCTTGCCTTGCTGGAGAAGGCAACATTATATTGTACTGAAACCACTGTTAATAGATAGGGGAGATACCAATCTTCCTCTGGACATACAGTTTTTATTATTATTTGCTTCTATGAGTGTGCTGCGTTGCAAAAATATGACTGCCATTTTTTTTGCAAAGTACTGTATATATATATATATATATATATATATATATATATATATATATATATATATATATATATATATATATATATATATATATATATATATATATATATATATATATATATATATATATATATATATATATATATATATATATATATATATATATATATATATATATATATATATATATATATATATCTGTCAGGAGTCGGGGAACAATAATAATGTTACATGTACACACCACTGTGGGCTGGTAAAAATGGTAATCTGGATTTTGTAAGTCCAGTATTTATATTTGTAGTTCTCCAATATCATTGGCGATTACACGCTTGTAAATGAAATGGATACGACCAAGAAAATAAAAGAATAAGACCGCTGGTTCGTCTCATTGATCAGGCATGCGAAAAATACAATAAAACATATATGGGAACATGCTACCACTATATATATATATTGCAGGTATATAAAGTTGGTATTTGTTGTGTGTCATTTATACTACCTACACCTGTATATATGTAAAATATTTTGGTTCACTATGAATGTATCAGGTTACTGATTGTATCTTGGGGAATTAGGGATAATGATTGTCTTTCCTGGTATGATTGCTGAAGACGATACTCCAACCTGAAATATAACCAAAACAGTCCTTGTTAGGACTCATCAATCTTTTGTCTCATATATATATATATAGACGGGACACGATAGTCTCTCGTCCGCTCTGTCACTCCGGACAAATCTAAAAGATACTCGGGGTTTTCCTATGCCTTACACGCAGATTTCGCTCGTCGCAGATTTGGGTCAGGCTGAGCCTATAAAAACTCTCCCGCCCTTTCTCGCGACTGGCAAGTCTGTCACAGTGTTATTTATTATTTATTCCTCATAAATGTGCCACGTACAGCCTATCACATATAGTTTAGTGCTATTAAATTGTAGATGTCTGTTAATTTGTCGTATGGCATTTAGAAATAACAATAGACACTATAATAACACCGATTTCCAATGAAATATAAACAAATATCCTTTCCTCCCACTGTCTGTCGCCTAACCGGTCTGGTCTGGTTTACTATCGGCCTACACTGTAAACATAATTACCGTCTCGTCTCAGTGAGTTAGCGGTCGGATGGTGGATTAACATTTTAATTGAATATCTGGTTAGGAAAATCGCTACGCGTTATTTTATTTAATCTGCCTTACTAGCAAGAAGAAAAGAAATTCTAAGCGAAGTATTTTAATGTATGTTTAAGTATTTAAGTGTTTAACTTTAAATGCTATCACCGTAAAAATACTTCTAACACTTAGCACTATTTACCAGAAAATTGAGAATGAAAATCTCCACGAATCACGCTTTATTTTTTTTTGTATTTAAACAACAATAGAATCCAGAGGAAAAAATGGTTATGACTGCGAGCTAGACTTTCTTCTCAAATTCTGACAGGCGACTGATAGCTGGGTTAAAAACACAGTCGTATATATCTCAGAAAATGCCTTTTCATCTGTCGTGAAACGAGTGTGTAAACCCACTGCTTTGTTTAATCACTATGTCGCGATACAAAGTTGCAAGGCCAATCAACGAGTACCGTTCACCAGTCTCTGAGACAGAATAAAATTAGGCTTAAGCCCTGTTTTTCGGAACTCGGTTGAGGCCATCTTATCACCCAATATGGCGGAAAAACAGAATAAAATTAGCCATAAACCCTGTTTTTCTGGGACTCGTCTCGGTCAAGGATGGTACGGAGCATGGTACCAAACCGCATTTAGCCAACCTGCTTGCCATGCCGAGAACCAACTAAAAGCTGTCCCTAAGCCGTAAAAGTTCCCACATCTACCTATATATACGGGCGGATTTTATGCATAATCACACAATACCAACACGAAGCCAGACAGACGACCGACTGAGGAAGAGAAGCTGTCAACCTTGATTTATTGCGTACCTGCGCGCATTGACCTGGCAGACTGCGTCACTAGTCGAGTCAAAACCTCGCCTGTTTAAATCTTAGAGGGTAAGCATAATTATACTTGTAGGAAAATAGGCCTACAGCAGGTATATAAAGTTGGTATTTGTTGTGTGTCATTTATACTACCTACACCTGTATATATGTAAAATATTTTGGTTCACTATGAATGTATCAGGTTACTGATTGTATCTTGGGGAATTAGGGATAATGATTGTCTTTCCTGGTATGATTGCTGAAGACGATACTCCAACCTGAAATATAACCAAAACAGTCCTTGTTAGGACTCATCAATCTTTTGTCTCATCTAACTCCAACCTGAAATATAACCAAAACAGTCCTTATTAGGACTCATCAATCTATTGTCTCATATAACCAATCTATTGTCTCATCTAACTCCAACCTGAAATATAACCAATCAGTCCTCGTCTCATATAACTCCTATCATCAGAACACAACAATATTGTTAGGATATATGTTACCAGCCAGTATAGCACTTGTCAGAGAGGGCCTTGTATATTATAGGGGGAAGGAGATGGTTGTATCACACCTAGGTGTACATATTATTGGATGTATTCATTTATTGAATTTATATTATTGGATGTCTTCATGTATTGAATTTATATTATTGGATGTATTCATGTATTGAATTTATATTATTGGATATATTCATGTATTAATTTATCAGAAAGAATGTTTTGCAAGTAGACACATGTCTTGTCTCGCTATTGCTAAATCATACTGAGCCATGTTGTCATTCATCCTACATGCAGACACCTGAGACACGCTCATCTCATATACAATAGAAATAAGTGGGCTTGAGGACAGAAATTAGCCTCTATTTTTACTTGTTACAGGTTTTATTCGTGTCATCAAACCTGAGGTCGTATGTCGTGTCAATCCAGCTGCCTGGAACGTCGCAGGAGCACAGTGATTGCGCAGGATCTACATCTTTAGTCCCCATCAGTCTTGGGTGGGCTAACGAAACGATCATCAGCGGGTGTTGTGTGCAAGAAACTAAGAAGGACATAACGTACCATTTCCGTCGGCAATTGTGAGCTATTAACTGTCTATGAAGAGAAACTGAGTTAGCGTAGCAAGAGACAATAATAAGATCATAGCTGATAAATTATACGTAATTAACAGCACAGCTGATACATTTACTATAATTGAGTAACAGCAGAGCTGATATAATTTTTTTGTTCCTATAACTGGAAGACCTGTAATATACAAGTGTATATATATATTTGTAAATCATGTGTAAACTTACAAACCCATTACATTCCATCTTCCAACATCCATCCTTCAGCACAAGAGTAGATAGTGTATATACTAAATAAATAATAAGGAAATTGTATTTGAACGACTTGTCAATTTTTTAAATAATTGTTAAGTAAAATCTGTTTCCTTGTTTTTTAATATCACAGTTAGTTACACAGCGGAGGTGGCAATTTATGACGGTCTCCTCTCTACTAATTTTTTCGAGATCAGATCATTCACAGCCGTAACTAATTTGTGATACCAGTAGTTCTCTCAGACACTGGGACTTACCATTTTCTGCAGAAATTCTATCTCTGTAATTGTCAGTACTATACTGATCCTAGCGCCAATAAAAACCTCACGCTACATCATCTCTAATAGCGTTAATTCGCGCTCCAGTGTGAGACACAAATTCAGAAGCGAACGATGAAAGTTCAAAGGCTTATGTTTTGGTCTTCTCCAGCGATTCTCTTCTGGAGTGGGGACCAACATCAAAAGACTTTCTTTCTCCTAGCGGTTCTCTCTGTAGAATGCCCGTTTTAAGATCAAAAGAAACTTAGTGATTTTTAGACTTTCCCTGTTCAAACTTCAAAGGGGTCAGTTCCGCTTTTCTCACGTGCTGCCTGTCTGTCGAGTATTATATGATTGACAGATGAGCTCGTGTGAGTGGAAAGAAGTAAAACTAAGACGTGATTTGTTTCCTGTTATGACTGACAGCTCACAAAGACAGTAAACACGGCGTTAGCCCGTGCTTAAAGAAAAGATGGCGGGACAAACAGTGAGCTTGCAGAATTTCAGACAGTTGGTATAATGCACGTTTTTGCTAGCAAATCAGAGAGCAGCTATAATGTTACAATAAGATGTCAGATTACTGTAGGCTCTTTTTCCATTATACGTCACAGGTCGGTAACATATCTAGGAGAAAGTAAAACTCTGATTTCAAACCACCTAAGACGTGTCAGCAGTGAGGAATGCAGTTAGCGACCCATAGCTAGACTGCTTGCGTCAGGGTCAGCGAACCAGAGCTGACCAAGACCCTACTCCACCTCCAAGTGGTGGTCCTGGAAACAGGCTGCATCACTGCAGTCTGGCTGAGTGAGTAGGGATCGAAGAGGGAAGGCTAACCCGGTCCCAAAAATGCCATGCTGAAGTCGGATGTGTCGGCCGAAAGGCGCAAATATTGCAGCTTCGCTGTAAACGGACACAACGCAACCAACATCCTTTTCAGGACTAACGAAGAAGAAGAAGAAGAAACCATCGCTGCCTTGCGGGAATATCCGTTTACGGGAAAGGCTTTGGAAGTAAACCCTGAGGATAAACCCACAGTTGTCCCTAAGGCAGTCTAATGTTGATTCAACATTATTCTAGCAACTCCTGCAACGACGCTGGGACCAAACTGTTTCGGCTACTGCCATTCCTTATGACCTACCAACTACGTGGAGAGGGGGAACATATTGCTTGTGCAACAGCTTGATCTCCATACAACTGTGCCCTAGCTTACGCCCTGGAGAGGACACTCCAGCTTCACCCAGTGGTGTTGGCATAACACAGGAAGTAGCAGTTGCCGGCTATAAGCATCTCGCCCAACTAGCGAAGCGCCTTGCACCAGCTGCTATTTCTAACAGTGGGACAGGTTCTAGGATCACACTGGACAGCTACCGCCCCCTTCAAGCTGGGCAGCCTCTAGCCATTTGGGTGCTGTCCGCTTTCCCCATTGGGTGCATGGAGATTAGGGTCAAACCCGAACTGTGGACAGAACACATTGTACCAGGCAATAATAAAAAGGTGCTGTCATGTGCTGGCCTTCAAGGCATGTATACACTGCTTAGACAGCGCAGACTACGCTGGCTTGGTCATGATCGCATCCTCAATCGACAGCCATCCTTCGTGTGGTGACACAGCTCTGGCTCACGTCCAGCACCTCTACCTCCACAGTTCTCCGCCTGGTGGCTTTTTTCCATCCTTGCTTTCGCTTTCCATAGCATTCGAAGAATTTTCCTAAGGCAGGTTGTGTGTAAAGAGGACAACGTGGACATTTCCTTTTCTGTGACTCTCCAGCAAGCATTGTGCACCGTACAGAAGTACAGAAATTACGCAGCTCTCATATATTTTTAACTTCATTTTTGTGCTGTATTGGGAAGATTTCCAGATGTTGTTTAGGTTGACGAAGGCAGTTCTGGCTTTATTCATTCGGCTACTGATGTCTTTGCTTGTTTCGCCAACTGGTGTTACTATGCTTCCTAAGTATGCAAATGTGGTTGTATTTCCAACTTTGGTCCCTTATTTGCAGGATTTCTTACCTTTAGTGTCATGACTTCTGTCTTTTCTAGATTAGTGTTTAGTCCCACCTGTTGGCTATGTTTATGTGACAGAATGGGGTGACCCTTCTCGATCCCTGTTCCACTACGGCAGTATCAGTTACATTTTTGTACTCATTTTTATTGTGTGCTTTCAATTGTCGCACTTTCTTTCTTTCTCTGGTATGTGTAGAAGATATTTGGTATTTTCCTTCTTACACCCCAGTCTGGGATAAGCCGACATGCCTGTTTGTTATCCATTTAACTCGCGGGTGCAGCCGCCATCAGAATACAGATTAGCCCTACAAATCGCCATCGTATTTGCTAATCGCTGATAAAGGCCAGGGTGCGTGACAGATAAGAGATTACTTGTCTGGGTGACACGTTTTGGACAGACACGGATGACCTAATCACTTCCTGTCCGACTTGTTATGACAAGATTACTTTAGATAGTGATAAATTGTTACATCTGAAACACATTGTCGTATGAGTTTACAGATCTGTTGGTGAGTTAGCCTGCATGGGATCGGATATTTTCGTACCGTATATGGGAAAAGTGACATCTACATTACGTTCAAAATGTTTCCATGTCAGGAATATTTTGAAATTACCCCACCCAACATTTTTGTTTGAAACGATTGGCGCTTTCTTAGCTTCGTTGCAAACAGATGCGGGGGTGGGACAGGAATATAACCTGACACGCTTCAGTGTTAAGACACTGTGAGATTCACGCTTGCCAAGACACAACAGGACTTGCCAAAAGTCAGAATTCAGAATTTCTATTTATCAGGACGGACTTTGTGGAACAATTTTGAAGGGTTTCCATAGCCCAGGAAAACCATTTTAATAAGGAAGGCTGAGGAAACTGAAACACATGGAGTCATAGAGGGAGTTATCTTATAAAAGTAACGACATCAGTACACGTGTAAGAAGCATAATCAAGTGCCTTAACTTCATTCATCTGAGCAAAACGTCTGTGAGCCAGGATTGGTGTAAGTTGTCATATTACATTCTATATTTTTCATTACTAACATGTGAACTAATACGTATATATTGTCATGTGAATATTAATATGTGAAAATCGCTAGTGGATGTCCAAATCATTTGGGGCTGGCAACCTCAGCGTATAGAATGATGATTTCATGAACCACCACTGCAAGGGTTGGTGAATGCTTTATTGCTAGTCTCTTAAAGAGAGCTAAAAGCATAAGTAAGTCCCACGTTCCATATGGAGTAGGGAGGGAAAGATGAAAGAAATGATGTACATTCTAAGTATAATACGTACAGTTTCAAACCAGTGTAAATGTCTATGTTAACATATTCACTTTAAAATTAATGAAAGTTTCAAACTTTTCAATCAGTGTAAATGTAAATGAAAACCTATTCAATTTATATTGTGAACACTTTTCAAACAGTGGAGATGTAAATGTAAACGTATTCTATCTGTACTATTAACCTTTTCATTTAATTGTAAAATAAGGATAAAGCTATTCAATTTAAATGTAAAGAAAGTTGTCTCCCGGGGGATTAAGTTTAATTCTCGTCGAGGGTAATTCTGAGATAAATTGGATGGTGGAATAAGAAAGGGACACTGTCGTGTTTTGGTCTGTCTTACACCACGGTCATATTTACCGCTCGCAATAATAAGGGAAAACGGACCAATACAACAGCCAATGAAAACGCTCCTTTTTATGGTGTGTATAAGGAAACCTTTATATGCGTAACATGGAGGCCCATTTTGTGTAAATGATAGTACGAAGTTATTTAATTTCTTAAGGACTAAAGATGTTTAAACGGAAGGGTATCGATAGTTCAACAATGGGGATGTTACTTAAGAGGTAGGTGCAAAGACTTCCTCGAATAGTAGTTCATTTAAAGAGAAAAATCGTTTAAATTGACATCTATACATCAGGGTAGTCCCTAATTTAGTTAGTTAAAGTCTGCATACATTGAAATGCATTTTGCTATCTAAACAATTATTAGATAGAAAGGTAGAGATAAATTCACAGTATAATTCTAACTTTAAATGATCAAATCGGTTCAGAATTAAGAGAGATAATAAATATTGAAAATTTTGCACATTGAACAAGAAGACAAAAAGACCCCTCATTTTTAGATTCCTAACACCGGTTTTGGACCATGTTCTCCGAGACGGGGGAGCGGTAGTATAAAAAGTCCTTGAACTTGGCTGATTTGAGGCCACAACTTTTTCAAACACAAGCTGAACAGAAGAGAGCGGCAAAAAGTGTGATGTCAAATACTTTGCAACTGCATCTGCATAGCAGACCTAGATACATATTAACAGCCTGTTACAGCTTATATGTATTACCTGAGGGTAAGAAAGAATATATATATGTATATAATTATGTAATTTTCCTGTGATTAATCCATTTGTGTGTTCGTAAGTGTGTTGAGTGTGTTAAGAAAAAAATTACAGGACGAGTGTATTGCCATCTGAACGCAAGCATGTGTTGACTTTTAGATACGAAAGCCAGCATTGGGAAATGTGTAAAATATTTGAGAATTATGGCAAAAATACGACTGTAAGTTTAATAATGTATTTGAAGGAGTATTTCATAAAGGAACGACACACTGATCAGGAACATAAGAAAGGATGATAGGATTTGTTAACTTGTATTATTCAAGGTGTCACTTAATAGTTTGTACTAAACCAAATCATTGTATGGAAGTAGATCATGGACAAATGGATCGAACTTAGGATTTATAAGGAAAGTGTAATCACATTGAACTGGCTGTGAGTGGTACTGAGGTAAATTGTCCTGTGCAACTGTTAGCACAATGTCTGACACTGTTCGTTACGTCCATTGTGTGTGTGGATAGAATAGTGCTGGACCATACAAGGGTTGCGATTATTTATATTCCAGGTTTTATCCTGCAACTACTAAGATTGTAAGAGACATTCACTTCTGAGGGACTCTGTGGTGCAAACGTTCTCAAGATACATAGAACTAGACACCCTGTTTTCCCAGCCTGGAGATCCAGACATTGTGTGATCCTGGCTATAGTTGGAAGCTTCTCATTTTTGGAGATAAGAGGTCACGCAATTCTACTGGTCAGCCTATCCAGCAACATTGTAGAATAAATAAAATACAATTAACAAAAACAGTTTGAGCGATGATTAATGAAGGACTTTATTAAACTAATACTGTACCAACTTTACAGTCTAGTGAAAGTGATAACTATATATGAAACAAAAATTGATATTTGAAATATAACTTTATCATAGTTAACTATTGTGGAAATGAACATTCCATGTTTATTTATTTTATTTTGTAAAAAACGTTTGAATTCTTTATCATTTTCCTAACCGAAAAGAGCAACGGTATAGGATCAATAAATTGTAAATATATATAATCAGTCTTGCTTAATTATTTAAATTGAGTTAAGGTTCTGTTTGATATATATTACATATTTAATTAATAAATTAATCCTCTAGCAGGGTCAATATAAATATAATAACCATTAATCAAAGGAGGATCTTGAGAGGTAGCATTTAGACCTTCAGTAACAAACACTATCATCATACTTGAAGGTTTATACAGCTTGACCCTACCTTTGATTGTCGATACACCCTTGCCCTTTTCAGAGAAGGGGTATTTCTTGTAAGACCAGTCTCTTATCTGGCACTATCCTGGTATCATCTGATACATCTTTTTGTCCAGGATATCATATATTCTAATAACATTTGAACCTCTCGCGACATCTGGTGTCTCCTTCCGGGATTTTACTTAATACCCTGGGGTCTTTACTTTAAGATAGTCAGTTGTAAAAGTTAAAAGTATGAGTAAAGTAAACATAAATATAAATAAGAGAAAGAAAGTAAGAAATAAAAATAGCTCATTGTAATAGTAGTGAGTACATAACCAAATTTTGGTGACTGGATGAGCTGACAATGGTTGTATATTAATTAAGTTTGCATATTAATTAAGTTGGTATCTTAATTAAGTTTATAATTTGTATATTGATAAGATTGCAAGAGAATGGCAGACTTAGCAAAATTTAGATCTGCTACAGTGCAGTCGGCAAAAGAATTTGGATTAAGTGGGGAGGACCTTATTAAATATGTCACTACTGAATGTGACAATTTTATAGAAAGAGAAGATAAGAAGTTAGAAACAGAAACAAGATTACAATTAGAATCTGAGGCTAAAAGATTACAAATAGAAGCTGATAGGGAGGCTAGGCAGATGGAGGCAGAGGAAAAGAGATTGCAAAGGGAGGCAGAGGAAAAGAGATTGCAAATGGAGGCTGAAAAAGAGGAACAGAGATTGCAAATGGAGGCTGAAAAAGAGGAAAAGAGATTGCAAAGGGAACATGAGTTGAGGCTGAAAGAGCTTGAACTTCAAGGACATGTTACAATCAATGGAAGTAGCCCAACTACCTCTGACACTAGTGCATGTCATGGTACTTCTAATGGAGCCATGAATTTTCACTTGGATCCATTTGTGGAGAAAGAAGATAATATTGAGTCTTTTTTAAGTAGGTACGAGAGATTAGCTACAAACAATGGCCTGGAGAAAGAGAAGTGGAGCCTTAAGTTATCACAAGGGCTGAAAGGAGCCTCTTATGAAGTTTTTGCAAAACTTGGCAAAGAAGACCAAGAAGATTATGAACTCTTGAAGCAGGCATTGCTAGTCCATTATAAAAAGAACTCAGAATTTTATAGGAAGAAATTTAGAACTGCCAAGCTACTTTCTGGAGAGACTTACCACCAATTCTCTGCAACACCAATTCTCTGCAAGATTAGAAACCTACTTGGAGAGGTGAACTACTCTTGGAAAAACTCAAGACCTAAAAGAAATGGTCATGATGGAGCAAGTAAGAGAGTCTATGCCTCCAGACATGAGAAAATTTCTTATGGAACAAGGTGCAGAGAGATTGGGGGAGATTCTAACAGTTGCTGAGAGATACCAAGCGGCTCAGTCAGAAATAGCTGGAGTTAAGAAGAAACAAGGAGATAGTAGTAGAACCCCATAAAACCAGAATAAGTTTGAAAATAGGGACCAACCACGTAGATACAAACAAGGTTATGACAGGCCTAAATATGACCAAAGAGACAGGAACCCTCACGTACAGGATAAGAAACCCTACAGACAAGGAGAAAAATGGTGTAAAATTTGTAAAATGAATAATCACCATACTAAAGACTGTAGGAAAAAGAACCCTCCATATTTCGCTGCATGCCTGAAAACAGGAATCAAGGGAAAGAAGGAACTGTCTACAGGGCAGCATAAACTTCATCATCCCCCTGTGTGTGAAGAAGTAGTATGTAATGGTACCACTATCAAGTGCCTTTATGATACTGGATTGGACTTTGACTCAGTTGTGAGTTCTAACCTGGTGCACCCAGATCAATATACCACAGAAACAGTGGAGATACATGGAGCAACCAAGGATATAGCAACCATGACACTGCCCATAGCAAAAATTAATGTCAAAATTCGCTATGTGGAAGGAGTGATTAGAGCAGCAGTGATAAATGAGCCAATCTACCCTCTGATATTGGGGTGTAGATATGTGTTTTTGGGAATCCCCAAAAGACCAGTGATTATGGCAGCAGTACAGACCAGGTCACAGTCTAGGAAGGAGGAAGACAACCAAATAAATACCCATCCAGAGGAGATGAGGAAGGCATAGGCTGATGATAGCTCATTAAAGCCGTGTTTTAGAAGACTACCAAAAAGCCATACCCCTCCAAATAAAGGAGAATTTTATATGAAGAATGGATTGCTTTATAGGAAAGCTGGAATAGGATCCAATGGCCATGGACAACTGCTTCTACCCTCTTCATATAGGGAAAAGGTGATGGAGTTAGGACATGCTATACCCTTTAGTGGACATATGGGAATAGCGCCATGGGACAACAAATAGCGTGTCACTATTTCTGGCCAGGAATTACTGAAGATATAAAAAGATATTAAATCCTGCCCAGAATGTCAAAGGGTAGCTCCAAAGCATTGGACTGCACCTGCAACTCTTGGAGAAATGCCAATCATGGGAACTCCATTTGAGAGAGTTGCAGTGGATATTGTTGGACCTCTCACACGAACCAAGAGGAAAAACAGTTATATTCTTACTCTGGTGGACACTTGTTCTATGTGGGGAGAGGCAGTAGCCATGTCATCAATAGATTCAAAACATGTGGCAGAGGCGTTACTTACAATATTCACGAGGTAAGAATTTCCCCACCAAATCTTGACTGATAATGGATCTCAGTTCAAGGGGAGACTAACTGAGGAAGTATTAAGGATCTTCCAAGCCAGGCACTTTCACTGTAGTCCCTATCACGCACAAGGGAACGGGCAGGTAGAAAGATTTAATGGAACTCTTATTTCTATCCTGCGAAAGATGGCACAAAAAAACCCTGATACATGGGATCTCTACTTACTCGCTGCATTATTTGCTTATCGGGAAGTCCCACACAGTTCAACAGGAATGGCACCGGCAACTTTGTTATTTGGTCGGCCCATCAAAGGTCCATTAGAAGCCTTAATGAGGACATGGACAGATGAGAAAGCAGAAGAGACTGTAACCTCATCATACCAGTATGTGAACGAGTTGACATCTCGGTTAAAAACTGGCTGGAAATTAGCAAACGATAATCTGAGGAAAGCCAGAAAGAAACATGCTGAGTACTATAATAGGAAGGCGAAGGATAGAGAGCTAGCCGTGGGGGAGACGGTGCTTCTTCTATTACCCGGCAGCAGCAATAAACTTCAGATAGGATGGCACGGCTCATACACAGTTCTAGAAAAGTTATCTAGAACTAACTACAAGATAGACAAAAAGGGAAAAGAAAAGGTCTATCATGTGAACCTACTCAAGAAATATCATGATAGAAAAGTGTTGGAAGGTGCACATTTACTGACCCTGGCCATAGCTACTGAAATGAAAAATGAACCTCTCACCTCATATGAATATCCCTTGAGACCATGCGAAAATCCTGCGCAGGTAAAGGTCAGTAATCACTTGACAACAGGGCAGAGGGAGCAGATTCAGAAGGTTCTGGAGAATCATACAGACGTGTTAACGGACAAACCGGGGCACACCAACTTGTTCGAGTATGACATGAAATTACTAGACCCAACACCAATCTGTATGAGAGCCTATTCAATTCCTTTCGCAAAAGAACAAGCTTTAAAGGGAGAGATAATACTTATTGCAAGAAGGTATTATCTCCCATAGTGAATCTCCTTATAGCTCCAGTGTAGTATTGCTGAGGAAACCCTCTGGGGAACATAGACTTTGTATAGATTACAGGAAACTGAATGCTGTCACAGAGTCTCAGGTGGATCCATTACCGGATACCAATCAACTGTTTGCCAGGTTGAATAAGGCAAAATATTTTTCTAAGGTGGATCTCAGTAAGGGATATTATCAGATTCCAGTGAAGCCTGAGATCAGACCATATCTGGCTTTTAGCAACTCGGAAGGGTACTATGAATTTAATATGTTGCCTTTTGGATTGAAGAATGCTCCGAGTGTGTTCTCCAGATTGATGAGAAAATTATTGGATCCCCTGAAAAATTCAGCTATTACTAATTTCATGGACGACATCCTCATCGCCACTGAAACATTTGAGGAACATCTAGCATCTCTAGATATGTTATTTGACAGACTCAGAGAGGCAAATTTAACTGCTAGGCCTACAAAATGTTGTATTGGCTGCAAAGAATTAGAATTCTTGGGACACACAGTATATCAGGGTAGTATGACCCCTGATCCTAAGAATTTGGAAAAATTGCAGAGAGCACCAAGACCACAAACCAAGAAAGATGTGAGATCCTTTGTCTCACTATTTGGATTTTATCAAAAATATATCAACAATTTTAACACTGTGTGTGCTCCTCTGACGGACTTAACTAAGAAAGGCAAGCCAGACAAAATAGAGTGGACGGCAGAATGTGAGCAGGCATATACAGAGCTAAAGCATAAACTCACCAGTAGACCTATATTGAAACTACCAGATTTGAGTCAGGAATTCGTGGTGAGAACGGATGCTAGTAACGTGGGTTTGGGATCAACATTATTAAAAAGATCACAATTACCATCCGGAGAACTGAACCACGTTGCTTATGCCAGCCGCAAATTGAATAAAGCGGAGAAAAACTACTCCACAGTTGAAAAGGAATGTTTAGCATTAGTTTGGACAATCAAGAAGTTCCAAATATACCTGTATGGTAGGCATTTTGTGGTTCAAAGTGATTACCAGCCCCTGGTTTTTCTTGCCCAAGCAAAACATGGTAATGCAAGATTGTTAAGGTGGTCACTTCTAATACAACCTTACTCGTTTACTATTGAATATATTCCTGGATCGCAGAACGTTGGGGCAGATTTCTTAAGTAGGCACCCACCCGCAGGAAACCAGGATACCAGTAAGGCAGAGTGAACCTCATTTTAGGGTAATGCCGGGATTGTAAATACAGACAGGAAAGCTCCACCAGGTGGTTCCCTCTTGTAAATGGGGGAGCTCTGTCGTGTTTTGGTCTGTCTTACACCACGGTCATATTTACCGCTCGCAATAATAAGGGAAAACGGACCGATACAACAGCCAATGAAAACGCTCCTTTTTCTGGTGTGTATAAGGAAACCTTTTTATGCGTAACATAGAGGCCCATTTTGTGTAAATGATAGTACGAAGTTATTTAATTTCTTAAAGATTAAAGATGTTTAAACGGAAAGGTATCGATAGTTCAACAACGGGGATGTTACTTAAGAGGTAGGTGCAAAGACTTCCTCGAATAGTAGTTCATTTAAAGAGAAAAATCGTTTAAATTGGCATCTATACATCAGGGTAGTCCCCAATTTAGTTAGTTAAAGTCTGCATAGATTGAAACGCATTTTGCTATCTAAACAATTATTAGATAGAAAGGTAGAGATAAATTCACAGTATAATTCTAACTTTAAATGATCAAAATCGGTTCAGAATTAAGAGAGATAATAAATATTGAAAATTTTGCACATTGAACAAGAAGGCAAAAAGACGCCTCGTTTATAGATTCCTAACACCGGTTTTGGACCATGTTCTCCGAGACGGGGGAGCGGTAGTATAAAAAGTCCTTGAACTTGGCTGATTTGAGGCCACAACTTTTTCAAACACAAGCTGAACAGAAGAGAGCGGCAAAAAGTGTGCTGTCAAATACTTTGCCACTGCATCTGAATAGCAGACCTAGATACCTATTAACAGCCTGTTACAGCTTATATGTATTGCCTGAGGGTAAGAAAGAATATATATATATGTATATAATTATGTAATTTTCCTGTGATTAATCCACTTGTGTGTTCGTACGTGTGTTGAGTGTGTTAAGAAAAAAATTACAGGACGAGTGTATTGCCATCTGAACGCAAGCATGTGTTAACTTTTAGATACGAAAGCCAGCATTGGGACATGTGTAAAATATTTGAGAATTATGGCAAAAATACGACTGTACGTTTAATAATGTATTTGAAGGAGTATTTCATAAAGGAACGACACACTGATCAGGAACATAAGAAAGGATGATAGGATTTGTTAACTTGTACCAAATCATTGTATGGAAGTAGATCATGTACAAATGGATCGAACTTAGGATTTATAAGGAAAGTGTAATCACATTGAACTGGATGTGAGTGGTACTGAGGTAAATTGTCCTGTGCAACTGTTATCACAATGTCTGACACTGTTCGTTACGTCCATTGTGTGTGTGGATAGAATAGTGCTGGACCATACAAGGGTTGCGATTATTTATATTCCAGGTTTTATCCTGCAACTACTAAGATTGTACGAGACATTCACTTCTGAGGGACTCTGTGGTGCAAACGTTCTCAAGATACATAGAACTAGACACCCTGTTTTCCCTGCCTGGAGATCCTGGCTATAGATGGAAGCTTCTCATTTTTGGAGATAAGTGGACATGCAATTCCACTGGTCAGCCTATCTAGCAACATTGTAGAATAAATAAAATACAAATTACAAAAACAGTTTGAGTGATGACCCGTGAAGGACTTTATTAAACTAATACCAACTTTACAGTCCAGTGAAAGTGATAACTATATGTGAAATAAATAATTGATATTTGAAATATAACTTTATCATATTTAACTATTGTGGAAATGAACATTCCATGTTTATTTATTTTATTTTGTAAAAACATTTGAATTCTTTATCATTTTTCTAACCGAAAAGAGAAACGGTATAGGATCAATAAATTGTAAATATATATAATCAGTCTTGCTTAATTATTTAAATTGAGTTAACGTTCTGTTTGATATATATTACATATTTAATTAATAAATTAATACCCTAGCAGAGTCAATATAAATATAATAACCATTAATCAAAGGAGGATCTTGAGAGGTAGCATTTAGACCTTCAGTAACAAACACTATCATCATACTTGAAGGTTTATACAGCTTGACCCTACCTTTGATTGTCGATACACCCTTGCTCTTTTCAGAGAAGGGGGTATTTCTTGTAAGACCAGTCTCTTATCTGGCACTATCCTAGTATCATCTGATACATCTTTTTGTCCAGGATATCATCTATTCTAATAACATCTGAACCTCTCGCGACAGACACATAAGTATGTGTCGGGAAAACGCAATATACAGGAGAGCGTTTCGTTTCTATTCTTTTACAATAGTTGTTGGTGGTACCAGGAGGGTACTAATCTCTGGAAAAAGTGGGGGTTTAAGTGGACTGACGTAAAAACGCGAGACCAGCTTGACAGTTACTTTTTGATTGTACTTGAAACGTGCTGCAGCTATAATCTTGACCAGAGACGTGATAACGTCTGCACAGAACCCATCAGCGAGAGCAGAAACTACTATTTGCAGCTAAGTGAAACGTATAATCTGCCAAAGTGAACTTTTTTCATAAAACCTACTATCATTCAATGATGAACCTTTTCTTTTAAACTATTAAATTACTTTTACCCTTGTTAAAATTAAATGATTATTAAATATGTTATTAGTAATTTTACAAATCTCACTTCGATTTAATCATTTTAAATGTACTCAGTCTATTTACTAAAACACACTCTGGACAGAGCTATACCAGAATAATAAGAATTGCACTGAGTAAATCAGAGGTGGGAGCTTCACGAGCTGAAACTGATAATTGCTTAATCCTTCACAAAAAATGTCGGTAGATCATAGAACTAACATGCTCAGCCAATGCAGCATTGTTTTCGCTTTTCTGGATATCTTGTGATCTTCCCTTGGGATAGAAGCATCATTAACCTTCTATCTACATCTCTATAGGTGTGCTCATATACAGTACGCAATCGTCAGACCTAAAATTATCAGACATAAGGGTCTTTTATATTTGGACATGCGCCCTAATATAACCGACTAGGTTGAATGGGACGTGCCTCGCCAAAACAAGGCAAAAATTTTTTTTTTACGTAATTTTTTCTGCGTGGTTTACACGAGAGACATACGTAATGGCAGCACAAAGTTATTAACTAACCTTCCAGACGGTGCAGAAAAAATAAATGTGTGTGTCATTATCCATTTGTAGAACTTAAAAACCCGTTGTTAGTCTTGTGAATAATCGCTGGTTAACCCTTTGAACATGCCGTAGCTTGATGATCAATTTTCCCTAATCCCCCGCAGTCCTGTTGGGGCTAGATCAAAGTAGTTGGGTACCTACTTAGATTCCGTTACCGTATAAAAAGGATTCCCGACTACAGCATAATGTTTAGAACTGTACTGGGAATGCTGCAATCGATAAATATGCATTTGTTGCGAAAGTAGTTTCTTGTTTTTGAAAGGAAAATTTGCCAAACGTATTCTGTACGGTGCAGGCAATAATGTGTGTATTCGTTGATCAGTGAAGATGCGTACAGGGAATAGAAACTGTACTGGTGTTGAAAAACTTAACAAATTAGATGAATCCAGAAATATATTACTAGATACCGACAGTGAGAACATCAGTGAGAGTTTGTTGAGCTATGAGGAAATGTACCAAGAAATTAATACTGAATCGGACAGGAACAAGTGAAATTGAAAGAAATATTGACTTTCAGAAGCCGACAACTTTCAACGAGGGTAGACATCAACTGTTTTAATGAAACAATCACAACACGTGACAGAAAATTGGTAATAATTTTGATTTACCCTTCAGTCCTTTAGATCAGTGGTTCCCAACATTTTTACATCTGAAGACTACTTTTCCAACTACATACAAATTGCGGACCACCAGCTTCCATGTAATATCACAATGCCATAAACATTTAACTGATTTAATTCAATAAATGAATATGCCTATATTCAATAACACAAGTTGTTAATAATTTGCCAGATGTCAAGGAAATTGTAACGTAATAGTAATGAAAAACAAATTATATACTGTTCAAAAAAAGAAACGCAACTTTTTTGGTGTTACTTTTATAAAAGATATTCGCTGATTGGACATCAGTCACCCTATCGACTGTGTCCACCTGGTCATTAACTTCTCGTGGTTACCTGAATTGTACTCACCTCATGATTCGTGAGGTCATGAAAGAGGTCAAGGTCAAAACATCATTTTTGACAATAACTCGTGACAGGTTCATGAGAATCCCGTGAAACTTACTGAACACAAAACTCTCTGACCATATTATTGAATGCCTATAAAAGATTGACGCTCCTCGAATAAAATCAGTTGAAAATTCAATGCGCAAGTATGGCTCATCTCACTATAGAACAACGACTCATCATCATTGGACGTTTACAGACTGGACAGTCACAAAGTGTAGTGGCCAGACAATTTAATGTGGTTAGAAGCGCCTTTGGAGGCGATTTCAAGAAACTGGCTCTGTGGCAGACCGGCCGCGCAGTGGAAGACCCAGAGTCACAACTCCTGCCGAAGACCGCTTCATACGGCTGCATCACCTCAGGAATCGACTTGCATCTGCGTCCTCCACAGTCCAGTCAATGTCAGCAGCTCGTCGAATTTCAGATCAAACGGTCAGGAACCGGCTGCACGACTCTGTTCTTTGGGCTAGAAGACCCTACAGAGGTCCTGTTCTTACGGACTGGCATCGCCAGAACCGACTGCAGTGGGCAAACCAGCATCGTCAATGGACCTTTGGGAATGACTGGAGACGGGTTTGGTTTAGTGATGAATCACTTTTTGTGCTCCAGCGACACGATAGACGGAGAAGAGTTCACCGCAGAGTCCATGAGCGCTACACCCAGAACAGCGTTGATGAGGCTCCTCCACATGGTGGTGGAGGTGTACTGATGTGGGGGGCGATCAACTTCATGGGAAGAAGTGACCTGGTGCAAATTGAAGGACGCCTGAATGCCCAAAGATGCGTCGCTGAAATTCTTCGTCCTCACGTCCTTCCACTTCTGCCTGCACGAGGGTCGATTTTTCAGCAGGATAACGCTCGACCTCATGTAGCACAACTCACCACCCAGTTCCTCGCTGACAACAACGTCCAGACCATTCCGTGGCCAGCCATGTCATCAGACATGAACCCCATAGACCACTTATGGGATGAACTCGACAGACGACTCCGCCAGCGAGACGTGGCTCCAGCCAATCTCCGACAGTTGTCTCTTGCACTGCGGGAAGAGTGGGCAGCCATCCCACAACAACAGATCCAACGGCTAATCGGATCCATGTCAAGGAGATGTCGTTCTCTGATAGAGGCCAGAGGAGCCATACACCTTACTGAAACGGAGGCCTCAGTCGCAAAGAATAAAAGTCCAAACCAAATTTAATGAACATCATTTCATTGTTAAAGTCTGAAGGTTTCTTCGTGCCAAGATTGAAACATTAATTCCGTAAAATAAAATTTTGGTACAAGTTTGAAATTTGGTGTCCATTACCACTGCAATAATGTTGCGTTTCTTTTTTTGAACAGTATATAATACAAACAATTTATTGGTTACATACATACTGTTTACATACACATTGGTTAAATACTATATATTCATACAATTCAATGGTTAAAATTACAAAATATTCAATAGCAGCCTTGTGCTTGCATTTCGCTCACTAGATTTTCAATATTAGGCCATTGAAGTTAAAGACAGTCTCAAAGCTGGTTCTGCTTGCAAACGGTTTCTGTGTTTTGTTTTTATAGCACTAAAAACGTAGCTAGGATCAGAGCAAAATCAAAGCACTTAATACCAAATCGATAACGCAGCCGCGGACCATAAGTGGTCCGCGGACCATAAGTGGTCCGCGGACCACAGGTTGGGAACCACTGCTTTATACCAAGGTAAGGACAGTTTAACACCATACTTGTTTTCATTGTACTTATTTTTTCTGACTTTTTCGTTCAACTGTTGTCGTGTTGGGAGCTGACGTTTACGTACTTGAGCCAAGTGAGCTGCAATGGCTGCTGTGAGTCCGTGTTGTTGTAGGATTTCTGTGACACTGTCTCTTGGTTTTCTCTGTGCGCTGATACCAGATCTACTACCGTTGTAGACGTGTAGTAGTAATATATCTGGCTCCATTCTCATGAGACGACCAAACCATTTAATTTGCTGCCTCTCTATATAATTGATGCAGGTTGTAGGTCTTAAACTTTTTCTGATGTCCATATTTCTCATTATGACTCCTCTCCTGGTGACATTAATGGTGTTTCTTAAGCATCTCATATCACAGGATGTGATTTTTCTCTCCTGCGCTTTAGTCAGAAAATGTTCTGTAATTGTTTTGTAGCGAACCTGTTTGGCAGAAAATGGTTAAGATGATCAATCTCCGTGCTGATCAGATATTAACAAGCAATGCACATTATTATTAATCACGCAAATGGACAGACATACATATCAATGAACTGAAAATTTGTCTGTGAAGTGAGAACTTCGATAGAAAGTACAGCCATCAAATGTCGATGTGAACATTACTTCAGTGAATTATCTAAATTTGTTCTTCTCAACCCCTGGTAATGTGGCGAGTAAGGTACTGGTAGTTATTACTGGTGAATGTAACAATAAACTACTCAATAAATACTACTAAAAGATCCACAGATGCGAGAGTGTTTATCTATATAGTGATTGCTGAGGGGTAATGGAACGTTACTGCAACTAACGTGGAGGAAATGGAATAAGCTATGCATAGTTGACGTTCCAGCCACCTTTCCTCAAATCACAAGTGGATTGATGAAATAATTGACTCAACACCAAAGCTCCCAACTGAAAGGAGGAGTTCAGTGCTACAAATACGTGAACAGTACGTATCACGTAAACACTAGCCACTCCAGCTCTCAATTTATATTTACAAATAAACAAAAATTGAAATATTTATTCAATAAACTATTGTATAAACTATACCAGGTTGCTCTGGTACCCAATTCATGAGGCTGAATGTACGACCATTTAGTAATCAGTAAATATTCCACATTTTGTGAATTTTTTTGCAATTGTCGGAAGGTCTATTTTTAATAGCATTCTGTGGACCCCGATCGTAAAACGCAATCAAAGACCTTGACGTGCCGACACTAGTTTTTTTTTTTTCTAGTGTTAGAATTTCAGGCCAGCTTGCCTTGTATTCGCCTTTCACCAGCCGTAATTGCAATTAACGTCTCGGGAAGATAAAAATGGTCGGATGTTTCCGCTGTTTTATCTACAGGTGATGAGATATGTACATGCGCAGTGTCGGAGTTTTGGTGCTGACAAAAACTGCCAGTGTGAAGCTGGGAGGGGATTCGGGGGAAGTAGGAGCATCGGGCTCAAAGGGTTAAACAGACAGAGATGGCATATGAGTGCTCCATAAGGTGTTACATGCAGTTCCATTAGTGAGGCTTGAGGCTGGGGGATAGCTATATTTGAGAGATGACAAAGTGACATTGTTCTCGTGCGCTAAGTTGTGCGTTATTCCCAAAATAACCTGGCGCGTTAGTTAAATAACCACCCCTGCAAGAGTCGGTGCTTTGGCGCAAACTTTCTGTGAGGGGTGGGGGGGGGGGGGGGGGGGATGGTTATTCTGCAGTGGTGGCTCCATAGGGAACGAAAAGGAGATAATAGATTAATGTTAGTTAAATGAGATATGCAATATAATTATGAAATATAACCTCGGACCATCACAACGGCTCCATCGCCTTACTTTCACAGCATGTGGTCAATGGTTCGATCGTTGGTGAGCCTATCACTTATATTTCTTTTCTGTTGTCTGGTCCTCCTTCTTTTGTCTAGCAAGCGGATATTATTGTTATGACTGCATTTGTATATGTTAATGTTTACAGGCACATGTCGGATTTTAAAATGTAAACAATCAACTTTGTTGTTAACTGGTGTCAGTTATGACACCGAAAAGGGTGTCACGAGAAGGTCTATAGTCAAATAACTGAAATAACTTTAACATATCTGGGAAGCAACAGTGACAAAGATGGAGAATATAACTGAATGTTAACGGTCATCGAGTGCCATGTCGGTTTGCGTTGGTGAATTGGTTTCTCCATGTACTACTGATATCAATGCCAATGTTTTAAACAGCCAGATTCGACTTCAACTCCGACAGCCTACATGGAACTCTGCAGCTTTCTTCCAGGAAAACACAGCGTAATATATACCATTCTCAACAGTTCATAAACAAGAGTGTGGGGAAAAAAAGACACATCAAGTTTTACGATTCATCAGTTGATGTCTACACTGTCACCATCGCAACCGAAAGTCAGAAGAAATAACAAATGCACCATCGAAGTAAATGAACAGTTTTGGAATATGTCAACAGACTGAAACATCTGTGCGCGTTAAGAAAATCAAATGGAAATTCATCCTTGAGGTGGACAACTCTGCTAATGGAAGTAATAGAAGATGGTTCACTTCCGCCATTCCTGTAAAATGGAAGTGTTCTTGACATTCAGTGAAAAGGCTAGAAGATCATTGGAGGCCATAAAGATGTGGTTGTGCAGAAAATATTAAGAATACTTTAGACAGCTCTACAGAGTAATGAGAATGTCTTCACAAAGTACACGAAGGAAGTTTATTACACGTATCAGATAAAAGCAGTCCACTTTCTAAAAGCATGATATGACAAGAGAAAAACTGGAATACATCGCGACAACAGGAAAGATTGATGGAACAGAAATATAGAGGTCGACAGGAAGTGTAGATAATGAACAGTTATTATGTGTGGGGAACTGCGCGTCATTGAAGTTAGTGACTGAGCTTACAAACAGCATGGGGCCCAGAAGTTATAAAGAGACATGATCACCTACTGTAGCATTGTTCTTAAAGATAAAAAAATAAGATAAGTTTTACCATTTGAGTACATGTTATTCTGTTGTAAACAATGCTGCGTTAATTCCCCTTTCCATTTGATACGCATAGAGATTTTTCCTAGAGAGCCAGTTGTGTTAGCATCAAGGCAGACGTAAAATTCTTCATACTAATTCTATTATTTATGTATCAACACATCGTATTTTGTTGTACGGGAGCCGTGTCATATTTCTAGGGATGCCACAGTAAGATGGTAAAGCTTCTTTCTCCAGCTAACAGCGACTATGAGAGGGGCCACAGAGGTAAATGAGGCTCAGATGGGGGCCATGAGCAAGAAAAGGTTGAGAACCCATGTATTATAGAATGCGCGCGTAGAATAAAGGATTAAAATGGTGCGACTCTGTCATCAGTGTCAAACTGATAGCAAGAATCAGACAAGTTCCAGGGGGAGCAAGTTTGAGAAGAAGACGCTGGTGATGGAGGACACACAATGAGGAAACCTGTTGATAGCATTACAAGGCAGTCCATGCTCTGGAATACCCAGGCTAAAAGAGGCAGAAGTAGATAAATGAAACAACACACATGGAGAAGACAACTGCAGACATCAATGAAAATGTTGAAGTAGACACGGAAAGATCTTGAGCTGATAGCACGGGACAATAGGGGCTTGGCGGGTTTTTGTTGGAAGTCTATGCTCCTTGGGGAGCTAACGGGGGTGTTGATTGTTAGTACTGTACTTATGAATTTTGAAGTGTACTTTATTATAAATTTATTTTATTTAAACACACTATTTTTAAAATAAGACCAATATACATGCCCCCCCCCCCCCCCCCCCACTTTAAATTTTCAACATTTAAAATCTTCTACACTTTGTGCGATTGCCGATTGACAATGTGGTTAGAGCCTTGCTTCTCGAGGCAAATATGCTGGGTTCGAAACTCGATAGCGTCACGCTGCAATTTTCGTCTTTTTTTCTCCTGGTTACTCATTATGTAGCATTGGGGCCACCACTGCATATGGTCGCCCCTCAGGAAGCTCGCTCCAGCCTACCCAGCTGTAAATTTGTGCCAGGCTCTCATCTAGACTTAGGGACGGCAAAGGCAGCGAGGAAGGAAAATGACCACCCCATTCCATGAGGCTGGACCAAGTATAGTGAAGTCTGTAACACTATACTCCATTACGACAGTATCTGATACGGGAGAACCTTTACCTTTTACTCTGAGCGCATGTATGTATCAAGTTCTGAGCGCATGTATGTATCAAGTTCTGAGCGCATGTATGTATCAAGTTCTGAGCGCATGTATGTATCAAGTTCTGAGCGCATGTATGTATCAAGTTCTGAGCGCATGTATGTATCAAGTTCTGAGCGCATGTATGTATCAAGTTTGAGAGCATGTATGTATCAAGTTCTGAGCGCATGTATGTATCAAGTTTGAGAGCATGTATGTATCAAGTTCTGAGCGCATGTATGTATCAAGTTTGAGAGCATGTATGTATCAAGTTCTGAGCGTCCTTTGATCTGTCATATCACGTTATTTATTGTACTCATTATCTATACATAAGCAACTGCCACTTGCCCATTTAGATAACTTTGACAATTATTATAGCCATCAATAACTTCTCTAATTATTGTATCCCCAGGGTATATGCTCCATATGCATACGTCAGACACAGAGGTGATTGTTGCACACAGCACTGTTCAGCACGGAAAGCCATTCTCACATGTACAGAATTTAATGCCGTGTATGTTATTTAAAAAGATTTGTTTTGTGTGTTTCTAGTGCCTTCCTACAACTTTTGCTGTATCTTGATCAAACGGATGATCATTCTATTTAATTACATGTATCCGGAATATATTAAGATATTTGAGATGGTTACTTGTGTCACGAGAGGGTTAGATGTTATTGAAATTCTTTAGTATCCTGGACACAAAATTGTATCAGGTGATACCAGGATAGTGCCAGATAAGAGTCTGGTCTTATAAGAAATACCCCCTTCTCTGAAAAGAGTAAGGGTGTATAGACATCAAAGGTAGGATCAAACTGTATAAGTTCCTAGAGAAGATGGTAATGTATTACTCTAAGTCCCTACGTGTTCCCTCTCCAGATCCTCCTCTGTTAATTGTATTATTATTATTAATGACTCTGCTAGGGGTAATAACTTAACTATCTACCAACAGAAACTGTAACTTAACTTAAAGAATTTAAGTAAGTCTGCTGGTAAATATTTACAATTTATTTTTACACGTTTTCTTTTCTTGTGAAAATCTTTCACTGAATTCAAAAGTTGATTACAAAATTAAATAAATAAAAACACTTGCAAATCGTTAAAATTATTTATAGTCTTTTATCTCTGTATGAACGTTCTCCTTTCTAGGCTGAAATCACTGTAGGTGTAGACTGTCTGTACTTTATGATTTATTTTATCTTCTTCACAGTTATTGGAATTAAGTAACCACTGACTAGGACGTTTGCCTAGCGAAATTACACTGTTTATTCATCATAGTCTATCTAGTTTGTGGTGATGCTGTGACAAACTATACAGTTGCCTTGGGTGGCTACTTAGCTTGAGGTCTTGATCTGGTAGTCTGTTCCACCTTGGTTCTGGCAAGAAGACTGTCTCGTCCAGGCTTTTGGATCTGGGTGACCGGCCCTGTATCATTAAAGTGCACTCGCACCTCTGAATCCTATAGTGGAGTCTGGCTCCTAAAGGTGGCAGGTAATTGCAGGATGTAACCTGAAAATATATTTAATTTCACCACTGTATTGCCTATCTCTATCTCCCTATCACAGAAGTAGGAGATGAGAGATAGTTTTCAGACAACAGAGTGCAAGTAGACGCACAGGTCACATCAAGTCAGCATTAATACAATTCAGTTCACTGTGAATACTTTTTTCCTTCAAATCCTTAGTTAGAGCTATTTGTCCATGATTCGCATCCACAAAGTTATTAGGTTTTGTGGAAAAATACCAAGTGATATCTTAATCAATGCAGTAAAACAATTCCTTTCATCCTCCCTCATGTTCCTGGTATGTGATCCATTCCATCAAGAAATAATTCTTTAAATACTTTTCTAACACTATAGACACAACCTTGCTACCATTCTCAATCGATTTGAATATTTTCACAAGCTTTGCTTTTGCCTCCAGAAAATTACACAGTAGTTCAAACACGTTCTACACACTTTCTAACACACGTATATTTATACATTCTTTCTTACCCTCAGGCACACACAGTCGAGCTGTTAATGGTTGTAATGGTCTGCTCTCAGATACATAAGGCAAAGGCACTACGCATTAACACTTGTGTTACCGCTCACCGTGATTTTTTTTTTAAATGACTGGCCCCCATTTCGTTAGCATACACTTTATTTATAGTGTGAGGTCGGGCATCCGAGGGGTTTCCCTGATCGCTAATATTTGCATCCGACATTTTTTTGTAAAATCTGCCTAGTTGTGCAAATCATGAAAACTATGATTTTATTTATCTACGTTATTCCTGGAGCGATTTTCTTTATCTAATGCTTTAAATATGCTCTGTATTATTCTATACCTTCCTAGCTACTAATCTGTTACTTTCCTAAATGCATTTATTTCTATCATCATCATCTCAGCCCGTAACCCGTCATGGGTCGTAGGGGTGCCATGGTGGAAGCATCAGCAGACAGGGTCCTCCACTGCTCTCTATCCTCAGCAATGCGTACAAGTGTGGAAAAACCGTGTCCTGCCCATTCTTTGATGTTATCAGCCCAGGATTTTCTCTGCCTTCCTCTTCTCCGTTTACCTTCGACTGTCCCCTGAAGGATCGTTTTCGAAAGGGAGTCATGACGAGTTACATGCCCAAACCAGGCAAGCTTTCGATGTTTCACTATTGACAAAAGTGGTTCTTGGTGGCCTGCATAGGTGTTTATCTTCTCTCTAACATAGACATTTGTTTTGTGCTCTTTATAGCAAATGCGCAAAATTCTTCTATAACATTTATGCTCGAAAGCCTGAATCCTTCGCTCCGTATCTGCAGTGAGTGTCCAGCTCTCACACCCATACAAGAGAATAGATAATACAAGTGATTTGTATAATTTGATCTTCACAGGAAAACTGATGTTACTTTTCCAGATCACATTCAACTTTGTCATGGCAGCTGAGGCCATCTCAAGTCTTGTCTTGATTTCTTTACTTGATCTTCCATCACTACATATAGTGGACCCGAGATATTTAAAGGTGTTAACTTCTTCTAACGTTTGCCCATTTAACGTAATGTTGGTCGGAACATGTTTCTTATGGCTATTCACCAATATCTTGCTTTTTTCTATATTAATTTCCATCCCATACGTTCTTGTTACTTTCTCCAGTCTAGAGGTAAGGTCTTGAAGTTCTGATTCTGATCCAGCTATCAGATCAATATCATCAGCAAAACGTAGGTTGCACAGAGGTCGGCCTCCAATCGATATGGTTGATTTATAATCGTAGAGAGCCTCCTGCATAATATGTTCTAGATAAATATTAAAGAGCACTGGGGACAAGATACATCCCTGCCGAACTCCTACAGTTGTTTTGAAAAATTCTCCAATGTCGTTGCTTGCAAAAACAGCACTGCTTGCGTCCTTGTATAGTGCTTCAATGATATCTATGATGTTGGTATCAAAATTGAATTTTCTCATTACTTGCCATAAGCCTTCATGCCAGACTCGATCGAAGGCTTTTGTGAAATCGATGAAGTTATGGTATAAATCGTGTTGATGTTGGAGATGTTTTTCGATAAGTACTCTAATATTGAAGATTTGTTCTGAGGTACTTCTTTTTGGTCTAAAGCCAGCCTGTTCCTCTGACAAGATTTCTTCTGATTTCTGTTTTATTCTGTTCAAAAGTATCCTTAACATCACCTTACTTGGATGACTAATAAGGCTAATGGTTCTGTAGTTCTTGCACATTTTTAGATTTCCTTTCTTTGGAAGCGGTGTTACTAATGACTGCGTCCATTCTTTTGGCCATTTTTTTGTACTCCATATCTTCTGGCAAATTGTTGTCATGATTTTTACTATATCTGGTCCTCCATATTTCAAGAGCTCTGCTGGGATATTATCCACACCCGGTGACTTCCCTCCTTTCATCGAACATATAGCCTCTTCCACTTCTTCCCGTAATATTGCTGCATTTCCGAGTTCCCTGTTTTCGCACTTAATGTTGTTTAATATGCCTAAGTCAGTGTCAAGTTTACAGTTATATAATTCTTTACAATATTCTGTCCACCTTCTCATTACAGCTGTTTTTTCATTGAGCAGAGCCCCATTGCTATCTTCTATGACAGTTACCCTGGGCTGTTGGGGTATTTCTATGCGTACTTTAAACAGCCAAATTATGGATTAACCTGAGGCCTCGATGCATTCAACCAAAGATTTCTCCCGTCCTATATTACTGATCGTGAAAGTCTCTGCACAGACGTGAAGAGCAACATTCCCGTTGTAGAATTAGAGACCTCTTCCAGGTGGTACTTCTTTCCTACTTATGTAATTAAATGGCATCCTTCACTCGGTTGCACGGATTAGTCCTAGTCATTTTGTCTGTTCAATGCTTTAGTAAACACGGCAGAACGGGACCTTCCGATTGGTCAGTGTATCAAGCAGTTATCATAAAGTATGGCACGCGGTTTCGTCAGAGTATACAGAAGGACGTGTTGTGAAAACAGACCAACTCACGACAACTTGTATCAAACACTTTCCCATAGAAGAATGAAACACTCCTAGTTACAGTGGCACGCAATTGTTGTGATTCAAGATTTCCACAGCAGATCAGGTGGCAGTGTTCCGGGCGCTCAAAAGAAAGCTGGACACATACATTTTAATCAAATCCTGAAAAATATGGTCCAAATCAAAACAACATGCCTTTGAAAAGAACGAAATCAACATCTCCTTACCACACTTAGTCGCATAACAGAGGGGAAATGATATAAAACAAAGCTGACTGAAAAATATTGTCACACGTGTAATATATTTTAATTTTAAGTTTATAAATTGAGTTGGAATCTCACATATGCAATCTGTAAGCCAGTTCTAAATTTAGCCTTCAGTCAAAGGAGACTGAATGTTTGAATTATAATTTTAATTAAGTCATCGCGTTTATTGTCTTAACTGGGACGGGGTGAGGAAATAAATCTGCTATAAATGACAAGAACAGTTTTTTTTTTTTTTTAAATAGTGTCAGTTACAGCATGATATAAATGTCAGCTCTCTCCTACCGCACAAATGTCAGCTCTCTCCTACCACACAAATGTTAGCTCTCTCCTACCTCACAAATGTCAGCTCTCTACAACTATACAAATGTCAGCTCTCTCCTACGGCACAAATGTCAGCTCTCTCCTACCTCACAAAAGTCAGCTCTCTCTTTCAACGCAATTGTTAGCTCTTTCTTTCCACACAATTGTCAGTGTCTCCTACAATTGAATATTGAGGATCCTGAACCATACTTATCAATATTAGTCTTGATCAGTTTCCCACTTCCCGACTATTTTGATCATTCCCCAAGTACATGTTTATAAATGTCGAATTTCTTGATATACTTATGTCAATTATTTAACAAAACTTACAGTACAGTACTGCTTTGTGTTTGTGTCATGTTTTATTGTTGCTGTGGTTTTTTTAGCCTACAAAAGAAAGTGACAAGCAACATTATGAGCAGACTTTTTTCCAGCTGATCTCATTCGAAATGGTTTTTAATTTTTTTTCTAATTAACTTACTTACTTACTTAGTCATCCATCATCTACCGTGAAGTGTAGAGGTTTGGAGAAGGGAGCGCCATACTATCATATCATTTGGCCTTGTTCCATTCTAGTCCTCGGTTCTTCAGAGATTGCCTAATGTTGTCCTCCCAGCGGACTCTGGGTAGTCCTGGAGGTCTGGGTCCCTGGCTCTTAGTTTCCCATGCTTGTCGCGGTAGCAGATCTTCTTCCATTCTTATTGTTGTTCTAATTAATATCCTGCACAGCTGTTTATTCAATTAACAACTGACGTCAAATCTAGTCATAAATTATTCATTTATTTATTGTGTTTTTTATTCAAAGTTTCATATGTTTATTGTATGGAATAGAACATTATACTTAGTTCTAACATTTGTCCTGTTAATATGTTAGTGGATGTAATAATATAGAAAACATTTTGATAATGATGATCTGTGTTTGCAGCAGTGGTGGCATCGGAAACCTCTGTCATGTCAAGGATTGTACACGAAGAGGAAGAAGTCAACAAAATAGTCGCTCAAATAAAAGGGAAGCTTACACAAGCCGGGGTGAGTTCTTATTTTCTTGAATTTTGTCCCAGTAATTGCGTATTTAATGTTTCCTTTTTGTTTATTTTTAAACACGGATACAGCCAGGTTGACTTGCAGTATCCTGTGGTGGCTCCAATGCTTTTTGACTGGTGGTGGTGGGGGGGGGGGGGGGGGGGGGGGGGGGGTATTTATAGATAATTTTGTTCGTACATATGTTCCTACGCGTGGGGGAGCATGTAACACAAGAAGGGTTTACAATGACACAATTGTGCATTGCAAAAAAGGACATCATCAACACCACACGGGCAAAACAACATTATAAATTGTCGTGCGTTGAGAAATTGAAAAAAAAAAAAATTACAATTTCAAAGAAGTTTATAATTACATAAAACTACTCCCGCCAAAATGTCTGATGGACTTTATGTTTATCCAGTTCGCATTTATTAATGACGAGAACAAAGTCGTTGTGTTGATGTGGTCCCAATGTTTTACTTCCCATTGTTTAATTGAAAGTCATTCCACTGGACGTGTTTTTCTATAAATAAATATATTCATTATGTTAAAACTAACTAAATCACAAGACAGTCGCGTCCATAGTAACGCCGTCGAGTATCCAGAAATGACAGCTCCAGATATCTTGTGGATATCCTCAGGGGAATATTTTACGCATTCGCATTTAAGTATATTTTCCCCAATGCTGTGATGTCTAGATTTGTGAAATGTACGATTCATTAAGCAATTTTTCGCATTCTTTGGGATGGCTCTCAGTCATTCCCGACCTCAGAAAGTATCGGAAGACGAAGCGCGTGCATTAAGGAAGTGGGGATGAGAGGGAGTAGAGGTGAGAGAGGGGTTGGAATACAGACAGACTGACAATGACTCAACTAGAATCGTAATGGTAATATCTATGAAGATTTGTTATCTGTCACTTTTAAAACAATGAAAAGCTTGTGGTTTTTAAAAACTGTAGTGGGAATTAACCCATCTGTCTCTAAGGAACGAACCTCCACTGTCAGTATTATTGTCAAAGAAATAAAAACTTTTGTTATTCAATTCTATATCTCTAATTTCTTGTCTATCGTTTCAGGTTAGAGGTAATTTTGTGCGTCTGACAGGAGAACCAGGATCAGCCATAATCCAAGCAGCCAATGAACACAAAGTTTGCTGCATCGTCACGGGATCACGAGGTCTGGGCACTGTTAGGAGAACTCTGATTGGATCCGTGTCTGACTACATTCTCCACCACGCAAGTTGTGCCGTGCTGGTCTGTCGACATAAAGATGGGAAAACAGCTTAACTAGATAGCATTCAAGATTAGTATGCATTTGACTAGTGTGCAAGAATTGTACACGAAGAGGAAGAAGTCAACAAAATAGTCGCTTCGATTTCGTCTTTGCTATCATATAGCACATTTATTTCTCTCATAAGTTGGCCATCTGTTTTGTTTCTTTCATCGCTAATCCGCTTCTTCGTCTAATGGGTTGATGAAGACCATGCTGCCAATTTGGTCCTCTCGTGAAGTAGACTTTCTTTAATAACACATACTGTTTGCTTTTCTTCCCCACATGGACACAATGTATGTCAGCTTTTTTATTTGTTCAGCAGATGATATTAAAGTTAGCAGTGGCTGGTACTGCATTTGAAAATTATCATTTGATCTCTTCTTGGTAATGTGTAGTATGCTGCTGTTCAATCTAACTTTGGATTTTCTCAGTTGCATTTGCCTTTGAAGTTATTTTATTTATTATTGCTTTTATCTCTTCATACATTCCTCTGTCCTCAGTTTAAATTTTGCTTCCTCCCGGGGCCGGCGCAAGGGTTTCATGCGCCCTAGGCAAAACTTAACATTTGCTCCCCAGTTGTACTCATCCGCCTGTCTACCAACAAGCTTTCCCATTAACATGTCTATCCATTCATCCATAATATTTATCTGCTTGCTGTATATTATTATGATTTATTGTATGAGGTGATTGTGACGGTATTGCCTCCCATGCTTTGCAATAGTGGTTCAACAATGGCCAAAACTCAAGAGTATCTAATTGTGGCGTAGCGTAGGAAAGATAAGAATTTATTTAGAGGAAATAATAGATGTGAAAGTGAAGTTCTCCGGGATCACCCCGAGGAAGATTTGGCTCAAGAAATCCTGTTGGGTTTCTCCACCGCTGAAGGGAGACAAAGAGGGTAAATTCTCCTGACTTGACAGGTCTTGAAAGTTTGAAAGGAGATATTTGGTCTCTCGCTACCGTCGTCCCCTTCTCCGTTATCTATTATTATTATTCTTAATTATTGCAGGGATAATATTTTATATTTTTACGAGGCCTCCTCCCTTATTAAGGAAGATAAACATCAGACAATATGTAACATCTAATAGAAGAAACAAGGCATGGGTACATTATATACACCCAATAGGTTTATTAAAATTAAAATGAATAGATGGTGAATGATAGTATTGTCGATGGAATTAGTGTCTGCTGTATGTAATATGTGTCTCACATCAAGTGTTTTTCATCATGGATGACTAAAGATAGGGCATTGACATGGTGAGTTCCCTTTTTCAAGGAACTTATCTTTTCAGCCCCTGGCTAATAGTGAAGCGTGGTTAGTTCTCCAGTCTCCTTATGACGTTGCACCAGGTAGGTCTTGAATGGTTCAGATTGGCCTTCACTGTGCTCGACTCCGTATTCTGCTCTGAGATTGGACTGTCGTGCAAGGCTCCACCATAGACTACTCAGAGATGGACTCTAACCAGCATTTTAGACACGTGGCTTCAGTGCTTTTAATGCATGAATTCGCCGCTATCTGGATTAGGTCTAGCTGTCTCGGTTTCCTGGCGCAAGTGGAAAAATGGCCGTGGTTGGCGCGCTTTTAGCGGGTGATTTCCGCTTGGGCACGTGATCCGAAGCGTGCATCACGTGACTTTGGCATCATATAGACGCTCCAATCAATAACGTTAAAAGTCACGTGGGGGTTTCCTAAAGTGGCATAAACTGGTTCTACCTAGGTTTAAGTAGTCGGTCCTAATTTAAAACAGGTTTCAAGCTACCGAGGTCAGGTCAACAATGACGTTGTATCTAAAAATAGTATTAGACTCTATGAGAAAATCACTGAACGCTAGGAGAATATCCACGAGCGAAATTTCCCGTGATTTTACGGGCTTCTTGATCATGCATTGAAGATGAGAAAAAAAGGCGGTTCGTAAATAATAAAAAAAAGAAGAGAAGATTGGGCAAGTCGTCACACAAGCCCCTCCTCACGTTTGACGTTCCGTCCAACTCCTCTGGTCCTGTCTTCCTCTTCTTTTACCGCTTCTCATTTTTCCTCGTTTGCATAAGGGTGTTTACTAAAAATCTGCCCCTATATTGTTCTTCCCAGGTAAGTATTCTGGTTTTCTTCCTGGTTTTCTTTGGATGCCTACGTCTGCAGCAATGCTTCCCTAGGTCCTGTAACTGGTCTACCCTATGTGTTGAGGTTACCTGGTTACACTCTGAACAGGCCTTCACATATCGAGCTATGTCTTCCATGATGCCGGGCCAATAATAATGGGTGGCTATCCTTTGATTTGTGGCACCATTACCCAGGTGTTCACTCAAAGTAGCAATGTGCCCCATTCCATAACTTTATTTCTATATATGGATGGCACCACAATCTGTCCATGACTTTTTAGCCCTCTGCCAGCTTTCCTGTGCAAGAGTCCATGTTCCATATAAAAGTCACCCTTTCTTCGAGGGTTATGTGAGTTTTTCAATTTACCAAAGCAAGGCCCCAATGTGCTATCAGCTGCTTGAGCCCTTTTCATCTTATTCTGATGAATTTCTAATTTAGAGTCCCTCTCTATGCATTTGGAGTCAGACCTGGTCTGGATGGCAGCCATAACCACAGGCTTTACCGGTTCTCCTAAAAAGACATATCTACGCCCTAACATCAGGGGGTAGAAAGGATCCTCTAAAACTGCAGCATTGATTTCCCCTTCCATATAGCGACAACTGACTTGAATCTTCGCAATAGGCAAAGTTAAGGGTAATGCTCCCTTGAGTGGCCCCTGGATATCCACTGTTTCTGTGGTGAGTTGTTCAGGGTGCACCAGAGATGCAGAAACGACCGCATCATAGGACAAACCTGTGTCATACATCCCGATGACTTGTTTGCCATTCACGGTCACTATCTCCTGTTTAGGTGGGTGATGGAGGCTATTCTGACTCACTGTCAGTTCCTTCCTGTCAACAGCCCTCACCTGCAAACATGCAACATGATGTGGGGGTTTTTTCCTTCTGCAATCTGTAGTATTGTGGTTGCTCATTTTGCACGTCTTACACCATTTTCAACCCGCCTCTGAGGCTGGAAAGCTGATCTCTGAGTAGTCTTATTGGCATAGTCTGGCTTATCATGTTTCCGGAAGTGGTGGTAAGGTAGATTCATTTGGGGGTCCAAGTGTGCCTGCGTTGTCAACCTCGATAAGTCTTCCGGTTGGTTCCGCCGGGATGGGTCATTCTCTGTTAGCGCTGCCTGATAACGTTCCGCTAACTGGACTATGGTTTCTAAAGTGCTGGCCCCATTCTCTGTCAGAAATCTTCTCATGTCGGAAGTCATGGTGTCCTTCAGTTGTTCGATAATGCCATCTCTTTCAGACCTTCCTAATCATGAGAAAAATTCCCTAGGGCACCCCACTTTTCCACGTAGGAATCCAGTCTAGCAGCAAATTGAGCAAAGTTCTCTCCAACTTCCCAACTAGAGTTACGGAACCTCTTCCTATATGCGTCAGCATGTAGCTCATAACGTATCAGGAGTGCCTTTTTCAGAGAGTCATAGTCATCCTGTAAACCTGGAGGAAGCTTGCTATATACTTCATAAGCAGTTCCTCTAAGCCCTTGCGACAGTTTCAGGTTCCACTTGGTTCTTTCCAAACCAAACGCGGTGGCAAACTTTTCAAATTTGTCCAAATACACATCGATAGAGTCAGCTCGTTCCGAGAAAGCTTCAAATGGAAACGTCAAGGGTCCCAAGTTTGACACGTGTGAGGATGGCAAAGGTGCTGGGCTCCCCGTGTGCAAGGAGGGCATATCATCTGACCATGGCGATAGGTTGCCTGATAATGTAGATGCTGTCGCACCGGCTACTGGTTCAACTCTTTGAGCCTGTCCCTGCATCTCTAACTGCTTCATCTTCAGTGCATGCTCGCGTTCATCTCTCTAGCTTCTTTCCTTAGCGTCTACAGCTAAAATCCTCTCATCTATTTCGGCTAACTTTATTCGCTCTTCTCTTTCAGCTTTCGCTGTTTCTCGAGCGTAATACTTATCAGTCTCGAAACTGACATAATTCGCAAGGTCCACCCCACTATAACCTAGATCTCGACCGGCCTCTCCTAGTGCTGCCTTAAGCTTAACTATTTCAGCCATCTTTTGCTGTTATAGTCCACACTGAGTAAGCTAGTACTACCTTCCAATAGTATTTCTGACAACAAGCAAAAACTTACAAATTATCAAACTCCTGTAGAATGAAATTACTATGGAGACTTAATGTCTGTAATTCAATTAGATACAAAATCATGAACTAACTTAATTAAAACACAACATATATAAAGGGATTCACCAATCAATTCCTGAAATTCTAGAAAAATTGTTTTCTGTCTTTCTAGAGCTACTGTGTGAAAATACATGTGTTCAAATAGTACACTGTAATGAATGAATGAATGATACTATCCCAGAGGTATGATATAAATACATAAGTTCAAATCGCGGACTGAGACCCCAGTGTGGCGTAGCGTAGGAAAGATAAGAATTTTTTTAGATGAAATAATAGATGTGAAAGTGAAGTTCTCCGGGATCACCCCGAGGAAGATTTGGCTCAAGATATTCCTGTTGGGTTTCTCCACCGCTGAAGGGAGACAAAGAGGGTAAATTCTCCTGACTTGACAGGTCTTGAAAGTTTGAAAGGAGATATTTGGTCTCTCGCTACCATCGTTCCCTTCTCCGTTATCTATTATTATTATTCTTAATTATTGCAGGGATAATATTTTATATTTTTACGAGCCCCCCTCCCTTATTAAGGAAGATAAACATCAGACAATATGTAACATCTAATAGAAGAAACAAGGCATGGGGTACATTATATACACCCAATAGGTTTATTAAAATTAAAATGAATAGATGGTGAATGATAGTATTGTCGATGGAATTAGTGTCTGTTGTATGTAATATGTGTCTCACATCAAGTGTTTTTCATCATGGATGACTAAAGATAGGGCATTGACATGGTGAGTTCCCTTTTTCAAGGAACTTATCTTCTCAGCCCCTGGCTAATAGTGAAGCATGGTTAGTTCTCTGGTCTCCTTATGACGTTGCACCAGGTAGGTCTTGAATGGTTCAGATTGGCCTTCACTGTGCTCGACTCCGTATTCTGCTCTGAGATTGGACTGTCGTGCAAGGCTCCACCATAGACTACTCAGAGATGGACTCTAACCAGCATTTTAGACACGTGGCTTCAGTGCTTTTAATGCATGAATTCGCCGCTATCTGGATTAGGTCTAGCTGTCTCGGTTTCCTGGCGCAAGTGGAAAAATGGCCGTGGTTGGCGCGCTTTTAGCGGGTGATTTCCGCTTGAGCACGTGATCCGAAGCGTGCATCACGTGACTTTGGCATCATATAGACGCTCCAATCAATAACGTTAAAAGTCACGTGGGGGTTTCCTAAAGTGGCATAAACTGGTTCTACCTAGGTTTAAGTAGTCGGTCCTAATTTAAAACAGGTTTCTAGCTACCGAGGTCAGGTCAACAATGACGTCGTATCTAAAAATAGTACTAGACTCTAGGAGAAAATCACTGAACGCTAGAATATCCACGAGCGAAATTTCCCGTGATTTTACGGGCTTCTCGATCATACACTGAAGATGAGAAAAAATGGCGGCTCTAAATAATAAAAAAAAGAAGAGAAGATTGGGCAAGTCTTCACACTAATATAGGCTTCAATTGAGTCTTTTTGTACACAAGATTACTCTTGGCAGAAATGTAGATAGAAGAGTAGTAAAGCTTCTACCACCTGGGAGTCTTCACCAGAAATTCAGGTAAGTGAAAACAATGCTGGCTGTCGCTGAGCACGTTAATTCTGTAACCTGACGACCACTTTTATGAAGAATTTAAGCACTTATTTATCTGTTCGTTAAGCCCCCACTCCTGATTTACACAGTGGAATTATCTTATTCAAGTATAGCTCTGTTTAGAATGTGTGTAGTAATTGACTGAGACAAACATGCAGTAACTTTAAAATGATCAAATCGAAGTTAAATTTGTAACATTACAAATAACAAAATTTAATAATCACTTTAATTGTAACAGTTTGAAAATAATTTGAATAGTTATGGATAAAGAAAAGCTATCATCCTCGTGTTTGGGGATTGAGAAAAGGGTTAAGAAGTTCAAGTGGCAGCATATATTTGAGCTTAGCTGCCAATGACGGTTCTGTCTTTTCACACTGATCACTCGTCTCTGGTCAAGGTTGTTGGGTGTAGCTCGTCTCCCAGAATCTTCAAGGAAAGACTACACAGTGCGTCCTTTGTCTTAAAGCGTAGGCCACTGATCCCGTCTTGTTCCAGAAATAGTACGTTCTGCTGGTACCACCAATAACTGATAGAAGAATAGAAAAGAACGCTCTTCTGAGTATGGCGTTCTCTGACACATAGTTATGTGTCCCCCCTCTTCTATTTCACCATCCCACTTTTACCCTCGATGAGTTTACCCTCGATGAGAATTAAATTTAATCCCTCGGGATAAAACTTCCTTTACATTTAAACTGAATAGCTTTAGCTTTACATTTAAATGAAAAGGCTAAACGTACAGATATAATATGTTTTACATTTACATCTCCACTGTTTGAAAAGTGTTGACAATATAAATTCATTCGTGTTTTCATTTACATTTACACTTGTGGAAAAGTTTGAAACTTCTATTAATTAAAATGAATATTTTCACATGGACATTTACGCTGGTTTAAAGCTTGAAAACTTACATTAATTTTAAAGTGAATATGGTTATAGGGACATTTACACTGCTTTGAAAATGTAAGTATTATTCTGAGAATGTACATCATTTCTTTTCATCTTTCCCTCTCTGCTCCATAGGGAACCTGGAACTACTTTATGCTTTTAGTTCTCTTTACGAAACTATCAATAAAGCAATCACCAGCCTGTGCAGTTGTGGTTCATGAATCATCATTCTATATGCTAAGGTTGCCAGCCTCAAATGACTTTGACATCCAATAGAGTTTTACACAATAAATTCACATGGTAATATATACATACATATGTTAGTTTCACTACGTGAACCAAACTGTAGGCACTGCCACCACCATGAGGAATCAGTTGAACATCTACTGTTACAGTGCCCAAGACTAACTGACCTGTGACACCAGCTACTCCCATCGCACCCAACCATCCACAATACACTCTACACATCACCACAACAACTGAGGAAGACTTGCACCTTTGTCAGAGAGGCAATGGGCTGTCAAGAGCTGCCTGCTCACAGCTAAAGGGATTATATCATCATCATCATCATCATGTTAGTTCACATGTTAGTAATAAAATATGAAATGTAAATCCAACTTACGCCAATCCTGGCTACAGACTTGTAGCACATGAATAAAAAAAGACGAATCTTCTCTTACACGTGTCTGGGATTTCTTTTAATTTTACGATAGATTGCCCCTTCTGACTCTGTGTTTCTTCAGTTTTCCTAGTCCGGGTTTTCCTTAATAAAATTTGAAAGAGATTTCCTGTGCTTTATAAGTCTTATCTGGCTCTCCAATAAAAGGTCCGGATAACAATTAGGAATTAAGAATTTAGTTCTTCATCTGGCGAAGGTCTGATGTCTTGGCGAGCGTGCAAATCACAGCAAAATAAAACTTGGAAATTGTCAGCCTATATTCCCTCCAATGATGATATGAATCTAATCAGAAAGATCCAATCATTTCAAATCATGCAGGGTAGATTATGATATTTCAAAATAGTCCCACGTGAAATAAGGTGCGTGCCTGCAAAGGTCACCTTTTACCATATATGGACATCTGATGCCTTGCATACACTCTCACAAACACATTTGTAGACTCATATTGTCTAAAATGTAATAAATCCACGATTACTTTCAAACCAAGGACCGGAAACGATTACATCACATTCGCCAGACAAACAAATCTGGTTTTTTTAAATACTCCGTCCCAACGTTGCTTGAATAAACAAAACACCTTCGCTTCAAAAGATGGTCAGACAGATTATGCGATAAAATATTATCGCCGGCTGGGTCACCAAACCTGGCGAAGCGTAAATATGTCTGAGGAGTGGTAACCAATAATATACGCATTACTCCCGTAGCAATTACTGCCATAGGGGAGTGGCGTAACAAGATTTCGCTATGCTATGTCCATCATAGAGCAAAATAGTGAATATACAAATGAAAAGGCAGAGACAAGACAAAAGAGTCTGTCACCAGAGCCAAGGTCTGGGTGATGTCAGAGACAAGACAAAAGAGTCTGAGAAAGATCTGAGGTGATAGATAAGAGATTCTGTTGATGGTGGATGAGGTGGCTTATAGTTATCGAGGGTGAGAACATAACATGACTCTCTCCTCGCCACTCGGTGACTTTTTTGTTCAACTATTGTCTCGTACTCAATTAAAAGGTAAGGTTTTTATGCACTAAAGGTTATCCACACACAACAATACAGTACAAGTGAATAGTACAGATCCAGTAAGGAAAGTAAAAGTAATCTGATCCCGTTAAATAAATTTAAATCTTTTATTGAAACAACACCTAAATAGCTGCTGGAAAAAAATGAATACCATAAATATCAATCACAGCATAAAATACAGATGGAACAAAATTACAATGCAGGTCTCTAAGAACGAGACACCAAAATTATAAACACTCCAGAGACAGGTAGTATACAAAAAAATATAGACTACCACAGGAAAACCAAACAAAAGTTACCCGCTCGTACAAGTATGGGGTTGTACTTTAATAATCCATGGTTGGAAAAAGAACATTGGATACACATCAGTCCCAGTTATGCCTACACACTAAGCCTGATGACTTGTCCCTGTCAGCGACTTTGCACACGAACTACACTAACCAGTCTAGTACATAGTTTCAGAAAAAAATCTACCCTAATTTATAGTGCACTCTTTTTCCCAACTCCCTCTTCGTTGGCACGCGTGCTTTACTCCACAGGGATCACTACTGGCCACTGAAGATAAGATACCCTCTCGTCTCCAGTGTAATGGCTAACAAATCCTTGGAAGAAATGCACCCAGCTGTAAATCCGGGCAGCTGCGGGGTGAAACACTATAATTTATAGGCTGAAACTAATCCACATCTGGATTTGGCCCATTACATTGGTGCAGCCCTCAAACAAGAATGAACGAGGTTGTTTTATGAACACTGAAGCCACAGGAGCAGGGCGCTCCACTTGTTAATTGTTTTTCCGAAGAAATTCTATTTCCCACTCACGGGAAAAACACCGATGACCCGTAATATGGTGATGAACTGGGTACGCCTATCTCTATGTGTAACCCAGCTATAAAGGGGTCGTTGACTGTAGCGACCTTCCACTGAAGGCAAAGTCTCCACAGAAGGCGTTAACCACAGAAGGCGAAGTCCGGCCTACGGCTCAGTAATTACCGGAGAAAGCCGACGTATGCTGTAATGAAAACATAAACAAAACCTCATAACATTTTGCTAAATAAAATCGTCAAATATCACAACACAGCACAACAATAAACAAAGACAATTAAATACATGTAATCATACTGCCCTTCCCCTCCCCGCTGGTGGTCAAGGCATACCTTGGCTGCAGTTCATCTCACTCTCCCTTCCCTACTGTCAGCCCACACCGCTCAGTGCTGGCCAACTCGCTATAGCGTTTGCATAATAATACGCAATCCCGCGTCTTAACGCTTTGGATAGTTCCAAGTCTGCGAGACGTGACCTTAAAATCAGTCAGGTCAGCTAACTACATAATTTGCAAGGCCATCTACCTTGTCGCATGAGCGTTCGACAATTTAATAATTACATACAACCATAGAAATATTATACTTGAATTTTAAACAATCAATTAATGTACCGATGCTTACAAAAATATCAAATTACATGGTGTGGAAAAGAATTATATTATACACAAATCCGCCACTGCGGTCAAAAAAATTACATTTTTTCAGGTTAACCTGATTGTGGGTTAAAATTTCCTAACTGAGTTATCACTAGATCAGGGGACTGTTTATACTTTTCATGCCCTACATCAGGCATAATGTAACATAACCATGAGGCTCTTATCATATAAATAGTAGCACCCGCCCCAAACCAACTAGCTATAGCGTTAAATGATTGCATTAATTACCACATTAGTAAAAATCCTTTAAGAAGAACTACTCTGTCCATTATAAAGCCCTAGCAAAAATTACTTATAATATTAGCGTTTACAAATTCGCTTACTGAACAAAGGTCAGAATATCCCACTACTCACAAGCGGGCAGACTGTCTAATGTTGCTATTTCCCCGGCAAGAATTCCAAGACTGAAGCAATTAACAGTCAAACAAGGACCTCTTATATACAACCATCTTCGGTCGCAGGTGTTCCCCCAGTCATGAACACGTGCACGGAGCAACAGACAAAGACACGTAATACTGGACCAGAACTTTTTCTAAAAGACGCAAATACCAAAAGATTTTGCATAACGGGTTGACGGCCGTCTCCGCTTAAATCGAAAAACAAGGGCACCTGCGCACCCCGTGACTCTAGAACCATCGTAAGACAAACGTAATAGGAGTTCACGGAAATATGAAAACGATCACCGTCTCCGTTTGTCAAAGACCCAGACACGAATGACCGCCCAAGTTTCTACGTAACGTGATGTCATTCAACAGAACTACTAAGACAGATCTCCTGGAAGAACTTGCACTCAAAAGACCAAGCCGCCTCTACAGAAATGCAAGAGGGGTACTCACGTGGACAGTGAATTGGTGTTTTCAAAAGAAAGCAGAAAAGGATTACCGCTCGTGCTCAGACATGTTTACGAGTGACGAAGATTCTCTCCCGCTGGCCCGATGCCAGGTGCTCTTACGCCTTCTTTACGTCAATTGTTGTTGGCCCAATGAACACGAAATTAACGAACAAAACCACTCTGCAGGGTGGGTGTCTGACCGAGTAATAATGGGGGTTACTGCACCGTAGAACCACATGAAAAGTACGAAATACAGAGAGCCAGTGACTCTAGAAAAAACTAAGAGAAAAAAACGAAGGGGCGGGTTGGAAAATAGGGAGTAACAGCCATTTCGCCACAACGACATGGAACATTTTCACAAAAAAAACTTTTATCGTCCTCCATTCCTCCTCTTCCCTTGGTCATCAAATTCATTGGCATGGAAGGAGTTACAATGTTCTAATTATTACGCTGAAAGAAATAGCTAATAGGGATGACAACAACACAAAGGACTAGAATTTTTTTAAAGAAATTAATCTTTTTGTTAAATATATTTTTAATATTACAAACAATATTTAGAGCTCATTTCTTCATTTAGAAATAAGTATTAGCTTATTTCATTCAAATAATTATTTTGTTAACATCTTTTAAAAAAATTACATTTAGTAAGAATGCGCCCCTAAGACCTTTGCGCCCTAGGCAACCGCCTAGGTTCGCCTAATGGACAGGCCGGCCCTGCTTCCTTCTTCTTTGACAAGTAATTTCCATATATTTTGCAGTAAGCAGGACTTCTCTGAACTTTTACTTTGTTGAATTCATAGCTGGTTGCCATTAGTGCTTCTATCAGGCTGTCTAATTTGTTGTTTTTATGGTTTTTCTTAGGACAGTCACGACTGATCTTGATATTCTAATGAACTCTATGTTTTTTTGTCACCATGGTAACTGAGGTTGTTTTTTTAGTGCTGCTAGTGCCTCAGTTCTGAAGTTGTTTGAAAACTGTCCAGTGGCCACTGAGATATCGATTTCCAATCCATTCGTTAGCTGTGTGCACATGTCTAATTCAGTTTTTGAGGTTTTATTGCTGAACTATATATATATATATATATATATGTACGTACTGTATATACGAGCGTATATATACGAGGTGTGGTCAAAAAGTATCCGACCTTTTTTTTCGGGGAAAAAATGATATACAGGAGGTTTCTCTGGTGGATACAGTGGAGAAGACCTTCCTGCGCATGCGTGAATTTTTTCCCTTCCAAAGACAGTGTCAGTCGTCTGCAATTAGTGTACGCGCGAGCTGTTGTAGTAACAAGCCGTCGGATTTTTATTTGTCACGAAATGACGGAACCTTTTGAACAGCGGTATTGCATTAAATTTTGCCAAAAGCTCGGTGATACCCAAGTAGAAACAATTCGAAAGTTTCAAGAAGCTTTTGGCGATGAAGCCATGAGCATTACACAAATTAAGGAGTGGTACAACCGTTTCAAAGATGGCCGCACATCGGTGGATAGCGAACCACGTTCCGGTAGACCATCAACAAGCCGAAACGACGTGGTCATTCACGAAGTGCGGACTTTGGTCATGCAGAACCGTCGTATCACCATCCGAGAACTTACACACGAGGTGGGGATAAGCCACGGTTCAGTACAATCCATATTGACGGAGGATTTGAACTTGCGGAGAGTGTGCGCTAAATTCGTGCCGAAGCTGTTAACGATGGAGCAGAAGCAACTCCGTCTGGAAGTCGCGCAGGACATGCTGGACTGAGCAAACAGTGACAGTAACTTCCTGAACACCTTGATCACTGGTGATGAGACGTAGGTTTACGGGTACGACCCGGAAACCAAGACACAGTCTTCACAGTGGAAACATTCATCATCTCCAAGGCCAAAGAAAGCAAGGCCGGTACGCAGCAACGTCAAAGTCATGTTGACCGTTTTCTTTGACTCCAGTGGAGTGGTGCATCACGAGTTCGCACCACAAGGCCAAAACGTTACCAAAGAGTACTATCTGGAGGTCATGCGTCGCCTTCGTGATGCCGTACGGCGCAAACGAACGGACCTGTGGCTCCTTGCGAGTTCTGGCTGTTCCCCAAGCTGAAAATACCGCTGAAAGGGACCCGATTTGTGTCACGAGAAGACATTATGATAAATTCGACGGCCGAGCTATACTCCATTCCCAAAGAGGCCTACCTGAAAGTCTTCCAAGCATGGCGGGACCGCTGGGAGAAGGGTGTGCAGTCCCAAGGAGAGTACTTTTAAGGGGATTAGGGTTTCAGACTTCCAGGTGAGTGATTGTATTTTTCCTGGCCAAAGGTCGGATACTTTTTGACCAGACCTCGGATATATATATATATACCACCACAGATATTCCACCTTGAGGAAGCCTACGCCAAAGCCACATTTCTTGCAGTGTTGGTTTTTGTAGCACTCAATTTACCATGATATATGTGTGTGTGTGCATATACATATGTTGTGGTTGGGCATGTCCTTTCTATATATATATATATATATATATATATATATATATATATATATATATATATATATATATATATATATATATATATATATATATATATATATATATCTATATATATATATATACTGTTCAAAAAAAAGAAACGCATAGCTATTGAAGGCACACATACACAGCCATAATTTTGACATTCAATAACTTTTTTTAATTTAATGAGTTAATTGTTCAAATTGCACACAAGAATACCTTAGGGTTCAACCAATCAATTGACAGTTGATTTACATCTGGGTCACGAGAGTTTTTTAGCGTACGGGCTTTCCCGTTAGTATGGTGTGTGGCCTCCTCTTGCATCGATCAGCGACTGGCATCTCCTGGGCATGGATGCGATCAGACGTCTGATGTGGGCCTGTGGGATGGCTGCCCACTCTTCCTGGAGTGCCTGGAACAGATCACGACGATTGGCTGGAGCAACGTCTCGGCGACAAACACGTCTATGCAGCTCATCCCACAGGTGCTCAATCGGACTCATGTCTGGAGACAGGGATGGCAAGGGAAAGGTGAGAATGTAGTTGGCAGTCAGGAACTGCGTGATCAACCGTGCACAATGGGGTCTGGCGTTGTCCTGTTGAAACACAGACCTTTGGGCAGCCAAAAGTGGAAGGACATGGGGTCAAAGAATTTCATTGACGTATCGTGGCGCATTCTAGCCTCCTTCAATGTGCACCAATTGACTCCTTCCGTTGTAACTGATCATTCCCCTCACCATTACACCTCCACCACCGTGCGGCGGAGCTTCTTCAACGCAATTTTCGGCAAAACGTTCATTTCGCCTACGGTAGACCCTACGCCGTCTATCATGACGCTGCAACAAAAAGAAAGATTCGTCACTAAACCAGACACGTCTCCATTGATTGTCAGCTGCCCAGGTACGATATGGAGCCGCGGTAGCATAGTGGTTAGTGCACTGGCTTCCTAGCGCAGTGGTCTATGGTTCGATCCCCAGATGAGGCGGAAAAATTTTTAGGCCACAAACGGCTCCTGGGTCGACCCAGCCCAAATGGGTACATTTGATAAACACTTGCTTGGTTGTAGCGCGACACGCCCACGCGACACCCACACACACCAGCGCAAGGTCAGCGCTGCGGTCTTTCTTTGAAGTTGGTAGACAGCGGAAATGTGACTTACGGTTAAAAGCCATACAGTATTACTGAAGAATGAGGAAATAGCTATATAGGAATGTATGGCCGACTTTAAAAGTTTGCATTTACTGGACATTAAATTATTCACTACAGGAGAACGCATGGTTGGAATAATATTAAATAAATATAACTCAACAAAGGAGATAGGCTAGGAATTATATCCAAAAGGATATTATTCAAATATAAATAGTTTTAAAGATAATTAATATTTTTCACCTTCATCACATCGGCTAAAAGTTAGCTAATAATCTTTAAAAATTTATTACACTAACAAGCCTCAACGGAATTGTATAAAACTTATATGTAATGAAAGCCCCATATGGGGAAAAGGAAATGATATATAGGAAGGAAGGAAGGAGATAAGTGTGTGAGTGACAGAAGAGAAAAACGAGTACAGGAAAAGCACAGATTGTTTCAAATAGCTTCAAAACAGGAGATGAAACTAAAATCTTTTGGGGAATTTGGGAGCTGCTTTCTCGTACGCGCGAGAGACTGATATAAGGACAGAGCGGCGCATTGTAAATCACACACCAAATCCAGAAGCCAGAGTGAGAAACTGGAGGACAGCCTCTGCAAGAAAAGTTCTATTTTCACGCTGCATGCAGGGCAGATTAAGTTAAGCCAATACAGTCTCACCGTGAGCTTATTAATCCTAAGAGGGTATGTAAGTTTATTAAAAATATATGTATTACTAATATCATTTTATTTCAGATTTTATTTCTGATTGATTGTAGCAGATATAATAAAAAAGGGAATGACGCTAACCAGAGATAACCTTCACCGGCATTGTCAGGAAGCATAACCATTAATTGGTTAGCCAAATATATTATGGCTAATTCTTGCCTGGAAGCTTACGACATACCAGCAAGTACATAAGTGACTTGACATCCATAAGTGGAAGGCAAAGGTTATATCGTACCCATGTATCATAACATGTGATTTATTCATGTATATTGTTAATTCTGCACCTTATACATTATCTTATCATGCTATCTCTGTAATATACTACCATGATTCATTCATTTACATACAAACACTGAAGACATGGTCGCATCATGAACAGCAGAGGGTGGTGAGATTGTTAGAACAATGGCCACCTATTACTTCTTGTTCCAGGTTTTTATGATCAATGTTTATGATCATTCCTGATCGAGAAACTAAAGACTTGAAGAAGTTGATCCAGCTCACTGAAGCCTAGAGGTCAACCAAACTTCAACACCTTAGTCCCCCGTAGTTATAGGGCGGGCTGAAGGAAAGTCTTCCGTACTCCAGTGTGTCGGAGGAACCTCGAGCAGACGTGGATAAAGTTGAGTTTATATATTTCCATCCAACAAATCCTGTGAGCAGTTCTAAAACGACTTTCTAATGATGAAAACTAGATGGCAAGAGATAATGTGACAAACTTGTTTTATAAATTCAGTGGAAGATAAATCCAAGACTTTTTCTATTAGTTATTTTAATTTGTAACTGTAAATAATCATACATTTTACCATCTTCCAACACCCATTTATCATTACAAGAATATATAGATGTACATAATAAATTGGATAATTGTACTCATTTGACTTGTTAAATTTTTAACTGTTAAATTTTGAGTTACTTTTTCTAATTTAATTATAATATCACATAGGGTTACGATAGCGAAGTAGCATCTTATACTTCTGAAGCCTAAATCTATTGTCCAGCTCAGAGTATTCACAGCTGTAACTCACTTGTGATACCAGTGTACTTCTCGGGCACTGGAACTTCATACTTTCTGGAGAGAGATTCTACTTCTGCTCTACCACTACTATCATACTAGGAAAACCTTTCGCTACATTGGGGGCTCTTTCGCGGGATATTATTTTGTATCCTGGGCCACTATCTATGTATTCTTCTATCTTGAGCCACAAATAGTTTGTAAAAATAAATTTTTTTTTTTTTTGGAAAAAATTCTAAAAACTTAGAAATTTGTTTGTAATAGTAGTACCATTGAGTACGAAGTAAATAGGAAACGCTCACAAGGTTTTAAGGATTTGTCTTGTTCAAAGTAATTAATTGATTTTAATTAAGTTAGTTTGTTAGTGAAGATAAAATTATATACCCTCTGGTAAGTAAGCATCATGGCTGAATTGGTGAAGTTTAGAGCTGCGATTATGCAGGAAGGAAAAGACTTGGGTATGACAGGAGATGCTCTAATTCGATATATCACAACTGAAGTGGATAAATATTTAGATAGAGAGACCAAAAGAATGGAAGTTGAGGCTGAAGCTAAGAAATTAGAGGCAGAAAGAGAGACCAAAAGAATGGAAGTTGAGGCTGAAGCTAAGAAATTAGAGGCAGAAAGAGAGACTAAAAGAATGGAAGTTGAGACTGAAGCTAAGAAATTAGAAGCAGAGAGAGAAGCCAAAAGACTGGAAAGAGAAGAAAAGAGACTAATTTTGGAAGCTGAAGAAAGAAGGTTACAAAGAGCGCATGAGTTAAGTTTAAAGGAACTTGAACTCCAGGGAGCAGCTAGCAATCATGGTGCTAGCTCACCTCACTCTGAGAGTAGCTCCAACCATAGCGCGGCAAATGGAGCCATGAGTTTCCACCTGGATCCATTTATTGAAAAAGAGGACGCCATTGAGTCGTACCTGGATAGATATGAGAGACTGGCCTCTACCTATGGATTGGAAAAGGAAAAATGGAGCCTTAAGCTATCTCAGGGGTTGAGGGGAGTTTCATACGATGTTTATTTAAAACTCTCAAAAGAAGACCAGGAAGATTATGAAATCTTAAAACAAGCTTTACTGGTCAGGTACGAAAAGAATTCTGAATCTTATAGAAAGAGATTCCGAACTGCTAAGCTACTTCCAGGAGAAAACTATCACCAGTTTTCTGCCAGATTGGAAACTTATCTGACAAAATGGATTAGCTTAGGAAAGTGTCAAGATATAAAAGAAATGGTCATGATGGAGCAACTGAGAGAATCCATGCCTCAAGAAATGAGAAATTTCTTATGGAACAAGGAGCTGAGAGATTGGAAGATATTTTAACCATGGCTGAAAGATATCAAGCAGCTCAGTCAGAAGTATCAGGAAATAAGAAGAAGCAGGGTGAGAACTTCAAACCTTCACAAAACTTTACCAACTATGAACACAGGGACAATTCCAACAAGAACAAACACAGAACTGATTATAAAGACAAAAACCCTCTAGGATCAGAAAAGAAACCTCCAAGAAAGGAAGGAAAGTGGTGTAAATCTTGCCAAATGAGTAACCACAATACTGCGGAATGCAGACGGAAAAACCCTCCTCATCACGCTGCATGCCTTACAACAGAGAACAAGGGAAGGAAGGACCTGGCAGATAGTCAGAATGACCTCCATCATCCCCCTGTCTGTGAGGAAGTGACCTTGAATGGCACCCAAGTACTGTGCTTATATGATACAGGCTTGGACTTTGACTCAGTAGTGTGCTCTTCTCTGGTGAGTCCGGAACAGATAACCACAGAAACAGTGGAAATCAGAGGACCAGTCAAGGGAGCAGGAACCATGACACTGCCCATAGCCCGAATCAACATAAGATCTCGCTATGTGGAAGGAGAGATCAAAGCAGCAGTGATGGACAACCCTATCTACCCATTAATACTGGGATGTAGATATGTCTTTCTAGGAGAACCTATAAGACCCATAGTGATGGCAACAGTCCAGACCAGGGCAAGCTCTAAGAAAGAGGAGGACACTATCATCAATACTCATCCAGAAGAGATGAGAAAGGCTCAAACTGCTGACAGTACATTGAAGCCTTGCTTTGGCAAATTACCTAAAAGCCATAACCCTCCAGAGAAAGGAGACTTATATATGAAAAAAGGCCTACTATATAGAAAAGCTGGAACAGGACCAAAAGGACATGGACAGCTTGTAGTGCCAAAATCATACAGGGAGCAGGTTATGAAGCTAGGACATGCTATACCCTTCAGTGGACATATGGGAATAGGGGCCACTGGACAACGGATAGCCTGTCACTACTTTTGGCCAGGGATCACAGAGGACATAAAGAGGTATGTGAGATCCTGTCCAGAATGCCAAAGAGTAGCTCCTAAACATAGGACTGCACCAGCAACACTGGGAGAAATGCCCATCATGGGAACGCCCTTCGAACGTGTTGCCGTGGATATTGTTGGACCCCTCAGTAGGACCAAGAAGAGAAATGCATATATCTTAACCTTGGTCGATACTTGCTCTATGTGGGGAGAGGCAGTAGCAATGTCATCGATAGATTCGAAACATGTGGCAGAGGCACTGTTAACAATATTCACCCGATTAGGTTTCCCACATCAAATATTGACTGACAATGGTTCTCAGTTTAGGGGAAAGCTAACACAAGAAGTATTCAGGTTATTTCAAGCTAGACATTATCACTGTAGCCCGTACCACGCCCAAGGGAATGGTCAAGTAGAGCGGTTCAATGGCACGCTCATTTCAATCCTTAGAAAGTTGGCTAGTGAGAAACCTGAAACTTGGGACACATACTTACCCTCAGCACTATTTGCCTATAGGGAAGTCCCACATAACTCCACAGGATTGGCTCCAGCTACATTGTTGTTTGGACGACCAATCAAAGGTCCACTGGAAGCATTGTTGCGGACATGGACTGATGAAAAAGCAGAAGAAACCGTGACTTCTTCATACCAATACGTCAACGAGTTGACATCTCGATTGAAAACAAGTTGGAAACTGGCAAATGATAACTTGAGACAGGCCAGGAGGAAGCAGGCTGCTTACTACAATAAAACAGCAAAAGATAGGGAACTTGAGGTGGGAGAAAAGGTTCTGTTACTGTTGCCCAGCAGCAATAATAAATTGCAAATTGGATGGCAGGGACCCTACGTCATATTGGAAAAACTTTCCCGGACCAACTATAAGATTGACAAGAAAGGAAAGGAGAAGGTGTATCATGTCAACCTTCTTAAAAAGTATTATGACAGGGAAGCATCAGAAGTTGCCCATATCATGACCCTGGCCATTGCAACAGAAATGCAGGATGAACCAATTTCCTCCATGGAATACCCCCTATCAACTACGGAAAGCTATGCTCAGGTTAATGTGAGTGAACATTTAACTCTTGAGCAGAGGAAAAAGGTTCAGGAGGTGTTAGAAATCCATGCTGATGTACTCACAGATAAGCCGGGGTGTACTAATCTGTTAGAGTATGACATGACGATTACTGACCCTACACCAGTTTGTATGCGGACATACCCTATACCTTATGCTAAAGGACAGGCACTCAAGGATGAGATTGATTATCTCTTAAAAGAGAAAATTATTTCAAAGTCTGAATCTCCCTACAGCTCAAGTGTGGTGCTATTAAGGAAGCCTAGTGGTGAACACAGGTTATGCATTGATTATAGGAAACTAAATGCTATCACTGAATCTCAGGTAGACCCATTACCTGACACCAATCAGTTGTTTGCTACATTGAGTAAGGCTCGGTATTTTTCAAAAGTAGATCTAAGCAAGGGATACTACCAAATACCAGTGAAACCAGAAGTTAGGAAACTGTTAGCCTTTAGTACACCGGATGGACATTACGAGTTCAATGTACTCCCATTTGGTTTAAAGAATGCTCCAAGTATCTTCACCAGAATGATGAGGAAATTGTTGGAACCATTACAAAATCCTCATATCACCAACTTCATGGATGATATTCTGATTGCTACCACTACATTCGAGGAACACGTAGTAGCACTCTCCATGTTGTTAGGTAGATTAAGAGAAACGGGATTGACAGCACGCCCAACTAAGTGTCATATTGGATGTGAGACATTGGAATTTTTAGGTCACACTATCTCTACAGGGCAAATGTCTCCGGACCCAAAGAATGTAGAGAAAATGAGAAAAGCACCAAGACCACAAACTAAGAAGGATGTAAGATCCTTTGTGTCACTGTGCGGGTTTTATCAGAAATATATACCCCATTTTAACTCATTGTGCGCGCCATTAACCGACTTAACCAAAAAAGGTCAGCCGGATAAAATACAATGGACTGTGGAGTGTGAACAGGCTTATACAGAGTTGAAAAATAAGCTGACAAATAAACCTATCCTTGCCCTTCCCGATCTCACACAAGAATTCGTACTAAGAACGGATGCTAGCAATGTAGGCATCGGAGCAACATTACTACAGCGGGCAGACACACCGCCACATATGCTATTACCAGTAGCTTTTGCCAGTAGAAAGTTAAATACAGCTGAGAGAAATTATTCTACCGTTGAACGTGAATGCCTCGCTTTGGTCTGGTCGATCAACAAATTCGCCCCTTTTCTTTACGGGAAACACTTCATTGTGGAAAGTGATCACCAGCCTTTGATGTTTTTAGCAGTGTCTAAAAAATTAAATTCACGACTTTTAAGGTGGAGTTTACTGTTATCTCCATATTCGTTCAATGTGAGATACATACCAGGACGGGACAATCTTGGACCCGATTTTTTAAGTAGGCATCCTATCAAAGGAGATATAGAGAAACAGAAAATTAAGGAGGAACTGCAGCATGTGTTACCAAAAAGTTAACCGTGCAGGCACTGTTTTAAAGAAGAGGGCTCTGTAGCGAGATTTGGTAAACACTTGCTTGGTTGTAGCGCGACACGCCCACGCGACACCCACACACACCAGCGCAAGGTCAGCGCTGCGGTCTTTCTTTGAAGTTGGTAGACAGCGGAAATGTGACTTACGGTTAAAAGCCATACAGTATTACTGAAGAATGAGGAAATAGCTATATAGGAATGTATGGCCGACTTTAAAAGTTTGCATTTACTGGACATTAAATTATTCACTACAGGAGAACGCATGGTTGGAATAATATTAAATAAATATAACTCAACAAAGGAGATAGGCTAGGAATTATATCCAAAAGGATATTATTCAAATATAAATAGTTTTAAAGATAATTAATATTTTTCACCTTCATCACATCGGCTAAAAGTTAGCTAATAATCTTTAAAAATTTATTACACTAACAAGCCTCAACGGAATTGTATAAAACTTATATGTAATGAAAGCCCCATATGGGGAAAAGGAAATGATATATAGGAAGGAAGGAAGGAGATAAGTGTGTGAGTGACAGAAGAGAAAAACGAGTACAGGAAAAGCACAGATTGTTTCAAATAGCTTCAAAACAGGAGATGAAACTAAAATCTTTTGGGGAATTTGGGAGCTGCTTTCTCGTACGCGCGAGAGACTGAAATATAAGGACAGAGCGGCGCATTGTAAATCACACACCAAATCCAGAAGCCAGAGTGAGAAACTGGAGGACAGCCTCTGCAAGAAAAGTTCTATTTTCACGCTGCATGCAGGGCAGATTAAGTTAAGCCAATACAGTCTCACCGTGAGCTTATTAATCCTAAGAGGGTATGTAAGTTTATTAAAAATATATGTATTACTAATATCATTTTATTTCAGATTTTATTTCTGATTGATTGTAGCAGATATAATAAAAAAGGGAATGACGCTAACCAGAGATAACCTTCACCGGCATTGTCAGGAAGCATAACCATTAATTGGTTAGCCAAATATATTATGGCTAATTCTTGCCTGGAAGCTTACGACATACCAGCAAGTACATAAGTGACTTGACATCCATAAGTGGAAGGCAAAGGTTATATCGTACCCATGTATCATAACATGTGATTTATTCATGTATATTGTTAATTCTGCACCTTATACATTATCTTATCATGCTATCTCTGTAATATACTACCATGATTCATTCATTTACATACAAACACTGAAGACATGGTCGCATCATGAACAGCAGAGGGTGGTGAGATTGTTAGAACAATGGCCACCTATTACTTCTTGTTCCAGGTTTTTATGATCAATGTTTATGATCATTCCTGATCGAGAAACTAAAGACTTGAAGAAGTTGATCCAGCTCACTGAAGCCTAGAGGTCAACCAAACTTCAACACCTTAGTCCCCCGTAGTTATAGGGCGGGCTGAAGGAAAGTCTTCCGTACTCCAGTGTGTCGGAGGAACCTCGAGCAGACGTGGATAAAGTTGAGTTTATATATTTCCATCCAACAAATCCTGTGAGCAGTTCTAAAACGACTTTCTAATGATGAAAACTAGATGGCAAGAGATAATGTGACAAACTTGTTTTATAAATTCAGTGGAAGATAAATCCAAGACTTTTTCTATTAGTTATTTTAATTTGTAACTGTAAATAATCATACATTTTACCATCTTCCAACACCCATTTATCATTACAAGAATATATAGATGTACATAATAAATTGGATAATTGTACTCATTTGACTTGTTAAATTTTTAACTGTTAAATTTTGAGTTACTTTTTCTAATTTAATTATAATATCACATAGGGTTACGATAGCGAAGTAGCATCTTATACTTCTGAAGCCTAAATCTATTGTCCAGCTCAGAGTATTCACAGCTGTAACTCACTTGTGATACCAGTGTACTTCTCGGGCACTGGAACTTCATACTTTCTGGAGAGAGATTCTACTTCTGCTCTACCACTACTATCATACTAGGAAAACCTTTCGCTACAGAGATCCTCCGCTGCTGTTGTCACTCTGGGTCGTCCACTGCGATGCCGGTCTTCAACTGAGCCAGTGGCTTGGAACCGGTGCCAGAGTCGACTGATGGTACTCTGATGCACGTTTAGATGCCTGGCAACCTGACTTTGACTTTCGCCTGCATGTAGTCCGCCAATAGCAATGTTCCTTAAATTTATCGATAGAGACGCCATAAATGTCTGCTTGAAAATGAACTGAATTTATTTTGTGTAGCGTTATCCTTTTATAGGGTTTCAGTTGCGTAGTCAGTGAATAGTGTTCACCCCAAATTGTGTTGCTTTCACGTGCGCGCAACATGAGCTGTGGTCAAAAATTGCGTCATAAACACTATTGACCACTGCGTTGTAACGATTACAAAAACGAACGCAATTCAGGCCAACACGTGCATTTGACACTGTAAAGAACATTTGAGGCTGGTTTTTATATACCCTAGCACCAAATTTTACTTACAAACTCATAAAAACGCGCCCTCGGATAGCTATGCGTTTCTTTTTTTTTGAACAGTAGATATATATATATTTATTTATTTATATTTATTTATTTATATTTATTTATTTATATATATATATATATATATATATATATATATATATATATATATATATATATATATATATATATATATATATATATATATATATATATATATATATATATATATATATATATATATATATATATATATATATATATATATATGGTTTTTTTTCTTAACCAGCGGCACTTGGGCTTTCAGCCCTTCCACCCAATGACATGTCATTGCGAGGCTGGGGAGCCTGTGGACTTTCCTTCCAAACCGGAGGGTTTATCTCAGGAGCCGGTCAGGTTATTCAGTCAAAATCCCGGTCGTTGACCTCCTTCAAATGCTGAGGCCCGGGCTTGAACCTTGAACACCTGATCGCCAGCGCAACGTTGTAACTATTATACCAGCGCGGCTCCCATATATATATATACAGTCATGCGCCGCTTAACGTCCACGATACGTTCTGTGAAATAGGACGTTATGCGATTTGGACGTTGTGCGAACATCATACTTTATACTTAGCAAAGTTATATGGGATACTGTAGTGTACCTGTGTTGACTAAATAGCCAAGATACTGTACACATACGGTAATGTATTTTCGAAAGTTCACATTAAAATAACGATAGTAAGTACAGTACAGTACATACATAGGCCAGTAACATAGGCGTTTATTATGACTATCAAAACATATGTACTGTATTATAGGTTGTATATGTACTGTACCATTATACGCCTGGCATCGCAATCGCTTTGTACTGTATACAAGAGACATGAGATACACGTGTTGCGTGCAGGAAGCTGTTGCTTTCGCTACGTCCGCTTCGTCCTGTTCTCCGATCGGGATTTCTGAACTCTATTATAACCTTATGGGACCACGGACGTATATGCGGTCGGACGTTGTCCGAACGGACGTTATGTGGCGCATGACTGTATATATATATAATATAACAATATACTTTCTCTTTCCATCCAAATGGCTGCCTTTTATTTAATCACTTTTGACATGTTCTCGGTCAGCTCTGTCAATCTTGTTCTCTTCCAAGGTGGGAACATGCTGGTTGTCGTTATGAGCGGTGTCTCTGTGCACAGTCTGGTATAATGAGAGTGAGTTCATTCACTGTATGTGTAAAAGCAGCTTCTCTGTTGTATAACCCAGCCAAACATTTCAGGCTGCCATTCATTGGCTGGTTTGTAAGCCATTTTATGTTAGAGTATACGTACGCTCAAATATTGAAGACAATATCAGAATAAAATCAAATAAAATAAGACAAATATGAAAGTAATATTTGTTTGAGTTTTTGTTGTTGTTGTTGTCATGATTAAAATTTGACTTAGACTGTTTGTTGAAATATATGCCTTTCCAGAAGTCATGAGATGAAAGAAAAATTATCTGATAATGGAGAGTAGCTTCATTTGAAAGAAGCATTGAATTTGGGCAAAAACTTTACAATCATATTCCTTTCCAGAAGTTATGTAATGAAAGGAAAATTAAACTGCTAATGGAGAGTAGTTTCATTTGAAAGAAGCATTGAAGTTGGGCAAAAAATTTAAAATCATATGCCTTTCCAGAAGTCATGGAATGACAGGAAAATTAAACTGATAATGGAGAGTAGCTTCATTTGAAAGAAACATTGAATTTGGGCAAAAAAAACAACAAAAAAACAATGTGTGTTGCCTTTTAAAATCATAGTCTGGCGATGATACCTCCATGTTCTACTCAAATTCAAAAGATATTTATAATTTTCACTTTAGGTTTCATTGACATGCGTGAGAAAAGATTGCTACAAGTGCCCTGTTTCATGCACAGAGATGTCATGTTCAACAATAATTGGTTTGGTTTGATTTTAAGGACCATCTTCATTGCACACGGACAACTCTATTAGTGCTCCGATCTCCTCCCTTAGATCACACAAGGAGGATCTCAGCACAGTGCACGAACTCCGTAGCACAAGCTAGTATCCAAATATGTGTATACAGAAATCACACATTCTATAAAAATTTCTGTGGTAGGTACGTTTCCTAATTTTTACATTTTGCCAGCGCAGCAGCCGTATGCCCTACTCTTTACGATTTCCAACTGCCGAGGGATTTTCTAGGTGCGCAACTTGCACAAGGGACCATCTATTTTTTCGCCCTTATCCGAGAAGGCTAGGTATCCGATCTCACTATCCAGGAGATCAACAGGGAGTATGATATCATTAGGAACCACAGGTTCCACCCTCGGGGCTAATGTCTCTAGGCCACGCCCCTGTTGGATCAATAATTTGTTTCCTCCTCTACCTCCTTCAGCCTCATACAATAAAAACTATTTACTTTTTCGAGACTTAATAGAAACCACAACTTACACATCTGTTATCTATCTATGTCTCAGCCTGTCTTACATGTCGTTTCTCTGATTATTTTGTTACAAAATCATGAAGGCGAGCATAAATGCACAGGTATGATCCCATATTCACCATCGTCATTTCCTTTCTACTGTGGCAAGTTCCCTTGTAGAAAGCCTGCACCAAGCATTCACTTACTCCTACAGCAGTGATGTTGGTGCCAATATGTTTCCAGCTCTATGTAAAACGTCGTATTAGCCACCTTGTAGAATATAGAGTGTGCAGTAATCCTATTCTTTCTTTGTCTGTTCAGAGACACCCCCCTCCCCTCCCCCCGGCCCCGGGAACTTCACGGACCAAGCTCCCACATTAGGAAAATGAAAAACCAGGGTACTTTGTCCATGCTGCTCAGTAATGAGAAATGTGCATAAATGGTGGATAAAAATAGGCATACATAGAAAAATATACACAAAATAACATGACATACTTCTGCATTATTTTCATCGGACGATGTGGGATAGTTGTGAGTTTGTATGGCGTAGCTATCTGTATAAAGTCAGCTCTGAAGCTTTAAAACATGACAACCCGCGATATGGAGGTGCTTTAATCTCTCCCCACCCTACTGCACTGCCTTGTGGGTTTCACTTTTTAGTCAAAGGCTAACGGAGACAACCGCATACAAACCGTCGAAAAACATCGGGAAACTATACCGTCGTATTCTCCCTTGTACAATAATAATTCAAAACAACTTTCTTGTAAAAAAACAACGAAGTGAAATGGGTTCCCAAGGAACCACCTCGTCCGGTAGGGAGCATCATGTGCTACAGGTGATACACCGACCGTCATTAAGCTACTGTTTGCACAATTAGAATTCAGGTTAAATAAACCACAGGAACACGAATGGAGGATGGAAAATTAGAAACATCAAGATGGAAATAGAAAGAATGATTACTTAAACTGAATGGTAGATTACTAGATATTAACTTAATATATGCACCAACAGTCGATAGTACAGAAGTAGAATTGGACACGTTCTAAAATGTACAATGAGCTTGGTATGGCAATGATGCAATGCAAATCTCATGATACAACTGTTATTCTTGGACACGTTCTACAAAGTACAATGAACTTGGTATGGCAATGTATAACATTGTGTAAAAATTCAGTGCAAATCTCATGATACAACTGTTATTCTTGGACACTTCAATGCAACATTTTTTTTTTTTTAATGGATCATGTGATTATGGTGATTATGGCCTGAGTCAAAGAAATGAGAGAGGTAACAAGCTGACAGAATGTGCAAAAATACATTAAATGATTGTTATTGTTATACAGAATTGACATCATTGCACTCCGGGCAAACCCATAGGTGCTCAGTCTCCATCAGTATACACGACGGATGCGTCCTCTCATACGTCCATCTCTACTAGCCTTACGTTTGATGCCTAATTCCAACAGTCCTAACCTTGATGATTCATCTATTGCAGTGTCATTCTCTAACAGGCGATCATTAATTGCTCTCATTATATCTCCATTATCCATATCTAGTGTCCCCACTATAGGTGCTCTTGATGCTAATCTGTCAGCTCTTTCATTACCACATACCCCAGTGTTCAGACGTTATTAGAATATAGGATATCCCAGACAAAAAGATGTATCAAAGGATACCAGTATAGCGCCAGATAAGGGACTGGTCTTATAAGAAATACCCCCTTCTCTGAAAAGAGTAAGGGTGTATCGACAATCAAGGTAGGGTCAAGCTGTATAAACCTTCAAGTATGATGATAGTGAATGTTACTGAAGGTCTAAGTGCTACCTCTCCAGATCCCACCCTGAATAATGGTTATATAGTTATTTTGACTCTGCTAGGGGATAAATTAATTTAATAGATATGTAACATATATATACAAACAGAACCTAACTCAACTTTAATAATTAAGTAAGACTGAGTGTAAATATTTACAATTTATTGATCCTATACGGTTTCTCTTTTCGGTTAGGAAAATGATAATAAAATTCAAATGCTTTTTAACATATAAGAAATAAATAAGTATGGAACTTTCATTTCCACAATAGTTAAATATGATAGTTATATTTCAAATGTCAATTATATATATATATATATATATATATATATATATATATATATATATATATATATATATATATATATATATATATATATATATATATATATATATATATATATATATATATATATATATCTATATATATATATATAGTTGTTATTTTCACTGGACTGTAAAGGTAGTATAAGTTTAGTAAATCTTCGTGAGTCATCACTCAATTGTTTGTTTGATGTGTGTTTTATTTCTGAACAAACTGAGTCTGGATGTGCCGACCAGTAGAGTTATGTGTCCATCTATCTTTTATAATGCGAAGCATCCATTATCGCCAGGATCACACAGTGTCTGGATCTCCAGGCTGTGAAACAACATGGTGACTCGCTCTAAGTATCTTGAGAACGTTTCGCACCAACAGAGTTCCTCAGAATTGAATGTTTCGAAGACTGTTAGTCATTTCAGGATAAAACCTGGAAAATACAAATAATCGCAATCCTTGTATGGTCCAGCACTATTTTATCCACACACACACACACAATGAACGTTACAAACAATCTCAGACAATGTGCTAAAAGTTGCACATAACACTTTACTTCAGTACCACTTACAGCCAGTTCGATGTGATTACATTTTCCTTATAAATCATAAGTTCGATCCATTTGTCCATAATATGCTTCCTTACAATGATTTGGTTTAGTACAAACTATTAAGTGACACCTTTTTTGATACATGTTAACAATTCCTGACATCCTTTCTTATGTTCCTGACCAGTGTGACGTTCCTTTATGAAATACTTCTTCAAATACATTATTAAACTTACAGTCGTAGATTCTGCCATAATTCTCAATTATCCTACACATTCCCAATGCTGGCTTTCGTCTCTAAAAGTCAACACATGCTTGCGTTCAAGCCGGCAGCATACTCATCCTGTAATTTTTTTCTTAACACATATAACACACTACCGAACACACAAGTGGATTATACACAGGAAAATTACATAATTATATATATATATATATATATATATATATATATATATATATATATATATATATATATATATATATATATATATATATATATATATATTTCTCTTACCCTCAGGTAATACACAATAGCTGTAACAGGCTGTAAAGGGGTATCTAGGTCTGCTACGTAGATACAGCGGCAAATTATTTGACAGCAAGCGTTTGCCGCTTTCGTCTGTTCAGCGTAGTATTTGAAAATGTTGTGGCCTCAATTCAGCCAAGTTCAAGGTCCTATATAGTATCGCATCGTACCTCGCGGATGGAAGGGGTAAAAGCGGTGTTGAGAATCTCAAACCAATGCGTCTTTTTGCCTTCGCGTTCAATGTGCAGAAATTTTAATGTCTATTATCTCTCTTAATTGTGGACCGATTTTAATCATTTAAAGTTAGTATCATACTGGTAATTTATCTCTATCGGTCTATCTAAAATTTGTTTACTTAGCAAAATGCATTTAAATCTATGCAGCCTTTAACTAACTATATTGGGGACTACCCTGATGTATAAATGTCAATTAAAACGATTTTTCTCTTTGAATAACATACTTTTCGAGGAAGTCTTTACACATATCTCTTAAGTAATATCCCAGTTGTTAAACTAGCTATATCTTTTCGTTTAAATATCTTTAGTCTTTAAGAAATTAAATATCTTCGTATTGTCAATTACACAAAATAGGCCTCTATGTTAAGCATAAAATGTTTCCTTATACACACCAGAAAAAGGAGCGTTTTCATTGGTTCGTATTTCGGTCCGTTTTCCTATAGTATTGCGTGCGCGGTAATGGTCAGAATATTTAGAATTCGTGATGTGAGACAGACGTCATTTCACGACACCCAGCATGACCAGGACAGTATATCCACACCAGCTCTTGTAGACTGGAAGCTTCTATGAATGTTTTCCATTCATGCAGCAACCAACCACTCTGAACCTTCCGAAGCATGGACTGAGAGTCTTACACAATGATAGCCTTTGTTAATGAAGTTTCAGTTATCCACCTTAAGGCTGCAATAACAGCCTCGACCTCCATTCTCATGCTGGAAGTTGTTATCTTGTAAGCCCCGCTATGTTGGGCGACGATTCTGCCCTGCACCCGAGCAGAGAAGCCTCAACCGGATTTCTCACCACGGATCACAGACCCATCTGTATACACAACGGCATCATCATCCCAGGAATGATCATGTATCTGTTGATTAATTTCCAATTCTGCTTTTCCATTCCCCCAGATTCTACACTCTTTGCCAAGGCTGATGATTACATGCTGGTAGTTAATCCATTTCTCATCTGACATACTCCACTCTTCCCCCTTGAATATATTGTCGACTGTGGCTACCTGTTTGATCGTTGTCTCTGCCTGTGCCATCTATGACATTCCTCTCTTTATTCTTACTCCCTTAATGTCAGCTATGTTACCATGCAGAGGGTGCCGTTTGTCTGTGGATACTCGCATATAGGCTTTTGCTTAGGCCATCGCATATCTGGATTTAATCGACAGCACTCCAAGTATATACCTCGTTTTCACAATGGGGGTGTCTCGCGTACAGCCCAAGATTATGCGCATCCCTTCATTCTGAATGCGTTCTAGTCGTTCACATTGTGTTACTGACAGCGTGAGTATTCCCAGCCCATACTCAATGACCGATATGACTAGCTGTTGATAAAGAAGAAATAGTAATCTCTGCTCCAGACGCGCCGCGGCCATTATTTTTAGGGCCGCTAGACCTCTCCTGCATTTCTGTGTGATTTGCTCAACATGGTACTTATACGAGAGCCCGCGATCAAATGTAACTCCAAGGTATTTCAGCTTTTCTTGCCGTTCAATTTTCAGTCCATTGAGAGTAATATCTGGGAGGTCTGCTTTCACAATGGAGTTATTCAAGGAGCACCACATCACGCAGGCCTTGTTGGGATTGACTTTGGAGCCAGTTTCCTCGCACCATTTAGACACCTCCTGTAGTGTCCCATGTATGCTATTGTCGTGTAACGACTTCTCTCCGACTTTTTCTTCTGTCTATTATTTTATCCCTCTACAAATTTCTCCTAGCATTAGACAAGAAACCAAAAGTCTCTCTCTCTCTCTCTATCTAGTCTTATATTTCACAGTATTTTACTAGCTCAGGATTCTCACGGTCCACGACAATAAATTATTCACTTTGCCAGCGAAAGTCATTCCACTTGAAAGGTGGAAAACATTGTGCTACGAACAGACCGGAAGTCGACCCTTGGTGTCACGAACAGGACATACATAAATCAAGAAAGTACACGGTGGGACTAGGGCCAGTGAAATTGAAGATAACTGGATACCCCTGGGACCAAACTAGAGTTTCCACACAAGGCCACCCAAGACACAGCCCACCCCTGCCCGGAACAGTATCCTGGAATTGGGAGGGAATTTTAAGCCATTAGAACGCTAACCATCATTCGGAGCAGACGGACTCTGGGCCCCAAGTGGGCATTTCTTTTTGCGAACATCCGTAGTGAATTCAGTTCAGCGAAGTAAGTAGATCTAACTAATACTGCTGATTTTATAATATGAATAATCATATGTTTATCCACAGCTTATTATTACAGTAACTTTTTGTTAAACAAAGTTTTAAATGTATTTCCATTTTCAGTGACAATAATTGTTAGTTGCATATTTACAGATCACTCAAACTAATGTATGAGTTTGCTGAGGTCATAGACCTAATTAACCACTGATCTTTATTTCATAGCCTGGCAGAAATAAGACAGGGTTAAATAATTGATGTATATTATTGTTTTACTTTGAGATGTGCATATTGATCCAAGCAAAACAGAAGTGTATTAGTGGTCCTTCTATTTTCTATTTCTTATAAGGCTTCTGTGTTCTCTGTCAAGACTACAAACTTGATAAAGGTGTTCTTAATCACTTCTTCTCACTTTGTCACATAAACCACATTAATGTGTTTTTCATCATGGACTGTTCTTTACATATATTTAATGTAATCCTGTGCATATACCATGTTGTATGATTGAAGAACTATTTTATTATCAGTTATATGAATGTTATTTTCTACAGGAACCAGGACTTTAAGTATGTTTATAAGTGTTTAGCTATTTAATGAATTTACCACTTGACTGACAAAATGTAAGTCAGCGGTTCTCAAGCCTTGAGACCATGACTACCCTCCACATGATTTACTGCTCAATTAGCAAGAATGTAAATCATTGGTTCTCAGACCTTGGCAGCAATGACACGCCACCATGTTAAAGCAGCATAGGAAACTATTACCCGGTGGTTCTCAAACCATTGTTGACAGTGACCCCAGAATTAGAATACTGCTCTATGGGCACTAGGTGAACCAGTTGTTCTCAACCATTTGATGACCCCAGCCCATACCTCACAGTTTGTGAAACTCATTGTCCACATGGGGAAAATCACTGCTGTAAATAGGAAAACAGCCAGATAGGGACTGAGAACTCAAGAAATGCCATAATGTCAGTTAAGAAGGAGTATTTCATAGATAAAAGATCACACACTGTTACTGAATGGTAGTTGGCATTGTGTTAATTTAATTTCTGATGGACACTTACCGGCCATCAGACTTAGGAGATGATTGCTCTTGAAACCACTAACGGTACTTCAATTGTTTCCAGTCCACCCAGGTTGCAGTTACAAAGTACAAACCCAGGTTGTGGTTACAAAGTACAAACCCAGGTTGTGGTTTTGTTGTTGTTCGTCCATCACGGGTGATGAAGACCACTCTGTTCATCCAATTATTTAGGAATAGGATGAAAGAGTGACTTGCGCGGTGATTTGGATTAAAGTGAGGAAGAGTTGCGCAATTCGTCGACCTCACTCTCTCGCCTGGGTCCATCTCAATCCAGTGGCAAGACAAGTCAAGACGACTGGAGATGAAGTCAGGTGCAGTGGATGACCAGGGCTTTCTACGTGCCTCGCCGTGCTCCTTACGCTCCACAGCGCGTTGCTGGTAATCGCCGTCATGCCCGTTGAACCAACAGGTGGTTTCTTCCACGCAGTCTATCGAATCCAGTCTTCGCATGCATGGGTAGGCAGACCCTAACTCACCGAAGGTTTATAACCATTCGGCTACCCTCACCTAGTTTAGCCGGCCTGTCAAAGCCGTTGCCCGGGGGGGGGTGGCCGCTGTCGCATGCTGACAGCTACGAGGAGCCACAGGTGAGAGCTGGATGCCAGGTTTGGACCAAAGGTGGCCGAGCTGCCCTGAAAAGGGCAGGTTGTGGTTACAAGGTACCTAAACCAGGTTACGGGTCCACGGTATAAACTAGGGTACGAGTCCACGGTACCAAAGATTACCCCATACCAACCCACACTACATTAACCAGGTGACCATTCCAAAACCCAGTTACCCCTATCAACCAGTAAGCAGAAGTATTCAGCTGGGTTGACTTACCCCATCCTTATTTGAGATGCGCAATGAGTCCAGGGAAGTAAACTCTGCTGCCCGCTGATACAAAAGAACTGTAACACTGTACCAAAGTGCTGGGGCATACAAAACCAAGAGAGTCCAAACACAAATCGTCTCCGCAGCTACTACAGTCCTTGAGGAGATGAGTATTAACACCTACCAGCAAAACTACCATGGAAGAGATCTACTGTCCATATGATGACACACTAGTTGTTTTTTTTTTTTTTTATAAACAGTAGAGCTAAACTTTTTTTCATATTTATATGTAAATTCAGATATGTAAAATTCTATACCATTTTATTCAATTTAACTTAACAGCGTCTGTTGTTATTTATCATGTTAACTTTATTTGGGTTGTATTTTGTTTAAATATAAATCTACACCCTGGGGGCTCAGACATAATTCAATTAACTTCTATTGGGTCGGGATATTTTAAATGTGGCTAGACACCAAATCTCTTTCTCAACCTTGTGTGCTTTACACAGTTCTTTTGTAGGATTCCTGAGGAAGAATTTATCGTCCAGAAAATATCCTGTTTAGTGGCCAGAAATCTCTTCAGTAAATTTCTAGTGCACTATTTCCCGAGGAGAGGCAGTTCCATTACAAACTCATAAACTATCAATAAGATATTATTATCTTTATTCTTCCATTCCATCCAAGCTGTCCTTTCTCCCTCAAAACCACCTCGCGACAGCTATTAACCATTTCTTGTCGGTCAGAGCCAGTTCTGTAAATGAGTATATCATCAGCAAATGTCAGTGTTCATCCCAACCCAGTTGGTTGAATGGTGGCTACTTTTGCTGTATAGATATTAAATAGCACCGGTGATAGTGGAGAACCCTGGGGTAGTCCCGGGCAAATGAGCATTGGATCTGATGGAAATAGTAAACAAATGTAAAATGGTAAAAGAAGCATGACTAAACCAGAAGTGCAGAGAGCTTGAATTCACACAATCTATGTCCATGCATATGAATGATTTAACAGGTAGAAGGACAAACAGCCACTGGCTGCTAGAAATAAAAAGAAGATACATTATTAATGGGTCAAGAAAACATAATAGACAGATGGGCAGAATACATATAGGAGCTCTACGATGATGGAAGATCAGAACTTAACATCCAAGACAACTGTGCATCACCATCAATACTTGTGGTAGAAGTAGAGTATGCCTTGCAGAACTTGAAGAAATGCAAAGCGCCTGGACAAGATAATATAAGAGGAAATGGAGGCTTTGGGAGAATTTGGAGTATGTAATAACAAAACCGTTAATCAACATCTACAACAGTGGTCATATACCTGATAATCTACTAAAATCCATTTTCATTTTCTTACCAAAGAAACATGGAGCCAAGGAATACAAAGAACATGGTACCATTAGTCTCATGGGATGTGGCCAAAATATTTTTAAGACTTATTATGAGATGAGTGAGGATCGATGTGGATTGGTAGAAGGTACAGGCAAAAACAATGCGCTCTCTCTCTCTCTCTCTCTCTCTCTCTATATATATATATATATATATATATATATATATATATATATATATATATATATATATATATATATATAATAAGAACATTAATAGAAAAGGCCACAGAAGTAAAATAGATCTATATTTGTGCTTTTGGCACACGAGTTTTGACAATGTGAAACATGATAAAATTATTAAAATGCTAGAAAGCATCAACTTTGATAGTAAATATCTGAGAATAATAAAGAACATGTACTGGCAAAAAATAGCAGCTATAAGAAGTAGCATCCAAATAGGAATGTTTCAGCAGGCAAAAAGGGTCTTAGACAGGGATGTGTGTTATCACCTGATCTGTTGAATCTATGCAATGAAAATATTAGATCCCTAAAGAAATGACAAAGTTTGACTTAGCTTCTGTTGACCATGCTGCAATGCCGTGTTCTAGACCTGGTCTCACTCGCCCAGTGTTTAGCTTCTATAGTACTCTCTCGTCCGTTCCTCGGCCTTTGCCAGCAACTTTTTTCATGACTGCCATTCTCTGCCTTGCTCTTGTCCTGTTTCTTTCTGTGACAGGGGCTAGGTGTGGTGGCGGTGAACTTTATGTCGATGTGGCTACCTCACACCCAAGACCCATGCACTAAGAACATTTATTAAGGATCGTTTGACAGGGGTTGCAATTATTGGTTGCTTGTATTAGAGTATTAGCAGTTGATAGTATTAGAGGTTCGGACCACTGCCCTTTCAGTATGTAGTATGTTGTAAAGTAAATACGAAAAACTTCCTTCTCTCAGACTGACTCTACATTTTCTCATACCACTGTTGATCAATCGAGTTCACCCGAAAAACAGCAGTGAAAATATCAAAGGTCGAACTTTATTAACATAAGTGGATAAATGGGAAAATTAGTATGCCCAACATTCCTCTTCAAGGTTGGCAGTCTTGTACAATAAAAGCTTCAGTTTCAAAACAATCTCAGCATCAAATTTTTCACATACATTGTTTTGTCTTCTTTGCTACTGCTTGTTCCAACTATCAAAATGTCATCTAATTCTTCAGGCGAAACCTCTTGACTCTGTTCTGTACTGACTGTTTTATCTACCGGTTTTTTTTAATATGTCTCTTGGTATATCTCACTGAGAGAAAACTGGCCTTACCGCCAGGGCTGTCACTTTGCCAAGACTACTTCTATATTTCTTCTTTGCTCTGACCTTGTCTGCTGAGCTACACATTGCTAGTAATAGATCAAAATGTTCAACATACCTGGTTCTGTTTCTTTATCGAAAAACACTTTTTCCTTTCACAACCATCTTGTCCTCAGAAAAGATACTATCACAAAAATACTGTCTTACACCAATTTATGATAAGTAATGTACTGAGCGGTTTATATCACTCTTTAACTCACAGCACATTCTTGCTGACCACCTACGCTAAGCGTGTTTACCCACACACGTCTTACGCTGAGCGCGTTCATGCATCCAACTTTAACACTTGGGAGAAAACCCTTTTTTCTACCTACGCCTAGCGCGTCTCAATCTCAACTCCTCAATCCCCGTTCTAACATTTCTTCCTCCCCCTAAACTGTGTTCACACATCCCAATTTTCCCGTGCGTATTTTTTTTTCTCAACTCACCAAAACGTACAGGGGATTTAATTCTACCTTATCTCCCTTTGATGATTTACCTTAACCCCATACTCTCTTCATTATAGCTTACTACCAAATCCTTGTATGCTAATTTTCTTAACCGTAATCGAGAACCCACTAAAACTGCTTAACCCAAATCCAACACTTTTATCTAGCAACCGTAACATGCGGAGTTTCCTCCCTTTTCTCAAAGCATTCCTTCACTCATTTTATCTCTCTTCAACTAAGACAAATAGTCTGCATCCAAATCCATTCATATTTCCTAAACCATTTTCCTACACTCTTTTACTTTACTAAACCCAAACCACCGCTCACACATCTCTTTCCCCCCCCCCAAAAAAAAAAAATTTCTCGCACAGACAAAATTTCCCGAAAAATCACCACTCACTCTCTTCCTTCCCTCTTCTATTACCAACTCCGTCCCTCTCTTCACCAACACCTGTCCCAATGAGCCAAACACCAACTGATCTTAATGCGACCCGCTATTTTCCACTTCCAATCAACCTCACACATCTTCCTGTCTACAATTTCCATTTCATAGTATACATTTTTCATCATGGAACTGTTTTCATATTATACATTTTTCTGAATACAACTCTCTTCCTGTTACAACTTGCACATAATGCGATTCATTTCATATTACACCTTGTACCTAATACAACTCATTTCATAGTACACCTTATCGTTTGCTCCTTTTCTACTCTTACTAATTCCTTTCTAACTTCATTAGCCATTTACCATCCCTTTTATATCTACTCTCAAGTTTATTATCCCGCGTACGCGAATTATCTTGAAATTCCGCCTATCTCATGAATCGTTCTTCTTAGTTGCATATTTTTCCTCCTTGTGGATTTTCTTTTTCTTACCATCCATGTCTATCGTCCATCCTAATCTCCGATCCAATTTTACTGTGTATCTTGCCTTCCTCTTATAAATCTGGCCTTTCCTCTATGGCTTCGTTTCCCTATTATTCGTTCTCTCCAGAACGTTTACTTATCTCTTCTTCAAATATACATGCTACCTTGTCTTCGGCTTTTCCTACTTGTCATATGCCTCCAAATTTCATTTCCATCTTCCCTTGTGGTTAAAAGAAACCCATAACCATATACAAATGTGTACTGTTTCCTCCGCATAATTACTCATCTCCTCTATTCTCATTTCCTTAGCTTTTCTATATCTTATTATTCTTTCTTATTGTCTCCCTACAACTTTCTATTTCTTAACTTGGAGAAGCCTCGCTTCCCACAAAGTCTTCACAAGACTATGGCAACTGCCGAAAAAAAATCTGCATCCTCCTCCACTCCGTTATCAGCTCCCTCCAGACTATCACCTCCAATTACCCATTGTCTCTATATCTTCGCCATCTCTCCATGGCCCTCATCTACCGCCATATTCTCTATAGTTTCTCCATATGCTCCTTTAGTTATCTCGTAATTCTTTTCCGTCTCCTCTCTGTGACTTCTCAATTTCCCATTCTCTACGTCTCTCTCCCTTAATCTATGGCTTCCCTGCCTCTTTCCTCTTCTCTTCCACCACTGCAGTAGTCCATCGTTCGGACCTACTCAGCTCACTTTTATGTTCAGTGTAGAACGATTGCATCTAGCTTCCCAACAACTAGACTCCCGCTTCAATTTTCTACTCTCCTTCTTTCATATCCTCTATTTTCGTTCCTTCCTTGGAACTGTTCTCCAACTTCTCAATTTTTACTCCATACTCTCTCTATCTCTCTGCCGTTCTCCTCTACGGCTTCACCAAAATCTTCGTCTTCTGCCGTCCTGCTCCACGGCTTCTCAAAATCTCATTGTTTCCTTATTTCTCCATATTTCTCCCAGAAAACCCCATAAAACTGCCGTCCTCCTCGACGGTTTCTCAAAATCTATGTTATTCCTTCCGTCCTACTCTACGAGTGCTCAGAATCTGTAACTCCATATTTCTCCCAATTTCACCATAATACTCCATGTTTCTGCCGTCCTCCTCTTTCCTCAAAATCTCTATCTTCATATTACTCCGTACCTCCATATTTCTCCACCTTCCACCATACTACTCCACGTTTCTGCCGTCCTCGTCTACGGCTTCCTCAAAATCTCTATCTTCATATTACTCCGTACCTCCCTACTTCATTTTGCTCCATAATTTCCGTCTTCCTCTGCAACTTCACCAAAATCTCAGTCTGCACTATTCCTGCCGTCGTCACCACGGCGTTTCACATAATTTCCGCCATACTACCATGGCCTCTAATCCACTTCTTACATCTCCTTCACTCGTCTCCTCTACTGCAGTACCCTATTGGTCAGATGTACTCAGTTCTCTCATGTGTGCGGTACAGACCAATTATACTTAGTCTTCTCAAGTCTCAGCTACCGCCGCCAAAAATCTCATTTTTCCCTTATTTATGTATCTAATGCTATGCCTCTCCTCACATAGCCTCTATCTCTTCCTATTTCTTCACTACTTCATCTCCAAAAATTTCATGATCATGGCCTCTTTCGCCTTAAACTTCTCCAACGCAATCTGTTTATCCCTATCTTGAGTCTCCTCTACTCGTCTAACCTCAACTCATTGATTCCTTTCTACTTCTCCGTCTCTCGTATCTCCCGAGTTTCTCTCAACCTCCTTACTTCTTACTTCATCAACCGTTTGCCTTGGTTTCTCTCTATCTTCCATTTCTTCCCTTCTCGTACTCCCTGGGTTCCTCTCAGATTCTGTGTCGCTACCTCGACCTCTACTTATACTCCTAGTATATCTCTTGCTCCTACTCTTATTTCTCTCCTCCTTTCTAGCCTCTCGGCTCTTGGATCGGTAACCGCGCCGATCCGCATGTGTTCTATTTCTCCGTGTATCTAGTCCTTCTGGACTCTTGAATAGGTATTCCCGTCGACCCGTATCTCTTCTATCCTCACTTCTATTTCTCAGCCTATCTCGGCTCTTGGATCGGAAATCCCTTCTATCCGTATCCCTCCTTCTTTCTCTACTATTATCTCTCCTATTCTCCTCGCTCTCTCTAGACCTGAATCGGTATTCTCCTCAATTTGTATGTCTCCTATTACTAGCCTCTCGGCTCTTGGATCGGTATTCTCTTCGACCCGTATCCCTCCTTACCTCCATAGTATCTCTACTCTTAGATCGGTATTCCCGTCGACCCGTACTTCTACTCGCTTCGTGTCTCTTCACTTCTTCCTCTTTGTTGTTCTTTTCTAACTCTTCAAACTTCCTCTCTAAATCTGCGCAAAGTGTAGTTATTTCTTCTACTTCTGTTATATCACTATTTCTTTCTTCCTCTTTGTTCTTCCCCGACCTTCCATGGTCTACACTGTCTATTCTCTGTTGACCCGTTCCCTTGGTCCTTCTATCTTGTTTCTTTTGTACTTCTCTATAATACCGTTTCTCCTTTTCCAATTCTTCAAATTTCCTGTCAATATATTGAACAATTGCCTTTATGTCCTTCACCTCCGCTGCACCACTATTTCTTACCTTATTCTTCCTCCTCAGTCTGACCTCATCTACATGTCTCAACTTTGCTAGACGCTTTCTGTAATCCTCTGAATCGTCTGATGACGACGAACGCTATCTCTTTGTTCCTCTTGTATTCTCTTCCTCCATCTCTTCCTGCGTATCTAAATCTTTAGCTGATGTGTCCTCTGAGTTCTGAGTTTGACTTCTACTACTTTGTTGTTTATTCTCTATCTGTTGCTCCTGTTGTAATAGCTGCTGCTCCTGTGCTCTGTTTCTTTGTTCTGCAGCTCTCGTATGTTTGTACGGTGCATCTATTTCTGTTTCAACATTATTCCATTGTTTACTTATTCCTGTCGTATCTTCTAAAATCTCATTGTACTGTCTACTCTCTGTCTCCTGCCATACTTGTATCCTGTCTTCTTCTGGCCTATATGTGCCCATCTCCTCTTGTTCGCTGTATAAGATTTGGGGGGTTGGGGTTAACCGATCAGATGTTGTTCCCGGTTCTGCATGGACTTGTGCTCTCGTAACAATCTGTTCCCGCGCTAGTGTTGGTCTACCGCCGTCGCTATCTATGATCTCACTGGAAATAATATCTATTTCCTCGTCGCTCTTAGTCATTTGGACTACCCAGTTGTCTCCTCTCGTAGTTATTTCTGTTTGTGTACCAACACTGACCATGTCTCTCTGTATGTTTTCCTGCTTCTGGACTGTTGTTTTAACTTGGCTTGACCATGGTCTATTCCTAAAACCTTGTTTTGTTGTGATATTTTGATGGGAAGATGTTATTATCTTTCTCCACACTCCTAGCGGTTCTACCTTCATTTTCCACCCGTTCTGTGTCCTTATTCGGCACTTCTGTTGGTTACCAACATTGATGTTGTTTATTTCTATTGGCTTTCCTCTCCTGATTTCTCCAACCAAATTCCTCACATCTATTCTAGTTCTTCTCCTATTCAACCTGTCCCAATGTCCTGATCCATAGCTATTAAAACGTGGGAATGTACTCTTACTGCTATTGCCTGTCCTATTTCTGTATTTTTGACATGTTTGTTTTGGACATCCTCTCCGCCTATGACCATGTGATTGTCTTCCACTAGATATATTTTTATGTATATCTGAGTTTATCCGCAGTTGTTTTCCACTACCATTGATATACTGTTTGTTTCTTCCCTTGTCGTCACTTCTCCAACTCCCGTATCGTAGCTGTCTGTGTTGTTGAAACCTTCTACTACCCTTTCTCACGTCAATCTCTCTCCTTACTGAGTGCTGCGGCTCTAGTGGCCTATAGTTACACGCAAAGGCTTTATGTCCCAGCCTATTACAAGCATAACACACGAATGGCTTGCGGTCCACCTGTTTTGACCAATAAAACGTTTCCATTCCTCTCCCTCGTCTTTCTATCCTTCTTTGTTGACAATGTCCTATCTCCATAGGTTCTTCCTGTGTTTCTTCACATGTGACTGCTCTACCAAGCCTGAGGTCCAATCTTCTTCTGAGGTTCTCTTCAGCTGCAGCCAGTGCAATGGCCTGTGACAAGTTTTGTGGGTCCTTCCTAAGTAGATGTAACTTAATTGGTGTACCATTTAGACCATCCACAAATATACCCACTAACTGTTTCTCCACCTTTTGTTGATTGATTTGTTGCCCCAAGAAAGCTTCTTCAGCTAGGTTTAACAACCTGTCACTAAACATTTGAATGAGTTCTCCTGTTTGCTGTTGTATGCTCCTCAGTAGAGTCCACGCGTACGATGCATCCGTAATTTGTGCATACCTTCTTATTAGCTCTTTCCTAAAGTCCTCCCAAGTCTCATCTGGGAAAGTTTCAAATCTACGTCTTATAAAATCTACTACCAATCCATGCGAGGAAAGATATGCAACTTGTTTGTGCTCAATCTGGTCCATATTGATCGACGTGCAATATCTCTGTATCTCAAGCAACCATTTTCTACATAAGCTAGGATTACCTGAGTATGGCGTTATGCTGTTCCGGATATTCTGGAACTTACTTTCATTTCTAACAGCAGTCATAGCCTTGGCTACCTGCTCAAGAGCAGCCACATTGGGATCTAAAGTTGTTGTTGTTGCATCTTGACTTGACCTGTACGTGTTAGTATTAGTAAAACACCTGGAAAAACAATATTAATATCCTGGTTGACCTGCAAAAGAAATACTAACAACTATCTATGCACAATACTTATAAATTTTGTGAACTACAAAACAACTTTTTTGGCAACATTGTGATTGTAAATATCAATCTAAATCTTATAATTTAAATGACTACACTAATGGATAACTTAACTTATCTCTAAATGTTTATGTGCTACTTCATCTGTGTTTCTTGCTTGGGATGAACACTTGCTGCTTCAGTATTTCAGAACTAACAGCACAATTTTTCACTTATACGGCTGTGTACTATGTTATTTTTGCGCGTTGGGCCTGTTCATAATTCAGATTGTTATCTCATGCATGAGTGCCTGTATTCTGACGGTTGTTGGGTGATGTAGACTGTTTTGTTCTTTATATCTTCTTAGTGAACTTTACCTTCGTGATGCCTTGACTTGACTTCGTTGTTCTTGACTTCGTGATGCCTTGATTTGACCTCGTTGTTCTTGATGTCGATTCACTTTAACTTGACTTCTGTATTGTGTTGATTTGTTTCTTCAGCTCGCAGGATTCTTTTGTATTGTCTTGATTTGTTTCTTCATCTCGCAGGATTCTTTTTTACTATTTTGTGGCGTGAGGTTTTTATTTGGCTCTAGGATCAGTATAGTACTGACAATTACAGAAATAGAATTTCTGCAGAAAATGGTGAAGTCCCAGTGTCTGAGAGAACTACTGATATCACAAATTAGTTACGGCTGTGAATGATCTGATCTCGAAAAATTAGTAGAGAGGAGACCGACATAAATTGCCACCTCCGCTGTGTAACTAACTGTGATATTAAGACAAGGAAACAGATTTTACTTAACAATGATAAAATTGACAAGTCTTCAAATACAATTTCCGTATTATTTATTTAGTATATACACTATCTACTCTTGTGCTGAAGGATGGATGTTGAAACAATGGAATGTAATGGATTTGTAAGTTTACAAATGATTCACATATATTTATATATTACAAGTCTTCCAATTATAGGAAACAAATTTATATCAGCTGGGCTGTTAATCACTTATAGTAAATGTATCAGCGGTGCTGTTAATTAAGTATATAAAATTTATCAGCTATGCTGTTATTTTTTTTTTTTTTGGTCTCTTGCTATGCTAACTCGCTTTCTCGTCACTGACAGCTACTTTGCTCACAATGCTGACAGAAATGGTACTAATGTGTACTCATCTCTCAAAACGTTCTGTTCTCCTTAGTTTGGTTTACACTACACCTGCTGAGGATCGTTACTTTAGCCCACCCAAGACTGAGGGGGACTAAAGATGTAGCTTCTGTGCAATATCTATGCTCCTGCTAAGTTCCAGGCAGCTGGATTGACTCGAACATACGACCTCAGGTTGGATGACACGAATAAAACCTGTAACAAGTAAAAATAGGGGCTAATTTCTGTCATCAAGCCCACCTATTTATAGTGTGGGTGAAATGAGCGTGTGTCTCAGGTGTCTGCATGTAGGATGAATGACAACATGGCTCAGTATGAGTTAGCAATAGCGAGACAAGACAGGTGTCTACTTGCAAAACATTCTTTCTGACAAATTAATACATGAATACATCCAATAATAGAAATTCAATACCTGAATACATCCAATAATAGAAATTCAATACCTGAATACATCCAATAATATAAATTCAATACATGAATACATCGAACAATATAAATTCAATACATGAATACATCCCATAATATGTACACCTAGGTGTGATACAACAATGTCCTTCCCCATATACCAGGCCCTCTCTGACAAGTGCTATACTGGTTGGTAACATATATCCAAACAATATTGTTGTGTTCTGATGATAGGAGTTATAGGAGACGAGGACTGTTTGGTTATATTTCAGGTGGGAGTAATCTGAGACAATAGACTGAAGTTATGTGAGACAATAGATTGAGTTATATGAGACAATAGAGTGAGTCCTAACAAGGACTGTTTTGGTTATATTTCAGGTTGGAGTTAGATGAGACAATAGATTGAAGTTATAGACTGAAGTTATAGGAGACAATAGGTTGAGTCCTAACAAGGACTGTTTTGGTTACATTTCAGTTTGGAGTTATCTGAGACAATAGATTGAAGTATGAGTCCTATTAGTCTTCGTCTTCATCAATCATATCAGGAAATACAATCATTATACCTAATTCCCCAAGATACAATCAGTAACCTGATACATTCATAGTGAACAAAAATATATTAAATATATACAGGTGTAGGTAGTATAAATGACACACAACAAATATCAACATTATATACCTGCTGTAGGCCTATTTTCCTACAAGTATAGTAATTATGCTTACCCTCTAAGATTTAAACAGGCCAGGTTTTGACTCGACTAGTGAAGCAGGCTGCCAGGTCAATGCACTCAGGTAAGCAATAAATCAAGGTTGACAGCTTCTCTTCTTCAGTCGGTCTATCTGGCTTCGTGTTGGTGTGCGTGTTTTTGCATAAAATCTCGCCCGAATATATAGGCAGGTGAGGTAACTTCTACTGCTTAAGGAAAGCTTTTGGTTGGTTCCTGGCGTGGCAAGCTGATTGGTTGTCTGCAGTTTAGTACCATGCTCCGTACAGCCTAATTTTATTCTGTTTTATTCCGCCATATTGGGTGACAAGATGGCCGCGACCGACATCCGAAAAACAGGGCTTAAGTTTAATTTTATTCTGTCTCAGAGACTGGTGAACGGTGCTCGTTGATTGGTGGAAGCAAATTTGTATCTCGACATAGTGATTTAACAAAGTACTGGGTTTACACACTCGTTTCACGACATATTTTCTCCGCAGTCCAATTCTCGTTGGCTTTCAGTCTGCCTTTGATGCTCCTTCGTTCTTGTCTGCAGTGTTTTGAGCTATCATAGTGTAGAACTGGTCACGTGCACCATGAATTAGAATGTGGCCGTTGATAGTATTAGAGATTCGGACCACTGCCCTTTCTGTATGCAGTATGTTGTAAAGTAAATACGAAAAACTTCCTTCTCTCAGACTGACTCTACATTTTCTCATACCCACTGTTGATCAATCGAGTTCACCCGAAAACAGCAGTGAAAATATCAAAGGTCGAACTTTATTAACATAAGTGGATAAATGGGTAAAAATAGTATGCCCAACCTTCCTCTTCAAGGTTGGCAGTCTTGTACAATAAAAGCTTCAGTTTCAAAACAATCTCAGCATCAAATTTTTCACATACATTGTTTTGTCTTCTTTGCTACTGCTTGTTCCAACTATCAAAATGTCATCTAATTCTTCAGGCGAAACCTCTTGACTCTCTTCTGTACTGACTGTTTTATCTACGTTTTTTTAAATATGTCTCTTGGTATATCTCACTGAGAGAAAACTGGCCTTACCGCCAGGGCTGTCACTTTGCCAAGACTACTTCTATATTTCTTCTTTGCTCTGACCTTGTCTGCTGAGCTACACATTGCTAGTAATAGATCAAAATGTTCAACATACCTGGTTCTGTTTCTTTATCGAAAAACACTTTTTCCTTTCACAACCATCTTGTCCTCAGAAAAGATACTATCACAAAAATAGTCTTACACCAATTTATGATAAGTAATGTACTGAGCGGTTTATATCACTCTTTTAACTCACAGCACATTCTTGCTGACCACCTACGCTAAGCGTGTTTACCCACACAAGTCTTACGCTGAGCGCGTTCATGCATCCAACTTTAACACTTGGGAGAAAACCCTTTTCTCTACCTACGCCTAGCGCGTCTCAATCTCAACTCCTCAATCCCCGTTCTAACATTTCTTCCTCCCCCTAAACTGTGTTCACACATCCCAATTTTCCCGTGCGTACTTTTTTTTCTCAACTCACCAAAACGTACAGGGGATTTAATTCTACCTTATCTCCCTTTGATGATTTACCTTAACCCCATACTCTCTTCATTATAGCTTACTACCAAATCCTTGTATGCTAATTTTCTTAACCGTAATCGAGAACCCACTAAAACTGCTTAACCCAAATCCAACACTTTTATCTAGCAACCGTAACATGCGGAGTTTCCTCCCTTTTCTCAAAGCATTCCTTCACTCATTTTATCTCCCTTCAACTAAGACAAATAGTCTGCATCCAAATCCATTCATATTTCCTAAACCATTTTCCTACACTCTTTTACTTTACTAAACCCAAACCACCGCTCACACATGCAACCCTCTCAGCAGCAGACTTAGCAATTCAAACAACACAAAGCCTTATACAGATCAACATTTAATACTACCGAACACCCAGACAGTGTTCGTAGACTTTCTGAAAAACAATATATAAAAACAATGTTTAAGTGAAAATCAATAGCATAAATAATAACACTCACCATTCAGAAAACGTGCGCCCACCTGACACACTCAGCTATCTCACACACTCATGCATATCGTCCAATGAGACTAGTATGGTGTTTTGCATGAGGCTGGCAATCTCACCGTGTAACATCGGTTGCTACGGAAACCACTACTGCAAGAGCACACACACACAGCAATTACACACACTCATGCATGTCGTCCAATGAGACTAGTATGGTGTTGTGCATGAGGCTGGCAATCTCACCGTGTAACATCAGTCGCTACCGAAACCACTACTGCAAGAGCATGTGAATACTTCATGCGGAGGCAAACCACACTGGTGGCCCAATGCTCCCTCAGGAGCGGAGAAGAGAAATATATATCTCCAAGTGAGCCCACGTGCTCTCACAAACCATCCTTCACATAACAATCATTAAATAATAATCAACTGGACGTAAAATAATATTCTTCAACTACATGTACAACAAATACTCTCAATAATGAGAATAAACCACCACCTCGCAACTGATCCGTCTCAATATTCGTCACTGCACTCTGAACATGTCGTAAGTGACGACTGGTACACCTGGCCGCAAGCGTGTTTTATATGACCCCTGATGAGATTGGGAACTCATCACATGAAACACATTGTTACAGAAACAACCACTGTAATAGCATAAAAATGCTTCTTGTGGGCTTGTGATGGACACCAGCCGCATTGGTGTTTCCATGCTCCACCAGGAGCAAACAGAGAAACACCTGTCTCAACGTGCCTTACGCACCCTGGCGTGGCTCTAATCTCACCAGAAATCTAAATGACTATTCTCACTTCAAAGTAACCACTAAAGATAAACAGTAGGATTATGATAAGTAGGCTATCGTGAAATACACTTAAATGCTCTTACATTAAAGAATAAAATATAATTATTCTTAACTTTAACAAAACTGGAACTAAATACATCACCTAAAGGAAATTTAACACGAAAACTTTGATCTATTACTGGGGAAAATTATATTAACCTACTTCCACCCACGTGTCAATTCATACAGTATAAAATAGCGTAACATTATAGGTTTACCACGCGAAGCGTGTTATTCAGACTTGCTGGCGCCGCTTTTATACAGTCATCACCACGTGGCTGCCATCTTACCCATAGTTTATTACTATTTAAATTCAAGTCCCTGATAACACCTCTGTCCAGTTCCATGTATGAAATAGTTTCATACTATATTTGCCTTTCTGATGAATGAAATAATCGCTCTTAAACTTTCACATATGGGATTTGGGCTTAGCGTGCCTAATAAAACCTATCCAGACATTATTTTCACTCATCTATCATTTCAAGATTAAATCATAATGTCCTGGAAGAAATCTCCTTTAGAATTACATCTATCTATTTATTTCACTAAACATTAAAACAGCCACGCTCAATATAATTTCAGAATTATAGAAAACTAATGCTGATTTGCTTTGAAATCAAACTCACGTGCTCAAGGCATCTACAGATTGACTCTGGTGTATAACTTCATTTGTTCTCTCTGGGCGGCTTTTGCAAAATAGGCCCGTTCGCCGCCCGCTATCTCTTTATATAGGCTCTAGGCTAACCACTCAACTTTAGTGCGCTGCGCGTATTAATTTGGCCACTTAAATAACACACGCGATTATCGCTCTAGAAATAGCGAAAAACTCAAATATAACAACTAATTTGTAGGCTTTATTATGGCCTAATAATATATCTTCTTCTTGAAGATAATGTGATGAAAAGGCACTAAACCACAGAGACAATATGGCTGACAAGATGGGTGAACCACGGAGACAATATGGCTGACAAGATGGCGCGGTCACATTTCAATCTGGGTTTTCCAAGTCAAAGGCTGATTGATACAATAGCGACAGAAAGTAACAACTGAAGGCTTTAGCATAAATAGCAAAAAGACATAAGTAATGGTCTAATCAAAGAAAATTACATACAGAATGCACAATCAAAGTAAATGGAACAGTTTTAAAACAATACCTTGGCACGTTAATAGCATCGGTTGGAAGAGGCATGTCAAAGCTGAACAGTAGAATAGCCGAGGCAAAAGCAGCAATTTGTAAAATGAAAAGTATTTTATGCAACAATTCTTTGTCAATGGAAGTAAGAAAGAGAGTTCTTCAGTGTTATATAGAAACAATCCTGACATACGGCAGTCATGGAAAATTAGTAAACAAGTAGAGAAAGCACTAGAGGTCACAGAGATGTGGTTTTACAGAAGTATGTTAAAAATGCCATACTCATCTAAAATGAGTAATGGGGATATCCTGAAAGAGGTCAACACGCTAAAGAGCTTACTATACTGCTCATGTCAGAAGGAAGCAATCCCCTTTTTTGGCATATTATGAGAAGAAGAAAGCTGGAATATGTCGAAGAAAAAAAAAAGATAGAATACGACAAAGAGAGAAGATATTGGACAGTTTGGTAATCATGGCATGGAAAGAAATCAACAAAAGAAATGATAAATAGTGCTAAAGACAGGAAGTTGTGGAGAGACAAAATCGCCCACGCTACTAGGCATGGTACTCAAAGAAAAAGAAAAACATGAGAAAGTGATCGCTTATGCGTCATGGCGCGTGCTCCACTAATCTTATATTTCCCTTAATAAAGAGATGTAATCCGGTACTTGGTTTAGCTGTTGTCTCATGTTTCGTGAATTTTCACTCAGTATGGTCAGGTATGCTCAGATTCCAACAGCGTCAAATTCTGAGTATAAAGCAATACAGTGTACACTCCATTTCGTCCACATCATTTTACAATTTTTACTTATCAATTACAGCTCTCCTTTTAGCGATAAGAGTACCGTAAAATATGAAGCCATGTCCTTGTCCTTCTTGTAATATTTACTTTTTTCAACATGATATGCAAGTAAACTTCACCTACACAAATAAAGTTGACATCCAAATCAATGTGATACTAATACTACTTTCAGTGTGCCAGGTAAGGTGGGTTTTTTTTCTTCAAAATAAACTCTTGAATAAAAGTTGAATCTTGACCGAATTTTATACACAGAAACAAGAAATATTTATTTCTGCACAACAGAAATGTAAAATAAGGCAACAATGGCTATTTCTCCACCTTGATCTAATAATTTTTCTTCGTTCGTTCTTTCTGTACTTTTATTTTTAGCAACACGAAAAAGAGTGTTCAAAAACATATGGATGTGGACACTGGAGTAAGATCTTAACTGCTTTTGTTGAGATCAAATGATATTCTTTTCTTATTAAAATTAAAAAACATGACATTAAATGACATTTCGTTGAATTTTGTGTTAAATGGTCAAAGGGACTGCCTTTCACGCATGTATTATTTACAAATGGTACCTTATTAAATTTCATTTTCAAGAGCTTTGCATGTAGTTGTTTTCACTATTACTTTACAAGTACACATTTTAAGGTCTTCAGCAATGAGTCATGGCTTTGCCTGTCTCATATAATTCCTACCATCGCCCAAATGTTCATAACGCAAGCGTGTTGGTTTATTTTATGATGCAGTTGTTCGTTATTTAATTATTTGTGTATATATGTTCTGACATTTTCTGGCTCCTCTTTTTGTTTTTCTTGTGCAGATAACTTAATTGCTAATTAGTATGCCTCTTGGGCCTTTTCACCTTTGGTTATTTCTTCTCAAAAACTTTGGTTGCCTTGGTAAATCAAAAAATAATTGAAAATAATCACGTTTTTTGACAAATGGCCGTGATTAGTAGTAGTCAACTTAACTTGACTGGGGTTATTACAGCCCTTGATAGTATTTTCCCCAGACAAATTAAATAGTGAACTAAACAAAATATCATGTCCTGATGTCCTGTCCGTGTAAAACACTTGATCAAGGAACTGTCACAGTAAAGGCGACATTTATAAATATCCGTCACTTTCTGCTGCTTTCCTTGCACTTGGATCTCATAATTTTAATTCATTTTTGGCATTATCTTCGCCATACTTTTATTTAACCACATAATGTAACTACTTTTAGTATTTTGGTTCAAAATCTACATCACTGCACGCCAAGCAAACCCATAGGTGCTTAGTCTCCCTCAGCATATGTCGAATGGCATGATTGCCGATTGCTTCTGGAGTGCGCTGGTTGTATACACGCCTGACCCACCATCGCATAGGTCCATCCTTACTAGTTTTATTTTTAATGCCAAATTCCAGCAGTCTGAGTCCTATTAATTTATTGTTTGCAGTGTCGATCTCTAACAGGTGATCGTTAATTGTCCTTATTACCTCTCCCTTATTCACATCCAGTGCCTCCACTAAGGGTGCTTTTGAAACTAGTCTGTGAGCTCTCCAATTGCCCCGTACTTCTGCATGACCAGGATGGGTCACGCAATAAAAACTTCCAGCCAAATGTCGCCCAATAATGCAAGGGAGATAAGTAAAAGTTCCCTTTTTGAATACTGTAAGAGTGGAATGTTCTAGAGCAGGGGTCGTCAACGCGATGCCCGCCAAGGCTTATTTATGTGCCCTTGGAAGATATAAAATAAACAACCAATTATTGGACAGAAAATAAAGGTGTCTATGCTTTTAAAAAGTGCGAACGTCTATTGTACAAGGTTGGTTGGTTGTTCGTCCATCACGGGTGATGAAGACCACTCTGTTAATCCAATTATTTAAGAATATGTTAGGTTAGTCTATGGGTACGAAGGTGACTGAAGAGCCCGATGCGGGCCTGCAAAGATCTTGGACAGTGTGGGCAGGGAATGTTTGCTTCATGTGAAGGTTTTATTTCACGGTCCTTTCTAGCTTGTCTCCGCTGTTCCTCTTCTGGATGATTCGCATGCTGCTGCACCTTTACGAAGAGATGTGCGCCAAGCAGTTCGGTCTTGCGCAGCAGCTTCCCATGTGTCTGGGTTTATGTCAAAGGTTTTCAATGACGTCTTTAACGTGTCTTTGAAGCGCTTCTTTTGGCCACCATGGGAGCGTTTACCCTTCTGCATCTCACCATAAAAGAGTATCTTTGGCAGTCGATGGTCTGGCATGCGGACTACATGACCTGCCCAGCGAATTTGTGACTGCATCAGAATAGTATCAATACTAGGGATACCAGCTCTGTCAAGAACGGCGGTATCCGGGATCTTGTCTTGCCATTTGATGTTCATTATCTTCCTGAGACAGACTGTATGGAAGTGGTTTAGCTTCTTTACGTGGCGCCTGTATACAGTCCATGTTTCACATGCATATAGCAGCACTGGAAGCACCGCAGCTCTGTACACCTTCAGCTTTGTCTGTAAACTAATGCCACTTCGATGCCAAACGTTGGTGTATAGTCTGCCAAATGTGCTGCTGGCTTTGGAGATCCTGTACAAGGTACTAATATTTTGGTTCCACATATCCTTGTGGATCATTATTTTCAGCAGCGAATATTCTCAAATCTAAATATACCTACAGGTCGCGGATGACTGATGCTCAACGAAATTATTGTTTGCATGCAGAAATATCATTACACATTCCTGGCTATGAAAAGGTGGCGGTGCATTTTTTAAATAAAGTATCCCGTTCAACCCTTGAGGATTATAATTATGATATGTAGTGTAATAAATTCAAGACAATAAAATCTGATTATCGATATATAAAAATAGTATCTTTTTCCCCCTCCACTCAGTCTAAATAGAGCAAATCAAAACCAAAATTGTGTAAATGTGTGTGTGTGTGTGTGTGTGTGTGTGTGTGTGTGTGTGTGTGTGTGTGTGTGTGTGTGTGTGTGTGTGTGTGTGTGTGTGTGTGTGTGTGTGTGTGTGTGTGTGTGTGTGTGTGTGTGTGTGTGTGTGTGTGTGTGTGTGTGTGTGTGTGTGTGTGTGTGTGACCTCCCCTTTCCCAGAAACAAACAAACAATAAAAATAAAAAAAATAAAACAAATACAAACAACAACAAAGAAAAAAGTGAAAGGAAAAAATTAAATTCTCATAACTGCCCTGTTGTTAACAAGGAGAAAAGGGATGAGAAGGCCCAGGGGTGTCTGATATTACATCAAATCCACCAATTATCTGTCATCATGCACACGAGACCCCATCAGATTACCCCTTATCCTCACACCATAATTGATCCTTATATATTAACTAGAGTAAAAAGCCCGTCATATGACGGGAATTACATTCAAAAGCACCAATACCTAACGGCAATTTTACTTATTCAAATACTTGTAGAAAAATAATGTTAAGTGTGAATATCCGATTGATAGCTTGACTGCTTGTGTCAGGGTCAGCGAACCAAAGCTGACCAAGACCCTACTCAACCTCCAAGTGGTGGTCCTGGAAACAGGCTGCATCACTGCAGTCTGGCCGAGAGAGTAGTGATCGAAGATGGAAGGCAAACCTGGTCCCAAAAATTTATGCTGAAAACGGATGTGTCGGGCCGAAAGTCGCAAATTTCGCAGCTACGCTGTAAACGCGACACAACGTAACCAATGTCCTTTTCAGTACGAACGCAGAAGAAGAAGAAGAAGAAGAAGAAGAAGAAGAAGAAGAAGAAGAAGAAGAAGAAGAAGAAGAAGAAGAAGAATATCCTATTTCCATCTTAAGAGAACCTAGATTTTCTGCTGTTTTAATTTCTACTTTTACATTGTTATGATTTCTTGATCGAGACAATGCGACGTACAGCTGCCCGTGAGAGAAAATTGGCTAGATCAAGAAAATATTGTTAACTCTATGTGATTATTGAACTTGTTGATCTATAACTTTACAGCTATAGTTGGATTTATCACCCAATTTCTCACCAGCGAGGTCACAGCTTTTTCTGCATCGGGAAATACCTTATTTACTTATTTAGTCGTTCCTCTTCTATCGTAGAGGTATAGAGGTTTGGAAGAGAGAGCATCATACTATCCTATCGGCTGTCTTCCTCCTGGCCTGGTTCCATTCTAATCATCGGTCCTTCAGAGATTGTCTAATGTTATCCTCCCTGTGGACTCTGGGTCGTCCTGGAGGTCTGGATCCCGGGTTCTTAGTTAGTTCCCCATAATTGTCGTGGTAGCCGATCTTCGCCCATTAGGGAAATACTAGTTGATTTTAATCTAACAAAAGCGTGAAACTTAAATCTTCGTACGCGCATTCCTGTTAATTATAGCACTAAAATAATTTTGTACAAAGTCTGAACATGCACACCGTTCACAGAGAGATGTTACTGGCGCATGCACACCGTCCTTTGCGCACTTTTCTTTGTCGAGTGTTACTATTTTCGGGAGAGTATTAAAAAGCCAGTGGAGGACCCTGTCTGCTGATGCTTCCACCATGGCACCCCTACGACCCATGACGGGTTACGGGCTGAGATGATGATGATGATGATTAAAAAGCCAAAATATATGTTTTACATCTGAGGTTAAAAGAAGCCTGAACGTGCAAAGATGCAGCAATAGTGAATGCAGTCAGCGACCCATAGCTTGACTGCTTGCATCAGGACCAGCGAACCAGAGCTGGTCAAGACCGTACTCCACCTCCATGTGGTGGTCCTGGAAACAGTCTGCAGCAGTACAGTCTGGCTGAGCGAGTACGGATCGAAATGGGAAGGCAAACCCGGTCCCTAAAAAATGCCGTGCTGAAGTCGGATGTGTCAACCGAAAGGTGCAGAAATCACAGCTACGGCGTAAACAGACACAACGCAACCACCGTCCTTTTCAGGGCGAACGAGGAAGAAGAAGAAGAAGAAGAACGTGCACACCGTTCAAATTGTGCATGCACACCGTGCTTTGCGCACTTTTCTTTATCGAGTGTTACTATTTTAGGGAGCTTTACGAACGCTTCTGACAGAAAAAGCTGGGATTTCATTATTATGATTTTAGTTCTTGTTATATACTGTTTTACTATATTGTGCAATTCTCTAGGTCTATCTATTCTCAACATCTGTTCCACAGTTATGGATGAATTGCATGCCTGTAAATAATCTAATATTGTTTTTTTTTCTGTTTTTCATACTTCCTACATTTTAGTAGGAAATGCTCTATGTTATTTTTTTCTATACAGTCTGCACAGTAAGATTCTTCTACTCTTAAATAGCCCATTCCTAGTTGCAGTCTAAGAAGTTTCTTATTGCTAAGAATTTTTAGTTCTCTAGATACCGGTACCTGATAAGTTCTTGTTGGAGCCTTGAACAATTTATATGCATGTCTGCCCTTCCTACTTCCATCTCACTCTACTGTCCATTCGTCAGTTATTATTCTTTTAATTAAGCTTTTGATCTGTTTTACTCATCCCCACATTTATTTGGTTTCTATTATTTCTACTTTTCTTAGCTTCTTTATCCGGCTATTCATTTCCTTCTATGCCAACATGTGAAGGTATCCAAGCTATTAGAACAGAACATCCCCTGAAGCATAGATAAGTATGTTCCAGTAATATCTCTTCTGCTATATCAGGTCTACAGCATTCTTGTCGCGTCTAGAAAAGGTTGAGGACCCCTGTTCTAGAGAGCAACCTCTCCATTCGTGAATACACTTGAATAAACTTGTACCGATATGTTCCAATTACAGTGGAGTGTTGTGTGAAATAATCTACATGTGTTATGAAAATTGCTATACCTATTTCGGATATAGGCTTTTTAAAAAAAATAAAGTATCCCGTTACACCAGGGCCGTAGATAGGACTTAATAGGGGGGTTTGACCCCCCCCCCCGTATCTACGGCCCTGCGTTCAACCCTTCATGGATTATAATTAGGACATATGGTGTACTCATTCAAGAAAACAAAGTATTCTAAAATAGCCAATTCCTAGCTGCAGTCTAGAATCATATAATGTTCCATTTGTAATTTCAAGTTCGTGGTATCTCAATAACCAAATGTTACAGTAATAGAACTGAGAGTTGGATAAAAAAAAATATGTGGGCATTATAAAGAAAAAAAGAACGGAACAATGTTCTTTCTATAATTATTAGCGAAGCTATGTCTGAGGAAACCTTAACTAGAGCGCTTAGTATCGTGGGGTCTTCCGATATCTTAACTAAGATGCTGCAAACAAAAATGTCGGATAATAAACATGTTACGCAAGTATTGACGAAATCTGCTGTAGACAATGGTTGTGGCCCATGATATTCTTTGCTCGTTACACGATAGGTGGCAGTTCTAGCAGGAAGTGCTAATGTTTTTGACCGAAGACGGGAAACACCTGTAAGAAGAAAAAACAACACTACTGGATCCTTCTGTCAACAATGTACAGGTTAGCAAGATAACTGACCTACAGTTTAGTCAAGTTATAGAATTTTCTGGTCTTGCATCTGTGTTTACTATAAATTACCCTGGTTGAAATGAAGCAGTAATTTCCTTGGGTCGCTGTTTTTTTTTTTCATCGAGGTTGGCGATAGTTCACATTCCAGATTGCTTTATAAGATAGGGCCTACGTAAAATATACTTATACTGTTCACTAGTTCTTGTAAATCCTGTTCACTTTCAGCTAACAACACGGTATCATCTGCTCACATTGAGCGTCATGACCTCTGTCTTCTTTAGATTGTTGTTCAAGCCCACATGCTGGCTATACTTATTAAGTCTATCCATTTTTTCGTGGATGTGAATGTGCTAGTAGTGCAATGTCATATTGTCGTGTGAAATTCTAATCCACATATATAAATTAAAACGTAAATGTAAAGCCTAACAAATAAATTAAATAAAAGGAAAGAAGAATGGTAAAGAACAGTGCTGTCACAATGACTGTACTCGAAATCCCCCTTGTTTTCTCCTTTGTCTGCAAATTGTAACGTTTCACGTTGATAGTAAAAGCCTACTGCTTCAATACCCGCTTTCTACGATAAAACGTGTACTGCCTTTCTAAGAAAAACCTTGAGATACGCAAGCTGACCTATATTTAATATTCCATTCATGTCATTTTATACACTAAGTTACCATAAACGAAAGACAGATGGACTAAGGATAGAAAGAAAGGGAGGGGCTGAAAGCCGGAACGCAGGCAATACTACCACAGTCTCGCGATACACAATTACTACCAACACGCGTGTAAGGCCACAAGCACTAGCTTTTTTCAAATCGACAGTGATAAAAAACACTACCCATACGAGAGTTAGGTTTTAAAAACTTACAAAACGCTTATTAGGAAACATGACATTATACTGGTTTACGTTTGAAAACATTACAGTACCCAGACACCACATCGATCGAAGTAAACGGGAGGTAGAAGAAAATACATATTTTGAACGCAGCCCCTTAGCCCCATTAAATTTATATATTTGGGTTCCTTAGGACTTGCTGACAAAGAATATGTTAAACGTTACGCAAATAGTCTAGGAATTAACAAATTATAGCCAAAAGAAATAGTGAGGGATGTCAGACAACACCAGAATCAGAATCGCTCAGTGGCAGATTTTCACACCACCATTGTACGGGAAATAGGTCCCCATGTTACCTCCTATTTGATTGGCAGAAAGTAAATGTAAGGCTAAACACGATTAGTCGGGCTATAAATATTGATTCTTTGTTGTTAGGGAAATGTGAGTAGGAGTACTTTTTTTCAAACGCTGGTGTAAACATGGCACGATTGGTTAGACCCGCCAATATAGTCAATCAGAGGCGTTAGGTCAGCACCACATTTTCAAATAAACTTACTAAAGAACCAGTGCGTTGAGCGCCAGTGCATATTTTTCTAAATAAAAGCCTGGGACATCGGCAGATCGAAATTGTGCTATATTCATTGCCAGTCAACGTAACTGTGTATTATTCCATGAATTGTGGTAAGCTTGAAATATTTGATATCTTTTAATGAAAATTGGATGTAAATTGATAATTTATGTCTGTATATATGTGTGGTTCAGTAGCGAACATGAAGTAAAGCCTATATAGTGCTCCAACCTGAACAGAAGGTGTCGGAGGAAAGTAAAACTACATGGAATTGCCAAACAGTACACTGACACCTATCTTATTGACTAGAAAGAAATAATGCTGGAATTGCAGAGGCGTAGTAACCATTAGGGAGGAGTATACTGGTGAAAATTGTTTCAGATGAAGATAGCAGTTGGCCTACCGCTCTGAACTCAGTGTTTGTTATGTATTGTGTTCAGTCTGGAAATTTATTATAAATTAGTTCTGAAATAGGAGGTACAACCTTCTTGTTTCAGGGACCGTGGTCCTAAAGTTATTGAGCAGCACCTGGTCTGAGCTTTGCTGAATCTAGAGGCTGACAACATACTCCTGGGTCCAGATAGTGACCAGTGAGGTGTCTCCAGAACACAGGGAGGCTATCGAGCAGAGGAGTCTTTTCCTGCCGCCATCACGAAAGATAAGCGTCTGTGGCCAGAGGAGCTCAACATTATGCCCCCCCCCCCCCCTCAAAATCTGACTTTATAATAAAACAGAGGGAAAATACAGTGTTTAAATTGATAGGAACTGTGAACTTTTCCCATACTATTTCCAAGATAAACAAACACTTGAAGTCATGATGACAAATAACAACATAGCTTGAAAAAACAAAACCAGTATTACCTCATATTACTACTACACAACTGACACACATAGGATAATATTAATAAAATATGTCATTACAAGGTTCATATTGCTAAATTCTGTACATATAAATTGTAATTACAATTGATTGTGATTCCTGGTTCACTTTGTAGTTGAATCAGGACATATATATTAGTAAAAGTAATTAATACATATTTATATTTGAAACTTTACCAGTGCCTCATTTAAGATAGTCTTATAGAGTGTTAAATGTGTGTGAGTGTCACAGTGTTGTCAAGTGTGGTGGAATAAATTAAATTGTTTATCTGTCTGTTGTTGTTGTGACTTACACTTCATCATATACATACCCTAGACATTTAACGTAGTCATCACAATATTCCAGAATAATTCTGACTGAGGTATAATGTGGTAGCAAGTAAGGTTATCTGCAAAACACTAGACCTATTAGATACAGATACCTTCACAGCTGATCTCAGTCAGTACACTAAGTCCCCTATAAATATTTATAACATCCCACTTTACCACACATATGCATATTCCAGATCTTCCAATGTAGAAAATGTAGTCCATCTTATTCCTCTTGGACTGCCCTCTGTTGTCTGGCGCATCACCCAGTCTATGACTGTTAAAAATAGAGTGGTTGATAAGGGGCATCCCTGTCATACTCCTGTCTTCACCTCAAAGGTTAGGTTGCTCTGCCCAATATTACACGTAAAGTTGGCATAGAGGCTTTTTATGATTGACACTATGCAGCTTGGAATTCCATAAGCCCTCAGTATTTTCCATAAACTGTCCCTATGTATACTGTCAAAAGCCTTTTCAAAATCAACGAAATTAATGTACATAGCTGTCTCTGCCATTCTGAGCACTGCTGTATAATGTTCCTGAGGGTAAATATATGATCTACACATCTTCTGTTCTTTCTAAATCCTGCTTGTTCTTTCCTCAGTTTATGGTCTACTGCTTTTGAAATTCTCTGTATAATTATCCTGCCTAGTATTTTGCTGGGAACTGAGAGAAGAGTGATTCCTCTCCAATTATTGCAGTCTGCAAGATCTCCCTTCTTGGGCAATTTGACAATTATTCCTTTGTTCCACTCTGTTGGTGTTGTCCCTGTTTTCCAGACTTGTGCAAATAGTGGTTCTTATAGTTCTTCTGCTAGCTCAGGGTCTGTCGTAAATAGCTCTGCATTTAAGTTATCATGGCCAGGAGCTTTTCCGTTGTTTAACCCTTTGATTGCTGTGATGATTTCTTCTTTTCGTGGAATGTCTGTATTAACATCTAGATCATTTTCAGTCTCAGGAACATTCAGTTGTGTCTCTGGTGGTTCCTTGTTCAGAGTTTTTCTGAATTGCTCTGCCCATCTTGTTTCCTGTCCCTCTGCTGTCGTGATGAGATTTCCTTGCTTATCTCTTACTAATGTAATATTGTTTGCATAAACATTTATAACACATAAGGAAGTGAAACCCGAGGCCTGTAAACAGTAAATAAATATTAGACAAAAATAAAGGTATGTTGTTTTTCTGTTGACAAGTGTTCTACTTCTTTATTTTTTACGAGTGCCTGAAAACATACCTTTATGTTTGTGTAATATTTATTTAATATTGTTTGCACCTCGTTTTCCGCTGATGATTTTAGTTATTTTGTATACTGTGCTTTGTCTCATTTCTCAGTGCTGCCACTTCTGCCTGCCTTGCAAGATCGTCTAGGAAATTCCTTTTGTTGGCTCGGGTTTGGCATTTAACTTCCTTGTCCAGCTGACTGTACTGTTCGCTATATAGTTTCTTTAGCCTGGGGGACTTCGCTTCTGTTTTCTTTCTTTTAATTTCCTTTCTCATCGTTATGGTGTTTAATGTTTCTGGTGTTATCCAGTCTTGCTTCTTCCTTTCCTGGAATCCCAAGCATGATTTGCTGCTTTCCTTGTATATTGTTGAAATGGTGTTGAATTTCTGGTCTATATCATCAGTCAATGTCTTTTCCTGACTTTTGGCAAATTGATTTCGCTTCTTTATATCAGCCGCAAAAGCTTTTCAGGTAAGGGGGTCCTTCAATTTGCTGATGTCAAACCTTTTCTGTGTAGTTACAGTTGGTCCAGCCATTCTGAGTTTCACTTTCAGTTTTGCTACTACTAAATGGTGATCACTTCCCACATCCGCACCTCTTCTTACCTTCACATCTTGTGGTGCACGTCTCTATCTACCATTAATCATAATGTGGTCTATCTGGTTTCTGTCCCGACCATTTGGTGATTCCCATGTTAATTTGTGAATTTCTTTGTGTGGGAAAAGTGTTCCTCCAATGACCAGGTTGTTAATGCTGCAGAAACTTATTAATTTATCCCCGTTTTCATTTGCTGTTCCGCTGCCGCATTTCCCCATTACTCTTTCATTATATGTATTGTGTGTTCCAACTTTCACATTGAGGTCTCCCATTACTACGATAAAATCATATCTAGGTGTGTCTTCCATTTCTTTCTGCAGTTGTTGATAGAATTCATCCTTGACCTCTTCATCGCTGTCATTCGTTGGTGCGTAGCATTGTATTATTGTAGTGTTGGCGAATCTCCCTCTCAATCTTATTCTTATCAGTCTGTTGTGGATGGGTTTCCATTCCAGTAATGTCCTTTCTGTAGAATAATGGCTACACCTTCATTGTGCTCTCCATCCTCTCTTCCAGAGTAAAGTACTGTTTTTCCTGTTGCTGTTTTAACTTTTCCTGCCCCTGTCCATCTGCTCTTGCTTATCCCTAGAATGTGTAATCTATAGTCTCTCATTTCTGCTGTGACCTGTTTCAGTTTACCCGTCTCGTTCATTGTCCTGACATTCCAAAATCCTATTCTTGTTTCACGTTTTGCGGTCAGGACGTCCGTTTTCGTGTCAGTGGCTTCCTTTCGGCTTTCACCACTGACAGTCATACGAGCCTCAGACTCCGGATGTCCATCCCGCAGCAAAGCTTGTTCATTTGTTGTTGTTTCCGTAACTTTGTTTCTTTTTACATAGACAGGGGTATCAGCCCTATGCTAAAACCCCCAACCTGGAGGACCAGGGTGTCTGCTTTAGTCTGACCCCTGCCTGCGCAAACCTGTCCAGCTTGATAGAACCTTCCAGGAGTAAAACTCCAGCTGGCATAGCTCTGGGTGTAATCAGGGTACGCAAGCCGCCATACCTCGACAAGGTATTGACACCGGTGATGGCAGAAATTTGCGTCTATTTCTATTTATTTCTTCGTTTGTGTGTGTTTGTTTTCTTACTCCATAATGCAATAACCAGATTTTTTCAGTGCGGATACTCATATATCATACTTGGTTAACTGATTTAAAAAAAAAAATTTTCTAATGGTTGACTTGATGATATCATCCAGAATTGGTTCTGTTATTTGAAATGCTATCACCATTTTTTTTTTATTGATGCATATTTTAGTCTTTTGTGACAGTGCATATTGTCTTCCAAATGTTTATTGTACGCTTGTTGTAGCAAATATTTGTCATTTTATTTACCTGTGTTTTAACCTGCAAAATTATCAAACTGTGAATATTGAGACTAGAACAGTTATGATTGGGAGAAGATTGGCTATGGGAAACTAAGAGCCAGGGATCCGGACTTCCAGGACAACCCAGAGTCTGCTGGGAGGACAACATTAGATGATCTCTGAAGGACCAAGGACTAGAATGGAACCAGGCCAGGAGGAAGACAGCCAATAGGATAGTATGGTGCTCTCTCTGGCAAACCTCTACACTCATGGTAGAAGAGGAACGACTAAGTAAGACAGTAACAGTTATAATCTCCAGTGAAGTTTAGAAATGATGGTATTGTATTGTTTTTTTTTCTCCACAAAACACACAGAAACTTTGGTGCTTTCATTGACATGTTGTGTTCTGTTTCTCTGGGTAGGTCTGCCTGGTGGCAGAGTGGAGCAAGAAAATGTGGCGTGATGTTCAACGAGTAAACAGCTGTCACATGATACTGGTGGCACAGTGAATAATGGGAGATACTGGAGGTACTGTATATTTACCTTGAGATATGATTAATATATTTCAGGAAAGCTAGTTCTAATAAATTTGGTCCAAAGTTCTCCACTCTAAAGCTCTGAGAATTAGTCTCACTGAATTCTGTACATTTCATATTTGAAGATTTTTATCTCTTTATGTTCTCCAAGACACTTGGACCATCCTGATGGATACCCTGCTTTTCTGTGAGCCAGCCCTGGAATCATGTTGACTGGTTACATTTAACGACACAGCTTTAACATTTAAGCACAATATATCTTCGTTCCTGTGTAATACATTTTCAGTATGCGAAAGATGTTTCATATTTCCATGATTTGAAGTTAGTGGCGCATATTTTTGAAATGAACCTTTTTGTTAGTTCTTGATTTGTCAGCTCAAAGAGTTGGCAAAACCCTCATTGTTTTTTAAAACTAATAAATATACTAAAGCATGAATTTTTTAAAGACGGTCTATTAATTCATGAATTCTCCTTCAGCTGTCAAAAGAGTCTCAACAGATTCACACAAAATCCTACCCTGTGCCATCCACTCTAGGCTCTTCCATGCCTTCCTCATCCCTTCATTTTGTCTCCAGTTCTCTTCTCCATATGTTTTTCATTCTCTCTCTATCTCTGTGCTTGTATGTGTAAGTGAATGTTTGTGTGTGCTCTCAGTTACTAAATGTGATGATAATATTGATACTTGTTATTGAAGTTAAGAATATTTTAATTTGAAAATAAGTTTAAGAATTGTATTATTGTAAGGCAGAAATAAAAAAAGGCAATAATGCCTGTTTCTTTACCCTTATTAAAGAAAGATTTTGTTCATTCTTACCCTTAGGATTCCAGAACAAAGACTACCTTGTAATGCTAACAGCAGGTATCCTCAATGTGTCTCCTATCCATCACCAGCACCGTACCCTCATCTCTTTTTCCACTCACACATGTCTGGCGATCTTGTCATATTATTTCAGTCCTACTCTTTTACGCAAGCACCAAATGCAATGTATTACTACAAGAAAATAATGTTAAAACTCCTCGGTTTTAGCTCCACTTATGTGTGCATGTTTTCAGACAATAATAATTATGCACGCAATACTAGTTAAGTCAATCACCAAAAAAATTTACATGATTGACTGTACTAGTTATAAGGTTTAATGAAACATTTTTTAACATAGGTATGTGATATATACCTCAAGACCTTACCTCTAGACTGGAGAAAGTAACAGGAACATATGGGATGGAAATTAATATAGAAAAAAGCAAGATATTGGTGAATAGCCATAAGAAACATGTTCCGACCAACATTATGTTAAATGGACAAACGTTAGAAGAAGTCAACACCTTTAAATATCTGGGGTCCACTATATGAAGTGATGGAAGATCAAGTAAAGAAATCAAGACAAGACTTGAGATGGCCTCAGCTGCCATGACAAGGCTGAATGTGATCTGGAAAAGTAACATCAGTTTTCCTGTGAAGATCAAATTATACAAATCACTTGTATTATCTATTCTCTTGTATGGGTGTGAGGGCCGGACACTCACTGCAGATATGGAGCGAAGGATTCAGACTTTCGAGTATAAATGTTATAGAAGAATTTTGCGCATTTGCTATAAAGAGCACAAAACAAATGTCTATATTAGAGAGAAAATAAACATGTATGCAGGCCACCAAGAACCACTTTTGTCAGTAGTGAAACGTCGAAAGCTTGCCTGGTTTGGGCATGTAACTCGCCATGACTCCCTTTCGAAAACGATCCTCCAGGGAACAGTCGAAGGTAAACGGAGAAGAGGAAGGCAAAGAAAATCCTGGGCTGGTAACATCACAGAATGGGCAGGGCACGGTTTTTCCACACTTGTACGCATTGCTGAGGATAGAGAGCAGTGGAGGACCCTGTCTGCTGATGCTTCCACCATGGCACCCCTACGACCCATGATGGGTTGAGATGAGATGATGTGATATATCCAGAATAAACCATATATTAGTTGATTTGCCTAATCTTTTATCTTTGAACCTTTTTCTGTTTCAGCGGTGAAAACAGGAGGCACTTCTTCACCAAAGCCACCAGCCCATGGTAAAATTAACATAGATTCTAATTGTTTTTTATTTTATAATTAATACTGGAAATTAGTGAATTTGGTTCCCTGTACAATTTGAAGTACTGTAGATAGATATTGATTTCATCAATGCTGCATGAATTAGTGTGGAGATTTTAGACAGAAGAAAACATACCCCTAAGCTTCCTGTAGATCAGAGCAGAGGCACTCTACCTCGTCACCGCTGACATTTTTTATATCAAGTGACCACAGAGTTTAGGAAATATGATAAGAAGCTAATATGGTAGATTATTTCAGCAGGGAGTCATCTGATCATGAAAAGGTCATCTGTCAAGATGCATTCAGGAAGTATGTAATATCAGATTTGTAAAGGTATTTTATACGTCAGCGTTGGTTAGTTTACCTGAACTTTGAAGCATTAATGAACTGTGTAATGGTTTGTGGTGATAACCCTTGGCTAACAAAATGGATAGCAGCTGCCTTAACTGAGAGATCAGTGGCATTTCACTTGGGAACGTGGACATCAGATCCAATGCCCATTTTCCTGGGACTACCCCAGGGTTCTTCACTATCACCAGTGCTGTTTAATATCTATACTGCAAAAGTAGCCACCATTCAGCCAATTGGGTTGGGACTAACACTGACTGTTGCTTTAGCGAAATACATCTCATTTAACCTAGTCATCTATTATATTAGATGTCCCAATGTAGGAGACCACGTGGTCTGGATGTTGATGTTCACTGCCATGTATTATTGAAACATTGTAGTACAGTGCAAGGTACTACCCAGTGCAGCTCTGCTTTACTATTGCATTCTTAATTTGATGGCCTTGCTTTTTTTTTTTTTTTTTTTAATGAATGCCTGAAAGTCCATAAAAGGTGACAAAATTAGCAGGTTCTATTAATCCTCCAAGAGCAACCATCAGAATTTACATTTGTACACATAATCAGTCAGAGTGTGTCACCTGCATGCTGGCATCCAGTCGGCAGTCTCCTCTGTTTAAGTTCTGCCAGAACCAAGCATGTGGCAGGTGTGATGGCGAGTCAGCTGATACAGAGTATTCAACATTATTTCACCTCCTCTCAACTTCTTCTCCCCCCCCGCTTTTGTTAATGGATATTTATGAACTCTTTTTCATAATTTCAGTGATGGAGAGATAGACTGGCTAGAGTCGCGGCACACTGACCAATTACACACCTGTAACCTCCCGCTCACCCACTGCCTCATGCCAACATCTAAGGCTACCTCTTTCATTCCGTTCCATTCATCAATCTTCAAATTTCTGTTGTTATTATGATCGTAAAGCGCAATCAAAGACCTTGACATACTGACGCTAGAACTGACGCTAGTACTGACGCTAGAACTGACGCTAGTACTGACGCTAGTACTGATGCTAGTACTGACAGTAGTACTGACGCTAGAACTGACGCTAGTACTGACGCTAGTACTGATGCTAGAACTGACGCTAGAACTGACAGTAGTACTGACGCTAGTACTGACACTAGAACTGACGCTAGTACTGATGCTAGTACTGACGCTAGAACTGACGCTAGAACTGACACTAGTACTGACACTAGTACTGACGCTAGTACTGATGCTAGAACTGATGCTAGAACTGACAGTAGTACTGACGCTAGAACTGACGCTAGTACTGACGCTAGAACTGACGCTAGTACTGACGCTAGAACTGACGCTAGTACTGACGCTAGAACTGACAGTAGTACTGACGCTAGTACTGATGCAAGAGCATGTAAATGCTTAGTAAACGCTTCCTACAAGGAAGCCAGCTGCAGCGGTGGTTCAATGCTCTATAGGGAGCAAAAAGGAAAATGGTGATAATAATGGAATCGCACTAGGCTGCTGGGAGCCGCAGTAGCGCAGTGGTTAGTGCACTGGCTTGCTGGCTCGGTGGTCCATGGTTCAATCCCCAGTTGAGGCGGAATTTTTTAAACTGCAAACGGCTCCGGGGTCGACCCAGCCTCATGAATTGGGTACCAGAGCAACTCTGGGAAGGTAAGGCCGCCGGCGTGATGCTGACCACATCACCCCTAGTGTGCCGATGGTTAAGAAAATATGGGCCTAACACCATATTCCCAATATGCCTCAATGGGCATGTAACGGGATCCTTTACCCTCCTATTATGTTCAATATTCTTTATTGTGCATTCATTATTAATGTTATCATTTTCCTTTGTGCTCCTTGTGGAGCAGCTGGTTCCCTTGTAGGAAGCCTGGCACCCAGCAGTCACATGATCTTGCACTTTCTTTGGCAGTTGGTTTTACATGGTGACATTGCTAGCCCCAGTCACAACCTCGCCTTGTGCGACATACCTGAGGGTGCAGTAGTCCTGCTTTTTAGATAACACTGAGAACTACATGGAGAATTAATGATATATTCGATTATTGCAGAGAATTAATGGTATATTAGACTGTTTATTGCCCATACTCTTCAAATTACCATGTAATATACAGTACTGTGTACATCTCATATTCAAAATAAAATATCAGGACGGCATCTTCATTTATGCTCTGGTATAATAACCCCCCCCCCCCCAGAACAACAAAAACAACAAACAAAAAGCAGACTTTCATAAATGGGTGCTTGCGTAGAATAGAAGGATTAAAATGGTATGACAAGGTTACAAATGTGGAACTGATGACAAGAACCAGAGAAGTGCCAGTGGAACAAGAGATGAGAAGAAGACAATGGTGATGGATAGGACATACTGAGGAAACCTGTTGATAGCATTACAAGGCAGTCCTTGTTCTGGAAACTCCCAGGGCAAGAGAGGCAGAGGTAGACCAAGAAGCACATGGAGAAGAGAGCTGGAAACAGAGGTGAAAATGATGAGGAGAACATGGAAAGAACCTGAGATGATGGCATGTGACAGGAGGATTTGGCATGTTTTTGTTGAAGGCCTATGCTCCTTGGGGAGTGGAGGGTTATAAATGAATGAATAAACCCCCCCCTCCCCACCCCCCCCCCCCCCCCCCCACCCCCCCTCCCCCCCCCCCCCCCCCCCCCCCCCCCCCCCCCCCCCCCCCCCCCCCCCCCCCCCACCCCCCTATGGCAGTGACACATAGACAACCTGTGCTAAGCAAGAAAGAAGGCTCAATACTTTCCATCTACACCACATCCTTGGTATTTCGTGGAAGGACAAATGTTGAGGTGTTTTCACATGCTGGCCTTCAAAGCATGTACATACTGCTTAGCACAGACTGCGCTGGCTTGGCCATGTCTACAGCATGGAAGATGGCCACATCCCGGAAGATATCTTTTATGGACAACTGGTGGATGGCAAAAGAACAGTTGAGGGACTGCAGCTGAGGTTAAAAAATGTGTGAGACATGAGGGCACTGGACATCCTGGGAGGTTGAAGCTGCTGATCGCACCAAGTGGTGATGATCTGTACGGCACCACCTCAGATTTGGCGAAAATAAGCTCTCACGGCAAGCAGAAGAGAAGAGAAAACGTCAAAAGGAAAACCAGGTAAAAAAGGGCTGTCACCTCAGGGGCGCATTCCCATAGTCAGTTATGACTGAAGGGCTATTATTATTATTGTAATAACCCCATAGAGCACATGTTTTGCTTATTGTTTCATTTTCTATGAATGTATCCTGATCACTAAGGGGGTATTACTGTATTAGCACTGGGAAATTTGTTTCAACAGTGATCAAAATCTTCCTGTGTTATTTCTTATATGACTTGTTTCTGCCCTCTTTCAGAAAATGCAGGACCTATCATTAAAGAATCACAGGAGTCTGCAGAATACCAGCAAGACTTACAGGTTGTTCTTGGCACAGCCTTTGGTGTCATTGCCATGGTTGGTCTCATTGCACTTTCCTTCTTGCTGTATCGAATCTACCGAGCACGACGAGCAGTCCTCTCCTGTGAGTTATGCCTGCATTTTTGTTTTTGTGCTGAGTTTTCAGCACACGCTTTCACAATATATTAGTACATAATATTTTTTTTGGGGTGTGTATTTGTTTAAATTTTATATATCAGGAGTCATTTTGACATACAGGAGAGATGGGTGGTTAGAAATAGAACAGTTTTACATCTGAACGAGATGCAGTCTTCATATTTCTTCTTTTTTTTTTAAATAGAACATTTATTGCTGAGTAACGGAGCATCAATACGAGATGAGAGATCATAGCAACTGGGTCTGAACATCCATAGACAGAAGTTTAAGACAAGGATAAATGCTGCAAGTGATTGATTGACTGCACTTGGAGAAAAATCCCTGCATACACACTCAGGCGTGCATTTTGGCAGCAACATGGACAAGAGTGGAGGAACACAGAGTGATAAGGAAAAAAAGGATACAAAGGGAAGTTTTCATGAAAGTCTGGAAACATGGAGATCATATGAGATCAAGGCCTTCACCAAAATAAGAATTTTCTTTTGCAATGTCAAGTCATTTCTTTGAAATGGTGGACAACTAGAATGCTAACTAAGAAGTTGCAGGAATTTTAAAAATTGATTGGAATAGGTGTATTAAAATGGTATAGGATCACTAGTGTGGAATTGATGGAATGAACAAAACATACCAGTAAAATAAGAAGTGAGGAAAAAACTTTGCAGATGAATAGAAAATTTATTGAACAAGTTACCTCTTAGACCCTGATTGCTAAATCTGAGGCACATCTTCAATCCAACCTGCAAGTCTGGAAGGAAGAGCTGGAGAAGAGAGGGATGATCATAAGCAGCTCGAAAACAAAAACCATGGTGATATCACGAGAGGAAAGAAGACATCAGATTCATCTGGGAGAACAGGTCCTGGAGCAGGTCAACCACTTTAAATACCTTGGAGCTGTCATAGACCTGAAGGGAGGCATCAAAGAAGAGTTGACTACCCGAAGAGCAGCAGCTGGGAGACTTTTTCAAGCCATAAATCGAGGATTCCTCAGCAAAAGAGAAGTTGGTAAGAAGACGAAGATGGCTGTATACCGCTCCACCTATGTCCCAGTCTTGACGTATGGATGCGAGTCATTAGGCAATGACTACAACCCACAAAAGCCAGATCCAAACCTCAGAAATGAGGTATCTGAGGAAGGTGGTTGAAGTAACAAGAAGAGACATGGTCCGCAACCAGATGATACGTCAAGGCCTAAAAACCCAACCCCTGCAGACCCAAGTAGAACAGTCCCAACTGAGATGGTTTGGCCATGTCTGCAGAATGGGAGAAGATCAGCTACCATGACAAGCATGGGAAACTAAGAGCCAGGGATCCAGACCTCCAGAACGACCGAAAGTCCACTGGGAGGACAACATTAGACAATCTTTGAAGGACCGAGGACTAGAATGGAACCAAGCCAGGAGGAAGACAGCCGATAGAATAGTATGGCGCTCTCTCTTACAAACCTCTACACCTCATGGTAGCAGAGGAACAAATAAGTAAGTAAGTAAGTTACCTCTTAGCATCACAAGGCAGTCCTTATTCTGAAATCACCAGAGCTGACTAAATAGACCCAAAAACCCATGGAGATGAGAATTAAGACAGACATAAAGATAAAGAGGGCACAGAAAGAACTTGAATGTTTAGCCCTAGACAGAAATCTTGGAGAGAACTGGTTGAAGAGCTGTGCTCCGTTGGAAGCTGAAAGACAGAGAAAAACAGATGAAGAAGAAGAATCATCATGTCGAACTCTTTGTTCTGTAAATAGAACATTTAACTGGTAAGTGATAATGCCCAGCAATAAAATGTTTTGTTAGTTAGCCATAACCAGTACATTATACCCTTTCTCTCAGTAAAAATATCTTGTCATTTTAATTTTAGTATTTTTTGTCTGTTCTGTCTATTCTTATCTAAGGTATTTGTAGATATTTTTTATCATTAATTTGTTTACTCTGTAGATGGTCAGAATGATGACACTGATGTTTTTGAAAGAGATATTACAGTTGGTAAGTCTTCATCATGTGTAACGTGACAAAAGGACGCATGTACAACCAAGTGCCTTTATGTGAATATTCATTATAAGAATCTTCACTTCCGTAAACATGAAGAATGTGTACCTTAAAATTCACTATACAAATGCTTGTTTCAGATATGCAAATATTCAGTTTTGCAATTGAGCATATGTTGGTCACTGGAGGCTTTGTGTCCCCCTATCTTTGACTCCTTCACTTAAATATGTGTCTGTGATGACATCCACTTCCAAAATGGAACCATTTCTTCTTCTTCGTACACTCTCAGATGTCCACTTGAATGTTTTCAAAGAAATCAGTAGTCAGTTTGAGGCTATTTGAATCTCCGTAGAGCTTTTCCATGAATGGTACTAGTTTCGGCCATTTGCGCTTTCTTTGTTTTGCATATGTTAGTTAACTCTGAAGCAGATGTTCAGCAGTCATTTTATCAGTGCCACATTTACACTGATTGGTAGTTCCTATCTTTAGCTTGTTGAATAGAACCATTTTGTCTACAGGTTAAAGATTTATTTGCTTTCTGTTGACTGAAGTTTATTCTTGTCCTTCTCTGTCACTGCTTCACCATAACAGTGAATTTTGTAATTCCTGTTCTTCTCCCTCATCGATTCTTCCTGTCTTACAACCTTCTTTGACAGATAAGTGAATTTATATATTTTTAATTCCTTGTTGTGTTTATCAAATAGTTTAATGGTGTTTAGGATATTATTAGTTAAAGTTAATGCAGTGAAATTTTCCTGATAGGGCTGGAAAATGCACCATGCATAAAAACACATTACTCATGTGTTTCAAGGCTTGAAAGAGAAGCAAAGAATAGTAACTCTGAGAGCTACAAAGCATGTCGTAATAGGTGACTAAGGAAGGCGTGGGGATGGGTGTCCCACCTTGTGAAAATTTAAGCAGCAAAGGTTCAGACAGACCATGCACAAGTTATTCAAGTTATGTAATTCAATTCAGCCATCCAGGATGGAAGAAGGCTATCCACAAAGGATAATGATGCAGTATAAAGAAAGCCAAAAGGAGTCTGGAGAACCTCCAGAATAGGCACATGCAAATTTCCTGTGCCGTGCAAACAAGGAAGATTGCACAGGTGGAAGCAGAAATGTAAAGTTCTAAGATTTACATCATGGCACTGTGTAAAACAAGATAATGGAAAACAGAGAAAAAAAAAGCAACTGAACACTGGAGAGAGAGTGATATTTCCAGGACATGAGGAAGAAAACAAACCTCATGGTGAAGGTGTGACCCAAACTTTGTCAAAGGAAGCACAGTATAGTCAACATTCCTCTTCTTAGTGGCTTTAGATTATATTATGAAACCGTCAGCCACCAGAAATGGGCAACGGTGAACTTGAGAAAAAACATCTTGACTATCAGTTACATTGCCCTTTTTTTCCATAACCAAAACCTGGCACACGATAGAATAAGAATATTGAATGAAAGATCAGTGTATCAGGGCCTGAAAATTCCCAGAAAAAAAACAAATATCCTGAGATTAAATGTAGCAAATGATAGCCTGACCACACTTGGAGAAACACCTATACAAGATGTGAACACATATTTTTTGAGAATGTCACGAAGTGGATTTAAGTTTATAGAGTTGCCTGAGTGTAAAGACAAGACCCTAGTATGAGAAAGACTGAGAAGATAGATTTATGATGAAAATGACAGTGAATGTGAAAAGATGAGACTTATAGCTTCGAGGGTGAGAACCTAGATTGACTCTCCCTCGCCACTCGTGAGTAGGTAAATAGCCAAAGACTCACCACCTCTGACTACCAATAAGGAGATAAGGTTTCACTAACGTTTCACAGACACCACTATACAGACAAGTATATACGTACAGTATAGTTAAAGAGAAAGAGACTGATCCAGACTAACGTTTATAGTTTATTTACACAAGAAAATAAATTACATATCAAAATAAATAATGTGCGTGGTCGCACACCTGAAAACAGAACCCAAAACAATTAAAATGACATACCAATTGTAAACCCACAATGTCACCCTCCCCTTCAATCTGCAGGGAAGAAAGTTAAGGATTACACACAAAAAAAGAATTTACTCGGTGAGGTCTCTAACTTTAGAGTCACCGCTACTAACTATCCTACGGTTACCACTGTCACTGTCCTGCTGACGATGCCTAAATTAACTGCCTACACAGCTTCAAACGCTTTAGGCGATATACACGCCACTAACTAATACCACTGTCCAGCTGTAGACCTAACTAACTGTCTACACCGAAAAGCTGATTGAACTTTCTAAAGTCCTACACGAACTGAATGACTAATTTATAAATTCTGTCTCTGTTCAGTGTCTGTCTGACACTCCTGGTTTCTACTGAGAGGCTTCTCCCCTTCTCTCTCTAGTGCATTTGGAAGGAATTTTGACCCTATCTCCTCCCAACGATTATTGTAGCTGACGACTTGGGTTTTTAGACTGGATACTCAGAATGTAGCTGATTCACTGCTGACGAACTTAATTCAATAGCCCTGTTACCCCTCTTCGGGTTTAGGGTCGTCGGCTTTATTATGGCCGAATTTACACAACCAAACCCAACCTCCAGGCCATGCGCCTTTTTGGAGTGGTATAACAAGCTAAGAGCTCTGGATTTTGTAGATAAACGAGTTCCCGCTGAAGCATGTGCTTCACTGCATGAGAACTGCTTTTCTTTTACTGCTCCTGTTCCCGCTGAAGACTGCGCTTCACTGCATGAGAACTGCTTTTCTTTTACTGCTCCCGTTCCCGCTAAAGACTGCGCTTCACTGCATGAGAACTGCTTTTCTTTTCTTCACCTCTGGCGATATCTCGAGCCTTATGCTCCCGAGAAACAAATCACCTTGATAAGTTGTAGTGCGCAGGTTACAACTTGCCCTATGTGCCGTGAAAAATAGCTGTAAATGAAAAAAATAACAACAAATACACAACACGTCAAAGAAATACTCAAACCTAAATAATAACGACGCACTCACTGCTTACTAAATAAGATTGAACGCGATTATATTACAAAGAAAAGCCTACGTGATCACAATTACTTTAGAGGAAAGAAGACTGGTGAAAAATCTTAAAATTTAAAACCCACCATAATTCCTCTAAACTGCACTCAAAAATTACATAGAGAAAAAAAAAATTCCATAGAGAAACGAATGGGGCCTATTGAAAAATAAAATTATAGTACTGCATCACATAACTCCCCCTCTAAGTTCGGGGCATCCTGATCTAATTATTGTAATCTTTGTAATTCACACTGGCCCCTACTTATGTCCAACAAGCTGCCTGTCAGTACTAAAGTTATGGAGTCACTACTGGTGGTTTTCCCCTGGCGACTGCAACTCAATTGGTCGCCCTTCGCCTTTCCTCTCCTGTGTTTCATCTGACCCCGTAATTTCCTAGCGGTGCACTGTAACCGGTGTTTACCGAGTGTGTTGGCTTCACCGTGACCTGTATCAGGCTGGCTGACTTGGTCAGAAATCGCCGTAACAGGGCGTAACTGTTCACAACTGGCCGAAGAAACCTGCACATGTTTCTTCTTCTTTCTCTTCTTAACTACTCCCATGCTTCTGTGGAAGAGTTGCTCTCTCTTCAGACCTGTGCCGTCCACTGCCGGGTCTGGAACTTCCCTTGCTGTGTCCGTCAAAAGGCTGGCTTGGTCAGCTGAAATGACCGACTGGCTCTGTAGAGGCCTGGCGATGGCGACTACGGTGCTGCACGTCAGCAGGTTTGAGACCGCTGGTATATGGCGATGAAGATGAGAACTGTCTGGTGCTTCCAGCATACATTCTCTGATTGCTTGCTGGGTTTCTACTGAATCATCACTGATCTCAGTAGCTTCTACCTTTGAAGAAAGATAGGTAATATCTGCCCCTGGCAGTGGTTTTGTGCTCGCTCTTCCCCTACCAACATGAAGAGGGACTGAGCTCTCCAATATAGCTCCTTGCGAATTTGTAAGGCAGCTTTTCTCTCTATTTTCTGGCCTGAAACGTTCGTGAGATTCAAGTGAAGCCCCAGGAAATCCTCCGTCTGAAACCCTGGTGCTACCAAAATCCTCAACCTTGCCCTCCCTTGTGAGAGTTAATGGCGTCAGTTGGAAAGTGTTCTGCAATGAAATAACTACTGCCAGAGCTACCGGCTCTGTCGTATTCAAGTCAAGAACAGGACGGTTTAAGATCCCGTGTGATCGTGGAGTATGCAAGATAATGATCTCGGTGGCATTTTCCAAAGTTCCTTGAACCAATTTGGAAATTATAACCCTTTTAGCAGGCGCCTTGTTGCAGGAGTCACTTCCTGTAAGCGAGATATTAGGGTGGTGGGGGCCCATCTCCGTTTATAGATGAACGGTCGCTCAGTCCACTGTTCTCATCCTTATGAGTAACGTGCTGGTCTATGGGGCTCCAGGGCTGGTTGGAAACATATGTTCGCTCAGTCCGCTGTCTTCTGCCCTATGAAGAGTGCGCTGGTCGTGGACATACGTCATACCACTCTTGTCAGTATTTCCCTCACTTGCGGGAGCTAATACCATCGGGGGCCTAATTCCCGACAACAAAGAAGGTACTTCCAAAATCAAAGGCGTCACCACTGTTTGGCCATTTAGCTGAACAGGGCTGTCAGGCGAATACGCCTCTGCGAATAACATTCCACTGTCTTTAGAGGTATCCATCCTCTTCATCGCAAGACAGGGATGTTTGAGCTCTCGCGGGGATCCGGTAATTAGGGGCTCTCCCTTTTCACTTATCTGGCCTGCAGCAGGCCCCCTTGCGTTAGCAAGGATCGGTGCGGGTGGGGTTCCCAAAACTAAGTATGGGGCCCCGAGGATGAAGTCATAGGCTGGCTGTGCCATTACAGCAGCTTTGATTGTGCCACACACAAATTTACTCTTCACCTCAATATTTGCTATGGGAAGGAGCCACGAGGTCCCTCTCCTCAACACTCCACCAACGTCGACTTTTTCCCTTGTCATCTGTCTGGGCTTCACCAAATGTCGGGCGACGATACTGGGGTACGTAAGCCCGCTGTCAAATAAACAAGTGGTGTGAGTTCCATTCACTTCGGCTGGTCCGTTGTTAGAGAACAACGCCTCTGAATGAATGGGTTCCCATGAGTTCCCATGTGTTCTCTTTTGTCACTCTCCCAGGCCTTAAACAAGCTACCTGATGAGAGGGTGGTTTATTCATGCACCGGGACGTCCAGTGGGGAGTAGTGCGACAAACCCTACAATACCAATCGTTATCTCCCCTGGTTCTGGCGGGTTCATGAGAGGTCGCTCCCTGTGATCTGTTATGAGGCTGGGGCCGCATGTTATGACTGGAATGGGGCTCCTTGCGAGAAGGCCCCTGCTGTTGGTGAGCAGGAGAAGAAGACGACTGCGATGATGAGGCTCTTTTGTCTGGGGATGGCAGGTCGGGGTTTTTCCTTTTCTGTCCCAGTACTTCGGCCTATGCCGTCTGGAACCTTTCAGCAAATACGATTATCTAGTCGAGTTGCTGAGCGCCCTGCTCTGCCAGATACCTCCTCAAGTCAGGAGACATGGTTGCCTTCAATTGTTCAGACATTACGAGCTCCTCTATTCCTTCATACGTTTTGGCCAGTCCTGACAACTCCCTCCACCGAGTAAGGTAATTTCTCAACCTTTCCGCGAATTGGGCGAAACTTTCTCCGGCCGGCTCTCCCTGAACATAGCTTGGCACTTACTGAAATCTTTGTAACAGGGCGTTACATAGGGCCTCAAAGTTATTCTGGTCGTTGAAGAGCATCTTGCTGTAGACGTCGTACGCATGCCCTTTCAGAGACTGCGATAACTTGAGACACCAAAGACTTCCATCCAACCCATATGCCGTCGCCATCCGTTCAAATTTTTCCAAAAATACATCAATTTTCTCATTCCCACTATGAAAGGAGTCAAATGGGAAGTTCATGGCTGCCATCCGGGGCCCTCCCTGTCCTGGGGTGTCTGCCGCCACTGCTCTGGGGGAATCTCCATTTGCCGAACTGCCCTCCGACGATCTACTTTGCAGTTCCAGAGAACGCATGGCAAGTTCATGTTGTCTCTATGCTTCCGATTTCCGAATTTCCATCTCGGCCAGCCGGACCTTTTCCTCTTTCTGGGCTTCCATTTTCCTCAAGTCCCTCTCAGCCTGCCGGTCCTTTTCCTCTTTCTCTGCCGAAATTCTCAATTTTTCCAACTCGGCCTCTTTCCTTACATCTCCCTAATTTGATTGGGGTAATAGGAGCGTTCAAACTCCTTTGGCTAAATTTGCTGGTAGCCAGCCCTTCACTGCCCTCTGGTTCATGTAGAGGTTGTAGAGTTCTACTTTCTCTTCCCTCTCTCCAGGGGTTCTTACTGGGTTACGCCTGACCTCAGCGACATCCACTTCCAATACTAGGCAGGATGCATATGGTGGTACTGCCTCGCTTCTCGCCTCTTTCCTTATCCATGCCCATATCCTGAGCGGCCTCACGCCAGGCAGCTCGTAACTTGGCCATATCCGCCTTCTTACCTGTAAAACTGCAATAAGCTAAAAATACAGAGAAAGATAGAAAGAAGAAATTTAAACTTCCCGTTTCCTCCCAGGAAATACTCCCTCTATATCTGCTGTCGCAAAAACCCGAACTCAGACTAACACCAAATCTGAGTAATAACTACCTGGAAAAAATTTGTTTAGCAACTACCCTAAAACCCAAAATTACCTTCCTATTAGAGAACAACATTTCGGTTAGCTATCAATTACCTCATTTAAACTAAATACAACTACAATAATCACTAATGAATGCACCCTGTGGAGAAAACTTTCTGTGGAAAAAAAAATTATAACTGGATCAGTTCTAACAGCTCAAAGTCTAGGGGTAAAGTAAAGAAAATCTATTCTCAGAAACTTTCCTATAGAAACACTCTGAATCTAGACAAGGTCCCAGAAATGATCCCAACAGAAATAATCCCAGCGACGAGCAACCCCACTTTGTCACGAAGTGGATTTAAGTTTATAGAGTTGCCTGAGTGTAAAGACAAGACCCTAGTATGAGAAAGACTGAGAAGATAGATTTATGATGAAAATAACAGTGAATGTGAAAAGATGAGACTTATAGCTTCGAGGGTGAGAACCTAGATTGACTCTCCCTCGCCACTCATGACTAGGTAAATAGCCAAAGACTCACCACCTCTGACTACCAATAAGGAGATAAGGTTTCACTAACGTTTCACAGACACCACTATACAGACAAGTATATACGTACAGTATAGTTAAAGAGAAAGAGACTGATCCAGACTAACGTTTATAGTTTATTTACACAAGAAAATAAATTACATATCAAAATAAATAATGTGCGTGGTCGCACACCTGAAAACAGAACCCAAAACAATTAAAATGACATACCAATTGTAAACCCACAATGTCACCCTCCCTTTCAATCTGCAGGGAAGAAAGTTAAGGATTACACAAAAAAAAAAGAATTTACTCGGTGAGGTCTCTAACTTTAGAGTCACCGCTACTAACTATCCTACGGTTACCACTGTCACTGTCTTGCTGACAATGCCTAAATTAACTGCCTACACAGCTTCAAACGCTTTAGGCGATATACTCGCCACTAACTAATACCACTGTCCAGCTGTAGACTTAACTAACTGTCTACACCGAAAAGCTGATTGAACTTTCTAAAGTCCTACACGAACTGAATGACTAATTTATAAATTCTGTCTCTGTTCAGTGTCTGTCTGACACTCCAGGTTTCTACTGAGAGGCTTCTCCGCTACGCCCCTTCCCTCTCTAGTGCATTTGGAAGGAATTTTGACCCTATCTCCTCCCAACGAATATTGTAGCTGATGACTTGGGTTTTTAGACTGGATACTTGGAATGTAGCTGATTCACTGCTGACGAACTTAATTCAATAGCCCATTTACCCCTCTTCGGTTTTAGGACCGTTGGCTTTATTATGGCCGAATTTACACAACCAAACCCAACCTCCAGGCCATGCGCCTTTTTGGAGTGGTATAACAAGCTAAGAGCTCTGGATTTTGTAGATAAACGAGTTCCTGCTGAAGCATGTGGTTCACTGCATGAGAACTGCTTTTCTTTTACTGCTCCCGTTCCCGCTGAAGACTGCGCTTCACTGCATGAGAACTGCTTTTTTTTTCTTCACCTCTGGCGATTTCTCGAGCCTTATGCTCCCGAGAAACAAATCACCGTGATAAGTTGTAGGGCGCAGGTTACAACTTGCCCTATGTGCCATGAAAAATAGCTGTAAACGAAAAAAATAACAAATACACAACACGTCAAAGAAATACTCAACCCTAAATAATGACGACGCGCTCACTGCTTACTAAATAAAATTGAACGCGATTATATTACAAAGAAAAGCCTATGTGATCGCAATTACTTTAGAGGAAAGAAGACTGGTGAAAAATTTAAAAACCCACCGTAATTCCTCTAAACTGCACTCAAAAATTACATAGAGAAAAAGATAATTCCATAGAGAAACGAATGGGGCCTATTGAAAAATAAAATTACAGTACTGCATCACAGAGAACATACATTGATATCAAAATAAATGTACTGATGGCAAGAGAGGCTTTAATTGCATTTGAAAAGACAGTAAGTTCTTTGTAGACCTGAGCTCTGTTTGCATAATTTCAAAGTAATGTGACTTGGTTTGTTTAAAAATTTTATTTTTAGCAATTTAAGTGAAATGCTTAGGACATATAAAAAAAAAAAAAAAAAAATGTAAATTCCAAATATACCAAATTGTCAACCATACTGTACAAGGTATTCAGGTTTCCTAACTCCAGCTTTTAAAAGAAATAAGAAACTAAGGTTATTTCAGATTACATATCAGGAATATATGATATTATTATTATGAGGAATATAAGAATATATTATTGTATTAAAAATAAAGCAATATCTATATTTATTAGCTATATTTTGACCTAGTTTGTAACAACAACACTATAATCTTAAGTCCAGGGGGCCCCATCAGAATGTTGGTTTTCAGAACCGCATAATTGGGCCCCTCAATTACTAAGGCCGACCCTGGTTAACTGGTATGAGCATCCAGAGGCATTGACTGATGGATAAAATGTAAGGAGTTAAAGAGTTTTTACTATAGTGTAAGAACATAAGAAGAAGAGAAAATTGTGATTTAACAAACTAAAGTAAATATACTAGTCCAGAATGAATAAGACACGAGAAGTTGGTGAGAAGTTGGCTTAATTTGCTCATATTCACTTTCAGATGTTGAAGGAAAGTCGCAGCCTGTTGTCTTGTTGCTGTATGCCTATGATTGTCCCATACATGAGCAGGTGATTGGTGCGCTTGCTGCATTCTTGATGGAAGCTTGCGGAGTCACAGTCACTCTTGATCTCCTTGAAGAGAGTGAAATTTTGGAGAGGGGCATTGATGATTGGCTTGTGGATAGGTTGCAGGAAGCTGACTACATCTTAGTTCTTTGTTCGTTGGGTGCTAGACTTCGCTGCTCAAAGAAGCGAGTGAAATTTAAATCAGATGACCAGCGTGCCTTGCCTGATTATTTTGCAGTGGCTGTTGATTATGTTGCTGAGAAAATGAGAGCTGAAAAGCAGAAGGGGATGAGCATGAATAAGTTTGTAACAGCATATATGGACTACTCAACCAGATCTGACATCCCTCCACAGCTGGAGACCTCAGTACAGTTTTGTTTAATGAAAGATATTCATAAATTTCACATCCACCTCAACACATATGGCCCAGACTCGGACAAGAGTGACACAGCATCCCAGGCAAGCACATGTGAGAATCACTACCAGGAGACAGAAACTGGATCTTTGCTCAACGCCACTATTGAGCAGGCCAAAACTTTCTTTAAGGAGAATCCCACCTGGTTGGAAGATCGTTTGGAGATTAGCTCTTCAGGGCTGCCAGGTAGAGGACAGAAGGCTAGAAAACATAGGCAGAACCCAGTGGAAGAGCCTCTTCTCACACTGATGGGAACACCATCTGTTCTTCAGGGCTCACAATCACAAGTTGACCCATCTGAAAATCTCACACAGCAGACACATGACAGATTAAGAAAATCTAATGTCCCTCATATGCTGTCTCGAACAAATGGAACACTTGAATTACCTGAATGTGGACATAATGCCACGGACAGTACTGGAATTTTCCAGGGCCGCCAGAACTCCCTGCCATCATCACTGGCCAGCAGTTGCCTTGCAGTTCCCTCCACTCGACATGCCTTATCCAAAAGCATGGATAGTTTTGCCCTGGATCAGAATTTCCACCAAGATCATGATGGCATGCCTTGCTTTTATTGTAACAGTGCACACATGGATGGCAGGCCTGAATGTAGACAGATTGAGCGTCATCCGGACCAGACCTCTGATCATTTCCTGACATCCACAAATCAATCTGTGAATCCAAGTCAGACATCTCTGCAGCTTCTGACCAGAGGCCTTGGTCCCAGTAGGTCACAGACAGTTCTTCAGGCGGAAGTACACCAAGAGTGGGGTCACTCTAATAGGGGCACTCCTGAGCAAAAGTCAGCAACCTTTGCTGGTGATCCTCGCTCTTTGAACACAGATCCTGGTGTCCCTGTTACCCCTGCTCCTTATCAATCCCTTCCACCCCACCACCCACCTCCACAAATTTATAACCCTTCTACATCCACCATGGAGTGGGACACACCTGTTGGCTTATGGAAATGGTCATCTAGTTTCCCAGACTCCCCGAGTTTTAAGATCCTGGATAGCAGAGATCACAGGCTTAGCCATAAATCGCTCTGCAATGTCTCAATTTCTACAGATGACTCTGGGTCATTGTCAGATGGAGATGTACTGGAAAGAGATCTCCACTCTATACAGAATATTTCATCCTTTCATGATTTTGTCACCACCTCGTCTTTCACAAATGACACATTTACTCATAAGACTTTCACCGCTCCCGCTTTCTCAAGCATGGAAATGACGTCCTTGTTGATGCCAATTGGAGCCTTTGTTAAACAAATGAAGAGTAACAATAGCAGCTCTGCCTACGAAAATAAAGTGTCGTCCATTAAAGATTTTGTGGAAAATGTTTAAATCTCTCTGCCCCACTCTGTTTTCAGTTATTTTTGTCACAAACTTTATGTTCATTGTTTTTACACTGAAATTAAAATGTGAAGTTTGCTCCTTTCTGAATTATTATTCTTCTTCGTACACTCTTGGACGTCTGCTTGAATATCTTCAAAGAATGCAGTGGTCTGCTTCAGGCTATTTGCATCTCCATAGAGTTTTTCCAGAAATGTTATGGTGACGGCCATATGTGCTTTCTACAATGGTAGTGTTTTCTACTTACTTACTTAGTCATTCCTCTTCTACCATGGGATGTTGAGGATTGCTAGACTGTCCTATTGGCTGTCTTCCTCCTGGCCTGGCTCCAGTCTAGTCCTCGGTCCTTCAGAGATTGTCTAATATTGCCCTTTCAGCAAACTCTGGATCGTCCTGGAGGTCTGATCACTGGCTCTTAGTTTTCTTTATTTGTCGTGGTAGCTGATCTTTTCCCATTCTGCAGACATGGCCAAACCATCGTAATTGGGACTGTTCTACCTGGATCTGCAGGGGATGAGTTTTGACGCCATGACATATCGTCTGGTTGCAGACCATGTCTCTTCTTGTTACTTCATCTACCTTCCTCAGATACCTTATTTCTGAGGTGTGAAGCTGGCTTTTGTGGGTTTTAGTCATTGCCCATGACTCACTTCCAGAAGTCAAGTGTTTCAGAAATTAATTGTAAAGTGTGCCAATATTTAAATTCAGGAAATACCGGAATTGGAACTTAATATGTGTTGTAAATTTTTGTAACAAAGTGTATATGTACCTGTTTTCTGATACTAAAGTTAATTGTTTCAAATACTGAAATTAATTGTATTGCATGCTGATGTTAAAATTGAGCAAAGGACAGAGTCCGAACTTGTTATGTACCATAAATTATTTTTGTAACAAAGTGTACACGTACCCAATTTCTAATACTGAAGTTGATTGTGATTCATGCTGATATGTGAATTCAGCAAAAATCATTCTGAATTTGCTACGTATTGTAAATTATTTTTGTAACAAAATGTACACTCGTTTCCTATTACTGAAATTGTGATGTGTGCTGATATTTGAATTCAGCAAAGAACAGTCTGAGCTTGTTATATATTGTAAATTTTTTTTTTTGGTAGCAAGGTGCATACTTGTTTTCTAATCCCAAAATTGTTATGATGAAGAAAATAGGGTAATCTGTAGCTTACAAATCATAAAAGGTATGAGAAAAATGATCACCTAGGCAGGTGGATCTTGAGCACTTGGAAGACAGACACACAATAACAAAATACACTAGACAGTAACAATTGTTTAAAAAAGCAATAGGAACGTCTCTGTTTTTTGTAGCAAGGCAATGTTGTCACCTGAAGCAGCTGAGTTTAAATCTTTGAGGTGTCTGTTACTTCTCTTCTTTTATGTGATTTGCTTTGTAGATTATAATAACAGTATGGGGAGTATCATTTGTTACAAAGAAAAATCACAAAAGCAGCTAGGGATGTTTCGATGGAAAACCTTCATCAGCCTTATTGTCAAACAAAAGGACTTGTTTTTATAATCTGAAGTGAAGAAAAGAAGGTAAAGAAATAGGACAGGAAAACTGTTAAATAGACAATTACAGATTAAAAAAGAAATTGAAATATAAAACAACTAAAGTAATACAAGAATAACTGAAACTGTTATGTAATACCAACAATATTTATCGAGGGTCAACAATTTTGATTGATCTAGTGTAGAAAACTATAGTAAACATATGTGAAGATGTTAACCTGATCTATCAGATTCAATATGTGGATTTTTAAGTCTTTGTTCAAGGTAAAAAACAAAAAAGACGAAATATTTAAGCCATGCTATCTGAAATATATTCAACCATGCTGTGACAGTAAATTTAGGTCAGTGTGTAAAGGTTAGGAAGAAGACAGCTGATGGAATGGTCTGGCGCTCTCTCTTCCAAACCTCTACACCTCACGGTAGAAGGGGAACGACTAAGTAAGTAAGTGTAAAGGTTGTTTTTTTTTCCTTCCCTTCAGTATTTTCTTCCACACACAAAAGTTTTAATTACATTGCTGCCATGATAAATGGAAATCACTGGGACCATCTAGAATTATCAGAATTTCTGCTTGTCAGTAGTTTGCTATAATGAGTACATTTTATGATAAGAGTAAGAAATAAAGCACGAAGTAATTATTTTAACCATTGTATACAAGTTTAAAAAAAAAAATTAAATCCCTAATCTTCTTCTTCTTCTTCCTCGTTCGTCCTGAAAAGGACGTTGGTTGCGTTGTGTCTGTTTACGCCGGAGCTGCGATATCTGCGCCTTTCGGCCGACACATCTGACTTCAGCACGGCATTTTTTGCGACTGGGTTTGCCTTCCCTCTTCGATCCCGACTCTCTCAGCCAGACTGCAGTGATGCAGCCTGTTTCCAGGACCACCACGTGGAGGTGGAGTAGGGTCTTGGTCAGCTCTGGTTCGCTGACCCTGATGCAAGCAGTCAAGCTATGGGTCGCTGACTGCATTCTCTATTGCTGCATCTTTGGGTCCCAAATCCCTAATCAAATCCTTAGGTTCATTACCTGCAGATGATTAAACCCAAATCCATTCACTTGCATTTATTCGACGCACTCTTCGCTTAGAGCTGTGTCCTGATCATATTGTGCATACATTCTTGTTTGACAGATATTTTCAAAATGGCGTATGATTAGATCATTTAATAAAGAGAGCCTGGGGGCAGTTGCTATATTTCTGACAGTCACTGGCGGGTCACATTTTTGCCTAGCAGTGAAGCGCTATTTAAAAGAAAATAACCTTATACCTAGAGCATTGTTGGTGCTTGATAATATCCCGTGTTACGATGGTGTCTTTAGATGTTTAACACCCACCGTATGCCCTGGTTCATGGGCTCTACTGGGGTAAACTACAACACAGTACACACTGATACTTGCATATGTGTAAGTCATCAAATAACACGCTGTGTACAACAGTACCACAATTTATTTGACGAAACAAGTGATTAGATTCACAGTACATCTACAGCAACAATAATCTCCTCTGGTCGATCATACATAAACCAGAAACTCATGGGTGGCGTATCCCCGCCTCTACACCCACGCCCATACTCAAATACTTCTCTCTGCTCTCATATATCACTAGAGCACTTGATTTAAATCACAACATGTCTGAATAACACAGAACTGGTTCCTTTCTACAATGTTCACAACTCTCCTTGAAACCACATTATCACACATCTGAATCTCTCAGCTGACTTCCACAAACTCTAGCTATCCCAGCCACCTCACTGTTGGCTCACTCACACCTAAAACACGAGAACAGTGACCATACCTCTCTGCCAAACATCACACATAAATCCTTCACACCAGTAACCACAACAATAAATAACCCATACTTCTTCCTATTCCCTACCCACAAAATTCCCAGTTACTACTGTTCCACAACACCCTGCAACTATAAACATTTGGATATGGGCTGTTACTTATGAAAGTGTTCAATATTGTAAGGCAAAGAATTCTGTTACACGCCCATTGAGGCATTTTGGGAATATGGTGTTGGGCCCACATTGTCGTGTACATTAATTAGTGGAGCACTTTAATTTATTTGTCTGTGCTTATTGTAAGGGCAGTTATTTGTTCTGGGCATGTATAAAAATATATAATGATAGAAAGGTTCACGAGACAAGTAGAATCTTTATGTTTATGCACATCATGAAACAGCTCAAGGGAAATTTCTGCAAGTCCGCTGCACTAGAACCCTCAAGATTATGTGCATATGAAACTCTTCATGAATGTGCAATCGCTAATCCACTCATATCCTCGTTTTTACCAACTAGGGTTCCCCATAACCTTATGGTTCCACAAAACTTAAGCAGGTGTTCCATGAATAATCAAAGAATAAATATACAGTAGACTCGATTATCCGGGGTGGTAGGGGAAAAAAAGGACCCGGATTAAAAAAACCTGGATAATCTCCGCCAAAAAATGGTCAGAAAAAATATAGGAAAATAATTAAAACAAAAACTAAAAATTATCCTACATACTTACCCTTTTATTTAAAATACGACAGCAAAGAAGTTTGCTTTTTCCCTCTGTTCACTTTTCGGCAAATGGTGCTACGCAGATTTCGCAACATTAGCTTATCGGCAAGGGTACTATCTTCCTGTTGCACCAATTAATCGAATAGGCTTTCAACGTTAGTTAAAGCAGCACTGTGTTGTATACTTTTCTCTTGTATGAGGGTGCCTTCTTCCTGATCTGTGTCATCAGTAGCTGCAGGTTCATTAGTAGTAACACGTTGCACAATCTCTTCATCATTTAAAACTTCATGTCCACGCAAATTACCATCTGCATTTATCCAATCGCGCACAGTTTCCTCTTCAACATTCACAAATACATTTATCCTATGTAAATTGTGCAATAATTCAGGCACCGCTTTGTTTACACTATTCTCAAAAACCATAAAATTCTTCATCATTCCCCGGTAAAAGTTTCCGCCATGATTTCTGTAAAGTAGAACTTTTTATCAATCTCCAAGCAGCAGATGGCATCCTACATGGTCAGTTTTTTTCCCCAGAAATCAAGTATTTCATCACCATCTTCTTTTACAAATTTCAGTAATAAATTGTTTCTGTATATCATTTTTAAATTTTGAATGACTCCTTGATCCATTGGTTGGATTTTCTGGTACATATTATGTAGTCGAATGAAAAATTATTTTTACATTTTAAATAATATTTCAAAATGTTATTAAAAAAATTTCTGAATTTGTTACTGCCCCGGTTAATCCGCAACCCGGTTAATGCGACCCCAGATAATCGAGAGTCTACTGTATACAAATTTTGAAATACTATGAAATAGTGCAAATATATTTTGTGTATCAAACCCTTTATCATGTTTTTATTTTTTATAATCATGCAAATTTATGTGCATTTTTCCTTGTGTTGATTTTCCCATATTGTGTATTTGATGAAAATGACACGACAAACAAACACTGTGCCTGTCAACTTTCTCTTAGTGTTTTGTAGTCCGCACATTTCTATTCCTCTTTTGTTTCCATTGAAATGACTTAATAACTTGTACATATATATGTGTATATAGGTAAATTCACCTGATGTGTGCATATATGCATCACACAAAGCCCAAGATTTACATATTGTGCCTGTGACACACAGAATCAAAAGAATGCAAAATATGGTATGTTCGTTATTGACAGTCAATATTGTAGAATATTGGTGCTTCACATTAAACTCACCAATTTTTTTTAGTAGATGTATGTTGTACCGAATAAATCATTTGCGTTTTTAGTCCTGTAGAACCCATGTCATAAAAGGACTGTTCAGTTTGTGAACTTAAAACAGTGTTTGCCTCCTTTCATGATGTGTTTAGATTTTAGGCTTTGCTTTATGGCTCCTTGATAGAATCTGTTTGTGTGGGTGAGAGGAGGCTGACAAATGAAGGATTTATGGGAAAGCAAAAACAGACAGAGATGTGAATGTTTGTGAAATTGCAAAGACCACTTACTTGTATACGTTTTCCCCCACCATTAGTTGACATTTCTCAAGGGGAAAAAAAGCGATCAACAGGGCATTACTTTTTTGTGTCTGTTTAATTCTAGACCCTCCTGTTAGTTTTAATCACTTCTGCCTTGATTTGCTGTTATAAAACTATCTATAGTTCATTCACTTCATCATAAGGGCTTTGAGCATACATTTTTATCTATGTTAGGCATTGTGTTTTATTATGAAATTTGTTTCTGTTTGTTCCTTTGTGTAATGTTGCAGAAGCTTGCTTTAGCATAAGAACTTAGCATCTCCTTTGCAGCAAAATTGCTTTGTTAATTGATGTATCTACATTGAAGATAAAACACGTTTATGCTTTGTTTGTTATTTTTTACCTGCTGTTTGATAATACAGTTATGTATTTGACACTTAAAGGATGTTTATGTGTGTCTGCAGAATAACTACTATGGATTGTATCTTTGTGGCAGGCCAGTTTTGGCTTTTCACCTTAGAGGTCTCTTTGGGGGGTATAATTGACTGTGCGTCCTTTCACGATTTACTTTCACAGCAAGGCGATGGCACCGTTTGGATGGTCCTAGGTGTGAGGAGTTACTATGATTTAGTCTTCAACAGGCCCCATTTCGTTTTCTCTTTTGTAACTATAATAGTTGCACCAGTCTTCTTCTCTTGGTAACTATATGAGTTTGCCATTTTTGTCGTCTCTCTAGTAAAGATTGGAGTGTATTCTTCTTCTCTACGAATAGTAGGGGTGTTTAGTCTTGTTCTGTAGGTAAAGTAATTGTGGGTTTTTTCTATAGGGATTACTGTAGGGTAATACTGAATGGCACCAGTCTTCCTTTCCCTAGATTTATCGTGATCTCGTAATCCCATTTTTCTTTTGTTTATCGCGGTCATTTTATTGTGGTAAGCAGTTGAGCGCATGATTAATTAGGAAGGGTATAGTGGCTGACATTATAAAAAACCCCTACTCAGTAAATCGGGGGAAGGGGTGATGAACCACTTCCCAGGTAATGTCCAACTTACGTTAGAGCGAATCTCATTGCATTCTACTCACGCAAACGGACAATGTTAGGTAATATTACGGGGCGATAGACGCACACATTCAAAATAGCGGGTTACTCATACGTTCTATATTTAGACCATGAGCACGGGATTAATTTTAGATTTTGCACTATTTCTATTGGCTATAGTGGGACGCTAGTGTGACATAGTGCTTTTGGGTCAGCGTGGGGGATTCTAGATATATACTGCACACTATAGGATGCAGTGCAACAGTAACATGGATACCATCACATGTGGGGATAGCAGGAAATGAGCTTGCAGACAAAGAAGCCAAAGGGGGTAGAATTAGCTATAACAAAATTGAAGTAGGCTTAGGGAAGTTTGAAATTAAGAGCTTAATTGCTCAAGCAATAACTAAAGAGTGGATAACAGCATGGGACCAAAGTAAAAAAGCAAGACACTCATATAAAATCCTAAAAAAACCAAGCAAAAAATGTCAAATACAAGATGAACTAAAAATTCCAAATAAAAAATTGATGAGGCTCAAGCTTGGAACTGGATATTTCATGATTAAGGAACCCACATGTGAAGAGTGTCAAGAACCAAACACAATTAGACACTTTCTGGTGGACTGCAAAAAATATGACCAGCAGAGGCAAAACATTAAGACATAACCACAAGGTAGAAATGAGCGTAGAAAATCTTATAGGCACAAAGACCCCTTCAGAAATGCAAAAGTTAATAAAACACTATATCACAAAAACTAAAGCTAACATATAAAAAATAAATAAGGATCCGAGCCAGTAGTCCACACTGGTGAAATACTCCCCCCTGATACATACGGATTAAACAAATAAACCGTCCAGTGAAAATTAAAAACATATCAGCTTATAAAATATCATATTTAGGATTTAAAAAACCATTTTGAACTATAACTACAAAAGGAAAATACCTACTAGAGATAATATAGTATAAAATAAATACAAACAAAAACATATTACAATAAAGGAAACATGTCCTGATATAACCAACAGCTCCATGTACATGGTAGATGGTTGAAAGGGGCGTGCTACAAAGAAAAGTAGCAAACACATGTGACAGTGCTGGGACTTCTTTAAATAACTAGGTGACAGAGGCAGGCCTAGTCATAGTCTACTCGAACTGGCAGACTATGTCTTTGACTTTATCTTCCAAGTAAGGTTATCTCTTTACTGGCCCTTACCGTCAGAGGTGATGATTCTTGGATGAGTTATGGTTTGGTTCCTTTATCAACCCAGGTCACGTTCTTCCCTCCTTGTTCGTTGTGTAGCGACTAGATCGTATTGTGGCGTATCATGATTTTAATTTTTGTTGTGCTATTACTCATTTCTCACACCCACTCCATAACCTTCTATAAATCAAGTCAACTTGTGTGGTAGGTTCAACTTTATAACAATTTTTATTTACAAAATTAAAGTTCCGACATTTTCCAGTAAGGAGTATGGTTCAAAACTCCATTTCATGTTCATTTATCCAGCCCTTAATTCAACTTGTTCCAAAAGTTATATTTATTGCCTCTTCTGCAGACTCTTACTTATGCGTAGGTGATCTACCCACAATTTATTCTCTTTTCTTTATTTCTTTATTTGTATCTGCCCTGTCAGCCTAACTCATAAAAATTACATCAATATCTATACATGGTTCATATATAAAATCAAATCATGTCAGGTACAGCTGTAGTGGCGTCCTCATACTTACTGTCAAATGAGAGAGCACCTGAGTTGTCTCATTGTTATCAAATTCACCATTATCTCTTCTTTCCTCTGATTTACTGTTCAGTGAGAGAGAGCATGTCTTATCTCAAGGATGTCCGCGTTGCAGAACCCTTGTTCATTTATTCTTGTCTAATGACAATACCTCTTCCTTTTTATACAACAGCCCATCCTGGCTATCAGCTAATAAAAAGTTATGTTATCCACTTTATACCTTCTTCAGTCGTACTTGTTTCAATGTTAGTTCTTGTGGTACGCCCCTTTAAACATGAGCATCATTAACCTCTGGTTATAAGTTGACTGAAAGTCTATAAAAATAGCAAGAGTCTTTCTTACCGTGTCAAAATGAATCCAAGTACCTATCACATTTCCTACTAAATCACCCCTATGTGCTAATCCTACGTTTAACACAATTCAAAGAACACAATTTATGCTAGTCTCCAGAATCGCTACCGCTAATCATGCTAAATCTAGCTACTTCATCTGTGAAAACTCCTGTCACCCACAGGTTTCACTGTTTCACTTCTTGAGAGCCTGGCAACACACGACTTGCCTCGTTAACTTCTCGGCCAGGACTAATTTCTTTTGTCCTTCAAATCATCATCCCGTCATCCGTTTTTGTTTTCCAGTCAATACGATTGGTCCATCGCTTCCAACTCACCGATCACAAAACTCACGCTCCTCTCCTACGTAAACAACTCAGTGAGCTTTTGTTCCGTACTGTTTACGCCTTGCTCATTTTTCTCGTGCATTAGTTTTTCTCTCTGCTCACTTAATCTGCAAGGGGCACTAATTAATTGTAGTCTCCCTTTGAGGTTTTTGCTTTAATGTTACATTCCCTTACTTAAGGCTTATTAGAACACTCATGATATGCAAATTCTCTACACCATAACTGCGTACTCATAGAAACCATCTAAGTGTAAATCAGCCTTACTTTCAATGACTTGGAATGAAAGGGTTCTCTCCCTTTCCCTCTAAGCACAGGTGTACAACCTTTTATCTCCCATCTTTAAGACAAATAGCCCGTTTCTTAGATTATTTATATTTTCTAACCCATTTTTCCATACTATTTTGTCCCACCAAAACCAAATCACTGATCATCCAAACCCTACGGTGACACACATTAATAAAAAGAAAAGAAGTCTCTTTGTCTGCAGAAAAGTTCCGGCCGTGCATCCAAGCATTATTGTCTGCTTCTGAGCGGAAGAAACGCAGTAATTGGTATGTCTATGATTTAAAGTAGCGTGGTACTTATAGCTAGTTTCTATAACAGAGCATTAGCCCGTTCTCGTATAGGTTCCTTTGGGAAATTTATTTAAAACTAATGTAACTTGTAGAGCCATCAATTATTTCTTCGAGGATAGCAGTGTCCATGAGTAATTGGAGGTTGAGATATTTAGTATGTGTGCTCTGTAAGATTTAATAGAAGGTCTGTAGAAATACACGCATCTTTGATTTAGGATAATTTCAGAATATAATACGGGAGCGGATTTTGTAGTTCTATCACGTGGTTACTGGTATTAATTGAGTATTTAATTTTTCAGTAATGGGATGTAATGAGGTCTAGAGGATAATATATATTTAGGTACTTGGAGATGTAATATATAAGTGTATTGGTGTAAATTTTAATCGTGGGTGTGCATTTAATTGTAGTGCATTTTTATTAAATCGATTGAGACCGCTTGCAGAGTTAAAGTAGGCCTAAGTACAGGAGGTTTCCCTACATGTTCTAATGTTTTGATACATGGAGTAAGATGTGCATAACCAGACTTAGGTCAGCGCGTCTGGATGTTTACGAGACAGATAGCGTTGAAGTCGTGGGTAGTTGACCCGGGGGTTAGTAAATATTTATGTATTGGTGGGCATAGGAGTAGGGGAATGAAGGGGAGCAGTCTTTGTTTTGGGTGGTTACATGTTTGTGCTAGATACGAGTGTGAATGAAGCAGCAACTGTATATGTTCTACTTTGTAAGTTTATAATATGAGAGTATTTGGAATTGTTGTACATAGTGGCATTTCTTTTTGTCCACAGCATTTGGTCACGGCCCGTAGCTTGGGGTGCCATAAATTTTGTTCCTGACAGCTGGCAAAGGTAGTCAGTCTTCTCAGGAGAGAAAAGTAGAGGAAACGCCAGAGGCGTAAGAGCATTGTACCGCGGCGGGTATCGGCTCTGAGTACATTGGCCCCAGAGAGAAAGAGGGAGTGAGAAAGAGCAGGTCGCTGGCAGCGACACAGTCTTCAGTGAAAGGATTTCCTTAAAATCCTGAGCTCAAAGCTCCTATACACACATCGAACCCAAGCACATGGGCTGGGGTGTCGTTTATAAAAATCGGTCATAATAATACCGACGGCCCTAAACCCAATGAGGGGTAACCGGGCAAGTGAAAATCAGTTTTTCGCGAACCATGAAGCCTCTACAGTGAAATCTAGTACCTAGTCAATATTTTCAGAAGTCATCAGTGTAGGAGTCAGAACCAGGGAGAAAGGGATATCATTCCCGGTTTCTGAAACGAAACGAGAGAAGCAAGGCAGGAGAAGGGGAGAGAGAGACAGTGAAAATATATCGGAGACCTGTAGAGTCTCATATCATTCTTAGAGGGTAGCCTCAGCGCCTTAGATTTATAAAAGTCTACTAGGTAGCAGTTCAGAGTGTGACTTAGTGGCGTATATCGCTGACAGAGTTAGCAGCTGTGCAGATAGTCTTTATGCAGTGTCAGCAGAACAGTGACATCAGAAATAGTAGTGTAATAGAGAGTGGTGGCTACAGTTGATGCCCCACCAAATTAGACGGTAGTTAAGATCACTTACCATTTTAATTTTGTCCCCAGCAGGGTGTATGAAGGAGTGAAAGTGGTTGGGGGTTTTTTTGTGTGCTTATAATCAAATTGATTCTTTTGTTGTTTTTCAGGTCTGTGCAACCTTGCACGATATATTTTTGTGTTACTGTGTTATGAAATTATGTTGATTTGTATAATAAACTTATTAATGTACACTGGATCAGCTTCTTTACTATACCGTCCTTTACTGTTGTCTGTATAGTGGTGTCTGTGGTCAATTAGTTTAACCTCATCTCCTTTAATTGTTGAAGGTAGTCAGAGGAGGGTGAGTTTATAGCAATTCTAGAAGTCACGAGTGGCGAGGGAAAGTCAAATCTCGGTTCTCACCCTCGAGCCAATAGGCCCACCTTACCACATTCACTGTCATTTAACTTAAATTCTATCATCTCAGTCTTTCTATTAACTAGGGTCTTGTCTTACACTCAGGCTTAACTCTAAACTTAAATCCACTTCGTGACACTAGGTTTGATTCCCGGTAAGCCTATCACTTATATTTTCTTTTCTGCTGTCTGGTGTCATCTTTTATGTCCAACGAGTGCCTTTACCCATTATCTCCCATACATGCACTTCTTAACAATTTAAAGTTTCCACACCAGAACGTTTCGAGTAACTTGTATTTTCGCTGCTGAAATAAATATGAACTTTTTATCTTAATGTAGTTTCTACCAAGTTCATTTTTCTAACTGGGCTCTTAATTTTACTGTGCCTATCACAACATCTATTGTTGTTTGAAAGTGTAATTTATGATGTTTCTTACTGTTGTGTTAGAGCCAATGTTAGTAGTTGTTTAACTTGGGCTGCTGAGCTACTCGTTCATTTGTAACCCTACCAAGCTGAAGACTCCTTGTAGATCTAGGCTTTTCATGTGGCTTATCTGCCATTCCCAAACGTGTTGAGTTGAAGTCATGAGCTCCAGCATGGCTTACGTTTAAAGGCTCGTCACATCTGACCCCCAATCTAGGAGGAAGAAGCGCTTGACATACTATGCATTCCCTGCCATCCAAGGGGGCTCTCCAGATATGCAAAACTAAAATACTGCGCTCGGGTTCAGGGCTCTTCGAAGGAATTGTCATGTCCTACACAAAGCCACTTCTCAACTCCCCCTGTCTATAATGGGTCCAAAGTGAGATCCTCCTGAACGCAGCCAACTAAGTAACAGCCAGAGTTACATCTGGGGCTCAAAGCTTAGTGTGCAATGTTTCACCAATAGGGAGAATCCCTGGAAGTGTGTTTCAAGAATCAATGATGGTGTAATTAACCTCACAGAGGTTCACTTCCACATTTGTAAACTATAGCATTGTGCTTAGTTGGTGGTCATATAAGGATGACTTTATATATGCCTCCATGATAATAATGTTAGTAGTAAAATTAGGTATTTTATTCATAACATTTTTATTCTGAACCTTTTTTCTTGCAGTGTGAACCTTCTCCTTCATCTTTTGGTTCTATATAGAGCACGGGCTTTTCAGCCAGAAGCTCTTCTGTCATGGGATTCTTTCCATTTCTTCTCTGTTCTTGTTTTCTTCTGTTATTATATTCTTATGTTTTACAGCCTTCCTGTGTTTCATTGTCCTAGAACAATAACTTGTTTGTGATGCTAGCCAGTACTTCCTTCTTGTGTGCTCTCATCCATCTCATTCTGGCGAGATGGATGTTGGATAGAAAATTAGAAAGTGTAGTTCCCAGAAATGGAGCTGATGAACTAGTGGTAGGGATGGCACAGGACAAGTCAGGTAGTTAACTACACAGTTCTAGATGGTAGCTGTAGAAGAGAACTGTGAAATAAGTCACCTCGTTAGATCTATCATATGCTCTAAGGGTCTTATGTAAATAAGTGAGTGGAGCTTGTATTTATTTCCTACCAATTTTGAATCATTAATATTTTTTTGACCACACAACAGAATTGTAACTGGAAATTTAAATAATTCAATAACTGTAATTATAAACAAATCAATGCACTTTATCGACTAATGATGTATAGTAAAAATTTAGCACCTTAGTATATCAATATCTTACAAAATTTCACACAAAAAATACAAGTATGTAGTCACTGTTTGGTAGTTTTCATCGTGGTTTTTTTTTATTGGCTTGCGTGTCTTGGTTTGTGTTTTCATGTTAAGTTGTACTTAACTTGCTTGACACATTGTAGTAGCTGACTTCCCTCGGTCGTTAAAACATTGAAGACACTATGCTTATGCCAGGAATAGTGTTGGTCCAGTGTTCAACAGTTCACAATTTCCAAAATTGTGTCACATTTTTTACAACAAGTTGAACCTGCAAAATATGACCAAGTTATTGTATCTGAGGTTTACAACCAACACACCCCTCTGATGCTGATTGGCCACTGGTGATCAGACTCCTCATTTCGACAACACTGTCTTGTGGCTGTGGTTAAGTCAGTCAGAAAGGGGTTGTGTTGTAAAATCATACAATACATTTCAGAATTTTGACATCAGTTGAAGACATTTCCAAACCCAGTCATGATTACTCTCCTTTGGCTAAGCGCTATACCAAAGTTAGCAAAATTGCTTCCCTTACAATACATCGACAAAATATGCCAAAATGAAAGACTAAGAAAGAAAAAGAGAAGACAAACTTTGAGCACAGCACCCAAAAGCAGAGCCCTAAAAAGTACTGTAAGCTTTTATTGCTAGCGTTGGTCAGCCCTAACAAGGACTTGTAGTTGAGCCAATGCTGTCCAGGATTGAGGTTATAAAGTAGTGGAAGCCATCTTCCTTCTGGCACAAGGCAAGTTATAAACATGAGTTATGTTAAGTATATCATTTATTTTAAATATTCATCAATTTTTAATGTGCATTAATTCACTAAGATATTTTATAAGTTTAACGATCTATACAGACATACCCTCAGTCACAGTGGGACTTCGAAGTCTGTGATTGTTTGAAGCTTCGATTTACAAATCGCTCACAGTAGCGGTCAGCTGTGGCTTCTTCTCAGTTATCTTGTTGTGTTGTAGGTTAAGACTTCTAACTATAAGAGTCCGCCCTCTGGATATCTTCTCAGCTCTGTCAAATCTTGAAGTGATTTCGGGAAGTAAGGAACTGTGTCTGAGACAGGCTTATATCCCTAATCTCAGGTCTAACCCTTGCTTTCTCAGAGGTCAGCGTTTTAGTTCACTTTTCCTCTTGTAAACTTTTGTGGGATTTCAGTGCTGTTGTATGAATTTACAGACAAAATCATGAATTCCTCATCAGATACCAAAGATAATGATTTCCCACTGCCATAAGTGCTTTTGACAGCATACACAGGGACAGCCTTTGAAAAATACTGAGGGCTTACGGAATTCCCAGCTGCATTGTTTCCATCATTAAAAGCTTCTATGCTAACTTTACGAGCAGCATTGGGTTGAGCAATCTAGCTTTTGGGGTGAAGACAGGAGTATGACAGGGATGCCCCTTATCAACAACTTTATTTTTGACAGTCATAGACTGGGTGATGTGCCAGACGGCAGTCCAAGAGGAATTAGATGGACAACGTTTTCTACACTGGAAGATCTGGAATATGCAGATGACATTGCACTACTCGCACATTTACAACAACACATCCAAGAAAAAACAGATAGACTGAATAAGTATAGCCAGCAGGTGGGTCTGAACATCAGTCTAAATAAGACAGAGGCCATGACACTCAGTGCTGGCAGTCCTGAGCCCATAAAAATAAGGAACCAGAAGCTGGAACAGACGGATACATTTACATACTTAGGATGCATAGTAACACCAGATGGTGGAACAAGCAAAGATATCAAGAACAGAACGAATAAAGCGAGAACAGCCTTTGCTAGTCTCAACAACATCTGGAAGTCTTCCCAGTACAGCATAAAATTAAGATTATATGAGAGCTGTGTACTTTCTGTGCTTCTCTATGGTGTGGAATGCTGGAGAGTAACAGAGAAGGAAATGTCAAAACTGTCCTCCTTCCACACAATCTGCCTAAGGAAAATTCTCCTAATCTTTTGGCCGAATACTATCACTAACCAAGAACTACTTACTCGGAGTAACCAAGAGGACATGCACACCATCATTGCTGGCAGACGCTGGAGTTGGGTTGACCACGTCCTCAGAAGAGACCTCGATGCCATCACAAGAACAGCTATGCTATGGACCCTTGAAGGAAAGCGAAAGAGAGGCTGACCAAAAACAACTTGGTGGAGAACTGTGGAGGCCAAGATGCAAAGAATGAACCAGAGGTGGGGCACTGTACTAAGGATGGCCGCCGACCAAACAAAGTGGAAGCAGTTTGTTGCTGCCCTACAAAACGCCACCAGGCGTGATGGCCACTGACTGCTTTGACAGTCGGCAGCTAAGGATCAAAGAAGAAGACTGCCATAAGTATTTGTAGTTGCTGTTCAAATTTCAAAAGAAATATCCTGTTCGGGCCATTAACCATATAGCAGAATTTCTGTTGTGCAATTCAAAATTTATCATAAGGGCATTAGTTTATGCAGGAATTCCAGAGTGACTTGCCCTGTTATGACACTTATATATCCTTTCCTCATTTCTTGTTCCGCTGATAATGGAATTCTTTCCCTCAGTTTCTGGTGATCGTATCGTATCATTTTAATCATCCTATTTTGAGCAGGTTGTGTGAGCCCAATATTGACTATAATTTAAGTGGGCCTAATATCAACTGTTATTCTGTAAGTCCAGTTAAAACCTACAAACCATTCAAAACGCAACAGGGTAAAGAGAGATAAACCTAGGAACATGGATGCAGATACATCATAAACAATACAGACAATGAGGCAATGCTACAGTAAATCGCAGAGAAATTGCAGCCTGGAAGAACCAACATAAGGAAAAAACCAATGAAAAATGAATAAAGAACCACATATATACCACATATTGCATTTATGGAAACTGCTGTCATCTGTGGTTTGGTTGATTCTACAAAGTTGCTTCATTTGAGTCTTTGCCTTCTATGAGCATGCATTCTATGGCACATTGAATGGTCTGTTAGTCTCTTGAATTTTGCAGCTTGTTTTCATCTACACTGCACACAAGTTTCCGGTTTGGAAACAACCTCGTTTCCCTGAAATGATAGAAAACATTCCTGGTATTGAAAGAAAAAAGAGCCAGACTGCAACAGGGAGAAAATCGATAGTGACAAAATACATAGAGAAACATTACCCATGAAACACCTGGACCCATGCATACACAAATGGGTCAGCAACAAATGCTACAGAAAATGTAACCTTAAGCAGTGATGCACACAAAAAAAGTTGCCAGAGGCAACTGGACAATTCTCAAGTAACTTCAGAGCAGAGGCCTTAAAAACTGCAGCAGAGGTTATAATGACAAGGAAAGCATAGAGAGACAAGTTGCTTTCTTTACTGATGCACAGTCAGTAATTGCAACGTTGAAAAGCCAAAATAATACAGACCTGGATGACCTCAGAATAGTGCCCCACAAACTATGTCAATGATTCAAAAGTGTTGTGATCCAATCGATCCCATCTCATTGTAACATCACCGGCAATGAAGAGGCTGACAGATTGACAAAGGAAAGCGGAAATCTACCTCAGCCTGATGCAAGCGCAACTTTCGAGGAAGCAAAGAGTTTTATCAGAATCAGATACAGAAACAAATGGGAAGTAGAGCATCCAGGTCACACACAGAATGATTCTTACTACCAGCTTAGCAGAAGAGAACAAGTGGTAATCTTCAGACTCTGCACTGGCCACAACAGATTGAGATACCATCTATTCAACAAGCTAAAGATAAGACCTACCAATCAGTGTTAACTGTGGCACTGATAAAATGACTGCTGAACATCTACTTCAAAGTTGCCCAACATATGCAGAACAGAGAAAGCGCATATGCATACCTGTCAACCTCCTGAGACAAAAATCTGTACGCCGAACCAAAAAAATCCTTAGAAACACCCAAAAATCCTTACGCAAAAAATATATTTAAAAATTATACGCAATAGAGTTTTAAAATGAGAAATGACATATACAAATCTATTAGCATTTGAATTATTGTGATATAAAACATGCTAATAGTCTCATGCTGTTCTTTACATATAAAAAACTTAGTGATCATGAGGTACACTATTCTTTCGATGTACAGTGTTTTGTATTATAATCAACACATGCACTTTTAGCACTTTGCAGAATTGCATTTGTGGGCTTAAAGTCTGCACAGCATGTATCAATGTTAATCTTACGCTGTAAAATAGAAGTGAGTGTGTCCGCATTCATGGACCTCCTGCAGTCTGTGTGGATTTTTTTCATCATTGAAAATGATCTTTCGCAGTCAGCTTTTGTTTCTTTGAATTAGGCTCAGCCATCATTCAGTGGATGAAATATTTCAACTAATAATCTTTGTAGACGAAGAGAATGGTTAAAAAATACAACGAACAAAGCAAACGACTAACAGCAACAACAACAAAATTATGAACAGAATATCAAATCTAGGAAGAAAAAATGTACCATCAAAAATGTACAAAATTATTATTTAAGAGTTGGTAGCCTAGACCAGTGATAACAGATTGCCACTTTATTAAAAAATAAACCAGCGAATCTCAAGCGCTGGCATAAAGTAGGCCTACTCAACGCAAACAAACTTTTTTTTTCTAGTTATGTAGGGCCTACACAGAATATTATGACAATTTATTGGAAATATATTGAAGGGCAAGATATAGGCCTAACTGGAAAGATTAAGGCAGCGATTAAATTGCAACAAAGCAAAACAACAGCAATATTTAACCAAGTTATAAGTACTTAGCTGTTTTAAACAAAATGGCGTCGAAGTGTGGTGGCAAGCAAGCGTGGTCGTTGATAACAGGTAACTTTAAAAATACGTCATGTCACGCTGAAAACCGAAAGCGTTTGAGGCCGAATTCAAAGTGTTTGCCGAATTGTTGGGTATAAAAGGATTTGATTGGTTGCTGGGAGAGACCTCAGTTTAAAAACGAACGCCGAGATTTCCAGAATTAAAAATATAAAAAAATTGGTAAAAAAAAAAAACCTGGGCTAGAAAATATTTTCTGATTTAAAATTTAAGAAAACTTGGGTTGGAAAATATTTTTAGAATTTAAAAAAAAAAAAATGGGGGGGGGGGGGGGGGAACCCGTACAACGAGTCTGTACGGCCGTACACTGCTAAAAGTATCAAAAATCCGTACATTGTATGAAAAATTCGTACAGGTTGACAGGTATGCATATGGCCGACACCAGTACCATTTGTGGAAAAGCTCTACGGAGATTCAAATAGCCTCAAACTGACTACTGCTTTCTTTGAAAACATTCAAGTGGACGTTCTGAGAGTGTACGAAGAAGAAGAAGATATACCACATGGGGTTGAACCGTTTATCCCATGCAAAAGACAAACATCAGTTGTCCTGTGCATGGTGCAAGTACCAAAACAAAAGCAAGCGCAGTTATGTGAAAATTTTACTTTAAGGTTAGATTTACTAGGAAAATACTTGTTTGAAAATAAATAATATTATAAACTCGGTAAAATATTATAAACTCAATAATGTTTATAAATGAATCCTCATTTTTATTATCACAAGAACAAAAAAGAAATACATGCATTTGAAAATACAAATGTGCAAGATGTTATAGTTAACTTGCATAAGATATATGTTCATATTTATATTCTGTTGTCATTTAAGAAAACAGTTTGTCTCAATTTTGTCAATGAGGTGATTTGATAAGCAATAAATAGTAATAACTGTAGGACAGCTTTAAGAAGTGAAGTTAACTGTAAAATAACTGAACACAAGTGAGAAGTTTCTTGGTATGATACAGTTGAAAATAATGACAGAAGGCAAAATATGACATCTTAAAAAAATTACACAAGGGAGTACGGATAAGTAATGTTAGGAAATGAAACTTTGCTAAATCACTGACCTTGAAATAGTACTGAGTAAACAATAGATAAAAAATAAAATCTCAAGAATGTGAATTTGATAACAAATTATTAGCAAAACACAGCCAAATGTAAAAAATGTGCTGTAGTGCACTAATTGAGCACATGATAACACATCCTGTTTGAAGTACCTGGGTCATATCTGTGATGTCACAATGACTGTTTGCCTTTCTTGCACTGATAATCTACTTGACCTAACAAATGTTTGTTGATAACACTTTGTTGTCATTGAGAGCTACCGTTCTTGAAGATTTGTACATCATGTCACTGCTTTCATCAAGCACTTCTCAGAATGAACTTGTATATAAATCAGTACACAACATGTCTACTGTACAGAGAAAACCACAGTAGTGTTGTAAATAAGGCAGCATGAGTACTTGTGCCTTTCCAGCAATGTAAACACATTGTTTATTGCCTGAGAAATCATTTTAAAATACCAACAAAAAGTGCCTGGCTTCTAAAATGAGAGAGCTACAAATGACCCCAAAACATGAACTGCTAGAAATGACTTCAAACAGACCAGTGACACTTAAGTAATTTCCTACCCAGATGCTGCATACTAAAGGTCAAAACCCTTTTGTACTAAATGGTAATTACACTGAGGAAACCTTCATAAATGGGTCAAAATGGCACTGTGAGCGTCCAAATTTTCAGCACGCAAAACCATAAATTAATCATCTTTACTAAGGGCAAGCAATTTTTCATAGTGCATTTGAGGCATGCTCAGTATTCTGGGGTGGGGGAGAATTGAGATGAAAAAAATTAAATACAAGCCAAGAGGGGAACAAAGAAATGGTCAAATATAATTTCAGTAACACAAGCAACATATACTACTCGTCAAAAGTCAAGGGCCACTTAGAAAAACCTTGGTTGAAACCATAAAACAAATCTGATATAAACGTAATTGGTATCAGTCAAAATGGCATTTATTGAATACCAAATTGACATGTCACGTAAAGAAATGGAAACACACATTCAAACGCAATGAATCTGTGAAGTGTGTCACCCACCTTTTCAAAAGTCACACAATAGATATTGGACAAATAGACATTTCAAAATCGGGTATGACCACCATTTGCAGCAAGGCATTCAAGACAGCGTAGACTCATCAAGTCCACAAGGGTCCGAAGAGTATCCTGAGGAACAGCTTGCCATTCCTGAAGCAGAAATGCAGTCAGATGTGCAACATCTATTGGCAGGGGGTGATTTGTTGACAATCTTCGACCAAGGACATCCCAGAGGTGCTCAATCGGAGAAAGGTCAGGTGAATGAGCTGGCCACGCCATCCTGATGATCCCATGTTGCTGAATAAACCCATTCACCACATGAGCTCGATGGGGTCGAGCGTTATCATCTTGGAGGATGGCATTACCACCTATGGCCTCCAGAGCAGGCTGAACAATTGGTCTCAAGATTTCGTTCTGGTATCTTGGGCCGGTCAAGTTGCCTTGGATGATGTAGAGTGGGGTCCTGCTGTGTCTGTAGAACCCTCCCCAGACCATGACAGAACCCCTATCATAATGATCCACCTCTCGAATTGTGTCATCAGTAAATCGCTCTCCTGGTCGTCTCCAAACTTGAATCCTGCCATCATTGAATGACACAGTGAAGCGAGATTCATCAGTGAAGAGAACTTGACTCCATTGTTGCCTTGTCATCAGATGTGCTCGCGACACCAAGCAACACGGGCTCTGCGATGAGCAGGAGTAAGAGGGATTCTGACTGCAGGACGTCGAGCAGCCAGTCCAAATTCATGTAAACGTCTGCGAATGGTGCTTTGACTGACATTACCGTTTACAGTTTGTCTCAGCTGACATCTTAGAGCGGAACAAGTCACTGTTCGATGGCGCAGGGCTGACAACAAGAGGTACCGGTCATCATGTCTATTGGTGCATCTAGGGCGACCTGGCCGGTGGCGATCCTCCACACTTCCTGTGGCCTGAAATCTCTCCAAAATTCTTTGGATAGTAGAGTGTGACACTGCAAGCCATCTAGCAACCTCACGGACAGATAAACCACTTTCAACCCATGCTATAGCCCTCATTCTTTGTAAGGTGTCAAGACTTCTTCTCAGTGGCATGGTTTTTGCAAGTGATGAAACTACCCTAAGTCTGCTGATTGTAAAACAAATTAAGAGTGAACTCTGTTCACGAAAAGTCGCCATTGCACGTGGAATGTCAATCAGCACAATTACTTCACCTGTTTGGTTGTACGGAAGTTTGAAAGAACAGATTAAAAATGTGAATTTATGGTCAGCAAACCAAATTGCACATGATCACCATGGTTGTCGGTGAGTTGTTTTTATGCTTAATGTGCATAGAGGACTGTCAGAGGAAGATATTGCACCCATTTTTACTAAAAACTTCCTTCATTTAATCATTCTATGTGCTTATATAAATGAATTGAAAATAATAGGGTGGCCCTTGACTTTTGACGAGTAGTATATTAATATTGAAAACAAATAAATAAAATTCATAATCATTAAACTTTATATACACCCTTCATTACTCTATGTGCAGAAACACCAACAATGAGCAGCTAAGAGAAATAAAGCTCTTGACATGTGGATATACTGAGAAAAGGGATGTATGTGGAAACAATGAGAAATGGGATCTATGAGGAAATAAAGTGGGGACTGGACAAATTGGGAATGACAGATGGAATCAAGAAAGTGAATGCAACCAAATAATTACACAATTTTTCTTCGAATTCTTCTTCGTACACTCTCAAACGTCCACTGGAATGTTTTCAAAGAAAGCAGTAGTCAGTTTGAGGCTATTCGAATCTCCGTATTTTACACAATTTTGACATATTATATTTTTTAAAAATACAGCAAAGAAAAGAATGAAGGCAAAAGGATGGGAGAGAGTTAAAGAAACATATGAGAATAAATGAATTCAGTATGAAAGGTGAGCGAAAGGAAGGGCAGAATGTTAGACGGGCCTGTGTGCCCAATTCTCAACCCTTTGAAAATAAAGTTTGTTCGTTTGTTCAAGAAATGGACAGGAAGCTGTAAGTCAAAGTTGATCATCAAAGCAAGAACAGACAAAGAATAATGACAATCCATTAAGATGGCCCTTTTCATGGAGATGAAGAATGATCTATCTATATGTCTATTTGAGAAGTAGAGAAATGTACCCATAGTAGTATTTTTTTGTGACAAAAAAAAAAAAAAACTTTGACACTGTGTACCAACACTACAACAAATTTTCAAACTACATTTGAGAAAATGATAATGTTAATTTGTGGTAAATGATATATTTACCTACAACTACTACTTAGTCGTTCCCCTTCTACCGTGAGGTGTAGAGGTTTGGAAGAGAGAGCGCCAGACTATCCTATCGGCTGTCTTCCTCCTGGTCTGGTTCCATTCTAGTCCTCGGTTCTTCAAAGATTGTCTAATGTTGTCCTCCCAGAATGGAATGTAGAACATCCAGGGCACACACAGAATGATGCTTACTACCAGCTCCACAGAAGAGAACAAGTGGTAATCTTCAGACTCCGCACTGGCCACAACAGATTGAGATACCATCTATTCAACAAGCTAAAGATAGGAACTACCAATCAGTGTAACTGTGGCACTGATAAAATGACTGCTGAACATCTGCTTCAAAGTTGCCCCTTATATGTGGTACAGAGAAAGTGCATATGGCCGACGCCAGCTCCTTTCGTGGAAAAGCTTTACGGGGATTCAAATAGCCTCAAACTGACTACTGCTTTCTTTGAGAACATTCAAGTGGACGTCTGAGAGTGTACGAAGTAGAAGAAGAAGAAGAAGAAGTCCTCCCAGCGGACTCTGTGTCATCCTGGGGTCTGGATCCCTGGCTCTTTGATTCCCATGCTAGTCGTGGTAGCCGATCTTCTCCCATTCTGCAGACATGGCCAAACCATCTTAGTTGGGACTGTTCTACTTGGGTCTGCAGGGGGTGGGATTTTAGGCCTTGACGTATCATCTGGTTGCGGACCATGTCTCTTCTTGTTACTTCAACCACCTTCCTCAGATACCTCATTTCTGAGGTTTGGATCTGGCTTTTGTGGGTTGTAGTCATTGCCCATGACTCGCATCCATATGTCAAGACTGGAACATAGGTGGAGCAGAATACAGCCATCTTTGTTTTCTTACCAACCTCTCTCTTGCTGAGGAATCCTCGATTTATGGCCTGAAAAAGTCTCCCAACTGCTACTTTTCGAGTGGCCAACTCTTCTTTGATGCCTCCCTTTCGGTCTATAATAGCTCCGAGATATTTAAAGTGGTCGAACTGCTCCAGGACCTGTTCTCCCAGCTTAAACTGATGTCTTCTTTCTTCTCGTGATATCACCATGGATTTTGTTTTAGAGCTGCTTATGACCATCCCTCTCTTCTCCAGCTCTTCCTTCCAGACTTGCAGGTTGGATTGGAGATGTGCCTCTGATTTGATTTGATATGTTTACCAATACCTCTAAAACATTGTACACTACATTCTTAAAATGTATGTAATGTTGATTGTGTTACATGTGCTTCATAGAATACAAGAAGACTTTTGACAGTGTTCATCATGATTAACTAACTGAATGCTTTGAAGAAATAAGTAGGTCTTGATGGAAAACACATCAGACCACTTAGTATCCTATACTGGGAACAAACTGTGATGGCAATATCTACAAAAAAATAATTATTCACCATTTATAGATATAAAAAGAGGGGTGAGACAAGGATGCATATTTTCCCCATTGCTCATTTAACACCTAAACATTACAAAATTTTCAAACAGATAGAAGAAATGCCAAGTCTAAACATCAGTGGAAAATCATTAAACAACCTTAGATATGCAGATGATGCGGCTTTGTTAGTTGAAAGGATACAAGAGTTACAAAACTAATGAAGGAAGTGAACACCAAGAAGTTACAAACTATCATTAATGGCTGCTTGCTCAGTATAGAAGGATTAAAATGACATGACGATCACCTATGTGGAACAGATGTCAAGAACTAGACCAGTGGAACGAGACGTAAGAAAAAAACAGGGATGGTGTCAGATAAAACACACACACACTAAAGAGACCAACTCATAACATTACAAGGTAGTCCTAGTTTTAGAATCACGAGGATAAGATTGAAGGCGTGAAAAACACTTGGATAAGGGAATGGGAAATAGATATGAAAGAGATAAAGATGACAAGACTTTGAATGAATGACAGAACAAAAAGGCTTAACATGAATTTGTTGAAGGACCATGCTCCAATAGGAAGCTGAAGGGAAATGAATGGAAGTCACAAACAAAAGTGAATCTGATATTTTTAAATCTTAAAATGTATCATGCTAACAGCTTGAAATTTTGTTCACTTTGAAATGAAAAGCAATCTTTAACCAGGTCTGAATCAGAACAACTCAAGTCAGTACACATTGTTAACTTATTTTGCACACCAATATTATATCAGTCAACCTCACATATATGATAACATGTTATCTCAATACATTTGGGAGCCGCGCTGGTGTAATGGCTTTGGCGTTGGACTGGCGACCAGGTGTTCATGGTTCAAACCCGGGCGTCGGCGTTTGAAGAAATGTTTACGGCCGGAAATTTGACTGAATAGCCTGAACGGCTCCTGTGATAAACCCTCTGTGGATGGGAAGGAGCGAAGCTCCTGACCGGGTTGGAAGGAAAGTCCTCAGGTTCCCCAGCCTCGCAATGACATGTCATTGGGCCGAAGGGCTGAAAGCCCAAGTGCCGCTGGTTAAGAAAAAAAAAAAAAAAAAAAAATCTCAATACATTTGAAATTTTCTCATTTGTAAACAAAATAAGGTTATTTGCTTCAGATAAGTAACATGTGAATTACATTGAAGTTCTTTAACGACATCAGAATCCAATTTCATTGTATTACTGGCTTTGTAAAGCAGAGAAAATTTAAAACTATTTACAAAACAAAAAAGTATTTTGTTAAAACAGTGTCGTGGATCATAACAATTTTAACATGCCTCCCGACATCATCACAACTGTTAACCTTCAGCTCACGATGGAGCACAGGCCTCCAACAAATGTGTGCCAGGTCCTCCTGTCTTATGCCAGGTCCTCCTGTCTTATGCCAGGTCCTCCTGTCTTATGCCATCTGCTAAAGATCTTTCTATGTCTTGTTTATCCCTGTCATTTCTGTCTCTAGGTCCATGAGTTTTTGGTCTTCCTCTACATTTTTTACCTTAGGTTTTCCAGATTAAGGGCTAACTTTTAATGCTATCAACAGATTTCCTCACTGTGTCCTATCCATCATCATGGTCTTCTTCTCATTTCCTGTTCTACTGTCACAGACAGTTGTCATCAGTTTACGTGGGTGATCTTGTTATATTTCAATTCTTCTATCCTACACAAGCACCCATTTATGACAGCCTATAACTTCTTGTTTGTTTTTATTGTTCTCTGTGTTTCAAAACCGTACAATACCCATAAGATTTACATCAGTGGTTCCCAAAGTGGGCGGTACCGCCCCCCTGGGGGCTTTTGAAGGGTCCAAGGGGGCGATATGGAAAAAATGGGCCAGAGGGGGGCGTTCAGTAGTAAACAGTGGGCGTTTAGTAGTAAGGGGGGGGGGGGGTTTAGGATTTGACAAGCTTAATTCAGTACGTGCGGGGGAGAAAGGAATTGTGGATTTGAGAGACAGCATCAGTAAAGCGGGAACGATGTGAATGGTTGTATTACTAGGATCATTAAGCAGGGTATAGTTTCGTCTATGCGTGTCTTTCTGAGCTCAGGTAACCATCGCTGACCATAAATGGTAATCGGGAATCGTTAGGAAAGGTGGTTAACCAAACACCTATTGTCCATTCGTTTACTCCTGAAGGAAGAGAAATGATCCATGCCGATGGCATGGACGAAATTAGATACCTGCCGGTGATTCAGAAAGTACCAACTTTGCTTTGTTGCGGAATTTATTGTCTCAGTATTTGCGGGGGCTAGTGGTAACTAGATATTCGCAGATTGGTAATAAATAAGAGAAAAGGTTCAAGGGAGAAAGTTTTTAACGGTACTTGGCATTATAAATCAGTCTTTGATCCTCTGAACCGGCTTTCCTACCTTACATTCAGACTTTCATAAATCGACGTTTCCCTCTATTTCAACTTTGCGCTGGCTATGAGCAAAACCAACAAACTTTCTCAGCTTTTCTTGTGAACAATGGTTTCAAAAAAGCGTGTACCGGGTATGAAACAATTTCATCCTGTCGATAAGGTACGTTTTCTTACTTATATTTTTTGTTTGTTTGCACAGAGCTAACATCAGTTTTACTAACATTAATTATTAATTAAGCAGATAAATTTTGATACAGATTTGCCGTATATTGAATATTTCTGTTTAATCCATTATATTACATCCTTTTAATTTGTTACCGGGATCTCCACACTTTGTAGTTTGGCTACTGTCTCTCAATTTTTAAATCTGAAGACCTATCAATATAGTGCGTTTTTTTATATTTTGTTCATATTAAATAACTATTATTATACTTTATGAAATTATTATTGGGTTACTTCAGTGTTGGTGTGGCTGTTGCTAATTGTGTGTGTGTGTGTGTGTTGTTTTTTCTGATTGTTGTATTTTTCTAATTTATTTATGGCTGTGGTTAAGAAACTTTATAAAATAGAAGAGTAAACTGGTAAGAACATCTGTGTCAACATTTTTGTAAAGCCACTTTTAAATCAGCTTTTGTTGTTTACTCGACGAACATTTTTCTATCTGCAAAATTGTAAAATCAATTCTTTGTTCCAGAATTCAAAACAAATATGGCAAAAGCAAAACAAACCAAAAAGAAGTGCAGACAATACAGCGTGGAATATCTGAAATATGAATTTATTCCAGCACTAAATAACCAACAACTGCGAATGTGTCTATTATGTGAGAGGGCCTTTTCAAATGAGGCGATGAAACCTTCCAGACTAATTGAACATTTGAAAAAAAATTCACCCAGATAAAACAGATAAAAGTTTGACATGTTTTCAGTCACTTCGTGAAAACTTTCAGAAACGTAAAACAGTCCGTGACATGTTTGTCAACACTTCACAACAAAGTTGTGATGGTTTGCGAGCTTCATACAAAATTTTATTGCTGATAACTAAATCTGGAAAGTCATACAATCGCAGAAAATTTGATTTTGCCAGCTATAAGGGAGTTTGTGAGTACAGTTATGCATAAGTCACCTGAACAAATAATTAAAGCAATTCCGCTCAGCAATACCTCTGTTCAAAGAAGAATAGATGAAATGGCTGAGAATGTTGAAAATACATTGTGCAACATACTTAGGACAACAGAATTTGCATTGCAGTTGGATGAGTCAACTTTGCCTAGCAACGAATCTTTGCTTCTTGCCTATGTTCGCTTCGTAAAAGATGAAAGCTTGGTTCAAGAGTTGTTATTTGCTAAGCAACTAGTAACTGATACAAAAGGAGAGTCAATATTTCGTGTAGTAGAGAAATTTTTCAAAGAGAAGGACATTCCGCTTACTAACATTCTTGCTTGTGCAACAGATGGGGCACCATCAATGATAGGTTGTTACCGCGGGTTTATCGCTTTCTTAAAAGAAGCTGTACCTGGTATATTTACAATATACTGTGTAATTCACAGACAATATCTTGTCGCAAAAAATCGGCTTCACAAATCATTAAATACTGGTATCACAATGATTAACAAAATTAAGTCCCATGCTCTCAATTCTCGACTATTTCGAGAGCTTTGTACTGAGAATGATGAACAGTTTGAACGTTTGCTAAGGAAATTGTCTGAGACGCTTTTATGCTCTTTTTGAAACTGTGGTAGAATTCTTCAAAGACTCGCATGCTTCGCTCAGTACAGAACTAACGAATATTAGGCATGACATTGCATATTTGTCAGATTTATTCACAAAGTTTAACGAAATAAATCTACAACTGCAAGGAAATTATATTAATCTTATAAAAGTCAAATCTGTCGTCTCCACGTTTCTGGCCAAATTAACGCTATTCAAACGTAATATTGGCCATCGCGAGTTAATCCAATTTTCCAGCCTCTTAGAGTTGGAAGAGAAAGACAAACAAAAATACCAGAGGATAATCTTCAAGTATATTGTGCACATCTAGATATGCTGCATAAAGACATGTCTCAGAGGTTTCAGGATCTTCTTTTGATCACGATTCCAGACTGGATAATAAATCCATTCCTGGACGCGTGCAGTGAGGAACTAGGAAGGATGGAAGAGGAACTGATATCGGTACAAAATGACGTTGAGCTTAAGCCAATGTTCAAGAAATCATATCAAGACTTTTGGTTGCAGAAAGAAATCTCTGAACGCTATCCTGCAGTGTGGGGAAAGGTTAAGATATTCTGTATTGCCTTTCCAACAGCGTATTTAGTAGAGCGTGGTTTCAGCGCGGTTGTCCAACTTCTTTCGAAGCAGAGAAACAGACTGCAGATTACATGTACTGAACGTGGGGATCTGAGACTCCTAAGTAACTTTCAGCCTGATGTTGAGAAGCTGATATCACTACACCAGGCACATCCATCTCACTGAAGTTAAAAATGAAGTAAGTTTGTTAATAATTGACTTTCGCATACTGCTGTTTGTTTTACAGCATTAAGTAATTAAGTTTTTCTTTTTAAATTAAGTTAATAAATAAGCGTATCTGTAGCTTTATATTAGAATGTGATAAATTGAGCAATTATTTGTTACTGTATTAACAGTTGCTCTTATTTTCACTCTTTACAATTTTTTATGTACTGTGGGGAAATGCAGGGGGGCGCTGGGGACATGCCCTGCAAGCCAAGGGGGCGGTGACCCAAAAAAGTTTGGGAAACACTGATTTACATGGTCAACATTATTTATGTTTCAAATTTATATTTATTGCAGCCCACGGCGACCGTTGCCTCAATTGGCTGTGTGTGGTGTACCCGGAAACGGGGCCTCCCAGTACTGAGGCACAGTTAAGTCCCCGATGTCACTTATCGGTGCAGAGTTGAGAGAGATGGCTGAGCATCACAATCCCCCCTGTGTTGCAGCATGATGAGAACCCAGCATTGCACACTGAGCTTGGGGGGATCACTTGGGCACCAGACTTAATACTGGCTCTTGACTGGATGGCCGCATGCAGGAGATTTCTACAATGGAGAGATGGCAGGTGGTGGGTATCTGGAAGTGGCTCTGTGCAGGACATGAGGATTCTTTGGGAGAGCCCAGAACCAGAGCACAGCATTGTGCAAGCTCTGCATAGTTGGAGAGCCCCCCTGGATGATGGGGAATGCACAGTGTGCCACCCCACCTATCCCCAACTGCTAACTTAGAACCAGAAGTGGGGTCCTCTGTATGCGTGCCAGGCCAGGATAAAATGCCTGGGAAAGAGACTGGAGCTCAGAACTCCCTAACTCAAAGTTGCAGGATGGCAGAAAAGCCACGGGAAAGACAGGTCTATTTTGAAGATAACGCAACCATATTTTCACCATACGAGCTCGGACGCCGCCGCGGTAAACAAGGTCCGCGCAGAGCAGTGACACCCCCAGGCTGCTTGCGAATAGTCTACTACTGGGAACATAAACAGATTAGGGATGAGCCCACTCTCCCATTGAAGAGGTGCTAAAGTCGTAGATACTGGGCCAGAAGGCGCACCGGAAACCACAGTATCACGCAACTCGCTTTTTTTTATGGATGAGTACACCGTCATATTTATTGCAGTAAACTCCTCCCTCATGCTAAGTTATAATTTTATGGAGTCAAGTCATCATCTGGTACAGTGCACATCCACTAATTCCCAGCAACATAATTACTTAGACTGTCTGGAATGTGTAAAGAGTAATTTAAAATTTACATCACTTAATTGGATGCTGATTTTCAGGGCACATCATTTGAAACTTTACACTGGTGCTTCAAGAGACAAATACAGGATCAAGCGAGTGTAAGTTACTGTCAATACTTTGCTACAGAACATCATCAACACATGAAGATTTGGTGTATACAGAATTACAAAGTAGATAAAATGTGAACTCTGCTGTTTACTTAACCAATTTCACATTAAAATAAAACAGTGAGAATCACAATGACATTTAATGTCACTAAATGCTTAAATGTACAGTGTATATAAACGTGGAATACTTAACATGTTTACATTTATACACACAGAACACATAACCATGCTTTTACATTATACAAACATTTACTTATAGCTTATGTATAGACAGAATACTTAACATGCTTATAGTAACACACATTGTGTATAAATAAACCCATTTATACACCGCTAATAAACATATATACACACAGTGTATATAAATACAGGATAATATTCATGCTTAAATTTATTAGTGTACCAAATCAAACCAAAATGCTCATCATGCTTACATTACACGCCGTGTAGATAAACACAAGTCACTTTTGTCAAAGTCAATATTCAGAATGGGCTAGTAGATGAATCCTGCATGTTAAAATAAAAGAAAGGTGTGACTGAAAATTGTCTTCCGTCCTTTGTTCCATAACCCGGTTGGAGCACCACTTCCCATTAAATGCTTTATTATTGTGTTCATTGTTCTGCTTTCTTGCAGTAACTGTATTTTTGCAGGTCTTTCCTGCTCATTTCTGAATATTGTCTGTTGGTCTACTTATTGTTATTGTTCTGGGAACTGTGCCTTAAAGTGCAAGCACTTTTTTGTTAGTGTTCTGCATACAACACCAAAAACACAGATGGTTCTGGTTTGCAATAACAACTTAGTTTTCAAGAACTTAATTTGTTTTAATTAATTGAAAAACTTTTTTAGGTTGTACTACTGCACTCTGTTGAGCATGACCTAAGAAGTTTATTTTAAAGGAGTCTCTATAGCAAAAATACTTATCACTTGATATTTCATTAACCCAAAGGCATTAACACAGGTCTTATAAGTCAGTCAGCTCTGAAGACAGAAAAATACCAGATGTACTATATGGTACTCGAGAATTTGTGAAGACCTGTTATATCCTAATTTAGGAAAGGTAAATACATTTTACCCAATGGGCTGATCACCCGTTTGCCAGTCACTTTGATTACGGAAACAACAACAAACGGATTGATTTGTCGTTGCCCTAAAGACGCCATTAGGCGTGATGGGAACAACGGCAAAGAAAATCTATTCGCTGTTGCCCTTAAGACGCCACTAGGCGTAATGGCCACTGACTGCTTTGCCGGTCGTTGGCTAAGGACGGAAGAAGAAAGAAGAAATACATTTTAAGACTTGTGATAAGAAGTACTGGTAGTTCATTTAACATCTCTCTTCAGTCACCAAGAGCTGATGCTCAGTGAATCAAAGTCAACATCTCTCTTAAACCGTTTCCTGAATTACTCAAACTGTGCTGTCAATGCTGATGTTCTTAAACTATCTTCTTAATTTTCCTGCCTGTGCTGTCAGTGCTATATACTTAAACTATTTCCTGAATTTTCCTCTCTAAGCTGTTGATGGCAGCATTCTTAAACTATCTCCTTTATTTTCTTCTCTCAGCTGTCAAAACTATTATTCCACCAAAGAGAGAAATATCATACATTCTTTTGAATCATGTTTTTTCAAACTTTTAGTTATTGTAAGTAATGTACTGAGTTTTTAAAAGAAAATGTTAACAATGAAAAATATGATTATGGCATAAGATTGTTTGTAAGAAGTGTTTGAGAAGTTTAGTATGTATTTTTACATAGCACATGTGCCCTAAATTCATGTCACGTTTTGAAATCAAAAATGAATTTAAGGATTGGCATTTGTGTTATGTTTTTTAAAGCATTTGTTGCATTATACTAAATCAGTTTAGATGCATTTAAAAACATTTTTTTTTTGAGAATCTGAACTGCAACAAATGATAACAATGGAAAGTGATTTTCTGAGTGTATCAAAATCAACATTGTTAACCCAAATTCCTTGTTTAACAGCCAGGCTGATAACCTCAGGCATTCCAAACAAAGTTGCTGGATCAATGCAGGCAAATCACTTTTCAGAAAATTCTATCATTGCAGCACTGGTCTCATCATCAAGATAGTCATCTTCATAATCATCTTTCCTACAACAACAACAGCAAAGTGCCTTTACGCTTTGTCTCAGCCTGGGCATGATCATCCATAGAATGGGATTCAATCCTGATGGGAAATGGGAATTGCTTGTCAGATTTATGGGCAAATAATGATATGAAGTACATGACAATATAACAAATGTTGAACCTATGCTGCTACTAAGAATGGTTAGATAACTAAGAACATATCATTCTAACATACAAGGACGTAATAAAACATATACTATACCGCAGTCAACCAGATTGTATTTTCAAGTGAATGTGGTTTCCAAATTGTTCTTTAAAGTGACAGCAATTAATATAGCAATTAATTGTCCTACTTTTTATATTTTATTTTCCAATATCTTCTACTGAATAAAGCTTTCCAGTCAATTCTTAAAAGTGACAAGTTTCTTCTGTTGATTCAGTTATATTAATTTTTTTGCCATCAGTTTTATTGAATGTTGATACCTTAGTCCTGATAGTGAAATTTTTGTTACAATCAATCAATACCCTTGAGCTCCCCAAGGAGCACAGGCCTTCAACAAAGACATGTCAAGTCCTCCTGTCATGTGTCATCAGCTGAAGTTCTTTTTGTCTTCATCATAGTCACTTCTATCTCCAGTTCTCTTCTCCATGTGTTTTTTGGTCTACCTCTCTTTCCCTGGGGATTCCAAAACAAAGTCTGCTTTGTAATGCTATCAGCAGGTGTCCTCAATATGTGTCCTATCCATCACTAGCCTTGTCTCCTGTTTCACTGGTGCTTGTCTGGTTCTTGACATCAGTTCCACAGTGGTGACCTTGACATACCATTTCAATCCTTATATTCTATGCAAACACCCATTAAACGTCTGTAGCTTTTTTTGTTATTTTGGTTTTTGTGTGTTGTACTTACAGTCAGTCATAATAATTGATGTTCCCAACAATTTTGTTTAATTTAGTTTTTCTCAGTCGTGGTAAGAACAAAAATAAATCACAGAACAGACTAGCTTAAAAAAAATAACCCTAAAATCAAATGAAGAAAATGAAAATGGATCAGTCACATACTAGGCATGAAAAGAGTTAGTATGCCAAGACAAAGCAGTAGACTAGACTGCACAGGGGGCACAGAGAAAAAGGTAGAACCAAAAGTACACGGAGACAACATTTGCGGCCCAAATCCATTAAAAAAAAACTGAAAGAAAAAACAAGAAACTGATACAGAAGCCCACAGCCAAAATGAATGAAGTTTTTGTTTGTCTGTCTTATGCTTCCTTGTGTGAAGGGGCCTGGCAATGATGTGTTTCCCAAACATGTCCTCAAAGTGACTGATATATCCAATGCAACCAGAAGTTTCAATATTTTTACTGATGGTAAAATAAGAACAATAGCTCTTGAAAGTGACAATCACGAGGGTTAGTGCATTGAAACTTTGTACTAAAGGTCAAATGTAACATAAAAATGTAAACAACAATTCTGTGGAATCACAAAAACAAAAGTGCCAACAGTCAACCAACAAGGTCTTTCTCAGGACAAACAAAACTACACTACTGAAGTCAGAGTTACAATGTCAAGCTGTCACATTTGTCAAAGTTACACTTTTACGAAATGTTCCATTTTATATGAGCACCCAATTGGCACAGTGGTTACAGCTCTTGTGGCAAAGTTACCGGGTTCCCAGTTCATAACCTGGTAGTGTCACACTCCAATCTATCCAGCTGTAAATGGGTACTTGTCTCTGCTCTTGAGTTAGGAAAGTCAAGGGCAGCGAGGAAGGGAACTGATCATTCCACCTCATAAAGCTGGACCTTGTATAGTGAAGTCTCTAACACTTCACTCCCTTATGTCAGTATCTGCTATGTGACCACCCTTCTTACTGTTTTATATGTGTGTTGTGTGCATGCGCATTTGTGCACATTTCTATCTGTAACTATGCACCCATCTATGATGGAATACATTCATTATCAACTGAAAGTATTTTCTAGTGTTTACCTGCATTTGCATATGCCAACCAAATTGCTGCTGTAAGCCATTCACTTGGCCACATTGTATCCAGCATGTGAGACAGAAGATGAAGTGCACAGAAGGGAAACCACATGCCCAGAACTGACAAGCTGATAATCCATGAAGTCAATACCTGCAAATGTGAACAACTTCAGATCAGTATGCCATACATTTATTGTTTGATAGGAGTGAAGTATGCATGGTAACTGTATCTAGCATGTGTATAGAGCAACAAAGTATGAAATGGTTTTGACATCTGGTCAGAATTAACTTTAATGAAGACATACCAGTCATTGTTACCATATATGCTAGATTCCTGGAAAGTTGGGTATGATGAAGAGATTGACCAATCACATTTACCTTACATGCTATATCACTAGAAAGTTGAGTATGATGAAGAGATTGACAAATCACATTTACTTTCCATGCTATATCACTAGAAAGCTGGGTACGAGGAAGAGATTGACCAGTCACATTTAATTTACATGCCATATCACTAGAAAGTTGGGTACAATGAAGAGATTAGCCAATCACATTTAATTTACATGCCATATCACTAGAAAGTTGGGTACAATGAAGAGATTAGCCAATCACATTTAATTTACATGCCATATCACTAGAAAGTTGGGTACAATGAAGAGATTAGCTAATCACATTTAATTTACATGCCATATCACTAGAAAGTTGGGTACAATGACGAGATTAGCCAATCACATTTAATTTACATGCCATATCACTAGAAAGTTGGGTACAATGACGAGATTAGCCAATCACATTTAATTTACATGCCATATCACTAGAAAGTTGGGTACAATGACGAGATTAGCCAATCACATTTAATTTACATGACATATCACTAGAAAGTTGGATACAATGAAGAGACTAGCCAATCACATTTAATTTACATGCCATATCACTAGAAAGTTGGGTACAATGACGAGATTAGCCAATCACATTTAATTTACATGCCATATCACTAGAAAGTTGGGTACAATGAAGAGATTAGCCAATCACATTTAATTTACATGCCATATCACTAGAAAGTTGGGTACAATGAAGAGATTGACCAGTCACATTTACCTTATATGACAGACCACTGACAAGCTGGATCTGATGAAGAGACTGAACAGTCACATGTACCTAACATGACCAGTCTACTGACCAACCACATTCATGCTTAATGGACAGACAGCAAAATCATTGAAGACATCATGAAAAACATGGGCTTGAGACAATGAAGACAACAGAGAAATATTTTTAAACTTCTATGCTTAAATCAGCTTGTATACAGAAGTAAGCAAGATGCCACATAAAATAATATATAAAGCGTCATGGATACCATCAGATCACAGGACATAATATCAGACAGATCACGTGTGCATAAGAAAAAGAAGTTCAGATCATTACATTATGTAATAGTGTATAGAGAAGCAGTTGTGGTATCAGATTCCCATCTTCTGTAAGCCAATGTGATGCTAAAAATCTGAAGGTATACATCATGGCGGTTTGCGAGCGACACTTTGGTTTTTCCTGACCGTGCTATTTATAGCTATCGTGACAGAGGTCACGTGGTCAACTTCTTAAGGGGAAAAAAATGTGGCGGTGTTTACTTTTGATAGGGCTTAATTAATGCTTTTAGGCTACTTTATTATTATAAATCGCACATGTTACGGAAACAACAATAAATGGAAAAACTTTGCTGCGGGACGGACATCCGGAGTCTCAGGCTCGTATGACTGACAGTGGTGAAAGCCGAAAGGAAGCCACTGGCATGAACCAGAGTTGGGGCACTGTACGAAGGATGGCCGCCGACCGAGCAAAGTGGAATCAATTTGTTGTTGCCCTGCAAGACGCCACCAGGCGTAATGGCCACTGACTGCTTTGATGGTCGGCAGCTAAGGATCAAAGAGAAAGAGAGATTATTATAAATACCGGCTTTAATTTTGCGTTAAGCTAGTCTAGAAATGTTAATTTTAGAGTAAATTTTAGAACAAGAACAAACGTTTTATCACAATTAGAACAAAAGATATAATAGTCTGAAATAGTGTAAAATTTACGTTTTTTTAATATTTTGTTATGGTTTGTTTCTTATGCAATTTACACTAAAATGATCACAATCAACATGCATAACAAATTACAGAAATAAAAAGTAGAAAACCTGCAGAAAATGGATATCATAGTTTTGTTTTGGATTCATGCGTCAAACATTAATTATTGAAACATTAAACTGCAAGTCCACATTTATTACCTTAAAATAACACACCCAGTTGTCCCCAAAACATGAGAGCTAACAATTATCTCTCAATCATACATCACGATGGTCATGTAAAAATGAGTATGGTCATGAGTAAAATGAAATGTTCAATTTAATAAATAAAACATACACCTATTAAATGATTTCCACACTCTGTTAATTCTGTCACTCTCACGCAACAACTGCCATAATTTGCTCTAGCCCCAAAATTTCGCTCAATTATCATTCACACTTCCTCTTTTTTAATAGGAGGAATCTGTACATTCACAGATGGAGAAATTTGTAACAAATGAGTTTCCATTATAAATTTTAATTGTGAAGTTATATTTTTAATACCGCTGGCGCATCTTTCAATTTTGGAAATAGTGGAATGTACAAATTCTCCTCCTTGCTCTCCATTCATGCCCATTCCAAAGCCATGAGTTCTGATCCAGTCTACGCAATGTTTTTCTAATATGTGCTGTTTAGGAATTGTCTTACTGGGGAATAGCTTTCTGAACAAAGACATATATGTCTCTATTGATGCTGTTATTAATGATATTGATTCTTTACTAATAGGTTTACTGTGTGATATTTTGTTGTGTACTTTCTCAAATGCTTCGTTCAGTGAGTTGAATTGTTCTTGGGCAATAAAAGCTATGTCAGTTATATCTTGTTTGTTTGTAATTTTCAGTGTTTGTGTAATGATTGCTCTTGTAAGATCTTTATAAACTTTTTGTGTGAGATATCTGTGGCAGTGATTCCCTATGAATGATCTGCTATGATAAGCCTGTGGTATGATTTTGTGTTTGGCTAGTACCTTGTCCAAGTGTGAGCAAACTGGACCAGACCTAGCACACAGATCTTGAAACTGAAGTTTGGCCAGCGCATCTTGTGCATTTTCAAGTTTAACTTTAAAACTATCTGTCTCCTCCTTATCCTCACAAAGTTCAATACCTGCCTGAAAAAAATTCAATTTTAGTTTCTAATTCTTCTGCCTGTTTCCAGTTCCTACCAAATCTCTTCAAGTTCTTAATAGTACTAATGTTTGCATGCATCTCTTGCGGATTCTCAAATATCTTTGCGTCTATTGTATCGGCTACCTGTTCTAGAAGTCTGTGGTTTTCAAAACAATGCCTAATAAAATATGAAGGTAAGGAGGAGCTACATTTTCAATTTCAATCTCTAATATTGGTTTGTGTAAACAATTATGGTAACGTGCCACTTGCCTTTTATTCCCTTTCCCATATTTCATATATCTATTGTAATCTCTTATCAACATGGCCAAACTTCTTGGTTTGCAAGTTGTATGCTCTCTGGATGTCTTTATTTCCCTGTTTTGCTGGAGACACCACAGACATGGGTATGTTCCTTGCGCTCCAGACAAACCAAACATTTTCACCAAAAAGTCATAATCCCCGAATAAGAAAACAATAACTTTTTTACCATCCCACTCTAAATCTTTTAGTGACTCTATCTGTGCTTTCATGCCATTGATAAATATTTCTAAATTATCATATGTATCTCTGACTCTAGCCATTGATAAAAGGAGAGTATTAGATTTAGAATTAGGTTTCTCTAAATTTACTACCTGCATTGTAACTTTGATGCTTCCCTTTCCATGATCACCCCCAATCTTCAGCCATACTTCATTTTCTTGTGCCACGTTAACAAGCCCGCCCTCTTGTAATCTTTAAGAAGCCCACGAAATCAGCTTATATACGTAGCTAAATATCATTATAATTGAATGAAAATGCAAAAACAGATGGTACTTTACAAAAAGTTATTTTTTTACAACCTTATTTAAGATTTGCGTGTATCAGGAATGCATTTACAGTGATTTAAATGTTATAAAATCTGGTGACAATATGCTTGTTCTTGTAATGCCAAACTCACAAAACTGACTACCACACATTCTCAAGATATGAAAACAAAAAAAAGTGTATGTGGAAATAATCTTTAGCTTCCCTTCGAGAAGTCTATATAATTATAAACTCATAAGAATGGGCCGATATTTAGATATTACATTTATAAACAGATTACTTCTGTTATGAATTTCCTCAAATGATGACGCTGTTTTCAAAAGTCTGTAACTCCATCAAATATAATTTCAAACAAATAAAAATGCAATCAAAAATAGAACACAGAACAAAGTTATAGTACACAACAGAATTTTAGTGCTGTGTTTATCCAGAACGAGTGTGTAATGATTTATATAATTACTGATTTTACACACACATCAGCTGATTTTCTCCGCCAAAACTAGCAGTAGGCATCTACGGTGCACAGGAAGATTTATTACCCTGTGTCAGAATTCCGGTCACTGAAACTAAAAGAGCGCTCTGGTATAGGGTACAAACAGCAGTGACATCAACATATAACTAAAGAGAGCAGTTTTAATGTGGGATATCTCAGAAATCAAGAAACAAAAGAAAACATTTATTGTCACAGTATTCAATAAGTACCAAGTACATCACAACTAGAAGATGAAGAAAATATAGAAGACCACTAGCAACAGATACAAAATGTTTGGAATGAACGAAAATGTAAAATGAAAACAAGCATTTAGCAATTTTACATTTCTAACCCTCAATAACAAGTGAATTAATAAATAATGTGTGCAATATCAAAACATATTAACAGTGCATTTATAACTGCATTCTTTCATATTAAAAAAAACTACAATAAACATTTAAACTGGTATTTTAATTCTACATTTGAAATATTCTGGGAAACAGCTACTGTGACACGACATGCCATAATAAAACATCATTACGAACTTGAGGAAAATGCACATAATCAAATTCTTAATGATTTTATATTGACCTATTCAAATAACTCCATTAATTCTAATGCAATTAAAATTAGGAGTTCCAAAGTTCATTAGTCTGGTTCGCAATGAATGACAGCAGTGTACTGGACAAAACCCATCTTGATTTTCATGCACATGACTGTAGCAACTGAGGGTGTGTCATAACAAGAAAATGGCAGCCATTTTATTTTCTCATGGCGTGCTCTTTTTCAACGGGCATGCTAGGTCTAAGCCACCTTTAGGGATGTACCCAGTTTTTATTTTTATTTAGATTCTCATATGTCCTACTTAGCCCTTTCTTTCTTATCCCTGATGAAGGCCTTGTGCTTGCAAAAATGGTTATTTTCTTTGTCTTTTGTCCTCATAAGATGAATAATTTTTTTCGATTATTTTCAATACCCATCCAGCAAAGGAGGGTATGCCATAATAAGGTTGAACATGTGGTTCTAGCGATTTAGAGAGGACAGATATAAATTAAATCAGTTGATATTTCGTAACCAATTCTTCATCACCACCCTTGTTTCAAAAGTACTTTTTTCAAAATACTAGGCCAAGCACTGATTGTCCATGACAGATTCAGTGATTGCAGGTGCTGCTAACAGTAGGCTATTCGGTTAGAAGAGATATTGCCATTACCAGATGATTTTCTGTGAGGTCATGAGTTCAGCTGGCTAGCTACCTCTGACACCAATAGGAATGGCAGCTCATACCTCTCAATCTTGTGTAAAGAAAATGACGCAGCATTGTTTAAGAATGAATGAACAATTTGTTCTTGATGATGCTGTTGTGGATGAAAATAAAATGTTCTAATTTAGTCAAAGTTAAATTTGTTAGATTGTGATTTAAATCAACAAGGGGGAGTCAGCTGACTCATAGTGTGCCAGATGTTCTTGTATTGTTTGCCATTACCAGTTATTTTAGTGAAGCAATCCTTTTTTGCCTGTCTCCAAATATACTTGTTGTTTCTTGTCAGTAATATCTACTGTTCAAAAAAAGAAACGCATAGCTATCCGAGGGCGCATTTTTATGAGTTTGTAAGTAAAATTTGGTGCTAGGTTATATAAAAACCAGCCTCAAATGTTCTTTACAGTGTCAAATGCACACATTGACCTGAATTGCGTTCGTTTTTGTAATCGTTACAAGCAGTGGTCAATAGTGTTTATGACGCAATTTTTGACCACAGCTCATGTTGCGCGCACGTGAAAGCAACAAAATTTGGGGTGAACACTATTCACTGACTACGCAACTGAAACCCTATAAAAGGATAACGCTACACACACAAAAATTCAGTTCATTTTCAAGCACACATTTATGGCGTCTCTATCGATAAATTTAAGGAACATTGCTATTGGCCGACTGCATGCAGGCGAAAGTCAAAGTCAGGTTGCCAGGCATCTAAACGTGCATCAGAGTACCATCAGTCGACTTTAGCACCGGTTCCAAGCCACTGGCTCAGTTGAAGACCGGCATCGCAGTTGATGACCCAGAGTGACAACAGCAGTGGAGGATTGCTTTATTCGGCTTCATCACCTCAGAGACAGGTTTACAACAGCTTCCTCAAGATCAAACTGTCCGGAATAGACTGCATGACGCTGGACTTTGGGCACAACGACCTCACCGAGGACCTGTCCTTATGCGCCGCCATCGCCAAAATCGACTTCTTTGGGCCAACCAGCATCGTCCCTGGGCAGCTGACAATCAATGGAATCTTTCTTTTTGTTGCAGCGTCATGATAGACGGTGTAGGGTCTACCGTAGGCGAAATGAACGTTTTGCCCAAAATTGCGTTGATGAAGCTCCGCCGCACGGTGGTGGAGGTGCAATGGTGTGGGGAATGATCAGTTACAACGGAAGGAGTCAATTGGTGCACACTGAAGGAGGCTTGAATGCGCAACGATACGTCAATGAAACTCTTCGTCCCATGTCCTTCCACTTTTGGCTGCCCAAAGGATTGTAGTACAAACTGAATGATGGCAAGTCTTGTTTTGGAATCTTCTGTCATAATTCTACATGATGTTGGTTTCTATTCTAGCTGTGTCTCTCTTGACATCATAAAGACCTGTATCTAGATGGTTGTTATTGCCATGGCCTGAAAAACTATATTTTGCATTATTCATTATGCTTGTGTCCTGTACCATTCCAACTTACCTGTGTTAGCCCCTGTAGGCTTACTTTATACTTTATAGCTTCCCACTGCTTTGGTCACTTATGCTGTTTGTAAAATGTAGTTTAGTATGATCACATTCCATGTCTCTATTCTGGTTTTTACTTTTGTCATTAGAAGATTTATCAGCAGCCTAACTTCCAGTGTCTGGTTTTTACTTTTGGCATCAGAATATTTATCAGCAGCCTAACCTCCAGTGTCTGGTTTTTACTTTTGGCATTAGAAGATTTATCAGCAGCCTAACTTCCAGTGTCTGGTTTTTACTTTTGGCATTAGAAGATTTATCAGCAGCCTAACCTCCAGTATCTGGTTTTTACTTTTGGCATTAGAAGATTTATCAGCAGCCTAACCTCCAGTATCTGGTTTTTACTTTTGACATTAGAAGATTTATCAGCAGCCTAACCTCCAGTATCTGGTTTTCATCAGGCAGTGCCATGTTCCTCTCTGGTGAGGATTGTTCTGAACTCAGGTTGGTGGTTAATTGCGCTCCAGTTCCAGTTTGTGTAACAACATATTTGTTAGCTAGAATTGCAGGCCCTTGCCCAGCCTCATAATATGGAGGATCAGTTATGATCTCTTTGGTCTCTCATCCATGACTTCTTCAACTTTGCTGAATCTACCAGGAACATAATGATCCTACTGAAATATCTTATGTGAGGAATAAAGCAAACAAGCTGTGCCACCCATTCAAGGTGGAATAAGGAAGATAAGAATAGGCCTATTGTGTCAGTCTTGGCGTGTCATAAAAATCTACTATGGAAAATTGGGCTTGCATCAGTAAACCTGTTGCATAAAAATCTTGTTACAGAAACTAACTTCAGACAGAAATGAGGTCATGAATTATGTGGATGCAAGCCTTCACACAAAACTATGACTGTGATATGATGCTGAAAAGAAGCTGGATCTATGGTTTGCCATATGGAGATAACATGAATGATAATCAAAATTCACTGATATATCCGTAAATGGGTTCTTGCCCACAAAAGAATATCGCAGTGATAAGACTAAATCACCAATGTTTAAATGAAGGAAAGCACCAGATAATTACCACCAGTAGGAAACAGGTGCTCTACAGGTAAAAGGGGTGAAGACCTCAAAATGTGAGAAAGTCAAAAGAAATCATCATGGGCCGTCCATGTTTTTAACCCTCCAGTTTAGAAGAAATAAAGAGAGACTCTAAAATACACAGAGAAGAGAATGGGAGATAGAAATAAGACTAACAGTGAAAATTTGGAGAGATGTCAACAGGGAGCTGAAAGATGAAGAAGACCAATTATGAATTTTTTGTATTACAGCTGTAGGGGAAGATATGTTTTAAAAATGAAAATTAAAAAAAATCAATATTCCTAAATGACAAATAATGATAAAGAGATCTTGTCTGTCATGGAATATAATGGAGAACGTCTCAATTACAATCAATCAATCAATACCCTTTAGCTCCCCAAGGAGCACAGGCCTTCAACAAACACATGCCTAAACCTCCTGTCAGTGCCATCCGCTCAAGGTCTTTCCATGTTTTCCTCATCATTTTCACTTCTGTATCCAGTTCTCTTCTCCATGTGTTTTTGGTCTACATCTGCCTTACTTTCCCTGGGGATTCAAGAACAAGGACTGCCTTGTAATGCTATCAACAGCTTTCCTCAATGTGTGTCCTATCCATCGCCAGCGTCTTCTTCTCAACTCTTGTTCCACCGGCACTTGCCTGCATAAACTGCAATGTACTTTAAATACAACATCAATAATAGAATATTTTATTCATAAGAGATGACAAGGGATAGTTGAGTAATACAGCCAATTACGTACACCTTGAAATAAATAAAATAAAACTATGTGTTAATTAAATGAAGACAGAAAGTTTTTTTAACATGCAGCCCAGGGACACATCAGAAAAAAGACATCACAAGTGTAATTTATGTAGGACTCAGTTGAAAGGAAAGCCCAACCCAACAAGCTTCCTTTTGGCATTCCAGAAATGCTAGCATGCAGTTCCAAGTGAGAGAAAAATGGGAGGAAACAAAGAGAGACTGGAAATAGAATATTTGTCTATGTCACAAGTGCCCTGCCCTATGTGTGAACAGAGCTGATGATGATACAGCAAACACATTTACAACACTAGCGGAGGTCAACACATACATTAAACACTCCTGCCTCATCATAACTAGCACTAAAACTGACACAATAGTCACGATCATGTCTGCCATGAGCCACATACGGCAAAGATTGTCGCTGTGAATCCAATTGTCCTGGAAATTGAAGTCTACGAACAAGGGGACTACCAGACCCCCCATAAGCAGGTCCACAAGGCACAAGTTACAAACATGGAGGTTAAAGCTGACCTAGAAAGTTAGAGAGAAAAAAAACAAAATTACTTTTAATACATTTCAAGACTACCAGACCAAAAACAAAACATGTAATATGTAACAAAACATGTAATATGTAACAAAACACGTAATATGTAACAAAACATTTCTTCCTCTTCTTCCTCGTCCACCATCAGACTTCCACATTAATGACTCTAATAAAGGCAGTAGTCAGCTCAAGGTGCCTGACATCTCCAAACAGTTTTTTCATGGAGAGAAGTAGGTTGCTGCTATATTCTACTCTGTTCACTGCTGTATATTGGGCAGGACTGCAGCAGATGTTCACTGATAAGGGGCTGATGCCACAGATATCTGTTGCACCAATCCTGTACTAGTGGTATAGATGGCTCCTCAGTCTAACAAAACATTTAACATGTAACAACCCTACTGTTATGTTATATAGGACTGTGCAAGCATTTTACTGATCTAAGAGCAAAGCCAACGGTAAAAGTAGCCTGAAACAAGTAAAGCCAAAAAAAAAAAAAACAAGTTATATATGAATTACTGATTAATGATAACCGGCCATGCAGTTTTACTCTATGCAACAGAATGTATGTAACATTTATTTTCTGTATTTTTAGTGCACTTTAGTAACAATAATAAAACTGGATTCCTAAAATTTATTTTTTCCTTCACTTGTTTTATGGTTTTTAAGTCATAACTGAATAATAGTTTTTCTGAGAGGGAAAGTCATCTTTGAAAAAAATATAATTTGATAAGTTTAACTCATTCCCCCCCAGGCTGTTTTTGGGTTTTACCCAGGCCCGAAAATGGATGCAATTTTTTCAGACAGGTGGTGAGGTTTTAAAAATAGACAGTGGGCAAATACATAAGTTTGGTAGGTACTTGTGTTATACATTTAAATGTGTGAAATTGACTGGAGAATCTTATGAATTGCTTCATATAATTAATTAATATGAATAGGTGTGTGTTATATCTTGTGAAGTGCAGACTTGATTAAAAAAGTGTTAAAATTTTTTTTTTTAATTGTATACTTAAACTTAAATATTTCAGCTCCCAATTAATGTATAGCAATAAAATGTTCAGAATGTCAGTGCACATTTAGTTTGAAACATATCTAGAAACTTTTATCACTATCACTTCATAATTGTAATTTTTATGATTTTTTTCTCAAAACCACATATGTTTGTAAAAACAACCAGTCAAAATGTGTGCAATTTTTCTCTTCAGGTTATATTTTTAAAAATAGGTTGTAGATACACATTTTATTTAACTAGGTGTTTATGTTATATATTTAAATGTGTGAAATTGTCTGGAGAATCTTATGAATTGATTCATATAATTAACTGATATGAATAGGTGTGTGTTATGTCTTGTGAAGTGTAGACTTGATTTTAAAAATGTTTAAAAAATAAAATAAAATTGTATACTTAAACTTAAATATTTCAGCTCCCAATTAATGTATGGCAATAAAATATTAAAAATATCAGTGCACATTTAGTTTGAAACATATTTAAAAACTTTTATCACTATCACTTCATAGATGTAATTTTTATGATTTTTTTTCTCAAAACCACATATGTTTGTAAAAACAACCGCTCAAAATGTGTGCAATTTTTCTCTTCAGGTTATATTTAAAAAACAGGCAGTAGATACACATATTATTTAACTAGGTGTTTATGTTGTACATTTAAATGTGTGAAATTGACTGGAGAATCTTATGAATTGATTCATATAATTAACTGATATTAAAAGGTGTGTGTTATGTCTTGTGAAGTGAAGACTTGATTTTAAAAATATTTAAAAAATAAAATAAAATTGTATACTTAAACTTAAATATTTCAGCTCCCAATTAATATATGGCAATAAAATATTAAGAATATCAGTGCACATTTAGTTTGAAATATATCTAGAAACTTTTATCACTATCACTTCATAGATGTAATTTTTATGATTTTTTTTCTCAAAACCACATATGTTTGTAAAAACAACAGCTCAAAATGTGTGCAATTTTTCTCTTCAGGTTATATTTAAAAACAGGCAGTAGATACACATTTTATTTAACTAGGTGTTTATGTTATACATTTAAATGTGTGAAATTGACTGGAGAATCTTATGAATTGATTCATATAATTAATTGATATGAATAGGTGTGTTATGTCTTGATTTTAAAAATGTTTAAAAAATAAAATAAAATTGCATACTTAAACTTAAATATTTCAGCTCACAATTAATATATGGCAATAAAATATTAAGAATATCAGTGCACATTTAGTTTGAAACATATCTAGAAACTTTTATCACTATCACTTCATAGATGTAATTTTTATGATTTTTGTTCTCAAAACCACATATGTTTGTAAAAACAACCGCTCAAAATATGTGCAATTTTTCTCTTCAGGTTATATTTTAAAAACAGGCAGTAGATACACATTTTATTTAACTAGGTGTTGATGTTATACATCAACATGTGGGAAATTGGATGAAGAATCTTGTGAAATGCTGTAGATAATTATTTGATGTAGGAAAAGAGTCTGTCATGTTATGTGAAGTGTAGACCTAATAAAAAATAACTGGAAAAAAGATAAATAAACTGTACTCACATGTCAGCTCCAGTTTAATCCAAAGCAGAAAAATCTCAGAATATCAGTGCACATCCATTTTGAAACACAACACATTTTACCACAATCACTTCAAATATATAATTTATATGATTTTTTTCCTACACCACAAATTTCTGTAAATACCAAACAACTATGACTAATATTATTTACACCAACTATATTCTATTTTACATTTCCCAGAAGAATTTGCCACTATTCACATGCTTTTATGGTAGTCATAAAAACATTGTGGGTGTAGATGTAGCTGATCTGGACATCCAGTGCAATGATAATGAGAGCGCTGACATAATAACCAACTTTTTGATCCAGGAGATCACACCCATTCATTGAATTGTTGTATTTATCTATCATTTTTGGTTTGACAATGTGCTTCCACTTTGGCCCGAGAAGATACAAGGAAAACCTTGGATTATACTGCTTATATTGCCATCTACCTTTATACCCTATTACCATTTCATTCAAACTGAGACTTTGGAATGGGTAAAAGGCACTCTGAAATTTTTGCAACAACATGTTCATAAAAGGTTCAATCTTTTCTTTTCCTTGTGAATTTTCATCAGAGGCATGAAGCATTGTATGATATAATGCTTCAAATCTACTTCTTGAAAACATCTGAAGAAACCAAGGAGTATAAAATTCTGCAGATGTAGACCAGTAGTCTTTATCCTTCTCCTTTAGTGACTGAAAGTTTTGCTCTTTTTATACCAGCCCTACCTGATGCATGTTCAATCAGCTGATCGACATCGCCCTCAGAATGATCACTTTCATGAATATTCTGACACAAAGTCTTTACAATGTCTTCATTGGAATTACTAAACCTAACTTCTAAAATCAGTGTCGCTCGAGTTATCTTCTGTCCACTGAGAAATTAGCGTCGTGCTTGCTCAGCTGAAAGCAGATGTTTAGAAGAAGATTCTTGATCCATTTTGTATGTAAACAAAGGAATAGAAATGGATATAAAACACACAATTTTAGCTTCACAAATTTGTTTTTCGCTCACAAACGTCCATAAACATGTGCTGGATACAATGAAATGATTTAAAAACCAGCTAGTTGCTAGGTATTTATAACTTTTCGTTCAAACTCGACATATATCGCACTGGCGCGCCATGCGTCATTGGTCGGAACGGAAGTCCTATCTGGCGCAAGGCGCGCCACTGTGGACGGAAAGAGTTAAACACCAATTGTAAAGCTTACACAAAAGTTGGTCATCACTAGAACTGTCTCAAAAAAAAAAAAAACTCATTGCCCTAGCTGTTTGAAGATTAGGAATGTGACAAATATACAACGTTCAGATGATCTTAACGAAAAGCGGTTAAAAGGTCTCAACAAGTGCAGACATGTCAAATTGGATAGAAGATTGACGATGTATTTATCTTTGATTGCCCACTGATATAGTGTTAATATTCTTTCAGGCCTTGGTAACACTAATTTTACTTACTTATAATTTTTCTTGAGCCATGAAATGCTGTGCTGACATTTTTGTTCTTGAGCATATTGTGTTGCACTGGCTGATGTGAGCCCATCCTGATATTGGATTTCTGTAATATCATCTATTCATCTGCCTCGTGGTCTTTCTTGTGCTCTAAAACCAGATCTTCTACTGTTGTAGGTACCTTGTGGTAATTGATCAGACTTCATTCTTATAAGATGGCCACACAACTTTATTATATGTGTCTCTATGTATCCGATGCAGGATTTAGTTTCCACCATTTTTCTGATGTCATTATTTCTCATTTTGTCTCTCCTGACAAAAAGGGTTCATCTTTAGGATTTCATATTTCATGGTATGATTTTCCTCTCCTGTGCTCTGATCAGGTACCACATTGACTATGATAGCAAAGGGTTGGTAAGAATATGTGTAGTTTCCACACTGATATTTGGGTTTAAGTAGTGATGACAGTTGGTAAGTCACAGCACTGGCTTATAAGTTTAAAAATGAGTTTAGAAAAGAAAAGAAAAACGAATCACTTCAGATATGGCTTTAGAAATAAAAGATCTGAAAGACTAAAGATGCAGCCAACAATACAGCATTGGAAAGAAACATTGGTGTTCAGCAAAGAACATTCAAGACTGGGGAGGATGAAAGAGACTTAAAAATGTCTTACCGTTCTTCTGTGTTCACTTCTCATAATCGCCAAAATCAAAACGATATTGGAAAATAAGGTCCAAGATGCCAGAGCAATACCTCCAATAACTTGAGGAGTAAAGCCGCCACCATTGCTCATTGCTGGTGCTGAAGTGGTAGTTTCAATGGCATCAAGCGAGGCCATGTTCATAGGATTTTCCGCAATAACAGCTGCAGATTTAGGTGACGGTTATGGTGCTTGCTGCTGATGAAATCAAGTGTAGATAATGATGATTATTAATATATACTTTCACCTGAGGAGTTGACTCAAACTTCATCTACTTTAAACATTTGTAGTAGTTGTTGTTCCTGTTTATAGTGGTGACAGCGACAACTTTAACGATAGCATATGTGGAGTATTAATTTGAACAAACGCAGTAACATTTTTTAAAATAAACAAGACACACACATGCACATACACAAAACACATACACCAATACACACACACAAGAAAATAAACAATTTGCCTATTATATTTGATTGAATGTAATGACAAACCTGAATAATGAATGACTTAACAATTCAATATATGCTGAGTGTTTGCAAGCTTTCAATCATGAAAAGTTTCATCTATAAAATACAAAATGTCCTAAGACAAGATGAATGTTTGTAAGGCTGTGTAATTTGTTTCTCTGCTCATTATGTAATATAATAATGTCTGTACAGGTAAGTGTACCAGAGGAATGACAAATATAGATTGCTGGATCTATCACATTATTATTATTACTGACTGATGTGTAGACTAGCTGAGGTAAGTGTTAGCAAATGATAACTAAACTAACTTAGTTGTTATTTTAATACATCCAGTTCTGAAAACAGATTATCGCCATCATCAAACCAACTAAACAGACTGCCATCATCAAACCAACTAAACAGACTATCACCATCACTAACCCAACTGAACAGACTATCGCCATCATTAACCCAAGTGAACAGACTATTGCCATCATTAACCCAACTGAACAGACTATCGCCATCACTAATCAACTAAACAGACTATCGCCATCATCTAACCAACTAAACAGACTATCACTATCATCAAACCAACTAAACAGACTATCACCAAACCAACTAAACAGACTATCACCATCATCAAACCAACTAAACAGACTATCACCATCATCAAACCAACTAAACAGACTATCACCATCATCAAACCAATTAAACAGACTTTCACCATCATCAAACCCTCTAAACAGACTATCACCATCATCAAACCAACTAAACAGACTATAATCATCATTAAACCAACTAAACAGACTATCACCATCACCAAACCAACTAAACAGGCTATCACCATCATCAAACTCTCTAAACAGACTATCGCAGTCATCATACCCACTAAACAGATTATCACCATCATAAACCAACTAAACAGACTATCACTATCATCAAACCAACTAAACAGACTATCACCATCATCAAACCAACTAAACAGACTATCACCATCATCAAACCAACTAAACAGACTATAATCATCATTAAACCAACTGAACAGACTATCACCATCACCAAACCAACTAAACAGACTATCACCATCACCAAACAGACTATCACTATCATCAAACCAACTAAACAGACTATAATCATCATTAAACCAACTAAACAGACTATCACCATCATTAAACCCTCTAAACAGACTATTGCCATCATCAAACCCTCTAAACAGACTATTGCCATCATCAAACCCTCTAAAAAGACTATCACCATCATCAAACCAACTAAACAGACTATCACCATCACCAAACCAACTGAACAGACTATAATCATCATTAAACCAACTAAACAGACTATCACCATCACCAAACCAACTAAACAGGCTATTGTCATCATCAAACCAACTAAACAGACTATTGTCATCATCAAACCAACTAAACAGGCTTTCACTATCATCAAACCAACTAAACAAACTATCACTATCATCAAACCAACTAAACAGACTATCACCATCATCAAACCAACTAAACAGACTATGACTATCACCAAACCAACTAAACAGACTATCACCATCACCAAACAGACTATCACTATCATCAAACCAACTAAACAGACTATAATCATCATTAAACCAACTAAACAGACTGTCACCATCATTAAACCCTCTAAACAGACTATTGCCATCATCAAACCCTCTAAACAGACTATTGCCATCATCAAACCCTCTAAAAAGACTATCACCATCATCAAACCAACTAAACAGACTATCACCATCACCAAACCAACTGAACAGACTATAATCATCATTAAACCAACTAAACAGACTATCACCATCACCAAACCAACTAAATAGGCTATTGTCATCATCAAACCAACTAAACAGACTATTTTCATCATCAAACCAACTAAACAGGCTTTCACCATCATCAAACCAACTAAACAAACTATCACTATCATCAAACCAACTAAACAGACTATCACCATCATCAAACCAACTAAACAGACTATGACTATCACCAAACCAACTAAACAGACTATCACCATCATCAAACCAACTAAACAAACTATCGTCATCATTAACACAACTGAACAGACTATTGCCTTTCATTATCACTAAACAACCTAACAGACTATCGCCATCAACAAATCAACTTAACAGACTATCGCCATCATCAAACCAACTATACAGACTATCACTATCATTAAACCAACTAAACAGACTGTTGCAACCTCCGTTCTATGGGTTGTTAATGAGGCTAGCAAGATACTATTAGCTGTCACAGCTAACAAGGGTGTTGTCTGCTAAGGTCGGGCTTACAGTCTCTGGCCGACTTATATTTTGTAACGTGAAGACAAGTGTGGGCCATAAGGATAGGCCAATGGTAAAAGGCAATGTCAATGCAGCAACGACAGGATCATAAAGTTGACCAGCATGCAAGTCAAGCAGGCTGGACTCGTTGTTGAAGATAAATCTTTGACGAGACAATTTATTGGACGAAAAGACGTTAACATCATGGTTTTCATTGCAGGAAAATACATCATGGTTTCATTGTAGACAAATACATCATAGTTTCATTGTAGAAAATACATCATGGTTTCATTACAGAAGATACATCATGAACGATATGTCCTTGATTGACCATACCGATTACAATAATGATAAGGTCAAATGACTTGACCAAATTGCCTTCGTCGATGTTGAAGAATATATATATTATGTAGACATCTAATCTCACTCCTGATGTCAGAGGGAAGCACTAGCCATTGATCATGACAGATACAATGGAAGTCCTACCTTGACAAATAGGGCTCTATGTCTTGAGGCAAGAGACCTTGAAACGTGCCGTTTACTGGCAATAATTATTAATGTAAACGAATTCCTGGAACAATCCCTCAGGAATAAAACTCTTGAGTACTTCAATATAAGTATGGGTCTTCTCTTTACATTAGAGAAAGAACACCAGAAAATATGCGTCCATTAACGACGACCGAAATATTACAATGCCTCAAGGGTATGATTTGTATAGCAACAAATCGACACAACAAAAGTGCGTCATCTGCATTCAATGATGATGCAGAAAAGTACGCATAACTATTTAAACAATGTACATCTATATCAGATGCGCTTACATGTGCATCTATCAAAAATAGACTGGCATGTTAAAGTCTCACACACTTAACTCCCACGCGTAAAAAGGACTTAACACAGACTTTCGCCATCATCAAACCAACTAAACAGACTATCGCCATCGACAAGCCAACTAAACAGACTATCACCATCATCAAACCAATTAAACAGACTTTCACCATCTTCAAACCCTCTAAACAGACTATTGTAATATGAATACATTAAAGTACGAACCACACATTGTAATATAATGCGAATCTTGACATGTACGATATTCTGTAAATAAACATGGCTACGAACTGAACATGCTTATACTGAGTCCCTTCTGAAACATGTGTGTGCTTGTGTAGATGACGAGGTAATGCTTATATACATACATCATAACATTACATGGTGGCAGCGGTCGATACCGGACTGACGCAAAACAGCTACACGATAACACGTGAGTACAGTTTATTCGGCTAATTTTCGTCATCGAGGTCAACAATGGCAGATAAACATTACCGCAGCGCACCGCAAATGAGATTTGCCGGTCAAGATGATAAGAGTGAAGCTTTCTTGTTATGGCGCCAACGCATAGATCTATATTCCAAGACCACTGGTCTGGAAGGACAAACCCTAACTCCATATATCCTAGAAGCATTGGACGATGAAGGTTTGAAAATCTACAACAGTTTTGCTACCGCCATGCCGGTTGAGTCGGCAACCGACCCCGTAGCCATATTGGACGAATTTGAAAAGCGTCTGATCATAAAGCACACAAACTTTAGAGCGGCAAGATTAGAGCTTCACCACCTGCGACAGAAACGTGGTGAAAGCTTAGATGATTTCTTCACTCGCATCAAGGAGAAAACAAGTGTATGTAAATTTAACAAAGAAGAAGAAAAAGAGCGAATTATCGAACAGATCCTTCTCAGCACACCAATGCCAGAGTTCCAGAAATGGATACTGAGCCAGAGTGATACACTAAATTTACAACAACTTCTGGATGAAGGCAGGAAACACGAGGCACAAGCACTAAACATTAAACAAATTCAGCAAGGTACATTAGCAGCCCAGGTGGATGCAGTGAAAAGCTATAAACCTAGACACAACAAAGCAACTGGTTCGAAACAACAAGAAAAACACAACACAAGCAGAGGTGCTATGTGTAAATGTTAGTACAATTCCGAATACCAGGAATTAAAAGGCACAAAGAAAGATATATTCGGTTCAAGATAGACACAGGTGCCCAAGGTAACACTCTACCCTTAAGAATATTCAGACAGATCATGCCTGACAAGGTGGATGAGCAAGGATTTCCTACAAGGGATGTAAAACGTAGGAGTGGCAGGACAAAGCTAAGAGCTTACAATGGAACAAGTATAGACTGTTTTGGAGCAGTAACACTTGAGTGTTCATACAGAGGCTCAGAATGGACATTGTCAACATTTTACTTGGTAGATGTTGAAGGACCTGCAATTTTGGGTTTACCAATGTGCGAAAAGCTGAGTGTGGTAACTATTAACAACATTAAAGAGGATATAGGTCTTGCAGATGCTCTCAGCAGATTACCAAACCCCAACAAGACAGCAGATCTTACCCCAAACATCAAAGTTGATTTTGTCAAGTTTAGCGATAATCGGCTTGAACACATCAGAGAAGACACAATGAGAGATCCTATCCTTAACTCTCTCAAAGAACTGATATACCATGGATGGCCAAGCTCTATCAGGGAAGTTCCAACACACATCCGTCCATACTACTCGATGAGGGACGAGTTAAGCATCGAAGATGGTCTGATCCTTAAAGGAGATCGCATTGTTGTACCAGAAACACAACGCGATATCATCCTTAAACAGCTCCATAATAGTCACCTTGGTATTGTGAAGACACAACTGAGAGCAAAGAAAGATGTTTACTGGCCACAGATAAACAAGGACATAGAAACACTATGTAAAAACTGTTCAATTTGCCAAGAACATGCAAATAGGCAGTGCAGAGAACCTCTCATACCATCAGCCATACCATTGAGCCCTTGGAGCATTATAGGAACTGATATTTTCTCAATCGACAATAATGACTATCTTATTATTGCTGATTACTACAGCAAATTTCCCATCATTGAGAAACTTTCACAACCCTCACCATCAGCTGTTATTGCAGACATTACAAAGAAGTATTGCAGCATGTTTGGCATCCCAGATGAAATTAGATCAGACAACGGTCCACATTTCTCAGGTCAAGCATACAGAAACTTCACTAAGGACTGGAAGATCAAACACACAACATCATCACCTAGATACCCTAAATCTAATGGTTTCATTGAGAGACAGATACAAACTATCAAGTCAATCATGAAGAAAACAAGAACAGAGGATGTACACCTAGCACTTTTGAGATGGAGAACAACACCGGTAGACAGTAAGATCGACAGTCCAGCAGAACTTATGTTTGATAGAAGAATTAAAGACCTCCTACCATCTAAGGTCCACTTCCGTCCACAACATAGAGACAGCACATATGATCAACTTCAGCATCGTCAGCAAGTTCAGAAATCCAACTATGACAAATGTGCTAAAGACTTACCACCATTATATCCTGGTCAGCATGTGACTACCTACAACCACAACAATGACACATGGTCAAAAGCAACAATCATTTCCAGAAACCCTGAACCCAGGAGCTATACTTTAAGACCAGACAGCAGCAGCAACCTCCTGAGGCGAAACAGAGTGGACATAAGAGAAATCCCACAGAATACAACAGAACAGAGAATTCCCATGCTTTCAACAGACAATGCAGTAACTCCAGACTTTGGTGCCCCACAAAACCAACAAGCGCCAAGGCCGAAATCACAACCAACTCAAGCTAAACCAGGGACTTCCGCAGAACCACCAGCACTTTACACCACTCGTTCTGGCCGTACAGTGACACCTCCCAGCCGATACAGACAGTGACATATATATACTCACACTGAGCATTACACATACTTATCCTTTCTCACATGAAACATTTCGTTGGAAATGTTTACACACATTTTTTTTTCAAAAAAGGGGGGATGTAATATGAATACATTAAAGTACGAACCACACATTGTAATATAATGCGAATCTTGACATGTACGATATTCTGTAAATAAACATGGCTACGAACTGAACATGCTTATACTGAGTCCCTTCTGAAACATGTGTGTGCTTGTGTAGATGACGAGGTAATGCTTATATACATACATCATAACATTACAACTATCACCATTATCAAACCAACTAAACAGACTATAATCATCATTAAACCAACTAAACAGACTATCACCATCACCAAACCAACTAAACAGGCTATCACCATCATCAAACCCTCTAAACAGACTATCGCAGTCATCATACCCACTAAACAGATTATCACCATCATAAACCAACTAAACAGACTATCACTATCATGAAACCAACTAAACAGACTATCACCATCATCAAACCAACTAAACAGACTATCACCATCATCAAACCAACTAAACAGACTATAATCATCATTAAACCAACTGAACAGACTATCACCATCACCAAACCAACTAAACAGACTATCACCATCACCAAACCAACCAAACAGACTATCACTATCATCAAACCAACTAAACAGACTATAATCATCATTAAACCAACTAAACAGACTATCACCATCATTAAACCCTCTAAACAGACTATTGCCATCATCAAACCCTCTAAACAGACTATTGCCATCATCAAACCCTCTAAACAGACTATCACCATCACCAAACCAACTGAACAGACTATAATCATCATTAAATTAACTAAACAGACTATCACCATCACCAAACCAACTAAACAGGCTATTGTCATCATCAAACCAACTAAACAGACTATTGTCATCATCAAACCAACTAAACAGGCTTTCACCATCATCAAACCAACTAAACAAACTATCACTATCATCAAACCAACTAAACAGACTATCACCATCATCAAACCAACTAAACAGACTATGACTATCACCAAACCAACTAAACAGACTATCACCATCATCAAACCAACTAAACGGGACCCCAAGATGCAGCAATAGTGAATGCAGTCAGCGACTCATAGCTTGACTGCCTGTGTCAGGACCAGCGAACCAGAGCTGGTCAAGACCGTGCTCCACCTCCACGTGGTGGTCCTGGAAACAGTCTGCAGCAGTGCAGGCTGGCTGAGCGAGCATGGATCGAAATGGGAAGGCAAACCCGGTCCTTAAAAAATGCCGTGCAGAAGTCGGATGTGTCGACCGAAAGGTGCAGATATCACAGCTTAGGTGCAAACAGACACAACGCAACCACCGTCCTTTTCAGGACGAACGAAGAAGAAAAAGAAGAAACCAACTAAACAGACTATCACTATCATCAAACCAACTAAACAGTCTATCACTATCATCAAACCAACTAAACAGACTATGACTATCACCAAACCAACTAAACAGACTATGACTATCACCAAACCCACTAAACAGTCTGTGACTATCACCAAACCAACTAAACAGACTGTGACTATCACCAAACCAACTAAACAGACTATCATCATCATGAGACCCACCACAAACACCTTTCTGACACTCATGCTCCTTATGAAGCGTGAAGCCAATAATACAACTGGTCCTTGTCCAGGATGCCTGCACCTTAGCATGTTGCTAACCCCATGAAAATCTCACATTAGCTGCCTCTTACGACTTGCAAAAGGGAGCGGCCTTGTCTCGTCAAAGACTCCCTGAAACCCCACAAAGTTTATACAATAAACTTTGTTGTTTTCTTTGCTTCACAATATTGGGTTACAAGATCCAAATGTTTAACTGCCATGGTTACCAGCAAACAAGTGTATTTCTCATTTTCAAGAAAAGGGGGTAAGGGGGGGAGAAGGGGGTTGGGTTAAAAATTTCACATGTATTGCCACTTCAAATTTCATTCCTGTTCACTGTTGCAAACAATAATTGTGCAATAATTGTAAAACACGATACTTTAATGTGGGATGGGGGAGAAGAAGGTGAGGCAGAATTTTAAAATGGGACACTTGTAATTGTAGGAATACTGTTTTGTAGTAGCCTACTGAAAAAAATTAATAACAATAAAAATAGAAGAAAAACGCACCAGTATTTAAGTGCAGCCTAAAACCAAGCCTAGCCAAAAATGTCCCAAGAGGATGCCAAGCTCGCATGCAACAACTGCAAAAGTTGTGAGTAAACAACAGAATGAATGCCTGTTTGTCCTCAATGTTTTTTTGTCCGGTTTAAAGAACTCGAAGAGGGAATAGAAAGACGGAGAGTGGGGGAAAATGATTAAATAATCAGACATGCATAATTTGTGTTTTTAAAAAAATAAAAGATGGGTTGGTAAGAGTGAGAGAGAGAGAGATACGAGACAGTGCAGTTTCACACGAAAGCCTCACATCAATGAGACCTCTTAACAGACCTCTTATCTCCCCTCCACCTTTTTCTGTTTAGTAAAGGTAAAGGAACCCGTTACACGCCCATTGAGGCATATTGGGAATATGGTGTTAGGCCCATATTATCTTGACCGTCGGCACACTAGGGGTGATGTGGTCGGCATCACGCCGGCCGCCTTAACCTTCCCAGAGTTGCTCTGGTACCCATTTGGAGCTGGGTCGACCCAGGAGCCGTTTGTGGCCTAAAAAATTCCCGCCGGATCGAACCATAGACCACTGCGCTAGGAAGCCAGTGCACTAACCACTATGCTACCGCGGCTCCCTTTTTCTGTTTAGTACCAACCCTTAAATGAGCTGTAGGGCGATGATGACCCTTCCCTACACAAAGTGGCATCCCGCTTTTTTCTTCTTTAAAAAAAAAATAATAATAAATAAATACCCCTTCTGGGGCTCAAAGTGTGGTCTATTGACTTTATTGAGTTAAATGTGTAAATTATGTGTGATCCCGGCCCTGGCTAAGACACTTTGATCTTAGCCAAAAGGCCGAGAAGCGATTCAGCGCCATCTTCAAAACATCGCGTACTACAGGAAGTTGGTGTCTGTTGCGCTAAGACGAAGGAGACTTGATGTATGTCATGTTATTATGCGAGCATCCTGTTGTATCTGTGCACGGCAATGCAATGGTCGAGCACAGAATAAGTAGGGTAACCACGAATAAGATGACCAAATATTGTAAGGACTGAACCTAGAAGCTTTTGAATGGACAACATGAGACACTTGATACTGGAAATAGTGCATTTGTTTTTGTTTTTTTCCCTATTAGCTTTTTCTTGTTGGTTTACCACGCTCTCTCGCAGTGCCATGTGTGCTGTCAGTTATTTTTTTCCCCATAATTTACAACAATTCTTCTCGTCTACCACGATAATGACATCAAAGATCTACAAAGCCTACGAAATATCATCGTGTATTTTTTTTCCTCACGTATTTCAGGAATGTTAATATTAATCAGAACCGACGTTATTGCACTCCGGACAAACCCATAGGTGCTCAGCCCCCCTCAGCAAATGTCGAAGAGTAAGTATGAATGCTAATTGTTCCTGTTGCGCACTGGTTGTATACACGCCGGATGCGTCCTCTCATATGTCCATCCCTGCTGATCTTACGTTTGATGCCAGATTTCAGCAGTCTTAGCCTTGATGATTCATCGATTGTAGTGTCCTTCTCTAATTGGCGATCATGAATTGCCTTCAGTGTTTCTCTCTTATCCATGTTCAATTCACTTTCTATGGGTGCTCTTGAAGCTAGTCTGTCAGCTCTTTCATTCCCGCGTACCCCTGCATGACCAGGACACTAGATCCATATCAGTTCTTGAAGATTCGATGCTTCTATGGGGGTTTTCCTTTCATGTCGGAGCCATCCATTTTGGACCTTTCGAAGCATCTTCTTCTTCTTCTTCTCGTTCGCTGTTGTTTAGAAATGTCTACACAAGAAGTCCGGTTCTCTGGATGTATGTTGCTGTGGTTGAAAGTTCTTCAAGACTCCCAAACAGCTTTGTGTGGATGTGCGTCTCTGTGGGCCAATGTTCAGTTCGCAATTGACTAAGCATGTGGCAGTCTTGCAGGATGTGTTCGGCTGTCTGTGCTGCCTGTCCACACGTACATAGGGGTGATGGGACCAATCTCAGTCTGTATAAGTGACTGTTCAGTCTGTTGTGTCCTGTTCTCATACGGAACAGGATCACCTGTTTTGCTCGATCAAGATATTGATAGTTGTCTCTTTGTTGATCAATTTTCCTGATGGCCTTGATAAGGGTCTTCTTTTCCTGGAATGTGATTGTTTGTTCTTTTTGTTCCTGTGTTGCTCCCTCTTTTGCTAACATATCTGCTCTCTCATTTCCTGGTATGCCACAGTGTGATGGTATCCACTGTAGCACTACCCTTTCGAAGCATGAATTGTGAGTCTGATACAATAACTGCCTTTGTTAATAAAGTCTCAGACAGCCATCTTAAGGCAGCAGTAACTGCCTCTACCTCCATTCTCATGCTGGAGGTTGTTATCATGTAAGCCCCGCTATGTTCAGCGACGATTCTGCCCTTTACTCTAGCAGAGAAGCCCCACCCTGATTTATTACCACAGATTACAGACCCATCAGTGTACACAATGGCATCATCATCCCCAGCATAAACATTTATAAGCTGATCAATTTCCAGCTCTGTTCTCCCATTGGCCCAAGTTCTGCACTCTCTACCAAGGCTGATGATGAAATTCTGGTAGTTCATCCAGCTCTCATCTGACTTACTCCACTCGTCTCCCTTGAATATATTTTCAACGGTGGTCTTCTCTTCCTGCGCCATCCATGACATCCCCCTCTTTATATATACATCGTACGCAAATTTTCCAGCGTTACCCCCATGTTACTTTTATTGGTCTATAACTGCCCAGGTTGTCAGGGAGGAGGTGTGCGTTTCCAAGGTGGTTCATTAATTGTCTCGCCACTATCTTCTCAAGTAATTTGTCATAGACATTCTGCAATGTGATGATTCGATAGCTGCTAAGCACTGTGGGGTCTTTACCAGGTTTCTGAAGTGGCCATAGGTAGCTATGTAGCCAGTCTTCCGGCACCTCAGCATTCTGTATTCATAACCCTCCACTCCCAAAGGAGCATAGGCCTTCAACAAAACACATGCCAAGTCCTCCTGTCACGTGCTATCATCTCAAGTTCTTTCCACGTTCTCCTTATCATTTTCATCTGTTTCCAGCTCTCTTCTCCGTGTGCTTCTTGGTCTACCTCTGCCTCTCTTGCCCTGGGGGTTCCAGAACAAGGACTGCCTTGTAATGCTATCAACAGGTTTCCTCAGTGTGTGTCCTATCCATCGCCATCGTCTTCTTCTCATCTCTTGTTCCACTGGCACTTGTCTAGTTCTTGTCATCAGTTCCACGTTGGTAACCTTGTCATACCATTTTAATCCCTCTATTCTACGCAAGCACCCATTTATGAAAGTCTGTAGCTTTTTGGTTGTTGTCTTTGTTGTTCTCCATGTCTCAGAGCCATACAATAGGACTGACTTCAGATTTGAGTTTAAGATTCTTATTTTCGTGTTGGATCCGATTTCTCTTGATCTCCATATATTTCCCAATGCAATGAAAGCTCCTCTTGCTTTTTGTATTCTTATTTTGATATCACTGTCTGTCCCTCCAACTTTGTCTATATTGCTGCCAAGATATGTGTACGATTCTACATCTTGTATTGGTGCTTTTTCAAGTTCAACCCTGTTTTCATTACCTGCATTTAATCTCATTATCTTTGTCTATGGTTTGGCCATGTCTGCAGAATGGGAGAAGATCGGATACCACGACAAGCATGGGAAACAAAGAGCCAAGGAAATAGACCCCGAGGACGACCCAGAGTCCGCTGGGAGGACAACATTAGACAATCTTTGAAGGACCGAGGACTAGAATGGAACCAGGCCAGGAGGAAGACAGCCGATAGGATAGTCTGGCGCTCTCTCTTCCAAACCTCTACACCTCACGGTAGAAGGGGAACGACTAAGTAAGTAAGTAAGTATCTTTGTCTTTTCCCTGTGTATTTTTAGACCCAATTGCTGTGACCTATAATCGAGTGTTTTCAATTTGTCCTGCATCTGATTACGGTTATGGGACAGAAGAGCCAAGTCATCAGCAAAATCAAGATCATCCAACTGCTTAGTCAGAGTCCACTGGATTCCATTTCTGTTGTGTGTTGTTGATGTTCTCATAACCCAGTCTATTGCTAGTAAGAAAAGACATGGAGACACGAGGCATCCCTGTCGCACTCCTGTTCTTATCCCAAATGGTTCTGTAAGCTGTCCTTCATGAAGAACTCTGCATGTCATGCCTTCATATGTTTTCTTTATTAAATTAATGATCTTCAGGGGAACTCCATAATGCCTCATCAATTTCCAAAGTGATTTTCTGTCTACACTGTCAAATGCCTTTTCGTAGTCCACAAATCCGATGTATAGTGGTGAATTCCATTCCAGACTTTGTTCAACTATTATTCTCAAAGTGGCTATCTGGTCTGTACAGGATCTGTTTTGTCGAAAACCTGCTTGTTCATCTCTCAGCTTCTTGTCTCTGGACTATTTTAATCTCAGCATTCTGTATATTGGTGTTGAAATCCATCACTACATCCATAATGCCTCTGTCATCAAGCTCTTTGATGTGTTGATACTGTACACATCAGAACCCGGAGCAGTGTTTCTACTTGTTTTTTAAAGAATACATAACGTCCTCGTCAGATATGAGGTCGAAATGTATCTGACCTCTTATGCCATTTTCCAGTACACGATTCTTAATCTCTTGACGGGCAGCTTTATCACCTTTATCTGTCTGAGTGATATACCGACTGAGTAATGCACGTCCTTTCTCTTCATCGGTCTTCAGACTTATTCCCACGGAGCTCAGAATATTAGGTATGGATTGGCTCATATTGTTCCTATTCATTCGTCAATGTAAGGACTAGAATTTCTGTAAGGTCTTTTCCGTGCCCACCAGTGTCACGAAGGCTTCCCACATTTGGTCCTTGGCTTCCCTTGCGACGCTCTTGAACCTATTGATGGCTTTCTGTTTTTTTCTCCTTTATCTCTTAAGCCCCTCCGTTATTCATTGTACTTGGTTGGGTGAAAGGTGTTCTAAGTGTCTTTTTCCTGGCATTTTGATGCAATATATGTAGAGGGCTATTACAGTCATGTGAGCCTGCAGGGTACTTAGAAGTGTGTTTAGGCCTCCTGTGTCTGGTTGCCCTCCCCTTTGCAATGAGGACCACACAAGGTAGATGATCACGTTCCTGTGCTCCTAGTACATTCCAACATGCAATGGTTGCGGCAGCATTAGAAATCAATGCCAGATCTTTGACGCCGTCAGTGTCCCCAGGTTTAGTTGCCAGACTTGTCGGGCGTCCATCATTCAAGATGGTTAAGTTTGTGTTCATTAATGCCCGACTCAAGACCATACCCTGTCTATTGTCCGTGATGTTACTCCACTTCTTAGACCTGGCACTGAAATCACTAGCAATTAAACATCTATTGTTAGGTTCATCGGACAAATCTATCAGGAAATCCCAACTACCCTCTTCAGGAAGATGGTCTACATGAGCATACAAATTGTAGACTCGACATTCCTGATTGCTTATATTCACCGCAATTCTGTATCCTCGCTATTGTGGGAACTTGTATCCAGCCATGTGTGAGGGAGTTCATGTTTGACATACATAGCTTGCCCTCGTCTGCCAGGCCCACACGGATTACTATAAAATGTGTATCCTGGACAATTAATATTGCTAGTCACTTTTAAATTTGTCTCCTGAATCATGAGGATGTCAAAATCATAGATGATTATCTGTATAACTGCTGCCCATTGATTGGCACTTCGACAATTCCTGTATCCTGTACGCAAATATTTCAGTGACAGCCTATCCGATTTCTTTCTGAATTTTCTCTTGCCAGCTCGTCGTTTTCTCTCTCTTGTCCTCTCTCCGCTACCTCTCCTTCTGCATTCATACTTTTTCGTTTTATTTGCCTAAGGTATCGTCGGCAGAGCACGATCTCCGTAGCTCCCGCGATGATTCTTGTTTGAAAGATAATTCATGGTAGCATTGCAATAGATGGTGGAAATATTCGGTCACCCTGGAAGAGCCACCATACCAGGGAAGAGGCAAGGGATGTCCCTTAGGGAGTCCATCTGCTTGGTGCCGCCCCGCTCGCCCTCCAGACTGCCAGTGTTTATGGCTGTTCACTAAACAGTTATGCAGTCCCTAGGCACACTGGATCACCTTAGACTTGGGGTCATTCTTTATGACAAAGATCTAAAAGTGTGCTTCAAACGTGTCATTCTTGCTTCAAACATGGCAACAGACGACATTACGAACGCCTCAAGATGGCGGCGTAAATATGGGCGTTACGAATTTCCACCTTTTTTCCATGCATTTCAGCAAGTATTCAGTATATTTAACACAACATATTCTTTTAACTACCTCCGCGATTTTGGGTGTGAAAAGAATGCCCGTCATCGACTTGGTAACCACGTACGTTGCCATGTTGTTAACCTGCCTATTCACATCTCTACCACTTCTTCTTCCGATACACCGTAAAAGTAACATGCGATAGGCACTGGGAATTAGAAACACAGATCAACTTTTTAAAAAAAAACAAAGTATCCCGTTCAACCCTTGATGGGTTATAATTAGGACATATAGTGTAATTAATTCAAGACAATAAAATCAGATTTCCGATATCCAAATATAGTATCTACTTCTGCCTTCCACTCAGTCCAAATATAGTAAACAAATATAGTAAATCAAAACCAAAATTGTGTGAATCAATTAGTGTGTACAGACCAACCAAACGGCCCATCGCTCGGTGCTAAAATGGTCGCTAACTCGAAAAGTACGCGCGTTTGTTAAAAAAGCAAAAAAAAAAAAAAAGAGCTTGCGCGAGACGAAACTTAGCTTCCTTGTCGTGCGAAAAGCGCCAACAGCGCCCCCCCCCCCCCCCCCCCCCCCCCCCCCCACACAAAAAAAAAAAAACAACAAAACAAACAAACGGAACCCTGGTCCTCCTTGTGACAGTCATGTATAAATACCATCTGGAGCTGCTGGGTTTTCAATCCTCTGGTTATATTTTATTGTCTAATTGTTGTGTTTGATTGTCGATTGACGATACTGCTTGTTGTAATAAATTTGTTCTCTTGTGTTAGCACTGTTTGTTGATACAAACGTCTTCTCGCGTCCCATCACTGCTTGTTGTTACACATGTGTTCTCTCCTGATAGCACTTCTGTCTCTCACGTGGTAGAACTGTTTGTTGTTACACATTAGTTCTCTCGTTAACAACGTTAACACTGCTTGTTGTTACAAATGTCTTCTGAGTGTTAAACTGTTTGTTTTTATAACTGTGTTCTCTCACTAACGTTAACACGGTTTGTTGTTACCATTATTGGCAGATCGGGGGGTGGGGGGGGAGTATTGCCCCCTCCCTTGGGACTTTAAAATCCTTAATTTCAAATAAACCGCTCCAGTATCCCCCTCCCCCCCCCCCCCCCCCCCCGAGACTTAAATGAAATAATCGTTAGGTCGGACGAATTAAAACATGTCTGGTACTGGACAATAGTAAGTACTAGAGCTCCTCTATATATATCAGAGTTGCGCGAATTAAAATTTGTCCGCCATTTTCGGCTGCACCCGTATTGCAGGAAAATGGACCCAATCGCGAGTTTCAGATCCAATTTGCATTTTCGTTTAGGTTAACTAATAATTTGACATATAATTAGATCCAAATACAGTAGCACATATTTGTACTATTCTTTGTATTGAAAAATAAATGTAAAAACAACTAACAAAACAAACAGAAGAAAACTAGTTTACTTACCGGTTTGTTGAACAGAATCAGTAGCGTGAATTTTTAACACATACTCCGTTGAATTTTATATTCCCTTAGAATTCCACTATTTAGCAACATATATTCCGTTAGAATTGCAACACTTAGCAAAACATACTCCCTTCGAATTGAACTATTTACCTAGTTTGAAATGTGGAAACTGGTGAATGACTGTTGTAGACACTGACAGTTTTACTAGATCCAGATGATCACACCATTTTTTTTTTCATAAAAAATGCGACAATGTACAGAAAGTTTTAACAAAATCACATTACATATTTTGGACCAGAGATTTCATGCAATTGCTTTTATTGCTCATTGATGCTCCAGCATTCTGTTTAAGACCATTGTTTTTATTTCTGCAGTAAATGTGAATTCTGACACTGATATGCTTTGCTAACAATTTTTGTTTAATATCATGGCAGTTGCTCAGTCTGCATTCAGCTGTTTCATGTAATGCCATATCCAAAAGTAAAGTTGCAATGTTTTTCATGGTTGCAAAGCTATGCTCATGCTGACGGATCAGTTGTTCAGTTCTTAACATCGGATTTACTACTGTGTCACTGGCATAAACAAGTGAGCCTGGAATATACTCTTTATGTTCTGTTAGTCGTGAAATGTCAGTAATTTTTGCACACTGAGGGGCAGTGACAGCTGCAATGCAGATACGACAGGCAGTATATTGCTTTAATACACTGTTCACACAGTAGCCACTTAAATAATGAATTGCATGGACCTCAGCTGTGCTTTCTATTTCTATTTCTACATCTGACAAATCAACATGCTGCTCGGTGTGTGTAACTATTGTTGTATTCATATCAGTACAATCAAGCAAAAAGTCATTATCATCTTCGTCGTAACTACTTCCACGTGTAGTCATGAGGAATTGTGACAAGCAGATAGTTCTCAATCTATGTTTGAATTCAAGAGGAGTTGGCACTGCATTATTTAATCTTATGGAGCAGAAAAAATTTTCTAGGAAGTCTTGACTCACACATGTTGGCAGCAAGAAACTGAAATTTCCACTCAGCATGTCCTCTGCAAGATCAAGCACAGATGTGGTGGACAAAAGGATGCCTGTCTGAAATGGTTTCCATGCTCCCTGCTTTCCAACTGAAAGCGTTGTAAACATTCGAATCACAAGTCGTAACATTTCAACAGCATTTGCATACCTATCTGGAAGCTGCTTAGTCAGAGCCATGACACGACTGCGACTTGACATTATTATTCACAGTTGTCAGATTATTCACAGGTCTGCCCTCCTTTTCTACCATGTAGTGGATCCCTGCACTGACAGATATACTGAAAAAGTGAAGTGCCCGTGACACCTTCATCTTATCAAAATGCCCAGGGCAGAGTATGTCATCAGTAAGGTGTGGAGCTAGTTTCAGGGTGCTGTTCCTTTTTAAGTCAGCCAGTTCCCTAACAGGCAGAATATCTGCAATGTTAGAAGGAGCATTTAACAATACACACATCTCCTCAGATAATCTGAAATCATTGCCAGAGATAAATGCAGACTTAACATTTTTGATCAAATGAGGTGTGTCAGCTAGGAAATATAGCCCCTTGTTTGTTGCTCTGGATGTGCAATTTTGTTCCGAATTTTGTTTCTGGAAGCACAAACACCTAAAGCTGGCCCACACAGCTCTGTTTGCACTTCCCATGTCACTTGTGACAGTTACCACATGCAGACCAATTGCAGCAGCTTCATGTATTATTTCCAGAATAATGGGTTTGTAAACATGGCCTTTAGTTGACCTTTCTGAGTAATAAAAAGCAACAATTTGCTCCCATCTGCTGGATAGCCCACTTAGTATGAATACTAGTGCATTTGTCGCAATGCCCTGATGTTCAGGTACATTGACATGACCAAGAATTTCTCCTGTTTTTGCATCATATTCAATAGCAGATTTAATTGACATTTCATCTAATGTCAAGCAGCATAGCTGTTCTACTCGTAACATGTTTACAACGTTTCTTCTTCTTCGTTCACCCTCAGATGTCAACTTGAATAAGTTCAAAGAAAGCGGTGGTGTTTACAACGTTTAATTTCATGTAATCAAACATCTGATTGAGTATTCCCCCAGAAAATTGAATGTGCTGTATTCGTTGCTGCAGAGTACGTATAGCAGGCAGTGGGTAATGCTGATTTAACAACATATTATAACCTGTTGCTCCACGTGCAAATCGAATTTGCATTGCTTTCTTTACAGTCTTACTGCCCCATTTTACTCCTCTTGAAGACCTACAATTGAGGACCTGATCCTCAGATAGCATGTTTAATCTTTTATCTGTCTGGCATGACAATTTTTTCTTGATTCTATTGTTCTGCCTCTTCTATGTAGCTAAACTTGCTGCAAGTTTACTGATTTTTTTTCTAAATGTCTTAATCAATGTTTCCTTAGCAACACAGCCGGCACAGTTATCTTTAATAACTTCTGTTTGCATGCTATTTTCCGATGCTGAAGAGTGCGTGTGGTTGTCAGTAACACTATCTGTTCCTACATTGTCTTCAATAGAACTGTCAGTTGCTGAATTTTTCTTCTTGTTGTAAGTGTGATCATGGTTTAGGCCTAGCGCTGCAGTGTGTCCTACAACAACATCCCTTATCTTAAGTAATCTTCTGTGCTGATCGGGTGCACGGTGTAAAAATTTGGTAGGTACTGCATTCCATCTAAGTTTCTTCTTCCCATCCAGTCGCTTCAATTCAAACTCAGTCGTCTCGAAGTGTTGTTCACACAGCCTTGCATTAATAGAAGCTTTCCAATGTTTTCTACTCACTTTGTATTCCCAGATCGATCCAAGTTTCTTGTCTGCTGGAAACGAGAAAAATCTGTATCCTCTGCTAGAGCTATTGCTACAGCCAAAAGCTGAACAATTAGGCATCTTACTCGATGCTTATTCTAGCTACTAGCCCTTTTAGGCTAAATCCAGCCAAAAATGGCGTCCAGGTCGTTCAGCCTCGTTTTCGATTCTGACATAGTTCGCGCAACTCTTATAAGTAGAGGAGCTCTAGTAAGTGCCCTAAAGGTTACGAACGTAGTTTGAAAGTAATTCTACGAAGCGGAACAATGATAGACAATAAAGGGAACCGCCATATAACAATGAAACAAAAAGGCGGCGCCAGGCAGGCGAAACAAGGGAACTTCAGTCGAGCCGCAAAAACAGAGGACTTTGTGACAACAAGCGGATAATTTCTATATCGGGCGAAAAATCACAAATAAAAAATGTTATGCTATAATATAAAATATGTATGCATATTTATCAAAGTTTGTCTCTTTGTAGTTGTACCTTACTTTTATGTCATTATGTTATAATTAGTTATATTTTTACAAATAAAAATGAATATTTTTGCGTTACTACATAACAACATTATCAAGTTGTCACATTTTTTTTCTAAATTCGTTATTTTGTTTCTCAATTGTCAAAAAATATGTGTAAATAAGGAGCGTAAGGGGGAAGGGGGGGGGGGGGGGGGCTGATGTATTGCCCTTCCCTTGGACAATTCCTAGATTCGCCAGTGGTTGTTACTGTGACAGCGCCATTTTCTCATCGCCATTTTGTCTGTCGTTCTCAGCGCCATCTTGTCATCACGATTGTCCCCGTGGTTCAGTGCCTTTCTACCACAACATCATCAAGAGGAAGATATATTACTAGGCCACAATAAAGCCTAGAAATAGTTGTGTGTTGTATTTATGTTTTTGCTCTTTCTAGAGCATCTAATGCGAGTTTTATTTAAGTGGTCCAGTTACTACGCGGCGCGCACTAAGTTGGGTGATTAGGCTTAGCGGCTTATATAAAGAAGTGCCTGGCCAGCAGAGGCCTCTTTCTTCGTCAGACACCCAGAGTAAGAAACCAGAGTCGATCTGTAGATGCCTTGAACACGTGAGTTAATTTAGATTAGCTTTAGTGATCTAGTTTTATTATTAGTATTCAGCGTGTCTGTTCTAATGTTTAATGAAATAGATAAAAAGATGTGTTTCATGAGGAGATTTCTTTTTAGGACATTATATTTAGTTCTGAAATGATAGATGAGTGAAAATATGTGTGGATAGATTTTACTGGTGTTAAGTCCAGATTGCGGCTGTAAGAGTTTAGTAGCAATTATTTCATTCATCAGACCGGGCAAGAAAGGCAAATATAGAATGAAAGTATTTCATACATGGAACTGGACAGAGATGTTATCTGGGACTGTAATTTAGATAATATTAACTTGTTGGCAAGATGGCAACCGGGGGGGGGGCCACGTGTTGATGACTGCATAAAGAAGGCGCCAGTGAGTCTGCGTTAACACTCTTAGTTATCATGTGTTATAAGCCTAGTAATGTTACGTTATTTTATATTGTGTGAATTGACACGTGGGTGATTATATTGTGTGAATTGACACGTGAGTGAAGGCAGGTTAATGTAATTTTCTTCAGTAATGGAAGAGATAGTTTAGGTTAAAATGTATTTCACGATAATTGATAATTCTACTGTATATATTTAATGGGTTACTTTGAGATTAGTTTAATTACATCTGTTGTGTACACAGTTTTGTAGTGCTAAAGTTCCCTTTGAGAAGATGAATCTAGCTTTAGGTATTTAGATTTCTGGTGAGCGCAGTGCCACTCCTTTGGGCGTCAGGCACGTTGAAACATGTGTTTCTCTGTTTGCTCCTTGCGGAGCATGGAAACACCAATGCAACTGATGTCCAACAGAAGCCTGCACGAAGCATTTATATGCTATGGTAGTGGTTTGTTTCTGTAGCAATGTGTTTTATATGATGAGTTTCCAATCTCATCAGTCGGCATATACGACATGCTTCAGAGTGCAGGGATGAATATTAAGATGGATCAGTAGTGAGGTGGTGGTTTATGCTCATTATTGAGAGTATTCGTTGTATATTATTCTATGTCCATTTTATTATTATTTAATTACTGTTTTGTGTAGAATGGTTTGTGAGAGCACGTGGGCTCACTTGGAGATATATATTTCTCTTCTCGCTCCTGTGGTGAATTAGTTGTTAGTATTGGTTTCAATATTATATTAATGGTATCTGGTGTGAGGTCAGCTATGCAAGTCCCTGAGGTTTATTAAATATAAATAAGTTTACAGGGTACCTGTCTGCTTCCACCACGACCTCACCCGATTATACATCTTCCCCTACTGAAGTGTATTGGTGTGTGTATGTTGTCTAGCAAGTGTCTAGGGTATATGCAATGTGATGAAATGTATGAACAAGACAACAATTACACCTATTACTAATAAACAATGATTAAACAAGTCACTGAGTAAAGTTTGGAATGTAACTTATTTTTTTATAATTTATTTTCCTGTATCTAGTTATTCTTCTGACACAGGAATAATCAACTCAATATGATAATGAAATTATTTACAACCAATTATTTTACAACTGTCATTGAGTCTGTTTTATCCCACAATTATTTATATGTTTCAAGCTGGAAAAATGTCAAGTATTTCTTGCTCCTAGAAAAGGGTACAAGTTTATTGAACGTTTTTGTTCCTCACTGTCTGATACCCTATCTTATGGGAAAACTGAGAGAGTGGAGTGTTTGTGATATCAATTTCCCAGACAATTCTTATCTGAGGTCTCTGGAACCAGGCTGTTTGAAGTATGTATAAAACGCCAGTCTCCACTGCCAAGACACGATTCTGCTTCTATAGGTAAATCACTGTGTAGACACTCAGTATTTAGGCCTCACTGCAGAACTTAAGGACAGGTGTTAGGTCACCTGGGCTCACTTTCACTCGTAGATGAAACTCTGGAACAATACAAATGTGTCCCACTCAGCATCTAATAATCTCTCTCTTTCATTATTCTAACATGGCAATATCATCAGACATCAGTATGGTAACTAAACAATTAGTTAACGTTCTCAATTTGGTTGGTACCCCCTTCTGGATAAATAACTTTCAAACCACCGTTTGACATTTTCCTTGATAAAGGAAACATTTTACATTAATACTATCAAGTCATGTACAATCACGGTGACTTGCTGAAGAAGACGGCCAGTGATCTTCCTGGTCTTATGTCATAACACAACATTTTTCTTTTCATCATAAATATTTAATTTTCTTTTCTCCCCATATGGCCGAAAGCCTGTCTGGCTTTTCTATACCAGGTTAATACAGTTCCTAACAACGCTGTGAAACAACACAGAGTGATGTTGCCTTCCCTCCAGATAAATGTTTCCCCTTTAAGGTTCATACAAATTCAATAATGCATACATAATAATGATAAAAATGACAATATAAATGTTAATATAAAGGTTTCAATATTTACCGCAATCAAAGAAATCTACACACTAAACAGTTGAATATTGCGGTATATGGCATAATCCAAATCGCTGCTTGTGCAGAATTAGCAACCAAGACAGTACTCTTGCCTTGTCTATAACAACTTATTTAGTGTATAAATTTTAGTTAACAAGTGGCCCCGAATACCAACTACTAATTGGTTTTATACAACCGTTTAGTCTAGTACACTACAGCCAATCATAGACTGTTTAATGAATAGCGTTCCTTTTCAAATAAAACTGACCTCAAATATTCAAATTAAGGACTCCTTCCCCTCTCCTATTTAATTCAGTACGGCATTTTCAAAAACAAATAGGACGTTAACCTTAATTTTTTTCCTTTTATTTTAAACTACCTTATCGGACGTTAACCTTACGGCGCCACGTCACATTGCGTGTGTGTATATATATATATCGTCTGCTAAAACCAGCGTGTGAATATATGTCCAGAACGCGGGTCGAGAAAAAGGGGGTCTTTCGAACGCCCGTCATGGTATTAATGTTAAACCGCGGCAAATCGTTTAGGCCCTTACTTCGGTATGCAAATTGAACGTGCTGTGGAATTTAGCGTTTGTTCACACAGATTTCACTACACACCTCCTTTCCTAAAACATGCATTCACTGCAAGTTATTATCTGTGAGACAATTAGCGTAACCAAAGTACTATTCCCTAGGCTTTTCCTGCCCTTGTATTTTCATGGATTTCTGCAGTGGGGTCATTCAAAGTAAGCACAACTCAAGAAAGCTGCCTCAGACCTCTGCAATCCAAGAATCTATTTCAGTTATGTTACTGAACAGCTGCAAGTGTTACTGCTTGTCTTAATGCTGCTTAGCAATCAGTATTCACCATTTCTCTTCTCTGAGTCTGCTCAACGACATGTCTCGAGAATATTAGATGTTCCTCAAATTGTACGTTATGAGGAGTTGATCTATATGGTGATATCTGAGTTGTGTAGGGGATCCAATAATTTCCTGATCAGCCTTAATAAACACTCGGACTATCCTCAATTCAAAAAGGCAACAATGGAGGCACTCTGCTCCTCCGAAATGTTCACAGCCAACAATTGGTCTGATCTCAGGCTTGATTGAATGTGGAAACACCCTTCTAATAATATTCTATATTGTGCCACTCAAATGGAGGCCATATTCACCAACTATATTCTCCGCCTACCGACAATTTGGTGAAATAAGATAATATGTGGGGAAATGAGTTTCTGCATCAGAAATCAATTCTCCCTTATCTTTGCTATAATATGTGTGGGTGATCTCCATCCAGGGTCCGATCAATACTTCCCCTTCGACGGTGTAGGGTCGGGTGACTACCAATGTCACCAGTGCCCTTTTCATGCTAAATTAATAGCCATATTGTGAAGCGCTGTGAGCATTTTCCGGATTGCTCACTCGTCCACTCCCCACTTTTCTTCTAACATTTTGTTTCGGGTTCAAATCTGGCGGATTATCTTCAATATTGATTTCAGCCAGTTCCTTAACTGCGGCTTCAAACCGAGCCTGGGTTGACTGGTCTGAGTTTCTATTTTCTCTGGATGCCCTTCTCAGAGTTGCTAATCTAAATATTTTCGGTGAAAACTGTTGGTGGGAAGGTGGATACCTATCCTCTATGTCAACCTTATTATTTTCCTTGTTATTTTTAGGCCCATATGTTTCAGAATGCTTGGCTGGCATCTGATTATAATTTTCCCAACTTGGGGAATGTACCTTGCTACATTTTTCACAGGCCCCCACAAATTGTGCAATATCAGCAGCTACTTGGGGCCAGAAATATTTTTCCGATGTCCTTTGACGTGTGGTTCCATTCCTCTGGTGTCCACCGTCGGGTACAACATGAGCTTGTGCCATCACTTTTTCCCTGTAGGGAATTGGCAATACCAACTGTCCCTGTTCTTTGGATCCTGCTCTAGCTTTCCTGAAGAGCAGTCCCTCCTTCAAATAAAATTGTCCTTTCTTAGGGTGTTCATGGCTTGTTGGCAATTTGTCAAAGCAAGGTTTTAATGTTTTATCCTTTGCCTGGGCCTTTCTCATCTGCTTATGAGAATAAACTAGTGGTGGTTCCTCCTCCGTTCTACTAGGGGTCGACCTAACCTGAAGCGTGGCCATTACCACAGGTTTTACCGGGCTTCCTAGAAAAACATATTTACTTCCTAACACCAGCGGGTAATTAAGGTCGTCACACACGGCTGCTCTGATCACTCCTTCCACGTACCTTGTCTCTACATTGATCTTGGCTACTGGAAGTGTCATGGTGTCTATTCCCTTTACGGCCCCTTGTAGCTCCACTTTCTCTGTGGTATACTGTTCAGGGTGCACTAGGGTTGCACTCACAACTGAGTCATATTCTAAACCTGAATCGTAAAGGCACCTAACATTGGCACCATTACATGTCACTTCTTCACAGATGGGGGGATGTTGAAGATTAATATGATTCTCTGTCAATTTCTTCCTCCCCTTGTCCACTGTTATCATGCATGCCACGTGATATGGAGGAACTTTCTTACCACAGTCAATAGTATTATGATTATTCATCCTACAAACTTTACAATATTTCCCTTCTGGTTTGTAGGGTCTCCTTTCTCTGAAATGCGAGTTTCTATCTCGTTGGTCAAACTTGGCTTTATCATAATAGGCTTTACCCTTATTAAACTTATCTCTGTGTTCATAGGTAGGTTGGTTTTGGTTTGGTGGAGCTTTATCATGGTCTATAGGCTTCTTCTTTAAACTTGCTATCTCAGACTGGGCTGCCTGATATCTCTCAGCCACATTTAAGATCTCCCCCAGCCTCTCAGCACCCTGTTCCGTGAGAAATTTTCTCAGGTCTGGAGCCATGGACTCTCTTAACTGCTCAGTCATAATCATTTCCTTTAAATCTTGGGTTTTCCCCAGATCAGTCCATTTCTCCAGGTATGTCTCCAGGCGAGCAGAGAACTGGTGGTAAGTCTCTCCAGTCAACAGTTTTGCATCCCTAAATTTCTTTCTGTAAAATTCACTGTTTTTCTCATATCTAACTAGAAGAGCTTGCTTAAGAATGTCGTAGTCATCTTGATCATCCTTGCTCAGTTTGGCGAAGACCTCATAAGAGGTTCCCCTAAGCCCCTGAGATACCTTCATACTCCATCTCTCTTTCTCTAGTCCATACATAGTAGCTAACCTTTCAAATCTAGATAAAAATGACTCAATATCATCATCTTTTTCTACAAATGGGTCCAACTGGAACCCCATGGCTGAGGTTGAGGCAACCTGGCCTGCAGCAGAGTCGGAGGTGGATGAGCTACTTCCATTATCAGGAGCATGGCCTTGTAACTCCAACTCCCTTAGTCGTAGTTCATGTTCCCTTTGGAGTCTTTTATCTTCTCTCTCAGCCTCAAGTCTCCTTTCTTCTAACTGCAGCCTCTTGATCTCAGCCTCCCTATCAGCCTCTAATTTCTTAAGCTCCCTAGCATCCTCTAACATAATTCTCTTCTCCTCAGCTAATCTCTTATCTTCCCTTTCCATATACTTATCGCACTCTGATGTCACATACTGAATCAGAGCTTGCCCATCTAAATTCATTTCCTTTGCAGTCTGCACAGCAGCAGATCTGTATTTAGCCATATCCGCCATTTTATAGTTAACAATATGAAATACTATCCACTACCTTAACTAATTAATCAACTCTAAACACAAGACAAAGGGCAATGATATCTCAAACCACTCTCAGATTATTTTTACTATTATATTTTACAAATACTGGGACTAGTGACTCACTTAATGTAGGGTACTAAGAACCTTTTAATCCCGGACGAGCCCCCAATTAATGTGGTGAATTAGTTGTTAGTATTGGTTTCAATATTATATTAATGGTATCTGGTGTGAGGTCAGCTATGCAAGTCCCTGAGGTTTATTAAATATAAATAAGTTTACAGGGTACCTGTCTGCTTCCACCACGACCTCACCCGATTATACATCTTCCCCTACTGAAGTGTATTGGTGTGTGTATGTTGTCTAGCAAGTGTCTAGGGTATATGCAATGTGATGAAATGTATGAACAAGACAACAATTACACCTATTACTAATAAACAATGATTAAACAAGTCACTGAGTAAAGTTTGGAATGTAACTTATTTTTTTTATAATTTATTTTCCTGTATCTAGTTATTCTTCTGACACAGGAATAATCAACTCAACATGATAATGAAATTATTTACCACCAATTATTTTACAACTGTCATTGAGTCTGTTTTATCCCACAATTATTTATATGTTTCAAGCTGGAAAAATGTCAAGTATTTCTTGCTCCTAGAAAAGGGTACAAGTTTATTGAACGTTTTTGTTCCTCACTGTCTGATACCCTATCTTATGGGAAAACTGAGAGAGTGGAGTGTTTGTGATATCAATTTCCCAGACAATTCTTATCTGAGGTCTCTGGAACCAGGCTGTTTGAAGTATGTATAAAACGCCAGTCTCCACTGCCAAGACACGATTCTGCTTCTATAGGTAAATCACTGTGTAGACACTCAGTATTTAGGCCTCACTGCAGAACTTAAGGACAGGTGTTAGGTCACCTGGGCTCACTTTCACTCGTAGATGAAACTCTGGAACAATACAAATGTGTCCCACTCAGCATCTAATAATCTCTCTCTTTCATTATTCTAACATGGCAATATCATCAGACATCAGTATGGTAACTAAACAATTAGTTAACGTTCTCAATTTGGTTGGTACCCCCTTCTGGATAAATAACTTTCAAACCACCGTTTGACATTTTCCTTGATAAAGGAAACATTTTACATTAATACTATCAAGTCATGTACAATCACGGTGACTTGCTGAAGAAGACGGCCAGTGATCTTCCTGGTCTTATGTCATAACACAACATTTTTCTTTTCATCATAAATATTTAATTTTCTTTTCTCCCCATATGGCCGAAAGCCTGTCTGGCTTTTCTATACCAGGTTAATACAGTTCCTAACAACGCTGTGAAACAACACAGAGTGATGTTGCCTTCCCTCCAGATAAATGTTTCCCCTTTAAGGTTCATACAAATTCAATAATGCATACATAATAATGATAAAAATGACAATATAAATGTTAATATAAAGGTTTCAATATTTACCGCAATCAAAGAAATCTACACACTAAACAGTTGAATATTGTGGTATATGGCATAATCCAAATCGCTGCTTGTGCAGAATTAGCAACCAAGACAGTACTCTTGCCTTGTCTATAACAACTTCTTTAGTGTATAAATTTTAGTTAACAAGTGGCCCCGAATACCAACTACTAATTGGTTTTATACAACCGTTTAGTCTAGTACACTACAGCCAATCATAGACTGTTTAATGAATAGCGTTCCTTTTCAAATAAAACTGACCTCAAATATTCAAATTAAGGACTCCTTCCCCTCTCCTATTTAATTCAGTACGGCATTTTCAAAAACAAATAGGACGTTAACCTTAATTTTCCTTTTATTTTAAACTACCTTATCGGACGTTAACCTTACGGCGCCACGTCACATTGCGTGTGTGTATATATATATATATCGTCTGCTAAAACCAGCGTGTGAATATATGTCCAGAACGCGGGTCGAGAAAAAGGGGGTCTTTCGAACGCCCGTCATGGTATTAATGTTAAACCGCGGCAAATCGTTTAGGCCCTTACTTCGGTATGCAAATTGAACGTGCTGTGGAATTTAGCGTTTGTTCACACAGATTTCACTACAGCTCCTTATGGAGCATGGGGCAACCAATGTGGCTGGCATCCACATGAAGCACTGACAAAGTATTCATATGCTCGTGCAGTAGTGGTTTCGGTAGGAATCTGTGTTACATGGTGAGATTGCCAGCCTCATGCACAACACCATACTAGTCTGATTAGACGACATGCATGAGCTGAGTGTGTGTGCATGATAGTTGAATGTTTCAGGTAGCGTGGAAGAAGGACAGTTTGACAGGTGAGAGCGTGGTGTTTCTCATTATTTAACTATTATGATTTTAACTAGTCGTTGCTTTGTTTGCGTCTTCAGATTAGCAATCGAGCACTGGCTGGGTGTTTTGTTTGTTGGTTTATTTGTTTAATGTTTGCTTCATTTTGCTCTTGGTCATTGACAGGGTTGTATGAATAAATACAGCCCCTGCCTTAGAATCAGAGTTTTATTGTTGATCGGGTCGGTTGCGAGTGTGCAAGAAAGTGATCACTTATCACAACAGCATCATCATCATCTCGCCCACCCTATCACATTACCAATGTATTCTCACGACCTAGCACTATTTATTGTTACAAATGTGTTCTCTCATGTTAGCACCTTTTGTTTTTACCAATGTATTCTCTCATGCTAACACTGTTTGTTGTTACCAATTAGTTCTCTCGTCCTAGCAGTGTGTGTTGATACCAATACGTTTTCTCGTTCTAATACTTCTTGTTGTCAAATATGTTCTCTCATGCTAGTACTGATTGTTGTAACAAATGTATTCTCTCGTGCTAGCTTGATTGTTGCTACAATTGTATTCTCTCATGTTAGCATAAATTATTGTTACAAATGTGTTCTCTCGTGTTAGCACTAACTGTTGTTACAAATGTGTTGTCTCGTGTTAGTACTGATTGTTGTTACAAATGTATTCTCTCATGCTAGCACTGACTGTTGTTACAAATGTGCTCTCGCGTGTTAGCACTGTTTGTTGTTACAAATTTGTTCTCTCATGCTTGCACTATTTGTTGTTACAAATATATTCTCATGTGCTAGCTGATAAAGTCATACCGTTATTTTATTATTTTATAATTCACATACGGAAACTGCAAGCATTCACCTGTTATCTTTCTCAACCTCCATCATGTAATCGGTACGTTCTTGTCTCTACCTGCTACTCTCGGGCAGAACACACCATATACACTAAACAAGCGTCAGTGTTTACTGTCTAAGTGTATGTTTCTATATAATTAAGTCAAAAATAACTATTCTGGAGTTCGGATCGAATCATAAGCATATCATAGAGTAACGTTCGATCGCGGGCTGTCGTACAAAGGCCATGTTGAGATAATCATACAGAAGTGCAGGCGCGATCTGGCAGCACTAACAACAATGGCCGCTACACTCGCTGCAGAGACTACCATTTCTTTTGTATCACCAACTAGTCATGCCAGTAATCGATTGTGGGCTCAGAATACTCACGTTGTTAAGGTCACAATTTGAACGACTGGAACACATTCAAAATGAAGGAATGCGTATAGTTTTGGGCTGTGTGCGAGATATCCCCAATGTGACGATAAGGTATATGCTTGGAGTGCTGTCGGTAAGATCGAGGTATGCGATGGCCCAGGCAAAAGCCTATATGCGGGTAGCTACAGAGAAAAGTCACCCACTGCATGAGAACATTACTGACATCACAGGAGCGAGAATAACGAGAGTGAAGTCATGGATAGAACAGGCATAAGCAACAATTTGGAAGATGACAACAATTGAATAAACATTCAAGAAGGAAAAATGGAGTGAATCGGTTGAGAACTGGGCAAACTACCAGCAAATCAACATCAGCCTTGTCAGGCAATGTAGAGATTAATGCTTTAGGAAAGCAGAGCTGGAAACTAATCAGTTGGCAAATGATCATGCTGTGGGTGATGATGATGCCACTGTGTACACCAGGGGTCGACAACTGGTGGATCGCAGTCTACCGTTAGACCTGGTAGACCTCTAGGTGCGGGATAGGAAACGGGAAATACTTTTTTAAGCTAGCGAAATATCGAACTGCCCTCTCCCGCCGGCATTTGTTATCATGATATTCCCAAGATTAAAGTTACTTTTTATGCGTTCCCAAATGAAAACTCACAATCTAGTTTACTAAAATTCCCTTTATTCGTGAACTGCATACGATAGGAACGCGATCTTCTTCTTTCTTTTCTAAAGTGAAGTGAACTGTCTGTGAAGTATAATTTTGTTTGAATTGTCAACCGCTCCGTCGATGAGATTGCTCGAAGCCCAGTTGAGATTAAAGTTAGGCTGCATTGATTCCAAATACTATGACACCTTAAAACAGTCATGTAGATCTTTAGAGAATTTTAAAGTAGATCTCCACAGTTCATGGGTTGCCTGCCTCTGGTGTACAGTGATGAGTACGGGTCTGCACTTCGTGGTAAGAAATCAAGATGTGGCTTTTCGCTGAAAGTAGGTCTTGTTATGTTTGACATGGCTGTTATATTTTGCATCATCACATTTTATGTAAAATCGGCTACCACGACAAGTATGGGAAACTATGAGCCAGGAATCCAGACCTCCAGGACGACCCAGAGTCCGCTGGGAGGACAAAATTAGACAATCTCTCAAGGACCGAGGACTAGAATGGAACCAGGTCATGAGGAAGACAGCCGATATGATAGTATGGCGCTCCCTCCTCCAAACCTCTACACCTCACGATAGAAGAGAAATAACTAAGTAAGTACATTTTATGTAACTGGTTTTGGTGAGCAGTTAATGAATTATGGTTCTTGAGAAAATCAACGTTTTCAAAGCGACGCATAAATTAAAACGATCAAGAAATAAAATGTCCCATCATCATTTTCCTTTGTACTCCTTACAGAGCACAGAGCCATCACTGTAGCTGGTACCGTTGACGGAAGCCTGCACCAAGTATTCATGTACTCCTTACAGAGCACGGAGCCATCACAGTAGCTGGTACCGTTGACGGAAGCCTGCACCAAGTATTCATGTACTCCTTACAGAGCACGGAGCCATCACAGTAGCTGGTACCGTTGACGGAAGCCTGCACCAAGTATTCATGTACTCCTTACAGAGCACGGAGCCATCACTGTAGCTGGTACCGTTGACGGAAGCCTGCACCAAGTATTCATGTACTCCTTACAGAGCACGGAGCCATCACAGTAGCTGGTACCGTTGACGGAAGCCTGCACCAAGTATTCATGTACTCCTTACAGAGCACGGAGCCATCACAGTAGCTGGTACCGTTGACGGAAGCCTGCACCAAGTATTCATGTACTCCTTACAGAGCACGGAGCCATCACTGTAGCTGGTACCGTTGACGGAAGCCTGCACCAAGTATTCATGTACTCCTTACAGAGCACGGAGCCATCACAGTAGCTGGTACCGTTGACGGAAGCCTGCACCAAGTATTCATGTACTCCTTACAGAGCACGGAGCCATCACAGTAGCTGGTACCGTTGACGGAAGCCTGCACCAAGTATTCATGTACTCCTTACAGAGCACGGAGCCATCACTGTAGCTGGTACCGTTGACGGAAGCCTGCACCAAGTATTCATGTACTCCTTACAGAGCACAGAGCCATCACAGTAGCTGGTACCGTTGACGGAAGCCTGCACCAAGTATTCATGTACTCCTTACAGAGCACAGAGCCATCACAGTAGCTGGTACCGTTGACGGAAGCCTGCACCAAGTATTCATGTACTCCTTACAGAGCACGGAGCCATCACTGTAGCTGGTACCGTTGACGGAAGCCTGCACCAAGTATTCATGTACTCTTGTAGCTGTGGTTTCTGTGACAATATGCTTTCCATGATGAGGTTGCCAGTCCCATACACAACCTCATAATAGTCACCTTGTACGAGTTGCCAGAGGGTGCAGTAGTCCTTTATTTCTGTCTCTTCAGAGGCCCCGGCAACTACACGGGGAGGGGGGGGGGGTGTCAAGAAAGATATGAATATACATCTGAACAAACAACAGCACACAGGATACGTGTATTCTATTTGTGCAGTGTAAACATTCTCAATTGGTTCCAAAAAAAAAAAAAAAACAGACGGTTGAAAAGACGAGAACCGAGAAGACGAGCGGCAGTGCTAGCCCATGTCCATCACAACCTCCCTGAAGTTAACAAAGTCTCACCATTTTTACAAATAGCTACACATAAAAACAATATAAACAACAGATGTTTGAACCATGTTTATGAGTCATGTAGCATTGCAAAAATATAGAAAACTGAACTGAACGTCCGCAGAAAATTTACAGCATAAAAGGGGCTTAGTTACAGAACTATCTTCTTGAATCCTTCCCTACGAGAAAAAGAACATATTGCTTTGTATAATAATAATAATAATAGCCCCTTCAGTCATAACTGACTATGGGAATACACCCCTGAGGTGACATCCCTCAACTGCTTATTTTTCCTGGTGTTCCTTTCGACGTTTTCTCCTCTCTTCTGCTTGTTGTATGAGCTTCTTTTCGCCCGATCTGAGGTGGCGCCGCAGATAGCATCGCCACTTGGTGCGATCGGCAGCTTCATCCTCCCAAGTTTCCTTATTTATGTTCAGTGCCCTCATGTCTCTCTTACACACATCTTTGAATCTCAGCTGCGGTCGCCCAAATGTTCTTTTGCCATCTGCCAGTTGTGCGTAGAAGATATCTTTCGGGATGCAACCATCTTCCATGCGGCGGACATGGCCAAGCCAGCGTAGTCTGCGCTGTCTAAGGAGTGTATGCATGCTTTGAAGGCCAGCACGTGACAACACCTCGACATTTGTCACTTTTTCTTTCCACGAAATGCCGAGGATGTGGCGTAGACACCGTAGATAGAAGGTATTGAGCCTTCTTTCTTGCTTAGCATAAGTTGTCCACGTCTGGCTGCCATACAGGTCACAGCAAAAATGAGAAACTATAGATTACACATTCTAGGGATAAGCGAGAGCAGATGGACAGGGGCAGGAAAAACAGCAACAGGAGAAACAGTACTTTACTCTAGAAGAGAGGATGGACAGCACAATGAAGGTGTAGCCATTATTCTACAGAAAGGAATAGAAAGGACATTACTGGAATAGAAACCCATCAACAACAGACTGATAAGAATAAGATTGAGATTCACCAACACTACAATAATACAATGCTAGCACCAACGAATGACAGCGATGAAGAGGTCAAGGATGAATTCTATCAACAACTGCAGAAAGAAATGGAAGACACACCTAGATATGATCTTATCGTAGTCATGGCAGACCTCAATGCGAAAGTTGGTACACACAATACATATAATGAAAGAGTAATGGGGAAATGCGGCAGCGGAACAGAAAACGAAAATGAGGATAAATTAATAAGTTTCTGTAGCATTAACAACCTGGTCATAGGAGGAACACTTTTCCCACACAAAGAAATTCACAAATTAACATGGGAATCACCAAATGGTCGGGACAGAAACCAGATAGACCACATGATGATTAATGGTAGATGGAGACATGCATTACAAGATGTGAAGGTAAGAAGAGGTGCAGATGTGGGAAGTGATCACCATCTAGTAGTAGCAAAGCTGAAAGTGAAACTCAGAGCGGCTGGACCAACTGTAACTACACAGAAAAGGTTTGACATCAGCAAATTGAAGGACCCCCTTACCTGAAAAGCTTTTGTGGCTGATATAAAGAAGCGATATCAATTTGCATAAAGTCAGGAAAAGACATTGACTGATGATATAGATCATAAATTCAACACCATTTCAGCAATATATAAGGAAAGCAGCAAATCATGCTTGGGATTCCAGGAAAGGAAGAAGCAAGACTGGATAACACCTGAAACATTAAGCATCATAACGATGAGAAAGGAAATGAAAAGAAAGAAAACAGAAGCGAAGTCTCCCAGGTTAAAGCAACTATATAGCGAACAGTACAGTCAGTTGGACAAGGAAGTTAAACGCCAAACCCGAGCCAACAAAAGGAATTTCCTAGACGATCTTGCAAGACAGGCAGAAGAGGCAGCACTGAGAAATTAACAAAGCATAGTATACAAAATAACTAAAATCATCAGTGGAAAACGAGGTGCAAACAATATTACATTAGTAAGAGATAAGCAAGGAAATCTCATCACGACAACAGAGGGACAGGAAACAAGATGGGCAGAGCATTTCAGAGAAACTCTGAACAAGGAACCACCAGAGACACAATTGAATGTTCCTGAGTCTGAAAACGATCTAGATGTTAATACAGACATTCCACTAAAAGAAGAAATCATCACAGCAATCAAAGGGTTAAAGAATGGAAAATCTCCTGGCCATGATAACTTAAATGCAGAGCTATTTAAGACAGACCCTGAGCTAACAGCAGAACTACAAGAACCACTATTTGCACAAGTCTGGAAAACAGGGACAACACCAACGGAGTGTAACAAAGGAATAATTGTCAAATTGCCCAAGAAGGGAGATCTTGCACACTGCAATAATTGGAGAGGAATCACTCTTCTCTCAGTTCCCAGCAAAATACTAGGCAGGATAATTGTCGTGGTTGAGTTGGAGTGTAGAGTATTTGTCGAGTTGGACAACAGTAGTGAAATCGACAAGGGATAGTGGACTGACAGAGTTATAGATTACACACACAGAAAGGTGTAAATAGGAGATGGACTTGAGACAACCTGGAAGAAGATCTATTCAAATGATCTCTCTCTCCAGGCCTCAACTCACTTTTACTGTCTAAGCATCTCCTGCTCTCACTCTTTTCTCTTATCATACATAGAGATTATAGTAAAGAGCTAAAAACAAGTTACTTATGGATGGAAAGGTCGTGAACAGCGTATTAATAAAGGTGTAAACTTTATTAAAGAAGAAAAAGCATGGAATTAATGCATATCATCACAACAACATAAAATTACATCAATAATCATCAATAACCAAAATATGCAAAATACACCAACAACCACACACACACCACCATTCATAAAACCTGTAGAACACAGAGAGATGAAATAACTGAGTGTCAGTCCGTCCGCTTTCGGGACCATATGAAATAGCTCCAGTAAGTGGTTTTTTTTCGTACATATCCTCCATGGGTGATGGAATTAACCTGAATAAAATCACTGTATAGGCGCTATCATTGGTGATTCCTCCCTAATTGCGCGAGGTGGTCTGGAAGACTCTATTTATCTCCTGCTGATCGAATAAACAAACTGAACGACAGCCTGTCCGCTATTTCGTGGGACCAAATGTGCTAGCTCCAGAAAGTGTATTACTTGTAGATCCTTCGTGAGGGACTAGCCTAAAAACTTTCTTTCTTTGTTGGTGCTAAACGTTGGTGACTCCCCTTATAGCGTGAGTGGGGCTGGAACTCTGTCTATCTTTCTTGCTGGCCAAATAACCGAACTGAGCGACAGCCTGTCTGCTTTTCGAGGGACCAAATGTGCTAGCTCCAGAAAGTGTATTACTTGTAGATCCTTCGTGAGGGACTAGCCTACAAAACTTTCTTTGTTGGTGCTAAACGTTGGTGACTCCCCTTATAGCGTGAGTGGGGCTGGAACTCTGTCCATAGATGGCTGCTCATACGTGCGAAGTTCTACATAATCCAGAAATAAGCCATGGGACGAAGTCACTTGAGGACAACTGATCCCAAGGCATGCTTATCCGGCGCTAGAATAGGCTTTAAATCCGGTTTTGGCTGGTTGACTGTGGCTTGGCTGAGTGCCCCGTTTAGGCATACAGAGACTGGTGAATTGAATTCTGCTATATATGCTGGGCTGATTTATGTGCTGGAAGCCGTACTGCTCTGACTGGTAATCCAATAGGCGAGTAGGAAACTACTACTGCATTAGATGATTTCAGATTTAGCGTTGGCTCGTGGCATTGCGTGAGCTTAACTCCCGTGAGAGGGAAATGGCGTTGACAAAGGGTTGTTGTTTCAGGTATGGCTGTGACACTCGTGGGGCTAGATATCCTCAGAATCCCTCTAGACCGAAGAGACGGTGACATTCTTCGTCTGACTGGAAACTAGACTAGCAATTCGGTATCCCCTGAAACTGAGACCGAAAAGAGACACCCTTTTACATCAAGCAAATAATAAATCACACTAACTTTATACAGAAAGTTTCGCTCCACTATGGGATTAAATTTATTGTAGTTATTGCTATGATAGTTTAGGGCTGTCTTTAACCATGTCTCCTGTTCCTTAAAAATATCAATTATCAACACACGCCCGCATAGGCTTAATATATTTTGTACACCCATGTACCTGTCAGTAAATGTTCTGACATCAAAAAACTACTTCTCTTCTTCCAACTAAACATACAGCTGAATGGATATGCTTATTCATCTTACAACATTAAGTGAATTTACATAAACAGATTACAGCATTTGAAATTACACAGATAAATCATATGTCCCTTTTGGGGAAACAAAATATTAATATCCCACAAATGAATACATAGAAAATGCAATGTTCTTGCTATAAAAATCCAGTTGTGACTGCACATAAGATATAATTATATCTATGGCTGGTGGCTGCTTTCTGTGAAAGTTATGGACTAGTACCTAGCCACACAAGTAAGCATAAAATGATTCTCCCTTGCCACTTGAAATATCTATCAAAAAGGAATAAGTGACTATCTCCTATAATCCAGAGTTATTACCTGCATCTCACTATTCAGTTTTTTTTAAAGTGAACAATCCACACCTGACATTATCTTACAGAAATGACAGTTAATTTTGCTGACTCTTAACCCAATGGTAAGCATTCGTGGACTGATTCTACGCCTAATATCTGTTATTGTAAGTTTAACATTTAACCCATGATAAACCGTAACAGTTTAAGCACCACTTAATAGGCCGTAGACAGCGCTACCTTATCACTGAATAAAATTACTAGGAGAAGTCCTCAGAAATGAATTCACTTTCCTAACAGATATATAAAAGCTAACATGAATATATCATATTATAATAAGATATGTCAACTCACCCCGAAAAGGACTAGAACATAGGCAAACACATTCTAGTACTGTGTTAAAGTTTGCCTTATCTCATGATGGTCATCTACGGGCCAGGAATCTTCTACGAGTGTGTTTGACGTAGTAAAATTTCAAGTCTTATAGCTTACAAACCATTCTACCCAGGACTCAAAGGGTACTAGCCGCTCGTGATCAAACGTTTTAAAGCGACCAGAGAAATTCCCCTGTTCGGACCACAGAGGGTACCCGCCGCTAACGAACCGTTTCTTTCACAGAAACCGTCTTTGGCTCGTTCTAACACTTTAAGCGTAACAGACGTTCTTCTGATCAGGCCAGGTGTGCTGACGTAACATTATCGTTCGCTGACCGCTGCAGGCTCGAACGTAAACAACCTCGGGTGGGGTTTGAGAAGGAGAAAACAATTGGGCCACACAGGTAGCAAAGCAAAGAGAAACAAAATGTGTAGGAAAACAGAACATTAAAGAGTAATAACATTGAGACGAGATGGAAAAATAAATTAAGTCACTGTCTACGTGACAATAATTATACAGAGAATTTCAAAAGCAGTAGACCACAAACTGAGGAAACAACAAGCAGGATTTAGAAAGAACAGAAGATGTGTAGATCACATATTTACCCTCAGGAACATTCTAGAGCAGTGCTCAGAATGGCAAAGACAGCTGTACATTAATTTCGTTGATTTTGAAAAAGCTTTTGACAGTATACATAGGGACAGTTTATGGAAAATACTGAGGGCTTATGGAATTCCAAGCTGCATAGTGTCAATCATAAAAAGACTCTATGCCAACTTTACGTGTAGCGTTGGGCAGAGCAACCTAACCTTTGAGGTGAAGACAGGAGTACGACTGGGATGCCCCTTATCAACCACTCTATTTTTAACAGCCATAGACTGGGTGATGCGCCAGACAACAGAGGGCAGTCCAAGAGGAATAAGATGGACTACATTTTCTACAATAGAAGATTTGGAATATGCACTACTAGCACATTCACATCAACACATCCAGGAAAAAACGGATAGACTTAATAAGTATAGCCAGCAGGTGGGCTTGAACATCAATCTAAAGAAGTCAGAGGTCATGACACTCAATGTGAGCAACCCTGAGCCCATATCAGTAAGGAATCAGCAACTGGAACAGACAGACACCTTCACATACCTAGGATGCATAGTAACACCAGACGGCGGGGCAAGCAAAGACATCAACAACAGAATGAACAAAGCAAGAACAGCCTTTTTAGTCTAAACAACATCTGGAAGTCCTCTCAGTACAGCACAAGGACAAAATTAAGATTATATCAGAGCTGTGTGCTTTCTGTGCTTCTCTATGGTGCGGAATGCTGGAGAGTTACAGAGAAGGACATGTCGAAATTGTCATCTTTTCATACAACATGCCTAAGAAAAATTCACCAAATCTTTTGGCCGAATACCATCACCAACCAAGATCTGCTTACTCAGAGCAAGCAAGAGGACATGCACACCATCAAGCTGGCAGACGCTGGAGTTGGGTTGGCCATGTCCTTAGAAGAGACCCCGATGCCATCACAAGAACAGCTATGCTATGGACCCCTGAAGGAAAACGAAAGAGAGGCCGACCAAAAACAACTTGGCGGAGGACTGTGGAGGCTGAGATGCAAAGAATGAACCAGAGTTGTGGCACTATACGAAGGATGGCCACCGACCGTGCAAAGTGGAATCAATTTGTTGTTGCCCTACAAGACGCCACCAGGCGTGATGGCCACTGACTGCTCTGACGGTCGGCGGCTAAGGATCAAAGAAGAAGAAGAAGTTATGAGCTGAACTGATTTTATGTTCATGAATTTTCTTGCGTAGTGAAGTCATTTGATCCTGTTTATTTTCACCGAAGTAAGAAATTTGAACATTTGCCCATGGCTTTGAAATACTGTATTCTGTCATGAAATATTCTAATCCACATATATAAATTATTAGGTAAATATGAAGCCTAACAAATAAAATTAATAAAGAGAAGAGCAATGGTAAAATAACAGTGCTGTCACAGAGAATGTACTCGAAATCCCCCTTGTTTTCTGCTTCGTCTGCAAATTGTAACGCTTTCACGTTGATATAAAAGCTTACTGTATTATTACCCGCCTTCTTCAATGAAACGTGTGCTGCATTTCTCAGAAAAACATTGAGACGTACTGCGTAATGACCTAAATTAATCCTAACATTAATTATATTACGTTACCAAAACGAACAAACAGATGGACAAAAGGATAGCGAGAGGGGAGGGCTGAAAATCAGGAACGCATGCAACACGCGACGCGCGATATACAAATGCTGGCATCACGCGTGTAAGTCTACAAGCACTAACTTTTTCAGACGGACAGTGATAAAATACACTACCCTTTCCCAGAGTTAGGTTTATAAATCATAACAAACTCTTATTAGAAAAGACAACATTAGATGGGTTTACGTTTGAACACATAACAGTACCCAGACAGCACATCTTCCAAACAGGAGGTAGAAGAAATTGCATATTTTGAACGCGGCCACGTAGCTCCTTTAAATTAGTATTTTTGGGTTCCTTAGGGCTTGCTGACAAATAATATGTAAAACGTTACGCAAATAGTCCAGGAATTAATAAATTATACCCAAAATAAAATATTGGGGGTGCCTGACAGCATAAAATCATTTCTGCTCATAAGATTTTTTTTTAACGTGTTTGAAAAAAATTTACGTTACAGAAATAGCCTACCATGTAAACTTCAAATTGATTGGAGCGCAACAAATGAAAGCCTAACCACGATTGGTCGGGCTATAAATACTATCTTGGTTGTTAGGGGAGACGGGAAAAGATAACATTTTTTCAAACACTTGTCGAAACGTGGCTCATTGGCCAGTCTCGCTGATATACACACTTGGGAGCGTTAGTTCGAAACCACTTGTTTAAATACACTTGATAAAGCATCAGTGCGTTGAAGCCAGCTTATATTTGGCTCAATAAAAGCCTGGAAGATAAGCAGATGGAGATTTGTGCCAGTTTGTGCCAGAATTCATTGCTAATCAACGTATCTGTGTTATTCGTATGAATTGTGGTAAGCTTGAACCATTTAATATCTTTTAATGAAAATTGAATGTGAATTGTTGATTTATGCCTGTATATATATGTGTAGTTCAGTGGCAAACGTGAGGTAAAGCCTAAAATGCTCCAGCCTGAACGGAGGGTGTCGGAGAGAAGTAAAACGGCATGGAATGGCCAAACAGTACACTGACACCTGGATGATTGACTAGAAAGAAATAATGCTGGAAGTGCAGAGGCGTAGTAACCATTAAGAAGGGTAATACTGGAATAAAGTATTTCAAATGAAGCTGACTGTTGGCCTAACGCTCTGAACGCAATGTTTGTGCTGTATTGTGATCAGTGTAAAAGAGAATATAAATTAGTTATGAAGTAGAAGGTACATCCTTCTTGATTTCAGGGACAGTGGTCTTGATGGTACTGAGCAGCATCTGGTCAGAGATTTGCTGAATCCAGAGTCGGACAGCATACTCCTTGGTCCTTTTAGCTATCAGTGAGGTGTCTCCTGAGCCCAGAGGAGAATTCGAGCAGAGGAGTCCTTTCCTGCCGCCATCACTCAAGATAAGCAGAGTTGGCCAGCTGAGCTCAACATTATGTCCCCTCATCTTGAAATAACTTTATAAAAATACTATTCAGAGGGGAATTTACTTGTCTTAAAATCAGGAACTTTGAACATCTCAAATACTGGTCCCTAAAGACAAACTATTGAAGTCATGATGACAAATACCAACAGAGCTTGAACAAAACAAAAAAAGTATTACCTCATTTTACTACTACACAACTGACACACATAGAACATTTGTAATAATATATGTCACTACAATATTCATATTAAATACATTCTGTACATAACTTGTAATTTAAATTGATTGTGCTTCCTGGTTCCCTTGTAGTTGAATCAGGACACATATTCATTCATGCCAGTAATGAATACATATTGTTATTCGAAAGTTTATCAGTGACTCTTTTAAGATATCTTTGTAGAGTGTTATATGTATGTGAGTGTCACAGTGTTGTCAAGAGTAGTGGATTAAATTAAATTGTTTATCTGTCTGTTGTTGTGACTTACACTTCACCATACTCATACCCTAGACACATAACGTAGCATCACACTATTCCAGAATAATTCTGACTGAGATATATAGATATGTGGTAGCAAGTAAGGTTATCTATAATACACTACTCTTAATAGATATAGATACCTTCACAGCTGATCTCAGTCAGTACACTAAGTTCCCTATGGGTATTTATAACATCCCACTTCACCACATATTCATACCTTGTTTGTTTCTTTCCGTCCTAAACCACCCACTTCCTTGCATATTTTACAGCCAAGATGTTTATTTTTCACCAACAACCACTCATTCTTCTCACAAAATTCAGCTTTTTTAACTAGAGTCCAACAGTCGGGCAGATCTTCCTGTGCTTCTTTCTTCGCCGTCGCAACAAACACGTGTTCGATTTCTCCAGGTTCTGGGCCTCTTTCATTTGCAGTATCGACTGGAAAAGAATTTGCTTCCGCGGCATCACTCTTAGATTCATTGCTCGCAAGTTTTAATTTTTTAGCTGCGGGAGCGGAAGAGAAAAACTGCGTAATTTTACAATTCATGTCGTAGAATTATTACGAATTACGAAACACATTCACCCACGTTGTGAAAAGTTAAGTCGCACCATGTGGATACAGTCAAGTCGGAAACAGGAAGCTTCCTATCACTTCCAGTGAAAAGAGGATATCCTATAATTGTCTATCGATTCTAATCGATAATGTAGCCTCTCACACGGAAATAATGCAAACTTCTACAGCAGAAGATGGCAGCACCAGATTGTAGGGATCATAGAGTTTAAAGAAACTCCATAGCATGGATTAAAGCAGTGGCGGCAATCCTAGTTTCCGCTTGCTTATATATATATATATATATATAGTGATTTTTAAGTTGCTAAATGTTTGCCGGTACACGTACCGGACCGTACCGGCAGAAATAAAGCACTGTATATATATATATATATATATATATATATATATATATATATATATATATATATATATATATATATATATATATATATATATATATATATATATATATATATATATATATGTTCGCTTGCCTTAAAAAAGTTAAACTCCCCCTCCCCACCCCCCCCCCCCCCCCCCCCTCCCCAAAATTAAAAATCCTACTTTTTACCGTTTCTCTCTTGTTATCAGGTCGGGACACAGCATAACAACAATGTTACATCCTCAGTCTCGACATTCGGGATGTCATTTCTGACATAAATAATAAATGACTTGTGATAAATGCAAAACTAGAGAGCCACAATAGCGTAGGAAAATGTGGCTGAGTTAATCTATTTTTCTTTGGCCCCTTACCTACTCAGGGCTTTATTTGAGCTCAGGGACCGAAGACGCACCAACAGTGAAAAACGCAGTCAGCGACCCATAGCTTGACTGCTTGCGTCAGGGTCAGCGAACCAGAGCTGACCAAGACCCTACTCCACCTCCAAGTGGTCGTCCTGGAAAAAGGCTGCATCACTGCAGTCTAGCTAAGAGAGTAGGGATCGAAGTGGGAAGGCTAACCCGGTCCCAAAAAATGCCGTGCTGAAGTCGGATGTGTCGGCCGAAAAGCGCAATTATCGCAGCTCCGCTATAAATGGACACAACGCAACCAACGTCCTTTTCAGGACGAACGAAGAAGAAGATTGGAGTTCATATTATGAATAGTTCTACATGTAAATCTTCCTTTGCACATAATGACTATTTTAGATACATTTATGTGGTTAAAAAAAACATCATCATATTATTTGGCTGAAATGAAGAACAGTGAGAAGTGTTCTTCGGCACTCTCCAATCTAGTCGGATATTTCGTTAGGGATAGGATTACGGTTAGGGTTTAGGATTCCTAAGGGGCCGTTCACAAATTAGGTAACGCAAAAAAGAAAAAGGCGGGGGGCGATGTTAAGCTTTTGGTGCCGGGGGGGGGAGGGGGGGGGAGTGTCTGAAATGTTGTTGTTTTTTGTTACGCACACGTTTGGGGGGGGGGAGGGAGGGGGGGGGGGGGGCTGAAAATGTTTTAAAAAATTGCGTTATGTAATTTGTGAACGACCCCTATACCAAACCCTAACCCATACCCCCAAATTACTGCGTCTCTGCATTCTTTTAAAGCAGTGTCGAACACAAGGCCTACTGTTTTTCCCTTCAACGTTTTATTTGAACCAAAGTATGTCAGTAAATATTTGCGACATATGTGATGTAAAAAGAAAATCACACTATTTAATTCTGAGAACAAGCAAGTCCTAACGGTCAAAAATGGGACTTATTCATTTATTGACCGTTAGGACTTGCTTGTACTCGGAATTATATAGTGTGATTTTCTTTTTACATCACATATATGTTGCCTGTCACAAATATTTACTGACATACTTTGGTTCAAATTGACATACAAGTGAAGTTAAATAAAAGCGTGTAAAAATGGTACTCATTCATTGATTGCCCTTCAACTCCCTGTAGAGTATAGGCCTCCAACAAGTTGACACCAAGTCTTCCTATCTGTTGCCTTCAACAACCAAGTCTTCCTATCTGTTGCCTTCAACAAGTTGACACCATGTCTTCCTATCTGTTGCCTTCAACAAGTTGACACCAAGTCTTCCTATCTGTTGCCTTCAACAAGTTGACACCAAGTCTTCCTATCTGTTGCCTTCAACAAGTTGACACCAAGTCTTCCTATCTGTTGCCTTCAACAAGTTGACACCAAGTCTTCCTATCTGTTGCCTTCAACAAGTTGACACCAAGTCTTCCTATCTGTTGCCTTCAACAAGTTGACACCAAGTCTTCCTATCTGTTGCCTTCAACAAGTTGACACCAAGTCTTCCTATCTGTTGCCTTCAACAAGTTGACACCAATGTAGTGATATCCTCAATATAATAAATAAATTAGATAAAACATTATAAAGTATAAAGTCAAAATAAGGTAGAAATAAAATATTGGGTTGCGATTAGCTTCTTCGCCCCGCCTGCAAACATATCGCTTTCCATAGGCCTTACTGTTAAATATTACATGTTTGAAACAAATCAGAGCGTACTTTTTGTTCTAGACGGAATGAGAGACAAGAAACGGAGGAGGGGAAAGGAGAGACAGAAGAATGCCACTAGCAGCACGCGTTGTTTGGAATCAAAAATTGAAATGAACGCGCAGATGGCTTTTGGCAGATTTGAAAATACCACGCAAGGCCACTACTTGTATCGTCCTATAGTCACGCAGTGGAAATGTATAAACACGCACACCGCTCTCATTTTATGTATTGTAGCGTAAATTTTGACGTAACACAGACATTGTCGTTTTAGTTTGGAAAAAAAAGCGTTAGAGAGAGGGGGAAAAGATGGTGGATTTCTAGATTCAAATAATATTGACGACTAACATGGAAAAAATATGGAAATACGAAATATAATACTTAGGACCATAAAACCTAGATAGTTTTGTGGAATAGGATCTCCTGATAAATAATATATTTAATTTACAAAATCGTCCAATTAATACCTAAGATATTGCAATAATACTATATAGGTTAGAACAGACTGACGAACGGACTATCGTCCTTGCTTATCTTAGCGGAAACATTTGGGGACGCAAATTTGAAAAAAGAGGCATAAGAGGGTAGACAAAGCCAAGTGGGGAAATCTAGGAGTAAGTGAGAAGTGGAATTGAATATTTGTTAGTCCAAAAATCAAGCCTATTTTTAGATGTAATGCCAAGATCGGACGGACCAACCGACAGCGGAACACCTATTTCTTTTTCTTTTTTTAACTTTGAATTCAAAATTTGGGAGACGCCGATTTCTACTGGCCAGTGTAGGGGATATTGAGAAAAAAATTGGAAGGCTGGACGCCATTTGATTTAAACGTTCCCTTAAACAGGTCGATTGATAGACCAGAAGTTTGACTTGCTTCATCATATAATAAAGACATACTTAAAGGAAAAGCTGTCATAGTCTGGCAGCGGCACAGCTAAATTTGTGCCAAAATCATCGTATCTGTGTGTATTTCATTGAATTTGTGGTAAGAACGAAATTATTAATATTTTATTTAAACATTTGAGTGTGAGATACTGCCATATGAAAAATATTTTATGACTGTAAGTACATAGGTCCCTAGCAGACTTATGCAGGGCCTAGAGGTTGATCCATCATAAAAAAACTACCAGAGAGGTAGAACCAAAAGATTACATAGGTTGTCATCAAGGATCATATCACCCATCATATTTTATGGAAAAAGATCAAGGATAATGGCACAGGTGTTGCAGCCATTAGGGGAGAGGAAAAAGAAAACTGGTACAAAGTGTTCCATCAATCTAGATTGGGTGAGCTGGGTTGGTCAGAGAGATCTGACCCTGTTCTTTTATTTTGAATGTATTATTAATTGTGAAGTTGGTGGATTAGATATTATGTTAAGACAAATCATAATCTTCCTGTTGCAGGTTTTTTTTACTGGCACTACGCTAGTGCCAGCTTCCTGACTATAATAATCAGTGAGAAAGTAGAGTTGCTGTAGTGGTACAAGCTCTCTACCACTGGAACTGTAGTCTTGGTACAAGCTCTCTACCAAGATTGCCCCAGGAAGATTGAGACAGTGGCCGTTGGCTGAACAGACAACTATCTTCTAGCTTCTCATGCCAGATAAGTGCATAAGACCTGGCACGGAACTCTTCATCAACTATCCACCTTACAATAATATAATTATCTAGAATAAAGGACAGATTGTCCCTTTTGTTTAATTGAACTTGTATATATCTATATAAATTGATTTCATTTGATTTTGATAGTCCTGACCAAAATAATATTAGGTTCAGGACTAAATAAATTGTAAAAAGATTTGTTAAATACCAAATTTAAAACACTGAGTTAGTTGAGTTGATCATAGAATTTAATATTTGTGTGTGTGTTTGTGTATTGGTTTACCATCGCACCACACTTACATTACCCTAGACATTTAGACTTAGTCATCATTTATTCTAGTGAAAAATATAACTCTGAGTGAGATCATAGGGTGGTAGCAGAAAGGTTCCCTGAAAACACACCCCATAAATTGTTAGATTCAGGGGCCTTCACAGCTTGACCTCACTCAGTTACAAAATAAATACAACACCAACATTCATAACATCAAAACCCACCACAACCAAGTCTTCCTACCTGTTGCCTTCAACAAGTTGACACCAAGCCTTCCTACCTGTTGCCTTCAACAAGTTGACACCAAGTCTTCCTACCTGTTGCCTTCAACAAGTTGACACCAAGTCTTCCTATCTGTTGCCTTCAACAAGTTGACACCAAGTCTTCCTATCTGTTGCCTTCAACAAGTTGACACCAAGTCTTCCTATCTGTTGCCTTTCATTCAAGCTCTTTCCATGTCTTCTTTATCTCTTTAAAAAGTATGTCTCCCCTTCTCTGTGTGTTTTTCGGTCTCCTCTATTTCTCTTACATCGGGGATTGCCCAGAGGCCCCACGATTCTAGGGGCCCCATGCTGGGATGCTGCCATATTGTTCATAAGACATCATTTTTATTCCCGTGGGTAAGTAGGGCTGGTAGAGGCCAAGTGCATTGCTTTGCCCAGGGCCTACAATGCTGATAAGACAGCCCTGGTTTCCTCAATGTTTGTCGTGTCCAAAAACCACCATCTTCTCCTCACCACATGTTCCACTGGTATTTGTCTTGCTCTTTCCATCAATGCCGCATTCGTGATCTTGTAGGCTACATAATCAAATTAAGTAACTCAAAAATTAGGAAGACAAGGAAAAAAAAAACGTGGAGCTGATAAACACACTACAGGAGAACTTCGTATAGGAATGTTAAGGCATTCTACTACTTGGGGAGCTGAAAGGTTAGAAGAAGAAATAACTCAGCTCAAAATACACCAGCAATTAAGTAGGTTCACAGGTCTTTGAAACGGTTTTATTAGGACCAGATCAGCACACTTTTCATTTGCACATCACTTGGGCTTTATTAATCCGGCAGTAGATTAAAATGCATTAAATACAAGTAGTGAAACAGGCTTCTTGCATTACTTACCCGACAGTAACAACAAAATCACGGCGCTTCCTTGTAGTTTCTTTATTTATGTGCACAACAATTCGTCATTCATGAAATGAAAATTTGTTTTAATTGGCGACCAATACATGTGAACACCGATCCAAACCGTCAGCACACTTAGTGGAGAATACGAGTAAACATTCTCAGACATTTGTGCCTGACTAGCCCTGACCTTTCAAGTTCTGTGTTCGCAAGTTAACACACGCCTAAACCAAACAGCCAAAATCACGGGAAGCCTAGCTCGATCTGTAACAGGTCTGGCCCTGCCGCTGTTTGAAATAGATTCAACTGCAGGCGCAGTTGTGATTATAGCTGGTTGTAGGTCAGGGTTTTACTTACCGGAGTAGCAACATGTATTAAACGCAGATCTGTATCCGCGCAGACTACAAAATCAAACCTGAAAATATTTTCTTAATAACACCCTATATACCCCAATTATAACCAAACTTTCAGGTTGAACAGGGTATTACAGCAGCATAGTGGACGAAAACAACAACAACAACAACAACATTTTCTTGCTTTATTTATAGGTTTTAACACTATGGTTACTTGTGTTGACTGCAAGCACGTTTAAAGTTTACTGTCTGTCATGTCGCGCTAAATCGTTTACAAACAGTGCAGTTCTTTTTTTTTATTCTTTTAAGACGGACTCAATAAACTACAAGCGATTTCGCAGTTATGTATAATTCCGACACAGATTTTCCAAGTCATTAATGGCAAAGTTAAACTTTCATTCGTTTGGTTTTTTTGTTGTTGATCTTATTCGGTCAATTTCTTAACATTTACAACAATACAACTATACACACTCAGTATTCAGTCTTATTTTTAGGTTGAACGTAGCACGTACAGCGACGGAGAAGGAGAGTTTAACGGAGAAGGAGAGTTTAACGGAGAAGGAGAGTTTAACGATTGTCAGTAGCGTTCCTACCGACTAGTAATTTATGTCATTACTGGAGCCGGGGAAAAGAGCATGACCAGTGTGTCATGGTTATTATATTATTTTATAAAATGCTTGAACGTAGAAAAATTGCGTTGTTTGTCAGATGGGTGGGGCTGAAAACAAAGGACGGATGAATTTTTAATGAACATCTCGAAAACCGCTACATTTCCTAATAGGCCTACCACGTGCGCCTAGAATGATTTATGTTACTAGGTACTCGTGTATACTTTAACAATACACTTTTAGACCATTTCAGCGTCCTTTTCAAAACCGTTAACACTTACCACAGTGGTGAACCATACTGAATTTATTAAAACAATAAAAAAAAAATCGACATCTCGCATTTAAAAAAAACAAACAAACAAAGGTAAAGGTAGTCCCGTAGCAGATACGGCCGTTGGGGAGTGAAATATTAGAGACTTCACTATACTCGGTCTACCCACTATGAGGCACGGTGACCTGTTCCTTCCCTCGCTGCTTTTGTCTTCCTTAACCCAAAAAGAAGTCAGGTACTCATTTACAACTAGGTAAACTGGCGTGGAATATTTGTAAACATATACGTATACCTTTCGAACCTGGTAACTTTTCTCCGAAAAGCAATCTTTCTAACTACACTGCCACTAGACACTCATTAAAACAATTTCTTTACAAAAAAACAAAAGCAGTTAGTGTTGCTACGACAGACAGCACTGATATGGAGGAGAAATCGTTGTTATACGATATTCCTTTGCAGTGATATCATGTTCACAAATAATAATAATAATAATAATAATAAGTATGCTTAACTTTAATAAGTGTTACTATGACCCTCATGATCATTCGTTATGAGAAGAGGAAAGCTGGAATATATCGTAACAACAGGTAAGCTGGAATATATTGTAACAACAGGTAAGCTGGAATATATCGTAACAACAGGTAAGACTGAAAGAAAACAGAGATAGAGGAAGAAAACGAGAACAAATACTGGATAATTTCTTCTTCTTCTTCGCTCACCCTCAGATGTCAACTTGAATAAGTTCAAAGAAAGCAGTGGTCAGCCTGAAGCTGTTGATATCTCCGTAGATTTTCTCCAGGAATGGTACTGGTGATGGCCATATGGGTTTTCTCTGTTCCTTTGGATAGTTTGACATCGTGGCATGAAAAGAAGTCAACAGCGGAATTGATAAATTGTACTGGAGACAGGAAGTTGTGGAGAGACATGATCTCCTACGCCACTAGATACTTGAAGAAGATGATGAACCTCATGATCCACTTCTGGCACTATACCTTGTATGTTTGCTGGTGTAAGTCTAACCAGCTGATCATGTATACTAGCATCAAGCACAAATATATAAATAAAATACCAAATGTATTATTATCGTCGTTCCCGGTGTCACGGATTTGCCTCCCCTGATTTGCAGCAAACTCAAGAGTATCTAATATGGGCCTTCAAAGGTGTCTACCTTCGCACAAGATTACTCTTGGCAGAGTTGTAGATAGAAGTGTGACAGGGGCTAGGTGTGCCTCACACACAAAGACCCATGCACTAAGAAAATTTATTAAGGATCGTTTGACAGGGGTTGCAATTATTGGTTGCTTGCAACCCTCTCAGCAGCAGACTTAGCAATTCAAGCAACACAAAGCCTTATACAGATCAACATTTAATACTACCGAACACCCAGACAGTGTTCGTAGACTTTAAGTCCTAGGCATGTTCTTGAAGTAGACTTCAGCTCTCAAAGCTTGTTCTCTCTCAGCCACCGGCAATAAGAATGAATAAAGAATTTGAACTGCCGCTAGATCCTGACGCTACTCTTCTCTGATTGGCTGATATCCGTAAGCGGTATTACTAATGTAGCTATTTTTAGATGTAAACTAAGATGGCTGCCTGTCGTGGAAAATTCTAATCCACATATATAAATGAGAAAATAAATGTAAAGTAGAACGAAATAATACAAAAGAAAGAAGAATGGTGAAAGACCAGTGCTTTCCCTAAATAGCGTACACCTGCGTTGTAGAACGCCATAATGACTGAACTCGAGATCCCCTTTTTCTACTTCGTCTGCATAACTGTAACGCTTCCACGCTTGATAGTAAAAGCCTACTGCATAAACTACACGCGTTTCTAAAAATAAAACTGGTACTGTATTTCTTATACGACCTTGATAGACACACTGCTTAATGACCTAGATATAATAATACATTAATGTCATTATATACACTACGTTAAAATAGAAGACAGACGGGCTTAGAAGAGAGAGAGAGAGAGAGATGCACGGAGGAATGCCAATCCCACGTCGTCTCGCGATTAAAAAATCACACGCGAAAGGCATGCAGGCCTTTTTTCTTCTTCACATAAACAGTAATAAAAAACACTACCGATACGAGGTTAGGTTTTGAAAACAGGTTTAAAATCTTATTAGGAAACATGACACAATACTGTTTTACGTCTGAAATCCTGACATTAGCCTGACAGTACAGAAGACATCCCATCGTATAGAAGTGAACGGGTGGTAGAAGAAAATACATATTTTGAACGAAGCCACTTAGCCCCATTAAACTTATATATTTGGGTGCCTTAGGACTTGCTGACAAAGAATATGTTATGTGTTACGCAAATAGTCTAGTAATTAACAAATTATAGCCAAAATACTATAGTGGGGTTGTCTGATAGCACAAGATCATATTTGCTCATAATGGCATGTAGAAAAACACTGCTTTAGGGGAAATGAGGCCAACTAGTTAGATACGATTTGATTGGCGGTACTAATATGTAAGGCGAAACCTGATTAGTCGGACTGCAAATAATATTAGGGTTGTTAATGGAAACGGTAGGATGGGTAAAGTTTTTTCAAAGGCTCTTGTAAACATGGTCTCATTGGTTAGAGCGTTCGATATAGTCAATTAGAAGCGTCAGTTCAGGGCCAGTTTTGAAAATAAATCATTGTGAGAAGCACTTGCGTTGAGATCAAGCTAATATTTTTCTAATAAAAGCCTGGGATAGGGCAGATCAAAATTGTGCCAGAATTCATCGCCAGTCAACGTACTAGTGTATATTTCCTTGAATTGTGGTAAGCTAGACATGTTTCCTATATATCTATATATATAGATATATATGTTATATGAAAATTGAATATGAATTGATAAATTGTGTCTGTATGTGTGTGGTTCAGTAGCAACCAGAAGGCAAAGCCTAGATATTGCTCCACCATATAAAATCTTGTCAGAGAGGAGTATAACTGCATTGGCATATATGGGATTGCCATTTAGTAACATGACACCTATCTTATTGTATAGAAGGACTTAACGCTGGAATTGCAGAGGCATTGTAACCATTAGGGAGAGGAATACTGGTATATTGTCACATGAGAAGCTAGTAGTTGGCATACAGCGCTGAACTCTGTGTTTGTAATGTCCTGTACTTCAGTGTGGAAATAGATTATATATTAGTTCTGAAGAAGGAGGTACAACCTTCTTATTTCAGGGACCGTGGTACTGAAGTATTAGAGCAGCACCTGGTCTGAGTTTTGCTGGATCCAGAGGGCTGGCAGCAGACTCCTTGTCCAAGATATCGACCATTGGTGTATTTCAAGATAACTGAGAAGCAAGCGAGCAGAGGAGACAGTTTTCCTGCCGCCGACTCATAAGTTAAGAATTCGTCAGCCAGAGTAGCTCATCCTTGTATAACCCACCTTTAAAAATTGACTGTAATACTAAAGCAAGAGGGACAGTTATTGTTTTACAAATAAAAAGAACTGTGAACCCTTCAAGATTATTTCCACCATTAACAAACACATGAAGTCGTGATGACTAACAACAACATAGCTTCAAAAGCCAGTATTACCTCTTCATACCAGAGCACAACACTACATACATATTGTAATAATATTCTATGTCAGGACAAAGATCCTTTGTATAATTTTTGTATATAGACATTATGTTGCATTTGATTGTGATTCCTGATTCACTCTGTATTTGGATTAGGATATCTATTCTTGAAAGAAACTAATACATAATTTAAAAGTTAACACTTGACTTACTTAAGCTAGTCTTCTAGAGTGTTATATGTATGTGCTTGTCATCGTGTTGTAAAGTGTTGTGAATCTTAAATAAAAGAGTTTATCTGTCTGTTGTTGTTGTGAACTTACACTTCATCACTATCATAACCCTAGACATTCAACGTAGTCATCACATTAGCCCAGAATAAGTCTGATTGAGGTCTAAATGTGGTAGCAAAGTAAGGTCATCTGTAACACACTACACTTATTAGATACAGATACCTTCACAGCTGATCTCAGTCAGTACACTAAGTCCCCTATAAATATTTATATAATCCCAACTTACCACATATATTGGGGTCTCGCTCCCGAGATATTGAACCTTCCCCTAGCATATATATTTGGGAGTAATTCACTTCTGGAAATTATAAAAATTAAAAAGGTATTCTTGGGTGGAAAAATAAGGTTGAGCTCTCAGTGCTTGTGGTTGTCCTTAGTTAATTAGTCATAGATAAAATTGTTTAGTTAAATATTGTATACATTTGCCTGTTAGAAAATGGCGGACCTGGCAAAATTTCGATCTGCTGCTATGCAGGCTGCTAAAGAGTTAGGAATGGACGGGCAAGTTATGATTGCTTATGTCACTACTGAATGTGACAAATGTATTGAACGTGAAGAAAAAAGATTAGAAAAAGAGGCTGAAAGAAAGTTAGAGGCTGAAAGGAAATTAAGAGGTTGCAGATTGAGGCTGACAAAGAGGCTAGGGCATTAGAGGCTGAGGTTAAGAAGTTACAATTGGAGGCTGAGGCTAAGAAGTTACAATTGGAGGCAGAAAGAGAAGAAAAGAGACAGGCTGCAGAAAAGGAAGCAGAGGAAAGAAGGCAAGCTGCAGAAAGGGAAGACAAGCGATTGGCTGCAGAGAGGGAAGCAGAAGATAAGAGATTACAGAGGGAGCACGAATTACGACTAAGGGAGTTTGAGTTTCAAAGCCATGCTCCTGAAAATGGTGCCAGTCCCTTTACCTCTGATGCCACTGCTAGTCAGGGAGCCTCAACCTCAGCTATGAGCTTTCATTTAGATCATTTTGTTGAGAAAGACGATGATATCGAGAGCTATCTAAATAGATATGAACTATTAGCTACCACGTATGGGTTAGAGAGAGAAAGGTGGAGCTTAAAGTTATCACAAGGGCTTCGTGGTACAGCTTATGATGTTTTTGCCAAAATGAGCAGAGATGATCAAGACAATTATGACATGTTAAAGCAGGCTCTTTTGTTAAGATATGAAAAGAATGGAGAATTCTATAGAAAAAAGTTCAGGAATGCTAAACTACTGTCAGGTGAAACATATCACCAGTTCTCTGCACGGTTAGAGACATACTTGGAGAAATGGACGGCTCTGGGGGAAAACCCAAGATCTTAAGGAAATGATCCTTATAGAACAACTAAGAGAGTCCATGGCTCCAGACCTGAGAAAGTTTCTCATGGAACAAGGTGCAGAGAGGCTGGGTGAGTTACTAAATGTTGCTGAAAGATATCAAGCAGCTCAAGCAGAGGTAACAGGTAATAAAAAGAAACAAGTAGACAATTTTAAGGCACCACAAAACTTTAATAAGTTTGATCATAGAGATCAGAACAAAGGTAAGCACCAGTTTGATAGGCCACGGTATACTAATAAAAATAAAACCCCACAATTCGATGAAAGGAAATTTGATGAAAGAAAATCTTTCAACCAAGGAAGGAAGTGGTGTAAGAATTGTCGGATGGACAATCATACCACCGAAAATTGTAGAAGGAAAACTCCTCATTGTGCTGCTATGACATCTGGAAAGAGGGGAAAAAAGGTCAAACCTGCGGAACTACAGGAACCGTACCACCCCCCAGTGTGTGAAGATGTAATCTGTAATGGAGTCACCATAAGGTGCTTATATGATACAGGTTTAGATTATGATTCAGTTGTGAGTTCTCACCTGGTGCAAGCAGATCAATACACCACAGAAACAGTGGAGATTCAAGCTGCAACCAAGGAAGTAGCGACCATGACACTCCCTATCGCTAAGATACATGTGAAAACGCGATATGTGGAGGGAATAATCAAAGCAGCAGTGATAAATGAGCCAATCTACCCTCTGATATTGGGGTGTAGATATGTCTTCTTGGGGAATCCCAAGAGACCTGTGATATTGGCAACGGTGCAGACCAGATCACAGTCTAAAAAGGAGGAGGATATTCCAATAAATACTCACCCAGATGAGATGAGGAAGGCACAGGCGGAGGACAAAACACTCAATCCGTGTTTCAAGAAATTGCCCAAATGTCATACACCTCCAGGCAAGGGAGAATTTTATATGAAGAACAAGTTGATTTATAGGAAGGCTGGATCTGAATCCAATGGTCACGGACAGCTGGTCCTTCCCACTTCATATAGGACTAAAGTGTTGGAACTAGGGCATGCGATTCCCTTCAGTGGTCATATGGGGATCAGCGCAACAGGACAGCGGATAGCTTGTCACTATTTCTGGCCAGGAATAACTGAAGATATCAAAAGATATGTAAAATCCTGTCCAGAGTGCCAACGAGTAGCACCTAAGCATTGGACTGCACCAGCAACTCTAGGGGAAATGCCCATAGTGGGAACACCCTTTGAGAGAGTTGCCGTGGACATTGTGGGACCTCTCACTCGAACCAAGAGGAGGAACAGCTACATTCTGACTCTGGTGGACACGTATTCTATGTGGGGAGAGGCGGTAGCCCTGTCATCCATTGATTCTAAACATGTGGCAGAGGCATTACTCACAATTTTCACAAGGTTGGGCTTTCCAACCAAATCTTGACTGATAATGGCTCTCAGTTCAAGGGGAAACTAACAGAAGAAGTTTTCAGGATCTTTCAAGCCAAACACTTCCATTGTAGTCTGTACCATCCCCAAGGAAACGGCCAAGTGGAAAGATTTAATGGGACATTAATGTCGATCCTGAGAAAGTTGGCACATGAAAAACCAGATACATGGGACCAGTACCTTCACGCCGCCCTCTTTGCTTATCGGGAGGTACCCCATAGTTCAACCGGTATGGCCCCGGCAACATTATTATTTGGAAGGCCAATAAAAGGTCCACTCGAAGCTCTGTTAAGAACATGGACTGATGAAAAGGCAGAGGAAAATATTACATCCTCATACCAATATGTGAATGAGCTGACCACTCGTTTAAAAACTGGCTGGAAACTTGCCAATGAAAATTTGAGACAAGCCAGGAAAAAACATGCTGCCTATTACAACAAGAAAGCTAAAGACAGAGAATTGGCTGTGGGAGAGAAGGTACTGCTTCTTCTACCCGGTAGCCAGAATAAGTTGCAAATTGGATGGCAAGGTCCATATACAGTTCTAGAGAAGGTGTCTAGAACAAATTATAAGATAGATAAGAAGGGGAAAGAAAAAATCTATCATGTGAATCTCCTGAAGAAATATTTGGAAAGAGAAAATCAGGAAGAGACACATTTGTTGACCTTGTCTATTGCAATGGAGATGAAAAAGGAACCACTTTCATCATTTGAATATCCATTACACCCCTGTGAGACAGCTGCACAGGTGAAAATCAGTACACACTTAACGAAAGATCAGAAGAAGAGAGTGCAACAGGTTTTAGATGATCATACAGAGGTGTTAACGGACCGTCCGGGGCATACAAACTTATTGGAATATGATATGAAACTTATAGACCCCACACCTGTATGTATGAAGGCATATTCAATTCCTTTCGCTAAGGAGAAAGCCTTGAAGGAAGAGATAGACTATTTGTTGAAGGAAGGAATCATTTCACACAGTGAATCTTCGTATAGTTCCAGTGTGGTGCTCTTAAGAAAACCATCTGGAGAACATAGACTCTGTATAGATTACAGGAGACTGAATGCTATCACAGAAGGTCAGGTGGATCCATTGCCGGATACAAATCAGTTGTTTGCCAGGCTGAATAAAGCTAAATATTTCTCAAAAGTGGATCTGAGCAAAGGATACTATCAGATTCCAGTAAAGCCTGAGGTTAGACCTTATCTAGCTTTTAGTACCTCAGAGGGACACTATGAATTTAACAGATTGCCATTTGGATTGAAGAATGCGCCTAGTGTCTTCTCTAGAATGATGAGAAAATTGTTGGATCCTCTGAATAATCCATGCATCACAAACTTCATGGATGATATCCTTATAGCGACAGAAACATTTGAGGAACACATTGACTCTCTGAACATGTTGTTTGATCGACTTAAAGAAGCGAATTTGACAGCCCGACCAACCAAATGTTGCGTTGGATGTAAAGAATTAGAATTCTTGGGACACACAGTCCATCAGGGAAACATGACTCCTGACCCCAAGAACTTGGAGAAACTAAGAAAAGCCCCGAGGCCACAAGCAAAGAAAGACGTGAGATCTTTTGTCTCATTATGTGGTTTCTACCAAAAGTATATCAAAAACTTTAATTCCATATGTGCACCGTTAACTGATTTGACACGCAAGGGAAATCCAGATCGAATTACCTGGACAGCACAGTGTGAATTAGCATACCCAGAATTGAAGGAAAAGCTCACAAGCAAACCTATTTTGAAATTACCTGACTTAAGTCAAGAATTCATTGTGAGAACGGATGCAAGTAATATCGGTTTGGGAGCTACCCTGTTACAGAAGTCAGATTCACTGGATGGGGAATTAACCCCAGTGGCATATGCTAGCAGAAAGTTGAATAAAGCTGAAAAAAATTATTCAACTAGCGAAAAAGAATGTCTTGCAGTAATATGGGCGATCAAGAAGTTCAATATTTATCTGTATGGGAAGGCATTCAAGTTACAAACGGACCACAAACCCCTGGCGTTTCTAGCGCAGGCTAAGCATGAAAATACGAGGTTACTCCGATGGTCATTGCTTTTGCAGCCATTTCAATTCAGCATAGAATATATTTCTGGAAAAACTAACCTGGGTGCGGATTTTCTAAGCCGCCATCCGTGTGATGAGAATCACAATGATCACCAGGAATAGTAATGCATTTATCTAGGTGTATATAGAATTATATACTGACATATGATGTCTGTTTTAAGTGGGGAGAATTTGTCGTGGAAAATTCTAATCCACATATATAAATGAGAAAATAAATGTAAAGTAGAACGAAATAATACAACAGAAAGAAGAATGGTGAAAGACCAGTGCTTTCCCTAAATAGCGTACACCTGCGTTGTAGAACGCCATAATGACTGAACTCGAGATCCCCTTTTTCTACTTCGTCTGCATAACTGTAACGCTTCCACGCTTGATAGTAAAAGCCTACTGCATAAACTACACGCGTTTCTAAAAATAAAACTGGTACTGTATTTCTTATACGACCTTGATAGACACACTGCTTAATGACCTAGATATAATATTACATTAATGTCATTATATACACTACGTTAACCTAGAAGACAGACGGGCTTAGAAGAGAGAGAGAGAGAGAGATGCACGGAGGAATGCCAATCCCACGTCGTCTCGCGATTAAAAAATCACACGCGAAAGGCATGCAGGCCTGTTTTTTTCAAATAAACAGTAATAAAAAACACTACCGATACGAGGTTAGGTTTTGAAAACAGGTTTAAAATCTTATTAGGAAACATGACACAATACTGTTTTACGTCTGAAATCCTGACATTAGCCTGACAGTACAGAAGACATCCCATCGTATAGAAGTGAACGGGTGGTAGAAGAAAATACATATTTTGAACGAAGCCACTTAGCCCCATTAAACTTATATATTTGGGTGCCTTAGGACTTGCTGACAAAGAATATGTTAAGTGTTACGCAAATAGTCTAGTAATTAACAAATTATAGCCAAAATACTATAGTGGCTGCCATCAATGGTACCTATACTTTGTAGCGGTATGGCAGCTTGCGTACCCTGACAATCCCCAGAGCTATGCCAGTGGGAGTTTTACTCCTGGTAGGTTCAACCAAGCTGGACTGGTCTGTGTGGGTAGGGGTCAGACAAAAGCTGGTACCCTGGTCCTCCAGGTTGGGGGTTTTAGCACAGGGCTGACACCCCTGTCTGTGTAAAAAAACAATGAAGTTACGGAAACAATAATAAATGAACAAACTTTGCTGCGGGATGGACATTCGGAGTCTGTGGCTCGTATGACTGTCAGTGGTGAAAGCCGAAAGGAAGCCACTGACATGAAAACGGATGTCCTGACCGCAAAACAGGATACAAGAATGGGTTTTTGGAATATCAGGACAATGTACGAGACAGGTAAACTAAGACAGGTCACGGCAGAAATGAGAAGCTTTGGTCCCCTGAAGGAAAACGAAAGAGAGGCCGACCAAAAACAACCTGGCGGAGGACTGTGGAGGCTGAGATGCAAAGAATGAACCAGAGTTGGGGCACTGTACGAAGGATGGCCACCGACCGAGCAAAGTGGAATCAATTTGTTGTTGCCCTACAAGACGCCACTAGGCGTGATGGCCACTGACTGCTTTGACGGTCGGCGGCTAAGGATCAAAGAAGAAGAAGAAGAAGACTATAGTGGGGTTGTCTGACAGCACAAGATCATATTTGCTCATAATGGCATGTAGAAAAACACTGCTTTAGGGGAAATGAGGCCAACTAGTTAGATACGATTTGATTGGCGGTACTAATATGTAAGGCGAAACCTGATTAATCGGACTGCAAATACTATTAGGGTTGTTAATGGAAACGGTAGGATGGGTAAAGTTTTTTCAAAGGCTCTTGTAAACATGGTCTCATTGGTTAGAGCGTTCGATATAGTCAATTAGAAGCGTCAGTTCAGGGCCAGTTTTGAAAATAAATCATTGTGAGAAGCACTTGCGTTGAGATCAAGCTAATATTTTTCTAATAAAAGCCTGGGATAGGGCAGATCAAAATTGTGCCAGAATTCATCGCCAGTCAACGTAGTAGTGTATATTTCCTTGAATTGTGGTAAGCTAGACATGTTTCCTATATATCTATCTATATATATTATATGAAAATTGAATATGAATTGATAAATTGTGTCTGTATGTGTGTGGTTCAGTAGCAACCAGAAGGCAAAGCCTAGATATTGCTCCACCATATAAAATCTTGTCAGAGAGGAGTATAACTGCATTGGCATATATGGGATTGCCATTTAGTAACATGACACCTATCTTATTGTATAGAAGGACTTAACGCTGGAATTGCAGAGGCGTTGTAACCATTAGGGAGAGGAATACTGGTATATTGTCACATGAGAAGCTAGTAGTTGGCATACAGCGCTGAACTCTGTGTTTGTAATGTCCTGTACTTCAGTGTGGAAATAGATTATATATTAGTTCTGAAGAAGGAGGTACAACCTTCTTATTTCAGGGACCGTGGTACTGAAGTATTAGAGCAGCACCTGGTCTGAGTTTTGCTGGATCCAGAGGGCTGGCAGCAAACTCCTTGTCCAAGATATCGACCATTGGTGTATTTCAAGATAACTGAGAAGCAAGCGAGCAGAGGAGACAGTTTTCCTGCCGCCGACTCATAAGTTAAGAATTCGTCAGCCAGAGTAGCTCATCCTTGTATAACCCACCTTTAAAAATTGACTGTAATACTAAAGCAAGAGGGACAGTTATTGTTTTACAAATAAAAAGAACTGTGAACCCGTCAAGATTATTTCCACCATTAACAAACACATGAAGTCGTGATGACAAACAACAACATAGCTTCAAAAGCCAGTATTACCTCTTAGTACCAGAGCATAACACTACACACATATTGTAATAATATTCTATGTCAGGACAAAGATCCTTTGTATAATTTTTGTACATAGACATTGTGTTGCATTTGATTGTGATTCCTGATTCACTCTGTATTTGGATCAGGATATCTATTCTTGAAAGAAACTAATACATAATTTAAAAGTTAACACTTGACTTACTTAAGCTAGTCTTCTAGAGTGTTATATGTATGTGCTTGTCATCGTGTTGTAAAGTGTTGTGAATCTTAAATACAAGAGTTTATCTGTCTGTTGTTGTTGTGAACTTACACTTCATCAATATCATAACCCTATACATTCAACGTAGTCATCACATTAGCCCAGAATAAGTCTGATTGAGGTCTAAATGTGGTAGCAAATTAAGGTCATCTGTAACACACTACACTTATTAGATACAGATACCTTCACAGCTGATCTCAGTCAGTACACTAAGTCCCCTATAAATATTTATATAATCCCAACTTACCACACTGCCACATAACGACAAAATGGCGGTGGACAACAGACGAGATGCCTATGGCGCTGTCACAGAAGGATAAGGATGCTTCTTTCTCAAGGGACTTCTTCTTCTTTGATCCTTAGCCGCCGACCGTCAAAGCAGTCAGTGGCCATCACGCCTAGTGGCGTCTTGTAGGGCAACAACAAATTGATTCCACTTTGCTCGGTCGGTGGCCATCCTTCGTACAGTGTCCCAACTCTGGTTCATTCTTTGCATCTCACCCTCCACAGTCCTCCGCCAGGTTGTTTTTGGTCGGCCTCTCTTTCGTTTTCCTTCAGGGGTCCAAAGCATAGCTGTTCTTGTGATGGCATCAGGGTCTCTTCTGAGGACATGACCAACCCAGCTCCAGCGTCTGCCAGCTATGATGGTGTGCATGTCCTCTTGCTTGCTACGAGTAAGCAGATCTTGGTTAGTGATGGTATTTGGCCAAAAGATTCGGTAAATTTTTCTTAGGCATGTTGTGTGAAAAGAGGACAATTTCGACATTTCCTTCTCTGTAACTCTCCAGCATTCCGCACCATAGAGAAGCACAGAAAGCACACAGCTCTGATATAATCTTAATTTTGTGCTTGTGCTGTATTGGGAGGACTTCCAGATGTTGTTTAGGATACAGAAGGCTGTTCTTGCCTTATTCATTCTGACATTGATGTCTCTGCCTGCCCCGCCGTCTGGTGTTACTATGCTTCCTAGGTATGTGAAGGTATCTGTCTGTACCAACTGCTGATTCCTTACTGATATGGGCTCAGGGTTGCTCACATTGAGCGTCATGACCTCAGACTTCTTTAAATTGATATTCAAGCCCACCTGCTGGCTAAACTTATTAAGTCTATCCGTTTTTTCCTGGATGTGTTGATGTGAATGTGCCAGTAGTGCAATGTCATCTGCATATTCTCGATCTTCCAATGTAGAAAATGTTGTCCATCTTATTCCTCTTGGACTGCCCTCTGTTGTCTGGCGCATCACCCAGTCTATGACTGTTAAAAATAGAGTGGTCGATAAGGGGCATCCCTGTCGTACTCCTGTCTTCACCTCAAAGGTTAGGTTGCTCTGCCCAACACTACACGTAAAGTTGGCATAGAGGCTTTTTATGATTGACACTATGCAGCTTGAAATTCCATAAGCCCTCAGTATTTTCCATAAACTGTCCCTATGTATGCTGTCGAAGCCTTTTCAAAATCAACAAAATTAATGTAAAGCTGTCTTTGCCATTCTGAGCACTGCTCTATAATGTTCCTGAGAGTGAATATATGATCTACACATCTCCTGTTTTTTTCTAAATCCTGCTTGTTCTTTCCTCAGTTTGTGGTCTACTGCCTTTGAAATTCTCTGTATAATTATCCTGCCTAGTATTTTGCTGGGAACTGAGAGAAGAGTGATTCCTCTCCAATTATTGCAGTCTGCAAGATCTCCCTTCTTGGGCAATTTGACAATTATTCCTTTGTTCCACTCTGATGGTGTTGTCCCCGTTTTCCACACTTGTGCAAATAGTGGTTCTAATAGTTCTGCTGCTAGCTCAGGGTCTGTCTTAAATAGCTCTGCATTTAAGTTATCATGGCCCGGAGCTTTGCCGTTCTTTAACCCTTTGATTGCTGTGATGATTTCTTCTTTGCGTGGAATGTCTGTATTCACATCTAGATCGTTTTCCGCTTCAGGAACATTCAATTGTGTCTCTGGTGGTTCCTTGTTCAGAGTTTCTCTGAAGTGCTCTGCCCATCTTGTTTCCTGTCCCTCTGCTGTCGTGATGAGATTACCTTGCTTATCTCTTACTAATGTAATATTGTTTGCACCTCGTTTTCCGCTGATGAATTTAGTTATTTTGTATACTGTGCTTTGTTCATTTTTCAGTGCTGCCTCCTCTGCCTGTCTTGCAAGATCGTCTAGGAATTCCTTTTGTTGGCTCGGGTTTGGCGTTTAACTTCCTTGTCCAGCTGACTGTACTGTTCGCTATATAGTTGCTTTAACCTGGGGGACTTCGCTTCTGTTTTCTTTCTTTTCATTTCTTTTCTCATCGTCATGGTGTTTAATGTTTCTGGTGTTATCCAGTCTTGCTTCTTCCTTTCCTGGAATCCCAAGCATGATTTGCTGCTTTCTTTGTATATTGTTGAAATGGTGTTGAAATTCAGGTCTATATCATCAGTCAATGTCTTTTCCTGACTTTTGGCAAATTGATATCGTTTCTTTATGTCGGCCGCAAAAGCTTTTCTGGTAAGGGAGTCCTTCAATTTGCTGATGTCAAACCTTTTCTGTGTAGTTACAGTTGGTGCAGCCCTTCTTAGTTTCACTTTCAGTTTTACTACTACTAAATGGTGATCACTTCCCATATCTGCACCTCTTCTTACCTTCACATCTTGTAATGCATGTCTCCATCTACCGTTAACCATGATGTGGTTTATCTGGTTTCTGTCCCGACCATTTGGTGATTCCCATGTTAATTTGTGAATTTCTTTATGTGGGAAGAGTGTTCCTCCAATTACCAGGTTGTTAATGCTACAAAAACTTATTAGTTTATCCCCATTTTCGTTTGCTGTTCCGCTGCCGCATTTCCCCATTGTTCTTTCATTATATGTATTGTGTGTACCAACTTTCGCATTGAGGTCTCCCATTACTATAACAAGATCATATCTAGGTGTGTCTTCCATTTCTTTCTGCAGTTGTTGATAGAATTCATCCTTGACCTCCTCATCGCTATCATTCGTTGGTGCGTAGCATTGTATTATTGTAGTGTTCGTGAATCTCCCTCTCAATCTTAATCTTATCAGTCTGTTGTTGATGGGTTTCCATTCCAGCAATGGCCTTTCTATTCCTTTCTGTAGAATAATGGCTACGCCTTCATTGTGCTGTCCACCCTCTCTTCCAGAGTAAAGTACTGTTTCTCCTGTTGCTGTTTTAACTTTTCCTGCCCCTGTCCATCTGCTCTCGCTTATCCCTATCTCAAGGGACTGTTCATAAGATATTTCAGAAGTCAAGAACGATGCTGCATTGGCAGGGCAATTGTTAACTTTTATCTGATCCACCGCCTTTTATGAAGAATTAAGCAATTATTAATTCTAGCTTGTTCAAGCCCCCACCCTGATTTACTCAGTGGAATTCTTATTATACATGTATAGCTCTGTTTAGAGTGTATTTAGTAAATTGATTGAGACAAACATGCAGTACATTCAAAATGACTAAATCGACGTTAAATTTGTATATTTACAAATAACAGATTTAAAAGTCACTTAAGGTTTAACAAGGTTTTAGAAAATTTGAATAAAGATTTAACAGAAAAATTATCATCACTGTTGTGATGGAAAGATAGTTTGTAAAGGAGGTCACTTGGCAGCTGTTATGAGTTACTTAGCTGTCTGTGACGGTTCTGCTCTTTCTAATGGTTTGGTTCTTAGTAGACTGATCACTGGAGTTCTCACGTCTCTCGTCAAGATTAAAGGCGCAGCACGTTCCAAGTAAAATCAGGGAGTAACTGTAAAGCTGGTCCCGCGTCTCTAAGACCCTCTGATGATGGTGTCTAGTTCTATGTCAGTCCACTTCTACCTTCACTTTGTTCCAGAGATTAGTACCCTCACTGGTACCACCAAGCCAATCTTGGCTCCCAGACTGTTTGCTCAGAGAAGTAGGTTTAATGGCAGATGCCTTTTTCACGCGTCTGGGGGGTCGTTACTTTTAGCAATATGTTCCCACTATGACTGTGTTTTCAGTTTCTGCAGATCCCGGTTTCCTTATTAAAATGATTTTCCTGGGCTCTTTAAGTCCTTGAAGATGTTCCACAAAGTCCGGTCTGATATATATGAAATCTGATTCTAGTCTTTACTCTGGCAAGGTCTGGTTGTCGTATTGGCAGCGATTCTCACAGTGAACTAGACTTGATAAAATTGTCCGATTATATTCACTGTCTTCCGCCTCATTTGTTTCTTACGATGCCAGCAGGGCTCCAATCGTTTCAAACGTGCGTGTTTTTTGGGGTAATTTCAAAATTCTTTCCGCCTGAAATTATATGCGTGATGCAAAAGGTCATCTCTTCCATATATGGAAATAAAACATCCGATGCATTGTATGCAAACTCACAAACACATCTGTACACTCATTCGACAATATGTGTCAGATGTAACATCTTACTTCCCCATAAAGTAATCTGTTCGTGAAAGTCGGACAGGAAACGATTATGTCATTCATGTCTGTCCATAAGGTGTCTTCCCGTGTTACCATCTTGTCGAAGAACGCACCATGGCCTTATCAGCGATTATACAAATGCGCTGGGCGATTTTAATGCTTCTGCATAACCTGATGTCTGGCACACCCAAAATTAACCAACATGGTTGTTGGTTAATATTATCTCATCCGTTCCTTCCCCAGCAAGGAGGGACGGGTAACCAAACAGACATGACGACTTATCGCTGAGAGGAGTGTAAGAATGTTGAAAATGCAAAATAGCTACTACATAGCAAAGAAAGAAAAAGGTGGAGACCCGGAAATTCCAGATAATCAGTCCTCACTTCATTTGAAAATGAGTACTGCCGTAGTGAAGCAGAGATCGAGAAGGGGTCGCCCCAATCCATCTTGTCCCACCTGTGGGTCTCTGAAGAGACACAGAAAGAATAAAACTACTGCTTCTTCAAGCATGTCGCTCATGGCGATTAATATGAGGTTGTATATGGGAGGCTGGCACCACTCATCATGTAAAACAAATTGCCGCAGAAACCACACATGTAAATGCAAGTGAATGCTCGGTGCAGGCTTCCTACAAGGGGACCAGTTACACTGGGGGCTCCGTGTTCCGTATGGAGTGCAACGGACTACTGTAATTCCTCTGAGCTTTGTAAATTCCATGAGAGCATAGATCTCCAGCCTGGTGTTCTTGCCGTCTTCAATTCACGTCCCCGTGTCTTTGGTATATCCTTCTGTCTTCTAAGCCGAGTTTTTTTTTTTTTTGGGGGGGGGGGGGGAGGGGGGGGGAGGGGGGGGGGGGGGGGGACGGGGTGGGGGGGGGGGGGGGGGGGGGGGGACATGGACCACCTCATGATATATCCGACGACTTTAATACGTATACTAATCGCCCCCTCCTCCCCCAAACCATCTTTTTTTCCTCTTCCTGTAGCTCTTGTTCAACTTGCCATTACATGATTCCTTCCTTCGTTTCCATATACAACCCTAAAGATCATTCTGTGTCATTTTATTTCTCATATTCCACGTTTATTAACTTTAAAAACAACTTTATACCTCGGTTGATATTATTCACATAATAGCTGATACAAATCTTATATATTCAGGATGGTAACACTGTTTCCAGGCAAAATAAGATTGACACAGATGATTGCACCACTGTTATTTTTTTCTGCACGAAGAAAAAGCATTCTCTGCAATTTTTTTTTTAAAGCATAATTTCTGGAGATATGTCTGTGACTTCGGCATGAGGGAAAACATTACAGTAGTCGACATTCTGAAACATTTGACTTCCGTTGGCAGTACCCTTGCTGAACGTAAAACGGAACATTTTATATAATTGAAAGTCAAGGGAGTTTGTGACGGAATAACTTCGTTCGTCACATTTTCCTGTGCCATTCCGAATGTTGCTTATAATCTAGCACATTTTGAGTCTAAGGCACTGATAATTAAACTCGTCCAGAAGACAGTCAGACAAGCCAGAATAAGAAATAGAATCATGATTCTATTTTAAAGGACTGGACAACTTGTTTGAGCATCTTGTGGACTTACACAACAAGAAACCTCTACCTTTATTAAACCGGAAAGCCCGGAATCCCAGGAACCTGAACACTAAGTCATAGTGGGATTTTATTGTAAAGTAATACTCTAGACCACGTGTAAGAGGCATCTTAACCAAGTTGCCGAAACTATTTCTCTGAGCCAGAAGTCTGAATGTCCAGAGATATTTGGGGTGAGTTGTACATTTTATCATTCTATGTTTTGCAATATTAACATGTGAAAATTGCAAGTGGATGTCCAAGTCATATGAGGCTGGCTACCTCAGCATATAGAATGATGGTTTCATGAACCACCACTGCAAGAGCTGGTGACTGCTTTATGCGGGTTTCTCATAGAGAAGCAAAAGCAGAGGTAGTCCCAAGATCCATATGGAGCAGGGAGTGGATGATGTACATACTTTTATATTATTCATCTTTTCAACCAGTGCAAATGTAAAGATATTCAATATAAATGTAATGAATGTTTTTCGCTCAATGGGATTAATATTAAGGCTCAGAGAGGGTAAAGTTCTGAGGTAGATGGGATGGTGGAATTTTTTTTTAAAAAGGGAGGGGGGAATTGTGTGTCAGGAAACTCAGTACGCAGGAGGGTATTAGTTTCTCTTCTTTCATAATACTAGTCGGTGGTACCAGTTGAGGGTGCTATCTCTGGAACAAAGTGTGTGGTATAAATGGCCTGTTGTCAACGCTAGAAACCATCATCAGATTGGTCTTGAAGACGCTGGACTAGCTTCGGGCTTACTCCCTGATAGTTCTTGGAACGTGTCACAACCTCCAGACTTGACCAGTGACTAGACTGAATCAGTCCAAAACCTCAAAAGAACCAAATATCGGCGGGAGCAGAAACCAACAATCTTACTGGCAGCTAAGTACAAACTCTTAAAAGCTGCCAAGTGAACTTTCAGACAATTCTCCCAATATCCATAGCATCACCCTGTGATGATTACCTTTTTTCAAAAGAATTATTCATTTTACACTGTTAAATATAATTGATTATTAAATTTGTTATTTGTATATATACGAGTACAAATTTATAGTTGATTTAATCCTTTTGAGTGTACTGCACCCGCCTGTCTCAGTCACCTTAAATACACTTAAAACAGAGCTACTAAATTAAGATTTCACTGAATTAAATCAGTTGAGGGCTTGAACGAGCTAAATCATACAAAATATCTTTTCACAAAAGTTGTCGGGCAGATAAAAAGTTAACTGTTCTAAGACACACTCAGCATTGTTCTTGATTTCTGAATATCTTGTGAATACTCCCGCAAGGTAGAAGCATAATCATCCTTCTATTTGCATCTTTGCCAAGAGTGATCTTGTGCGAAGGTAGATACCTTTGAAGACCCACATTAGATACTCTAGGTTTAGGCCATTGCTGGACCATCACTGTATAACAAAGGGGAGGCAACCCATGACAGTCGTCCACGAAGGAGTTGTTAACTATTGCGGATTAAAGTAGACTATGAGGATTGTAGCAAGTTTAATTTGCTGGGGAGGTTATGATGTTATACCTAAAAGGAAAGAAATCTGTGTCTGTGTTAACCGTGTGAGGTCAAGCACATGTAGGCCCCTGACTATAATAGATGATGATGATGTATTTGCAGGGAACCTAACGCTACCTCCCTAGATCTCACACGGTCACTATTTTGGCTCTAGTGTCTGGTGTATGATGTACCTAATGTCTAGGGGAGAAATGAAAATGATGGTACATAAACACAAAACACTTTAACTCACTATAAGGAATTGAATAAAACAGTGGTTAAGGTTTTTCTTTAAAATTGAATATTTTCTTTTTACAATTTAATCTGCCTGTCCCGCCATCTCTTTTGGACATGTCTTTGAAAATGAGGAAAAGATAGTTTACATAAAAAGGATTAACTTCTTCTTCTTCTTGCGATCGCATCTTTGATGATTACACCGTCAGACGAGTTCTCATGATGAATTCGACTGTTGTTTGAAGTTCCTCTTTAACTCCATATAGCTTTGAGTTTAGTGTTGAGTCATTCGGCCAGTATATCTTTCTTAACTGGTCATACAGAGGACAGTCCTGTAGAACATGCTCAGCAGTTTGTTCGTTTAATCCACATGTGCACAGTGGTGAAGCAGACAATCGTAGCTTGTGCATGTGTTTATTCAGTTTGTTATGCCCTGTCCTGAGTCGAAAAATAGTTATCTGTCCCTGCCGGTCGAGAGTGTGATAGTCGTCTTTGGGTTGGTTCTGTTCTCTTCTGATAGTCTGGATAGCTCTCTTTTTCTCAAAGTATGTGACTTCATTATCTTCTTGTTCACATTCTCCTCCCTTTTTTGCAAGTTTATCTGCCTTTTCATTTCCGGGTACACCACAATGAGATGGTACCCACTGAAGTATGGTTCTCTTTTTGGCAGCTACCTTGTTTAGTTAATTTCTCAGATGCGGGAGTTTACCACCCTTGAGAGCTTGCAGGACAGACAGTGCATCTGTGAGGATGACTACCTGGTGGCAGTCAGAGTTGGTGTTATAAATCATATTTGCAGCTTGCTCTAGAGCTTGAACCTCAGCTGTATAGTTGGAACAGAATTTACCAGTGGGAATGTGCCTAGTCTCATAGTGGTTGTCAGGATATGAGATAAAGATACCGGCACCTCCATTCCTAACAGCATTTGTTGCTGATCCATCTGTATAGGCATGTATCCATGATTGATCGGGATAGCTTTCTTGGATCATACTCAATGTAGCAGTTCGTTTTTGCAGATCATTATACTCACATCCACTTGTGAGACCACTGACTGATGTATTAATTTGGAGGGCACTGCTGGCCTGCTGCCATGGTACAGGGTATAGGGTGGGCTTCAGTGGTGTTGTCTTCATTGATAGGTCTTCTTGATGCTGTCTTATAAGTCTTTTCCCCCGATGCACAAAGCTGCTACGCTTTAGACGTCCCAATGCCAGATCATCTAGTCTTGCCTTCATTGGGTGCATTGGCATACTGTTGTACTTTTCCATCTGGATCATGGTTTTTGTGTCTCTTCTATGGGACAATGTCTGTAATCCAGCAACCTAAGGATTAACTAAAATGTGTGGACACTTTGTCCGATAAGTATAATGTCACTCTATCTCTCCTGTTGGTGTATTCACAGATTATAACTTTATTATCTAATAGTGTTTGTCATTTGTTAGGAGGGGCTGTAGTTTCATCACGCCCCATAAAATCCTGGGTATGATTGGAAATACCAAAGTTTATTAAAATTGAAGTGTCAGATATACCCAGATGCTAACACATCACCTGGGATTCTTTGTAGAAGGATAATTCAGTATGTAGTTGCAGAAAATATAGATATATCAGCACACACAAGCTCCTCCAGCTATCTGCTGACAGCATAAACGTTTTACCGGAGACTTGTTGGCGTTACACTCACTCATCAGGTTTCCTGTCACCGGCTGGTAACAGGAAATAAAACCTCTGCAATAAAAAGACACCCTGGCCTTTTTATATCTGATCACACTTTATTATTATTATTTACATATGGTGGTATGGGGTCAGCCTCGCGTGCATACAGGTGCACTCGCCCCTAATTTTATATGACTCACACCTTGCTGTGACCACACCTCAGGTCTCTATGGCAGATACGCCACTGTACTTTTACATAGTTTTCCTCAATACAATAACGTGGAGTAACCACATTTCGTTTTGTATGATTTGCTCTTCTTTTTTTAAATTATAAACGCTCCAGGCATGTTGAACAGTGTTCATGGAACACGGAGGCTTACTAACAATTCTAATACAATAATATTAAAACAAAATCATGACAATATACAACAGTTAGATATAGTTCAATGTAAAGACTCAACAATGTCTGCTCCCGGCATGTCCTTCACTTTTCCCAATAGCAGTATCTTACTTTGGCAGTTGTAATAAACATATTAATACATAAAGCATTCTTACCATAATTTCAAGAAATATGTAACAAATAACGCTGACTTGCAAAGAATGGCCTCAGTTTTTCTCTGCCCCACCCAGACTGCGAATTAATTCTTTATTTTATAAATTAACACAGCTGATCTCAGCGTATTTGATAGAAAAATTTTTGTCAACTGGCGATGAGCATTGAAAGCTTTTTGCTAATATCTATTAGTACTGGCCAATGGAAAACTTGCGACTACCAGAATTTAAATGTAGTTTTTGAAAAACAAAAAAAATTTTTCAAACAAACTCTGTGTCTAGTAGTCGATTGGTCAGTCTGCGTTAGTTATGCCAATACAAAAAGATGTTTAGTTTTGGTTAACATTTTCCTACCGCTCCCCTTTTCCTCCTATACTCTTTTTACCCAATCGGATTTAAATTTACTCCAATGCCTCTTTCTAAGTTGGCGTCCCCATTAACGTTATGAAAAACAAACAAGCAGGAACCACTAGTATTATCTCAATAACTTGGCTAATAATTGGACTACCATATATTTTAAAACATATTTTTGCTCAGGGGACTCTAAGCTATACTACCATATGATTTTTATGGTCAGTTTCAGTATGGTTTAGATTTTCAATTTTGTCACTGTCAATCGTCAAATATAAATTTTACACAAGTCGGCCATCTCCCCCTCATCTCTCTCTCGCATTTTTATTCAAATAACTAACTTGTTTGAGTGACGTCAGAAATACATTACTCGGCGAGAATTTAAACTGTCTGTGTGTATATATCATCGGGCCAATCCCACAGCGTGTCAAGCGAAGCGGGGTTTTGCGCGGCGGGTGTTTAGAATTGGCGTTAATTATTACTGTTGTCTCGTGTTACACTACCAAAAATGTAAACATCACTACAATTAAAGGCGTTAAAGTTAAAGTATTACGTTAATTCAGCTAGTAACTTGGCGGCACATTTCTGGAAGATCGTTAATTACACTGACAAACAACATTTTTCTTTCTTATATAAGAATAAGTGTTCTTAGGTCAGTTTCTTGCGATCATTTCAAATTTGAAATCCGTTTATCCCTATCACATCGGGTTCTTAAGATATTTGTGAATAAATATATTTTTGGGAAACCGTTATTTGCTCCGTTTCATTTTTACTATATAACTTATTAAAAATTAATAAAATGCAAAATAATTCTACTTTTTATACTGCTAAAAGATACATGACATACGTTACGCTATTTTTCAAATAGTTACTGTATTTTGAAATAATTCTGAGCGAAATATGGCTTCTAGAAGTTGTAGAAATTCGGCTGATCTGTTCTGTTACGTGTGCGGATATTTTACCGATCGTGTTCACCAGAAAAACTTTACACCATTACTAAAGAAAGCATATGAACTTTATTTCTATTGGAAAGTTGATGATGCAAATAAATCTTGGAAGCCACATGCAGTTTCTTCGACTTGTGCAAATACATTGGCAGGTTGGTTACGAAAATCGCCGAAGCATAAGTCGATGCCTTTTGGAGTGCCAGTAATATGGCGTGAACCGACAAATCAAGCTACTGATTGTTACTTCTGCTTGACAAATATCCATGGTTTCACTCTTAAAACTAGAAAGTCTGTGGTTTATCCAAATACTGTATTGAATCGGTTTCGAAACCAGTGCCTCATGATCCAATCACATGTCCGATCTTAGTTCCACCAGAACAATATCCGTTGGAGGTGAATGAACCATCATAAAGTGATAGTTTACCTGTTTTAGAAACTAATTCTGACTCGGATTATATACCGGTGAATGATGGTGTTCACTTAATTAACCATTCAGAACTTTCAGATCTAATACATGATCTTGCTCTTACCAAAGGACAAGAGGAATTACTCGGTTCGCGACTCAAAGAATGGAATATTTTAGCGCCCAATACTCCGATATCTAAATTTCGTCATAGACACAGAGAACCTGTTCAATACTTTGAGATGGATGATAACATTTGCTATTGCAAAGATGTAAACGGTCTAATGGTGCACCTCGGTCATGAGCACATAGTCAACGAATGGCGACTTTTCATCGACTCTTCCAAGACTAGTCTAAAAGCCGTGTTATTGCATAACGGAAATTTATTTTCATCAATTCCAATCGCCTACTCTGTTCATATGAAAGAAACTTATGACAATATGGCTATACTTTTGGCAAAAATAAAGTACAATGACTACCAATGCCGTTTTTGTGGAGACCCAAAGGTCATTACAATTCTCACGGGCATGCAGACTGGGTATACTAAATTTTGTTGCTTCCTATGTGATTGGGACAGCCGCAACAGACAGGAATATTATGCAAGAAAGGTGTGGCCTATCAGGTATCGTATACAGCTCGGGCATAAAAATGTAATACACGAGCCATTAGTTAACAAAGACAGCATCATTTTACCATTGTTACATATAAAGTTGGGGCTCATGAAGAATTTCGTAAAAGCGTTAGATAAAACGAGCAAAGCTTTCACTTATCTTCGACAAAAGTTTCCGCAAGTTAGCGATGCAAAGATAAACTTTGTAAGACCTCGGATTAGGAAAGTTATTGCAGACAAACAATTCGAGAACTTGTTACATGGTAGTGAACTTCGCGCATGGATGGCATTCAAATCGATCGTCGATAACTTTCTGGGAAATCACAAATCTGTCGACTATGTGCATATTGTTAAGCAGAGCATAGATGCATACAGAATTAGGGGCTGTAACATGTCCCTCAAAATCCATTTGCTCGATTCGCATCTTGACTTTTTCCCCGACAACCTTGGCGAAGTCAGCGATGAACACGGAGAACGATTCAATCAAGATATCGCCGTAATGGAGTCACGTTATCAAGGACGGAGGAGTATGACCATGCTTGCTGATTATTGTTGGTTGCTTCGTCGCGATGTACCACATGCCATTCACCGACGAATGTCGACTGCAAAGAAATTCAAGCCTACATAACTGTTATACTTCTTGTACGAATGATGTTGTAATACTGTATGCGTTGTTAAAAAACTTCAATTGCGTATTTCTAGAGATCCCGACCTGATAGAGAAAAACGGTTTGCAGATTTAAAAACAGCGCATTAAAATTGACCAGAAAAACATAGAAATGTTAGAGAAAAAAAAAAATTTTTTTGTTACCCAGTGTTATAAGTCTTGCCGCAGTCTCTATCAGATCGGGCAAAATGTTAAAAATGTTTATAGTACGTCACAAGGAAAGCGAGTATGTTTATACGGCGGGATCGTTTCTAAGCATTACCATGGCACAAAATTCAGCGCGATGCTGGCGTGTGAGATGATCATAGTCAGACACATACGGGCGGGGTTATTTATTATCATAGGACTAAAATCTTACTGAAATGAGCGATTATCTCGCAGATTTTACTACAAGGATTTAGGTTAGAAAATCTGTTTTGTTCCGTCATCATTTATGACAGAAGCGAGTCGCACTCGTATTTTTTAATGACGTCACATCTGTGCAAACCCCCTCCCATATCGTCACATTACTTTAGACCCCCATCCCCTTCACCGCACAATGTGAATCCGCAATCGACATTTGTGATCGCGTTCTTTAGGTTTTAACATTTTAGGTGACGCTCTCTTGTCCCATAATAGTGTATGTATGTGTTGTCATTACGGAGCTCAGCAAATCACACCAGACCTCAGACTTTCGTATGCTGTGAGATTATCAGCTTTCAAAGAGTTGGGGTACTGTACGAAGGATGGCCGCCGACCGAACAAAGTGGAAGGAATTTGTTGCTGCCCTAAAAGACGCCACCAGGCGTGATGGCCACTGACTGCTTTGGCAGTTTGCGGCTAAGTGTCAAAGAAGAAGAAGAATTCATCCATAACTGTGGAACAGGTGTTGAGAATAGATAGACCTAGAGAATTGCAGAATATAGTAAAACAGTATATAACAAGAACTAAAATTACTGTATAAGGATCAATGATGGTGTGAGGAAAATGGGTAGTCTGATGGGGTGCTTGTATGGCTGATAATTGGTGGATTTGATGTAATCTCGGACTTTCTCACCCCTTTTCCCCTTGTTAACTCTTTGACTCCGGAACAACGCTCTGAGCGTGGTTTTTAGACTATCACGAATGAAAAAGAAGTACCTCAGAACAAATCTTCAATATTAGATTACTGGTCGAAAAACATCTCCAGCATCAACATGATTTATACCATAACTTCATCGATTTCACAAAAGCCTTCGATCGAGTCTGGCATGAAGGTTTATGGCAAATAATGAGAAAATTCAATTTTGATACCAACATCATAGATATCATTGAAGCACTATACAAGGACGCAAGCAGTGCTGTTTTTGCAAGCAATGACATTGGAGAATTTTTCAAAACAACTGTAGGAGTTCGCCAGGGATGTATCCTGTCACCAGTGCTCTTTAACATTTATCTAGAACATATTATGCAGGAGGCTCTCTACGATTATAAATCAACCATATCGATTGGAGGCCGACCTCTGTGTAATCTACGTTTTGCTGATGATATTGATCTGATAGCTGGAACAGAATCAGAACTTCAAAACCTTACCTCTAGACTGGAGAAAGTAACAAGAACATATGGGATGGAAATTAATATAGAAAAAAGCAAGATATTGGTGAATAGCCATAAGAAACATGTTCCGACCAACATTACGTTAAATGGGCAAACGTTAGAAGAAGTTAACACCTTTAAATATCTCGGGTCCACTATATGAAGTGATGGAAGATCAAATAAAGAAATCAAGACAAGACTTGAGATGGCCTCAGCTGCCATGACAAGGTTGAATGTGATCTGGAAAAGTAACATCAGTTTTCCTGTGAAGATCAAATTATACAAATCACTTGTATTATCTATTCTCTTGTATGGGTGTGAGGGCTGGACACTCACTGCAGATACGGAGCGAAGGATTCAGGCTTTCGAGCATAAATGTTATAGAAGAATTTTGCGCATTTGTTATAAAGAGCACAAAACAAATGTCTATGTTAGAGAGAAGATAAACACCTATGCACGCCATCAAGAACCACTTTTGTCAATAGTGAAACGTCGAAAGCTTGCCTGGTTTGGGCATGTAACTCGTCATGACTCCCTTTCGAAAACGATCCTCCAGGGAACAGTCGAAGGTAAACGGAGAAGAGGAAGGCAAAGAAAATCCTGGGCTGATAACATCAAAGAATGGGCAGGACACGGTTTCTCCACACTTGTACGCATTGCTGAGAATAGAGAGCAGTGGAGGACCCTGTCTGCTGATGCTTCCACCATGGCACCCCTACGACCCATGACGGGTTATGGGTTGAGATGAGAGATGATGAATGAAAATTACGGCACAGGGTGAAAAATAATTGCGGAGTCAAAGAGTTAACATCAGGGCAGTTATGAGAGACTTCGTTTTAGTTGTTTCTTTGTTGTTTTTTTTTTTTAAATTCGTTTTTTTTTTTTTTTTTTTTTGCCTGTTTCTTGGAAAGGGAGGTCACACACAAAAACATTCACGCAAATTTGGTTTTGATTTACTCTATTTGGACTGAATGGAAGGGGTAAGAAGGTACTATATTTGGGTATTTCTCTTTTCCCCAGTATTTCTGTCCCATAACCGTAATCAGATGCAGGACAAATTGAAAACACTCGATTATAGGTCACAGCAATTGGGTCTAAAAATACACAGGGAAAAGACAAAGATAATGAGAATAAATGCAGGTAATGAAAACAGGGTTGAACTTGAAGAAGCATCAATACAAGATGTAGAATCGTACACATATCTTGGCAGCAATATAGACAAAGTTAGAGGGACAGACAGTGATATCAAAATAAGAATACAAAAAGCAAGAGGAGCTTTCATAGCAATGGGAAATATATGGAGGTCAAGAGAAATCGGATCCAACACAAAAATAAGAATCTTCAACTCAAATGTGAAGTCAGTCCCATTGTATGGCTCTGAGACACGGAGAACAACAAAGACAACAACCAAAAAGCTACAGACTTTCATAAATGGATGCTTGCGTAGAATAGAGGGATTAAAATTGTATGACAAGGTTACCAACGTGGAACTGATGACAAGAACTAGACAAGTGCCAGTGGAACAAGAGATGAGAAGAAGATGATGGCGATGGATAGGACACACAATGAGGAAACCTGTTGATAGCATTACAAGGCAGTCCTTGTTCTGGAACCCCCAGGGCAAGAGAGGCAGAGGTAGACCAAGAAGCACACGGAGAAGAGAGCTGGAAACAGAGATGAAAATGATAAGGAGAACGTGGAGAGAACTTGAGATTATGGCACGTGACAGGAGGACTTGGCATATGTTTGTTGAAGGCCTATGCTCCTTTGGGAGTGGAGGGTTATGAATGAATGAATGAATATTTGGGTATTGGAAATATGACTTTCTTTCTTGAATTAGTACACCATATGTCAAAATTATAACCCATCAAGGGTTGAACGGGATACTTTATAAAAGAAAAAAAACTCCAACATAGGTAATCACACGCACACCGTCGGTAGGGGATGCAACGCCTATTGTAATTCTATTTTAAGGCTCTTAGTAATCCTTAATAAAACCCACTGGTTACTCAGATACTAAATAAAGAGTATATTTTAATAAATAATGCTTACTAAGATACTATATATAGAACAACTAGCTTGATATTATGAAACCATTGGTTAACCAAAATAAAGCAACCAATCGGCACGCATATCACTGCAAGCGACAACGCTGTGTATATAAACCACAAAATGCGAAGCGATTGTTCAGCTCAAGCAAAAGACAGCTACACGGTGGAAGTCTTCGTGTGGTTGGCGTGTGCTCATTAGCCGCTTACTTCGACAAACAAGGATCAGCAATGATAGTCAGATAACATAGGCGGGCCCAAGGCGCTTTCCAGTGTCTTGGGCCCATCACTGGTCCATGGGCGTCAGCGAAGGAAATACCTCAGTTGATGACTCGTTCATTCAGCCTTGGGAACGCTAAATGATCTGTGTGGACAAAGCTTTGCAATCTACTTCTTCCCATCTGCCTTCAAGGGCTTTGGCCAGGGCTCGTCTGTCGCGGTGGGTAAACAGAGGTCACTGTTTTACGTAGGACCGACGGATGCTCACCGGTAAACGACAGGCGGGTCTGGCTAGCCCTGGTCTGAGGGGAATTGATCTTCTGCCCATTTTAGCGGCCGCGCCGTCACACAATGTAGTGTGCTTAGCAGGTGGGCAGGGCCAATCCCCAAAGACCCCCCAATGGGACTGACCTGGGGAGACGCATGGCACAGTGACCCGTACCCAAGGAATCGGTCGTGTTGGGGGAATCAAAATTCAGCGTGTGCAGACGAGAGGAACCTGTACAGGTAAACGAACCATCGGAAGCATGTATAGCACAGTAGTTCATTTCTCAGCTATGCAGTTCAGGTTTAGAGGTGTATTATGTAAGCTTTGGCGTATAGTCACATCTTCTTTTCTGTGTCAGTGTTAGACAAGTCGGAACACTTAAATAACCATTATCTTCGCCATCATGTTTTTTCTGTTCCATGGGAGCTGGTTATAATTAGGCCTATGTAGTGTCTGCTATTGCAAATCATCACCCTTCAGCTCCCCAAGGAGCATAGGTCTCCAACAAACGTACGCCAAGTCTTCCTGTCCATGCCACCCAGCTCAAGTTTGTCTTTATCTTCCTCATCAAAGGACGGGCTTGCGCGCGCCCAATTCTTAACCCTTTGATAATAACGTTCGTTTGTTCATCATTTTAATTTTAAGTTCTCTACCTCTCCTACAGTAAGGATTCCAGAACAAGGATTGGCTGGTATTGCTATCAATATGTTTCCTCAGTGTGTGTCCTATCCATCGCCAGCGTCCTCTTCCATTCTCATGTTCCACTGGTACTTGTCTGTTCTTGTCATCAGTTTCACATTTGGTAATCTTGTCATACCACTTCAATACTTCTGTTCTACACGAACACTCATTTATGAAAGACAAACTTCTTAATTGTTATTTTGTTTATTGTTTTCCATATTTCAGAGTGTCCCACATACCGGTACCTTGGAATCACAATGGGCAGCAGACTAACAAGGAAAAATCAAATTGATGTGCCAGCATAAATCTAGTCAGAGAATGGCTAATGAAAAGATTTATTACACATAATTGAGGGAAACCCGAGGCCTGTAAACAGTAAATTAATATGAAACAAATATAAAGGTATGTTATCAGGCACTCGCAGGAAATAAAGAAGTAGAACACCAGACAACAGAAAAACAACAGACATGAGTGGCTTACCCAGGATTTGAACACTGGACCTTCCATGCGACAACCCCGCCTAGCCATGCAAGCGAATCACACTATCCGCATCTGCCATGTTTGATGATGCGTAGATGGCAGGGCGGATAGTGTGATTCGCTTGCATGGCTAGGCGGGGTTGTCGCATGGAAGGTCCAGTGTTCAAATCCTGGGTAAGCCACTCATGTCTGTTGTTTTTCTGTTGTCTGGTGTTCTACTTCTTTATTTCCTGCAAGTGCCTGATAACATACCTTTATATTTGTTTCATATTAATTTAATGAAAAGATTGCCTGGGGTGCAGACCACCAAGTGCTGAAAACGTTATATAAGGAAATGTCCGACCAGCGCTGGAATATGGAATGCCAGCCTGGGCAACTGTTTCAAAATCCAACTTCGATAAAAGAATCAAAACACAAAACCAGGCCGAGAGAACCATTACTGCACCAATGAAATCAACACCAATAAATGAAATGAACAAGATAAAAAACAATTACAATTCATGGGTGACAGAAGAGCTTACAGAGTACTACAGGTGGCACATACAATTTAAAAGGCCCACAAGCCACCCAATGAATGACAGACTGAAAGGATATGGTCAAGGCAGACTCAAGAGAAGCTGCTTTGTCGTGGAACTGATGGAAAGAATCAGACACACACCAATGGAACAAGATATGAGAAAGAGTTGTGGGCAGGCTATACATTAAGCAAGTCATCTATTAGCATCATAAGGCAGCCTCTGTTCTAGAACACCAAGGATTGAAGAAACAAAGGGACACCCAAAAAAATCATGGAGCAAAGAACTGGACAAAGACAAAAAAGATAAAGACAGCATGGAAAGAACTCGGATAGACTGTCCAAAAACAAGGGCTTGACAAGAACTGAATGAAGGTCAACATTTCACCAAGAACCACAGGTGTACAATCCAAATTACTTATGATGTAAACAAAAAGTACAATGGACAGACAATGATATCAAAATAAGAATACAAAAGGCTAGAGGAGCTTTAACTGCAATGGGAAATTTATGGAGATCAAGAGAAATCAAGCTCAACACAATCATCAGAATCTTCACTTAAATGTCAAGCCAACAATACTGAAACATGGAGAACAACAAAAACAGCAAGCATCATTTCCACAATGAAGGTTGGCTGTAATGGATCTCCAAAGTCTTCTGTCTCTTATCTTGATGGTGCACTCTGATAGACTCTTTCCTGTCCATCTCATGATATCTGTATATCTTCCCACATAGCGCTGTCTTCCCCTTGCACGTTTGCCTTTCGCTCTCCCTTCTATTATGGTCTTCTGCAAGGTGTTATGCCTTTTTATGTGGCCAAAATATTTTAGCTGCCTAATTTTGATCTCACTCATTAGTTCTCTTTTCATACCTAGACTTTCTAGGACCTTTGTTTTCTTCTCTTTCCATGAGATGTGCCCCATTCTTCTATATATCCACATCTCAAGAGTCAACTCATTCTTACTTACTTACTTAGTCGTTCCCCTTCTACCATGAGGTGTAGAGGTTTGAAAGAGAAAGCGCCAGACTATCCTATCAGCTGTCTTCCTCCTGGCCTGGTTCCATTCTATTCCTCGGTCCTTCAAAGATTGTCTAATGTTGTCCTCCCAGCGGACTCAGGGTCGTCCTGGGGGGTCTGGATCCCTGGCTCTCTGTTTCCCATGCTTGTCGTGGTAGCCGGTCTTCTCCCATTCTGCAGACATGGCCAAACCATCTTAGTTGGCACTGTTCTACTTGGGTCTGCAGGGGGTGGGATTGTAGGCCTTGACGTATCGTCTGGTTGCGGACCATGTCTCTTCTTGTTACTTCAACCACCTTCCTCAGATACCTCATTTTGGAGGTTTGGATCTGGATTTTGTGGGTTGTAGTCATTGCCCATGACTCGCATCCATATGTCAAGACTGGGACATAGGTGGCGCGGTATACAGCCATCTTCGTTTTCTTACCAACCTCTCTCTTGCTGAGGAATCCTCGATTTATGGCCTGAAAAAGTCTCCCAGCTGCTGCTTTTCGAGTGGCCAACTCTTCTTTGATGCTTCCCTTTTGGTCTATAATAGCTCCGAGATATTTAAAGTGGTCGACCTTCTCCAGGACCTGTTCTCCCAGCTTAATCTGATGTCTTCTTTCTTCTCGTGATATCACCATGGATTTTGTTTTAGCGCTGCTTATGACCGTCCCTCTCCTCTCCAGCTCTTCCTTCCAGACTTGCAGGTTGGATTGGAGATGTGCCTCTGATTTAGCAATCAGGGCAACATCATCAGCAAATGCCAGCTCTGAAATACTTACCTGTCTCATCTTCCAGTACCCCACTGAATACTTTCTTGTTCTCTCCTTACATGCCTTGATAACATCGTCCATGAGGAGTATGAAAAGATAAGGTGACAGGATATCACCTTGTCTTACACCAGTGGTGGTCCTGAACTCTTCTGACTTATGGTTTGCTGTCCTCACATAATTTCTGCAAGACTTGTAGAAACTCTGTATAGCATGAATCAGAGGTGCTGGAATGTTCTTCCTTGCCAAACAGTCCCAAAGTTTGCTCCAGGGGACCCTGTCAAACGCCTTTTCCAGATCTATGAAACAAAGATGGATCTCACTCTTATACTCAAGGGCCTTTTCACTCAGCTGTCTGAGTGTGAAGATTAGGTCTTGAGTACCTCGGTTTGCTCGGAATCCACACTGGATCTCATCCAATTGTGGCTCAGCTAGGCGTCGGAGTCTCTGCTCTAGGATTCTAGAGTAGATTTTACCAGGGACACTGAGAAGGGATATGCCTCTGTGGTTTCCACATTGTTGATTGTCACCTTTTTTGAAAATTGGTGTTATGATGGCAATCTCCCAATCCTTTGGTATGGTCTTGTTGCACCACGCTGCCTGTAGGACCCTTAAGAGTAATAGGTCACCTGATGCTCCCATGTACTTAACCATTTCTGGTGTTATACCATCATGCCCTGCTGCTTTGCCCATCTTGATTTTCTCCAGTGCTGCCTTCAGTTCTTCCATCTTTATGTCATCTTCATCACCATTTGTTTCCTCTTCTGTGCTAGTGGTTATCATTTCTGATGCTTAACCTTGCTCACCATCAAGGAGTTCCGAGAAATATTCTTTCCATTACTTCCTTCGGGGCAGTAAGCAATTTGCCTTCATTCATTCATAACCCTCCACTCCCAAAGGAGCATAGGCCTTCAACAAACACATGCCAAGTCCTCCTGTCACGTGCCATCATCTCAAGTTCTTTCCATGTTCTCCTCATCATTTTCACCTCTGTTTCCAACTCTCTTCTCCATGTCATACGCCTCCCCGCGAGAGGACCTTCCCGTCTTGGATGGCTGTGTTTTATTTTCTTTATTTGACTTGTCCATATTTGTTGAAGTTTTTTGTGGTTTAAATTTTTTTTACAGGATGGGGTAACCGGCCCCATGCCCAACCCTCCTTAGTCGCCTTCTACGACATGCTTGGCAGGGGACAGTGTTACTATTCTTTGCTCCCCTTTCGGGCCCCGGTAACACACGGGTGCAATTTGCCTTGCTTGTCCTTTATAAATTTGAGAGGGCATTGTTTTTCCTTCATGTTCTTTAGGGTCTTATAGAACAATTTCTGGTTTTCTTGCGCCTTTTTCTAGCTTTTCTCCAAATTCTTCCCAGGACTTCTGTTTTGCTGCTAGCACCTTGTTCTTTGCTTCTGTTCTAAGTATCACATATTCTCTATATTTCTCTATGGTTTTTAGCTCCTAAGTATTGTTTCCATGCCATTTTCTTATTTTCTCTTTGACTTCCTCTGTCCACCAAGGTGTCCTCTTTCTCTAGTTTCCAAGTCAGACTTCACCACATGCTTCTGCAGCAGCTGTCTTTATGATGTCCTTGAATTTAAGCCAGAGGGTTTCCAAGTCATCAGGTTGTTCTTCTGTGTTTCTCACTGCTGTAGCAATAAGCCCCTGATATCTGGTCTTAATTTCTGGCTCTCTCAGCTTGTAGGTCTTAATGCTCATTTCTCCCATTTGTTTACTTGGTTTCTTGCGTGATGTTGGACAGTTCCTAGGCTGAGCAACTCTTTCAGTTGTTCTTTTGATTGTAAGCAGGTAGTGATCACTTCAATCTCTGGCCCCCTCCAGACTCTAGCATCCCGGACATATTTGAATTAGCTCCTCCTAACAATGGCATAGTCGATCACTGACTTCTCATTCTTTGATGGTTCACATCTAGTGTATGCAAGTATGCGCTTATGGGGGAACTTTGTGTTTGTAATGATCAGATTCTGCTCACTGCAGAATCTAAGGAGTCGCTTTCCATTGTCATTGAGAGTATCTTCTCCATATCTTCCGATAACTCCACCCCATCTAGCATGGTCATTTCCAACTCTGGCATTGAAATCTCCGAGCATGATAACTTCATCTAGGCAGTCATCCACTGTCCTTTGAAGCAGCTCGAAGAATTCCTCCTTGACCTCTGCTCTCTCATCCTCATTTGGCCCATACACTATGACCAGGCTGACTATGGTTTCTCCTTCTTTTAGTTTTACAACCATAATGCACTCAGAGACAAAGTTCCATCCCTTGATACTATCTTTCTGGTTTTTGGCCACAATGCAACCCACGCCCCCTTTAGCTCTTTCAGATGTGGGTACACCACTGTAGAGCAGCATGTTGCCATCGATATCCATGACTCCTTGTCCCTTTTTCTTTGTTTTCGTTATAGCCAGGATTTCTAATTTTGCTTTCCTCATCTCTTCCACCAGCTCCTCTTCTTTCCCATTTATACTTCTTGTGTTTCGTGTTCCATAAGTCATAGTCCGTTGCCTTTAGAATCAGTCCGGTTTTCTCTCTTGTAGTTCGCGTAATCATGTTTTAAAGCAAACAGGTGATTGGCCTGTTGTGCCTTTGCATGGTGGAGGGGCTGCCCTCCTCCTTTTTCAGCCGGGTTTAGGACCGGCCTAGGCGTCGACTCATTCTTCCAATTGCTTATTCATTGTCCATGTTTCTAAACCATACAGTAGTGAAGAATATATATAACATGTTATGATTCTCAGTTTTAATTTGTGAGTTAACTGTTTAGATGTCAGTATCCGTCTCATGTTGTTGAATGCAGCTTTGGCCATTCCTATTCTCTTCTTGATTTCTGTCTCACATCTGCCATCTTCTGTTATTATACGACCAAGATATGACAAGCTCTTGACTTGATAAAGATTTTCCCATTTATGCTTATCTTCACTGTGGGCTTATCGTCTGTTTTGCTAATTATCATATTTTTTGTTTTCTCAGTATTAATGTCCAATCCATATTTATGACTTATACTGTTCACTTACTTCACTTCTTCTTCTTCAAGTACCGTGCCTAGTGGCGTAGGAGATCATGTCTCTCCACAACTTTGTGTCTCCAGTACAATTTATCAATTCTGCTGTTGACTTCTTTCCATGCCATGATGTCAAACTGTCCAGTATTTGCTCTCTTTGTCTTCCCCTATCTCTTTTTCCTTCAATCTCACCTGTTTTTACGATATGTTCCAACTTTCCAACATGCCCAAAAAAAGTGGATTGCTTCTTTCTAACTTGTGAAATAAGCCTTACTAGTATCCTGTTCACTTTCAGCTAACAAGACGGTATCATCTGCTTATCTAAGGTTGTTTATTGACCTTCCACTGATGTTCAGTACTGGCATTTGCTGTATCTGAACATTTTTTCGGTGTATAGATTAAATAGGCAGGGGGACAGCACACAATCTTGTCTGACACCTATTTTTATGTCAATGTTTGGTGAATAATTCCTTCCAGATCTTACTGTAGCAGTTTGCTCCCAATAAAGGTTACTGAGTATTCTTATGTCTTTTCCATCAATACCTATGTCTTCGAGGCATTCAATTATTTTCTCATGATGGACTCGGTCAAAAGCCTTCTTATAGAAGATACAGACTTGCGTAGAACAGAAGGACTGAAATGGTATGACATGAACCAGTGGAACAACAGATGAGAAGAAGAAGATGGTGATGGATAGGACACACACTGAGGAAACCTACTGCCAGTATTACAAAGCAGTCTGTGTTCTGGAATCCCCAGGTACAAGAGATCGAGGAAGACTGAAGAACACATGGAGAAGAGAATTGAAGACAGACATGAAAGGAATGAGGAAGACCTTGAGCTGATGGCACAGGACAGAAAGACTTGGCATGGCATAAGTTTGTTGAAGGCCTATGCTCCTTGGGGAGATGAATAGTGGTATTAAAGATTTTTCCCCAGTTTCTTACATCAATCAGATTTCTTTTTCATTTTGTGAAATGAAACTTTATGGAGACCAGTTTTGTGTGGGGTGTGTGTGTGTTTGAGTTGTGGCATCATTATGTAACTAAATCAATCAAAACTGAAAATAATGTTATGCACATATGTTACATACTAAGCAACTCTGATTAGAAATTATGATTTTAGCATTATAGATACACACATATATATGAGCTATTTTCAAATCAGGGGAGTGAAGTGCTAGAGACTTCATTTATATCAGGTCTCAGCTTTATGAGATGGGGCTGACCGGTTGCCTTCCTCACTGCCTTTGCCTTCCTTAACTGAAGAACAGTCATGCATCCGTTTACAGCTGGGTAGACTGGAGTGTGACACTATCAACTTTTGAACCTGGTAATTTTGTCTTGAGAAGAGCACAAATTAGAGTATCTTCCTCTGCAACATCATAAGAGTGCAGTGTGGGATAATTTTTTTTTAAAGTGATTCTGTAGGATGCGACATACATTCTACAAAGCCAAAATTACTAAAAAATTAAAAAGGATATTAAATACATGTGTTTTTTTTTTTTAATTTCATAAGCATATCTGAGCAGAGAATAATCAGGGACAGGTCACGTGTTCCAAATTGCGGAAAACTTCAAACTTTTCAGATAAACTACCACAGGAAGTTAATCTTGAGAAACTTGAACAATTCTGCATGATGTGATCTGACAAACACAGAGTTAACAACAAACAGGCACAGCTCTCAAATTTTCATATTTTATTTCAAAAAGTTCAAAAGGACAACATAACAAAAAATCAACCTTTGAAAACACATGGTAATATGTACACTAGTCTCGAGAATTCTGACAATGATAAGAAACTATACTGAGGGCTACAATATGAGGCAGTCTGATCATCAAAAGTAGTCCCCTTCATCAGACAAGTGTTTTAACCCTTTCAACAGGATATAATACATCAAGCTCGAGAACTATGACGCAGTTATCTCTGCTCTAGACACATATATACATCCCCCTCTCATCCTCAATCCACCAAAAAGAAAAAAAGTACCTTTCTGTTTAGAAATCATGAGCATAATGTAGACAACCATTCATGAGCCTAACAACACATCCATTATGGTTACAGGGCATGTAGTTTACATCAGTCTGAAAATGTATCTTTCCTGATGCTCAAACTTTCACCATAATGCACAGTTATACATTTCAAACATCAAATGCCCAATGGTTCTACCCAATGTCTGTGCTGATGTCTAATTAAAAACAAAAATGAAATCAAATATCAGCTGAGCTGAAACCACATGCTGCATAAAAAATCTGTGATATGTTCAGTAGGAAGTAGGCTGAAAAGCAAGAGAATTAAAATCTGAAGAGAATGCTTTAAAGTTACACTTGTCACATTTCTGGATAATATCTGTTGCAAAAAATAACCAGGAAGTTCTTGCACATAAAGTCTGTAAGAAGCATGCAGAGATTCCAAATTTGCAGCAACTTATTCCTAAGTCACTGTGTTTCAAATACTTCACTTTATGAATTTCAAGACTATAACTTAGAAACCTAGGGCCATATTCACAAGAAGAGAAGTGACTTTTGGTCATATAAAGTCTGACTAGTTTCAAACACTATTAACTGTCTAATAATCTGAAACTGTGTCACGTCTTTATTAAATATACTATCACTGAATATAGGTAAGCATCCATTGCGTATATGGCAGAACTTACAGGATTTCTTATTTTCTTACCTCCTGTATGTTCAGGCAAAACTCAAATTTTTTCCACTGTCATTTTAATTTGTCCTTTATGAAATATATACTACTACATCAAGAACTACAGGCACTGGCAAACACTAACCTTTGACCTTTACAATCTGTCAATTACAAATAACTTATGAAAAGGTTTTTATCGGAAAGACTCAGCAAAATGGTTACGCTTTCTCGGGGACACATTTAGGATACGAAATATAATTTATTGAAGCTTAATTCTGTTAACACTGAAAGCCATCAAATAAGTGAAATGTGCTCCTAAGCAGATTATTAAAAAAGTTACAATTGTCAGAGTTGATAACAGAAGAATCTGACAGCAAAAATGACGTAAGTGTGGAACCAACCTCACCTGCAGTGTTATAGCTAGCTATTAAAGGACATGAGAATGCCCAAATTTGCTAATTTAGTTTCAGCCACATCTTTCAGACAACTGTAATTTATATTCAATCAATCATACATATATTATAAGGAAAAAAGAAAAACAAAACAAAGATATACAAAGTTTGAAAAAAAAGTGTAAGAAATCATGAGACGAGCAAGAAATGCACGCTCTATTTATAATTCTGCCCCTGTGAAGTTCCCAGGGGGGGAGTCTCTGAAGAGACAAAAAAAAAGAACAGAACTACTGCACCCTCAGGCATGTCATACCAGGTGACTAATATGAGGTTGTGTATGGGGGTTGGCAACCTCATTGTGTAAAACAAATTGCCACAGAAACCACCACGGTAAGAGCATGTGACTGCTTGGTGAATGTGCATGCGACTGCTTGGTGAATGTTTCCTGAAAGTGAACCAGCTCCAGTGGTGGCTCCATGCTCTGTAAAATGATGATGACCATTTATTTATAACTACAGTACAGAGCAGACAAGAAATCACTGCATCCCTGCGCAAAATTATACGGATTTATGCATCCAGTAATTTGGATTCTGTGTTCAATAAGCAGCTCACAGTATGTCAACCATTCTCTCTTAGTTATGTTCAGGTTTAGTACGATGTGAAATGATGGTATAGAATTTGTTTGCATTTGTACTGTTCTCTCCCGGTTATAATTATGTTTGGTAATTGTCTAAGGTTGAATGTGATCTGGAAAAGTAACATCAGTTTTCCTGTGAAGATCAAATTATACAAATCACTTGTATTATCTATTCTCTTGTATGGGTGTGAGGGCTGGACACTCACTGCAGATACGGAGCGAAGGATTCAGGCTTTCGAGCATAAATGTTATAGAAGAATTTTGCGCATTTGCTATAAAGAGCACAAAACAAATGTCTATGTTAGAGAGAAGATAAACACCTATGCAGGCCACCAAGAACCACTTTTGTCAATAGTGAAACATCGAAAGCTTGCCTGGTTTGGGCATGTAACTCGTCATGACTCCCTTTCGAAAACGATCCTTCAGGGAACAGTCGAAGGTAAACGGAGAAGAGGAAGGCAGAGAAAATCCTGGGCTGATAACATCAAAGAATGGGCAGGACACGGTTTTTCCACACTTGTACGCATTGCTGAGGATAGAGAGCAGTGGAGGACCCTGTCTGCTGATGCTTCCACCATGGCACCCCTACGACCCATGACGGGTTACGGGCTGAGATGAGATGATGAATTGTCTAATGCTAAATGTTTCTATGAAATTCTATCTGTAGCTTCTTGTCATACAAGAATTCTGGTTGAATCATCACAATTTCTTCCAAGGTAGTGTATAGTTTTACAATAGAGTGTAACAAATAGTTCTGTGAAATATGTATTACTGAATCCTATCTAGGAACACTTGATACAAGTGACTGAAACAAAGCAATTAAATTACTGAGATAATGCGGTTAATCTAAAGTGACGCCCATGCTCTCACACATTGGTTCCATGTTTATATTGTTTTGTATAAAATCTGAGACAGAAGAGTTGGAAGTAGAGCAATAAAACACACACTCATCAAGTGCATAATTTGTAGCTTTCTTACTTTAAAAAAACACATACACAAAGTGAATAAAGAATTATTATAATCAAAACACTCAGAATAATTCTCACGGCAAGTTATAGAATGGTTTGAAGTACAGAAAGGAGTAAGACAAGGCTGTACCCTTTCCCCTTACCTGTTTAACATTTACGCCGAGAATATCATGAGAAACGTAAGAGATGACCAAGAACACAGAGTTTGACTCATTTAACATCGGAGATTACCAGATCCTGGAAATCAGATATGCTGACGACACAGCCCTCCTATCGACCAACCCAGAAGGACTTGAACAATTAATTCTGTCCACCAAAAAACATAGCGAGGCCCAGAATCTATACCTAAACACCAAGAAGACCAAAGTATTGACAACAGACAAAGTAAAGACCAAACCTGAAATTGAAATTGATAACGAAGAACTGGAAAGTGTTAAAGAATTCGAATACTTAGGATCAATCATCAACAGCTCTGGCGACTGTGCAGTAGAAATTAAAAGAAGACTTGCAATTGCTTCACATAAACTAATACAGATGAAAAACCTATGGCAAGGCACAAGCAAAGAAACAAAGTTACAACTGATCAGAGCATGTATATTCCCAGTAGCAACATACGGCTGCGAGACTTGGACACTCAATAAAACAGTTGCAAAAAAGGTTACATCATTCGAAATAAAATGCTACAGAAGGATGTTGAGAATACCCTGGACAGAAAAAAAGACCAACAGAGAAGTACTGCACTCACTAAATGTAGAGGAAAATTGGCTCCTAAATACCATCGCAATAAGGAAGCTGAAATTTTTCGGTCATATAAACAGACATAACAGTCTGGAAATAATAGTGATGGAAGGCATGGTCCCTGGAAAAAGGGGAAGGGGTCGACCTAGATGATGGTGGACCCAGGACATCACAGAGAGTCTGAACTTGTCTTTGGCTGATGCAGGTCGACTTGCCCATAATTGTGATGCGTTCAGAGCAGCTGTAATGGAGACAACTGTATGTATTCAAAATGGATGTGATGTAATCAACACTTACTTACTTACTTAGTCGTTCCCCTTCTACACATCAAATTATATTTATGATGGCAGTAATTAACTATGGTATCATCATCATTATTATCACTACTACTCACCTCCCTCTGGAACATAGGCCTTCAACATGTGCATGTCAAGCTCTCCTCACCTCCCTCTGGAGCATAGGCCTTCAACATGTGCATGTCAAGCTCTCCTCACCTCCCTCTGGAACATAGGCCTTCAACATGTGCATGTCAAGCTCTCCTCACCTCCCTCTGGAGCATAGGCTTTCAACATGTGCATGTCAAGCTCTCCTCACCTCCCTCTGGAGCATAGGCCTTCAACATGTGCATGTCAAGCTCTCCTCACCTCCCTCTGGAGCATAGGCCTTCAACATGTGCATGTCAAGCTCTCCTCACCTCCCTCTGGAGCATAGGCCTTCAACATGTGCATGTCAAGCTCCTCCCATCTTGTGCCATTCATTCAATGTCTTTCCATGTCTTCTTCATCCTCTTTAAGTTTGTTTCCAATTATCTTCTCCAAGTGTTTTTCAGTCTCCATCTATTTCTCTTGTCCCTGGGGATACCAAAACATTGACTGTCATGTAAGGCTATCATCTGGTTTCCTCAATGTATATCTTACCCAATGCCAATGTCTTTTCCTCAGCTTTTGTTCCACTGGTGTTTGTCTGGCTCTTTCCATCAGTTCACCACTGGTGATCTTGTCATACCATTGTCTTTTCATCAGTTTTTGTTCCACTGGTGTTTGTCTGGCTCTTTCCATCAGTTCACCACTGGTGATCTTGTCATACCATTGTCTTTTCCTCAGCTTTTGTTCCACTGGTGTTTGTCTGGCTCTTTCCATCAGATCACCACTGGTGATCTTGTCATACTATTGTCTTTTCATCAGCTTTTGTTCCACTGGTGTTTGTCTGGCTCTTTCCATCAGATCACCACTGGTGATCTTGTCATACTATTGTCTTTTTATCAGCTTTTGTTCCACTGGTGTTTGTCTGGCTCTTTCCATCATTTCACCACTGGTGATCTTGTCATACCATTGTTATCTTTCTATCAGTTCAACACTGGTGATCTTGTCATACCATTGTTATCTTTCCATCAGTTCACCACTGGTGATCTTGTCATACCATTGTTATCTTTCTATAATGCAGACAATTCCATTTATGACAGTCAACTTCTTGGTTATTGTTTTTGTTCATGTTAGAGAGCCATAAAATATGACTAGTTTCTTCTTCATACTCTCTCAGACGTCTACGAATATTTTCAAAGAAAGCAGTGTCAGCTTTAGTCTATTTGCGTCACCATAGAGTTTTTCCAAAAATTGTACCAGTGACAGCCATATGTGCAAATACTACATAGGATGGTTAAAAACCAGACAGGGTGTTACGTTGTGGATAGCAAACTTTGGTGGCCTGCAGGTGAAATGTGATGAGCTGCAATGAATGGTCCAGACTGAAATGTCCTTTAAAAAACATAATTCAGGAAAAGTTACAACTATTTGACTAGTAAAGTCAATAATTAACAGAACCAAATAAGTTAGTGCAATCTGACAAGCAAAGTCACACAGGCTTAAAAAGTTATGTGTGCTTACTCTATGAGCTGAACATACAGCTGTCTCCTCACAGCTGTTGTAGAGTATACATTGTGAAGGCCTCTTCCACACAGCTCGTTTCAAGTCTATGGAAACTTCATAATGTAACTCTTGTTCCAAGTCATGAGGATACAATGACCTCTCACCTCATCTTGTATTAAATTAAATGAACACTGGCAATTGATAGTTACACTTAGAAACCAGAATCAAATCCTGTAACCAAACCAACAAATGTAAATGTGTTTGACAAGTGAGAACAAATTTAGTAACAGGTATCTCATCATTAATGAGTGGCAAGAATAAACACCACATCATATTTCAACTACACCAAAAGGTCATCAATCAATTTTCTGTCAGCATGTATGATACTACCCTGAGGTCACATGATCATTGATGGATAAGATGGCTATAAACCAATCTCGGTAAAAAAAAAAGCCAAAACAATGAGAAAACAAAAACACTACATCAGTTCAGCAAGTAAAGTTTGCAATACATCTGTTCTTGAATATCTCATCAAACAGACATACAAACCATAAACAAAAGGATGAACAAATATACTAAAAAATTTTGTACTATAGTAATCTGATGATAACCTCTACACCTCACGTTAGAAGGGGAACGACTAAGTAAGTAAGTAATCTGATGATACACCAGACAGCATGGCAATATATGTCAAGACATTTTAGTGAGAAAAAAGCTACAAATGTAATCATGCAGAGTCACAGTATTACAGCAACAACAAAAAAAAGGCATACAAATCTTTATAGAGATATTTTCTATTTTGTTATAACATAACAAGTTACATAACTCAAGTGCAGTATTTGCTCATGCCTCTAACAATGACCAAATGCAGACTCACAACAACTTGCCTAGACCAATACTGACAGACATGAAAACAAAACTCAGCTAATCAATTACTGACAGACAGGACAACAAAACTTGCCTAGATTACGACTGCTGTCTGAGACAGGAAAACAAAACTCAGCTAGTCAATTACTGACAGATAGGAAAACAAAACTAGCCTAGATTATAATGACTGCTGTCTGAGACAGGAAAACAAAACTAGCCTAGATTATAATGACTGCTGTCTGAGACAGGAAAACAAAACTTGCCTAGGTTATAATGACTGCTGTCTGAGACAGGAAAACAAACACAAATAAAAAAAATAAAACGTGAGTAAGAAGATGACACACACTGATCTTGTATTTGTATATCCCAAAACTGATGGTTCCATCTGGAATATTTATTGCTGACAAATACTGTATTAGTTTTGGTAAATACGTGCCTTCTTACTTTATGAAATAAAACACACACACAAATGCAGATATTCTTAAACAAAAATTGATTTATAGATATTTTTTACACATTTCAGTTCCTGCTAGTTTGTTAACTTTTAGATGCATGTGCCACTCATGTGTACCTTCATCTTAGGTTTAAGTGGAAAAAGTATTGCAGCAATGTGGAAAAAAGGCCCTGATAAAGAATAATTTTGTCTACCAGATTATCCAACATAAAAATTTCATTCGATTATCTAGCATCATCAAAATTTTACTTGATTATTAAAAATATATAACAATTTCATTTGATTATTGAAATTCATCAAAATTTTAAACTGTAAATCAAAACACAATTAAACTATGTTTAACACAAGTTTAAAGCAGAAATTAAATTAAGCTTAAATATGTAACATATGAATATGTAATATGACAGACATTAACCAAAGTTATGTTAAAGTTATTACCTGAATAAAATTTAATAAGACAGACATTAACTGTTGCCATGATGTGGTTAATGCTTGAATGTGCAGTAAGACAGACAGTAACTGTAATTATTTTATGTTTAACATTTGATGATGTAACAGGACAGCCTTTAACTTTAGCCATGTTATGGTTAATGCTTATAAGCAGTTGCAGATTAACCAAGTACTGTAGTATAACAGATATACCGTTTATTCTCGAGAATAGGTCGATCCGACTATAAGTCGACCCCTAGAGTTTAGGACTTAAAAAGCTTCCAAAATGAATGACCTGATTATAAGTCGAAGAATCACTTTAACCAAATGCTGGTGTATTTACAATAAATTATTTAAACAGCTGAGTATGCCTGTTAAGCATGACTGGAAGTACGAAAACATGATGGACATTTGTTATTTATATCGTTTGTATCTTGTATCGAGTGTATGCTTTTTTAAAAATAATTACCACAATTAATAGCCTAATAAAATTGATTCAAAGATTTTTAATGTATTACTTAAGATATTTTGTTAAAAACATTTAATGTAGCAGCAAGATTATATTTGAAGGATATCGTACTCAGCGGGGAAATGGGGGGAAACACTGACTGGTTTCTCTTATTTTTTTTTTTGACTCGACTATAAGGCTGGGGTTACATTTTTAAAGTCCACAATAGGAATAAATTTCTTGACTTATATTCGAGTATAAACGGTAAGTCAAAACTAAGATAGATAATGTTATGTATGTTCATTTTATAATCATCATTATCTCCTTTCAGCTCTCTCAGGAGTATAGGCCTTCAACAAACTCATGATGAGCATCATGTCCTGTCAATATGTTTAAGGTATTTCTATGTCTTCTTTATTCCTTTCATTTTTTTTTTTTTTTTTTTTCCGTACGCCCGCTAATACTCGAGGCGAAATGTCAGGTTATTATTTATGTCTAACCTGACATTGATTTTACGTGAGTATCCCTTTTTTCTTGTACAGAGACAGGTGTCCCTCGCCATTCAGGCAAATACTCTCCGATTTCGGAGGTACCCATTACAGCTGGGTATCTTCAAGTTCCCTTCTCCATGTGTTTTTCAACTTCCCGTGTTTTGTCTTATATTCCTGTCTACCCCTCTTACCCTGGGGATTTTAGAATAAGGACTGCCTGTAATGCTATCAGCAGGCTTCCTCACTGTGTTCTTATCTCTTTGCTCCACTGGCACTTATCTGGGTTCATGTGACAGTTCCACACTGGTGATCTTGTCAAACCATTTCAATCTTTCTATTCTATGCAAGCGCTCATTTATGAAAGTCTGTAAGTTCTTGGTTGCCAATTTGTTGTTCTTCATGTTTTAGAGCCCATGTACAAACAACTGCCTTGACCATCTGTGAGTTGAAGATTTTTATTTTTGTGCTGGACTCGATTTCCTTTCCATACATTTCTCAATACAGTGAAAGCTCCTTTTCCATTCTTATTTTGATATCACTTTCGGTTCCTCCAACTTTGTCTATCTAGTTGCCAAGACGTATGGGTGCTTGCGTGGAAAAGAAGGTTTAAAATGTTAGAACAAGACCACCAAACAGGTACCAACGAAACAAGAGATGAGAAGAAGAATTTGGTGATGGATAGGATACACACTGAGGAAACCTACTGATAGCATTTCAAGGCAGTCCTTGCTCTTGAGTCCCCAGGGTAAGAGCGTTACAGGGAGACTGAAAAACACATGGATAATAGAACTGAAGACAAAAATTAAAGTGATAAACAAAGAAATGGACATACCTTAAGTAGATGACACTTGACAGTGGACCAGGCATCAATGTTTTGACAAACTATGCTCCTTGGGGAGCTGAGGGGTAGTTAACGAACAAACGAAATTGTGCATGCAATAAGAAAAGTGAAATAGCCAATCACAGCGAGAGAGATTATTGTCTCTGAGAGACAGAGATTATTGTCTCTGAGAGACAGCAATTATTGTCTCTGAGAGACAGAAATTATTGTCTCTGAGAGACATAAATTATTGTCTCTGAGAGACAGATTATTGTCTCTGAGAGACAGCAATTATTGTCTCTGAGAGACAGAGATTATTGTCTGTGAGAGACAGAGATTATTGTCTCTGAGAGACAGAGATTATTGTTTCTGAGAGACAGAGATTATTGTCTCTGTCTTTGAAACGTTGGACTGCTGTGTCTTTGTTTCACAGGTAAAAGATCTGCCTGGTATTCCACATTACAGATTAGGAAAGAGACTTAGGCCGAAAGGATTTCTAATTTCAGTGCACTGAATTAACTTGGTCAGTATTCTTGTCTTTATTTTAAATAATTACAGCTACAAAATTTACATGCATTTTTGGGCATTGTATATTTACTGAATAATTTAAAAGAAAAAAAGTAACACTTGCCATGTATGCTATAAATGTAAACTGGTTCAGCTTCTCATTGAGCTTAGGCAACTAATGTGAACTTTTGCATGGGGTTTGCGATCGCATCATGTAAAACTAATTGATGACAAAAGCACTGCTGCAGGAGCATGTGCTATGACACAGGCAGGCTACCACCTCCAGCTACTGCTGTTGTGGCTCTATGCTCCATTAAGAGTGAAAGAAGAGATGAATGAACTTTTAATTGTTGCTAATCACTTTCTGCAATGTGGTAATACAACCTAGATTACAAATTAACTTATTTGACCTTTGGAAACAGTGAGGGAAACTATTATAACCACAAGTAATTGGATGCTGCTTTTGAAAATGATCAATTGTCTGTCAATCATAAATTACAGTGATCAATATAGCTCAGTCCACTGCCTCCATGTCAGTGTAGCTGAGGTCAGAGTTCGTATCAATAATGAGATTTCTATCCTCTCTATCATCATCTTCTTCGTCAATATCATAGTCACCATCATCATCACAACTGAAATCTCTATCCTTCTGTGTGTCATAATCATAGAAGTCTTTCTCTTTGTCACCTTTCTCTGTCATTTCTTCTTCTTCTATCTCCTGCTCAAATTCTGCTGTGCCAACTTCCTGATCCTGAAAGTGAGAAATAAAGGGTTTAAGGCTTCTAGGCGAAAACCCCTTTCCCCTATAAATGTTCTGTTGATTTATAGTCTCATAGTCCCCCTCTGAGACGTTCTGCAGATTTATATTTTCGCCACCCACTACAGACGTGTTTTGTTGATATATATTCTCACTGTCTTCCCAGGAGATGTTTTGCTGATTTATATTCTCATTGTCCAAGACCTCTTCCCTGTTTAGATCTCTCACAAAAGTTTTGTTCACTGACTCCAGACTGTTTAGGCTGGTCTTCTGAGATGGCTGGATATTTCCATTCCTCTCATCCATCAAACTGGAATAGATCACATTTGAATTTGCAACAGAGCAGGGCTTGTTCACTTCAGCATCTTGCAATCCAATGACTGCCTGGTTACCATGGCGATGATAGAACAGCAAGTATGCATCGGAGGTGACCACAGATTTCTCATTAGCAACAGGGGTGACTCGACTGTCATCACACAGCCTCCATCCTAAAAGAATATTGTAATATTTTTAGCATTAAAAAATGTGAAACAACACAAGCAAAGATTACTTTTAAGGCCATTAACACTTTTTTTCCCAAAGCAACATGGATTTGTAGAAAAAAAAGGGGACAAGAAACTTATAATATACCCAGAGCCTTAGCAAATCCAGATATTGTGATTAAAAACAAAAAGGATGATGCTCTGCATTACAAATTATATAAATCTTCAGACAGACGGACACAACGGAATTCTGAAAACATTAAAATGATATGAGAAAAATTATGGAACAAGGAACATTTACTGCAAACAGAAAGCTAAGACTAGTGTTCACAGCAAATTTCTTCAAGCATTTTCCACGGTTTTTCCAGCCTTTTCCAGGTCCAAGCACATGATTTTCAAGGATGGGAAACTAATATTTTCCTCATCTAATTTTCTCAGATATAATTATCGCTTTGCTGACCAGCAATCCAGAGCATTACTGTCTTCCACTACCAAGGGTGTTTGCAGATTTCTTTAAAAATAACTTCTTTTTTTTTTTTTAAAAATTCATAAAAAATTGAAAAACAGACATAGGCCTTTGACATTTTCAGAGCACCATTATGAATGGTTGCCACATCCGAAAAAACATATTTTATGCAAATTGGTCACATGATCATGGTGACTGTCTTAAATTTGTGTGGCTATTTATAGAAATTTCAGGAGATGTTTTAAAACCATGATCTTTTTCCACTTTATAGTGAATTTGTTCAATGTCAGTGCAATAAAATGTTAGGGACATGGATGGCAATGAATAAAATAAGTTTGATTGATGTACTGATTTAACGATTAACCACGTATTTCAACATAAAAGGCTAACAAAAATTGTGAATAAAATGCAAAAAAAAATTAAATTTTTGTGTTTGTCTTTTTTTAATGTATTCTGCTTCTGTGACATCTGACAATGAGTGTTTGAATAGTTAAGTACCTCTAGTTGGAGTCTGAGCTGCTTCCTTCATTAACTGGGGTTGAAGTTGTAGCTGTAGGCCTGTGGTAAAGTGGGATGATATAAATATTTATAGGGGACTTAGTGTACTGACTGAGATCAGCTGTGAAGGTATCTGTATCTAATAAGTGTGGTGTATTACAGATGACCTTACTTGCTACCACATTTATACCTCAGTCAGAATTATTCTGGAATATTGTGATGACTACGTTAAATGTCTAGGGTTATGAAAATGATGAAGTGTAAGTCACAACAACAACAGACAGATAATTTAATTTATTCCACAACACTTTACAACACTGTGACACTCACACACATATAACACTCTATAAGACTATCTTAAATGAGTCAAGTGTAAAGTTTCAAATATATATGTAATAATTCTTTTCAATAATGGATATCCTGATTCAACTACACAGTGAACCAGGAATCACAATCAAATGTAATTACAAGTATTATGTACACAGTTTATATATATGAACTTTGTATTGACATATTTTATTATTATTATTCTTCTATGTGTGTAATTTGTGAAGTAGTACTATGAAGTAATACTGGCTTGTTCAAGCTTGGTTGTTATTTTTCATCATGACGTCAAGTGTTTGATTATCGTGGAAATAGTATTGGGAAAAGTTCACAGTTCCTGTCTTTTGAAACACTTTATTGTCCCTCTGTGTTTAATATAATGTAAATTTTTGAGGGGGGGCACATAATGTTGAGCTACTCTGGCCACAGAAGCTTATCTTTCGTGATGGCGGCAGGAAAAGACTCCTCTGCTCGATTGCTTCCTGTGTTCTGGAGACACCTCACTGGTCGCTATCTGGACCAAGGAGTATGCTGTCAGCCTCTGGATTCAGCAAAACTCAGACCAGGTGCTGCTTCAATAACTTAGGACCACGGTCCCTGAAACAAGAAGGTTGTACCTCCTATTTCATAACTAATTTATAATCTATTTCCACACTGAACACAATACATAACAAACACTGAGTTCAGAGCGGTAGACCAACTGCTAGCTTCATCTGAAACAATTTACACCAGTATACTCCTCCCTAATGGTTACTACGTTTCTGCAATTCCAGCATTAGTTCTTTCTAGTCAATAAGATAGGTGTCAGTGTACTGTTTGGCAATTCCATGCAGTTTTACTTTTCTCCGACACCTCCTGTTCAGGTTGGGGCAATATCTAGGCTTTGCCTCATGTTGGCTACTGAACCACACACATATACAGACATAAATTATCAATTCACATTCAATTTTCATTAAAAAGATATCAAATATGTCAAGCTTACCACAATTCATGGAAATGATAACAAATACGTTGACTGGCGATGAATAATGGCACAAATTCCGATCTGCCTCTGTCCCAGACTTTTAGAAAAATATGATCTGGCTCTCAACGCACTGTTTCTTAGTAAGTTTATTTTAAAATGTGGCACTGAACAGACGCTCCTAATTGACTATATTAGCGGGTCTAACCAATCGGGCCATGTTTACACAGCTTTTCAAAAAATTTTTCCCTTCTCACGTTTCCCCTAACAACCAAAATTAGTATTTGTAGTCCGACTAATCGTGTTTAGCCTTACATATCATTCCCGCCAATCAAATAGGATGTAACATGGTGACCTATTTCCCGTACAATGGTGGTTTCAAAACATGCCACTGTGCGATTATGATTTGGTGTTTCTGACAGCACCACTCTAGTATTATGGCTATAATTTGTTAATTCCTAGACTATTTGCGTAACACTTAACATATTCTTTGTCAGCAAGTCCTAAGAAACCCAAATATATAAATTTAATGGGGCTAAGGGGCTGCGTTCAAAATATGCATTTTCTTCTAGGATAGTCGTGTATTTTTATTTTTATCGATTTAGAACCGCCACCTGTCCTGCCTTTTCGACTGTTCTGTTATACTAATGTCAGGATTTCAGACATAAAACAGTAGAATGTCATGTTTCCCAATAAGCATTTTACAGGTTTTTAAACCTAACTCTCGTATGGGTAGTGTTTTTTATCACTGTCCATCTGAAAAAAAGTTAGTGCTTCATGCCTTTCGCGTTGGGGGTGGCATTAATTGTATATCGCGAGACGCGTGTTAGTGTTGCATGCGTTCCGGCTTTCAGCCCTCCCTCTCTCTATCCTAATTCCATCTGTCTTTTCATTACGCAGTGTATAAAATAAAATTAATGCTAGTATTAATTTAGGTCATTACGCAGTGTGCCTAGCTCAAGGTTTTCTTAGAAATACAGTACACGTTTTATTGTAGAAAGCGTGTATTGATGCAGTAGGCTTTACTATCAACGTGGAAACGTTACAATATGCAGACGAAGTAGAAAACAAGGGGGATTTTTGTACGCCATTGTGACAGCATTGTACTTTTACCATTTCTCTTTCCTTTTATCGAATTAATGCGTTAGGCTTTACATTTTACTTTTTAATTTATATATGTGAATGTAGAATTTCACGACAAAGCCTCTGCAAGAGTCTTTGTCTGGATTGTTGATAATCGTCGACTGTGTGGTATAACTTGAAGCAGAGTATCAGGCATAGAGGTACATTGCAATCTGGGCAGTACATCCAAGTCTGGCTTCTGTTTCCTGCAGCCTTACACACTTTACAGTCTGGTTTGTACCTTGCCCTTTCATATTTATCAATGAAGTGCTCAGTAAGTCATGTTGTTGTGACATGTGGTTTTGAAGGTGTCACATTGCGTGGAAGAATAGCAGGTTCAATAAGAGTCGGACTGACATCCTGATCTTTGCTTTGATCTTTTTTGTAGAGTTTGCAGTGTTGTAGGTTATGTGCTCATTGACCAGGGCAGTTTCAACTAAGAAATGATATACAAATAGGATCTGTGTGGGTAGAGGTAGCTTGCACCTAGTTGGCCGAAGTGGTCGACACCTCCCACACTTTTGCTGTATTTTTCTGCAAGCACTAGCTTCTGAATTGTTCTGCCCTAAAGAATTTGTCTTTCTGTCTTGTTTATATTATCATTGGAGTGAACAGTAGATATAAGGTTAAATCTTTTCGTATCATGCCAGGTGACTGTCGGCATGCCTTATCTTCTGTCGCACAAAACACAGGATGATTTGCCTTTTTCAATTTGAGTTGCTTTTTCTTCAGTGCTTCAGGAAAATGCTTCCTATTTTCAGCTACTGTCCCAACTGCACCAATCTGAATTTCTATCAGGTCTTGAAATAAAGCTGAAGGCTGAATAAAAACTACCATAGAAGAGACATTTGTTGCCTATCCATCAAGAAGATCTTTCACAACCCTGAAAGTTGTCCCAACACAACCTTCATAATTTTCCTTACCAGTATCAATTTTCAATTTCATGCAGTATTATGTTTTAGCATCAGTGAGAGCAGATAGTTTGAATCCCCACTTTGTGGCAGTTAGTGCTTGAAATATATTCCTGCCTGTGTGCAGAGCGAGGTGATTTTTCTCCGTACCTATTCACTTCGTCAGTGGTCAGATCTATGGCAGTGTCGGGGAAAAAAGTTTGAAAAAAATCAATGGACATATATTCAGTTGTGGCATCATGAACTTTGTGCAGCCCACAGCTTCCAACATTCCGTAGTTCTATGCCCTAGTTCTGGTTCAGTAGCACATTAATTTTGTCATGAAAAGCCCAATTTACATTAGGTCCATCCATGGACAGTTGGAGCAAATGTCCTAAATTTAACTATGAGCATGCATCATCAAATGCAGTTTGCATATCAAGAGCTCTAGCATGTCCAAGAAACTTTGATGTAAGATAATGTGTTTTTATCACATTTACATCCCAGAAACGAACATTGAAATCCATTTGCTTTCGCTGCATTGATTTGTTCATGCTGTCATCAAACAGAACAATGTAACTGTTCTTGCTAAGCTGGCTCTCAAGAAGTGAGGTGAAATATGGAGCCAGTCCAAAAGAGGCCTGGTAGAAAGTTTTCCTTTCAGACAGACCAAACTGTCTGGCAATAGAGCTACCCGGAAACACTTTCTGAAAAATTTTATTAATCCCTGTATTTGAATTAAAACTATGGTGACTTTTGACTGAAAACAGAATCCAAATAATCTCAGCTCTGAGAGTTTCTTCCTTGGTCACAAATGATGTCACATCTGTAGGTCTTCTAGTAGTGTTAGACATTTTTGACGTGTCTGAGGGAGTAGTGTGTAAGATGGTTTTGATGTTTCTGAGGGTAAAACTGCTCCTTGGGGTTGCGTTCTTTTCTGTAAAAAAAAAAAAAAAAAAAAAAAAAAAATGGAACACACAAATAACTTATGAGTACCGGTAGGCCTAAGCTATGTATATTTACCAAGTCAAAGTTCTAAACGCATACATAATATAGTCAAACAATATTTAACTAGAACAAAAGCTAAAATATAGTAATTGGGATGGTGAAGGTATGATAATATTCTTATAATACTTATGATAAGTGAAAATCTATTAAATATCTAACTGGAAACAGCAGTTACACTATATAATCACCATCAATTTCTATTCCTGATGATCTTGTTCCCGCAAGCAGTTGTAAACCAAGAAATTTCATTCAAACACCTATAATTTTGGCCATGGTTAAAAATAAAACTAACTACATTGTAAATTACAGGCGCAAGTACAGTAGGCCTATCTATAAACTGGACATTTAAATGTTTTATAAATGAGATAAATGAATTTATTACTTACCTCAGTTGAAATGAACAATTTAATACAACTTGAATGCGCAGAGACAAGTTCTTGGTGTTTTTTTGCAGTAGCATGCGACTTTACAGGAGCCGCGGTAGCATAGTGGTTAGTGCACTGGCTTCCTAGCGCAGTGGTCTATGGTTCGATCCCCAGATGAGGCGGAAAATTTTTAGGCCACAAACGGCTCCTGGGTCGACCCAGCCCCAAATGGGTACCAGAGCTACTCTGGGAAGGTTAAGGCGGCCGGCGTGATGCCGACCACATCACCCCTCGTGTGCCGACGGTCAAGATAATATGGGCCTAACACCATATTCCCAATATGCCTCAATGGGCGTGTAACGGGTTCCTTTACCTTTTTTTTTTTTTTTTTTTATGCGACTTTACTGCACTTTCTCCCATGCAGGTCAAATATATTTCTTTTTTTACACTTGGTGCAATTTGCGTAATTTGCAGTTTTTCCAGGCGCTATCCGTGTTTTATAACTTGGCATTTCTAGCCATTTATACTGAAAGTGACAACCAGGCATGTTTTCTAAATAATAATTTCAAAGGTGGCGATGCTTGATTCGAATAGCAGACGTGAGCGCTAAAATTAAATTTGTGCGTTCACGTCATTAACGCAAACCGCTGAAAACGTCTGGAAATGGATTTAGTGCACAAAGGGAAGTAAAAATTCTACGGTAACTGAAGTTTAACGAAAAATACCACCAATAACCGAAAAATGGACATCAAGCATCCAACTTTCGATTCGTATTTTTTTTCCAGGTCCAATGCGGGAAAATCAAGGCTTTTAGCCATTTTTCCAGCCTTTTCAAGGCCTGGAATTCTCCAGTGCAGGTTTGAATCCTGCTGACAACATAGTATTTTTACCTATGCTAATCAAGAAAAAAGGCTCAATATCTACCATCTACAGTGTCTATGCCACTTCCTCAGTATTTCGTGGAAGAACATAGTGACAATACACTGCTTAGAAAGTGCAGACTATGCTGGCTTGGCCATGTTCGCCACATGGAAGATGGTTGCATCCCACAAGATATCTTCTATGGACAACTGGCAGATGGCAAAAGAACAGTTTGACGACTGCAGCTAAGGTTCAAAGATGTGTGCAAGAGAGACATGAAGGTGCTGGACATAAATCCAGCAACGTGGGAGGATGAAGCGCCGATCACACCCAATGACGATGCTATCTGCGGCGCCATCTCAGATTGGGCGAAAAGAAGCTCTCACAACAAGCAGAAGAGAAAAGAAAACGTCAAAAGGAACACCAGGAAAAATAAGCTGAGGACTGTCACCTCAAGGGCGCATTCCCATAGTTACGACTGAAGGGGCTATTATTATTATTATCTGTAAACATTGGGAGGAAAACTGGCAAATGTTTGGGTAACTGTGTTCATCATCTTTGGAATATTTCCTGTGCTGCAATGATATCAATTTACATTCATTTTAATGACCCAAATCATCTTGCTGTCTCAGATGTCCAGGGAATTTTGATTTATGTTCTTGGAAACTGTTCAGTTGTCCATACAGAGTGCCTTGAGGCATCATACATCAGAGGTTTCTGTTCCTTAATAAGCAGAATTTTATTTCTTATAACTGCTGAGCCGAAATTTGAAGGGGCCCATTCAGGGGTACTGATGGTCACCTTGTTTCATCTCAGGGAGCCAGAAGTTGAAATCCAGGGGAAAATATTACTGCCAAAACACAGATAAAACAAACACCTGAAACATACTCCAAAAGAACATGGAAGAACTCTTGAATAAGAAACAAGGGTTTGCAGCAATGCTCCAAGCTCAAAATATCAATGTGGCCTGCAGCCACGAAACCTACCTTAACCAAAACATCTTTTTCTTCTCCAAGCACCGTGCCTAGTGGCGTAGGAGATCATGTCTCTCCAGAACTTCCTGTCTCCATTACAATTGATCAATTCTGCTGTTGACTTAACTTTTCATGCCACGATGTCAAACTGTCCAGTATTTGCTCTCTTTGTCTTCCCCTATCTCTTTTTCCTTCAATCTTACTGTTGTTACAATATATTCTAGCTTACCTGTTGTTACGATATATTCCAGCTTTCCTCTTCTCATAACATGCCCCAAAAAAGTGGATTGTTTCTTTCTAACTTGTGAAATAAGTTTCTTTTGTGCATTGGCCTCTTTCAGGACATCCTCATTACTCTTTTTGGCTGTCCATGGTATTTTTAACATTCTTTTGTAGAACCACATCTCTGTTGCCTCTAGTGCCTTCCCTATTTGTTAACTAATTGTCCATGACTCACTCCCATATGTCAGGATTGGTTCTATATAACAATGAAGAACTCTCTTACTACCAATGACAAATAAATTGTTGCATAAAATACTCTTCATTTTGCCTGCTTTTGCCTGAGCTGTTCTGCTCTTCACTTCTGAGATGCATCTTCCATCCTTTGTTATTAATGTGCCCAGCTATTTGAATTTACTGACTTGTTTTAAAACGGTTCCATTTACTTTGATAGTGCATTCTGGGGAAGCCCTTTTCTTTGAGAAGACCAAAACTACATATTTTAAACAAGATGGCACCAAACCATAAGGGTGGACAGGGATGGACACCCTAATTCTGATAGACAGAACAGAACAAATACAAATCTAATCAAGAGGTCAAACAGAGGTAGAAAGAGCAGACTTTATGACATCACAGAAAAAAAGATTAGAATTCTTTCTTCTTTCCTCAGTTAGCTCCTTATGGAGCTATTTTGTCTGTATCTCTACTACTACCTTGTACTACTACTTAGTCGTTCCCCTTCTACTGTGAGGTGTAGAGGTTATATTTATATCTCAAAATGCCGAAACATTAGATTTCATGGAGTCATGTTGCATATTTACTTCTATAAGCTATCCACAGAGTGTCCGATTGGCAGAATCGCTGACCTCTTGCAGAAAAGGTGCTGGGTTCAAAACATGGTGGTGTCACCCTGCTGTAAGTGGGTACCTCACTTTGTTCTTGAGTCAGGGAAGAAAAAGTCACAGAAGAAGGGAATGGATCATACCACCTCACAATCAGGAATGAGTATAGTGATTTTAAGCTATCGACAAGGGTAAATATTTCAGGCTTGATGCTTAATTTTTAAAGATGATACCCAAGTCACAGGAAAACTGTCAATTTCCTGTATGTGTGCATGCTAATAAACACTCTCAAACATACAAACCGCTAACCATTATTTATCGAGGAAGTTGAGGGGAACTGCGGTAAGACGTGGAATACAATGGGTGGGTTTGAAAAAAAATAGAAAAAAGGTGATTCGTCTTACGAGGACAAAAGACAAAGAAAATAGTCTACGTTACGGCCACAAGGCCTTCGTCAGGAAAGGAAAGAAAGTGAAGTCTAGATAGGACACATAAAAAAAAAAACTTAATAAAATAATAAAATAAAAACTGGGTACTTCCCTGAAGGCAAGAACCGAAATTCGCTGTCTGTTGAAGAGCGCGTGGCTGAACAGAAAGCGACTTCCGCCGCCGGGTGTACACAATACATACTGAAAAACTAAAAAACGAAACCGGACAATAAACTACCCAACGGGATAAAAGTGGGGACTGGAAATAGAAGAGGACAGAATGAGTGGGAGATAAATAAATATGAAATTAAAAAATGTATATGGCATACAAATAGAAGAATAGGATAAGAGTGGAAAGAGTCAAATAGAGCAAGAGAGGAAAGGGTGACCTCAGACAAAGGTGTGAAAAGTGTTGAGACCGGCTGGTTTTAGACACCCCATGCGGTGTATAAGACGGTTCTCAAGCTGTTCTCGGCTGGCAGTGTCAGAGGAGCAGGATCGGATCGCTGTGACCTGGATGTCGATGGGACCATGGTGGTCAGGACCATTGAAGTGTATGGCAACTGGTGTGGACTTTTGCTGAGCGATGTCATTTAAGTGCTGGCTGAATCTGTCCCCAAGTCGTTTGCCTGTTTGGCCAATATAGGTTTTGCAGCAACGTTTACATATGATCGTATAAATGACATTGCGCGATTCACACGTGAAGCTACTAGTGATGGTGTACGTAGCCTTAGGAAAGGACACCTTCTGGGTTGAGGTGACATACTTGCACGTGTTGCATCTTATCCGACCACAGGGTAGTGTGCCAAAGTGAGTGGCATTCTCCTTTGGGAGACGGCTGTGAACAAGAAGATCCTTCAAGTTCTTGTCACGTCTATATGCCACCAAAGGTGCTTCACTGAATACTTCTTGGGTCACAGGCTCTGCTTGGAGGATAGGGAGGTGGCAGAAAAGGATCTGTTTGACAGTAGTACTATGAGGGTGATGGGTCAAGATTAATTTGACTCTATCCGAAGTGGATTTATGGTGAGGTATGAGGGCCTCCTGACGAGAGATGGGGAGCACACGTTGGAGAGTAGAGGTGAGAACATGTTCTGGATAAAGTCTGTTACGGAAGAAATCCAACATCTCATTTGCTCGTAAGTGGAAGTCATCGTCGTCTTGGCATAAACGGCGGAGGCGGAGAAGTTGTGAAAAAGGAAGGGAGTCACGACAGGCCCGAGGATGAGAAGAGGTATACAGGAGGTAGCTGTGGGCATCTGTCGGCTTGTAGTATACTGAGGTATTAAGGCCGGAGGGCGTGATAGAAATAGTAATGTCAAGGAAGTTGACAGAAACTGTGGAGACGAGGGAGGTGAACTTAATGGTGGGGTGAAAGTGGTTCACAAAGTCGATGAAGCGGTGTAAATCAGTCTCAGACATATCTGTGAGACCTATGCCATCATCGATATATCTGCGGTAAAACCCAGGGAAAGGACCGGAGTATTGTTGCCATATCTGATGCTCCAAGTGGCCCATGAATAGACAGGCATAGCTGGGACCCATCTTCATTCCCATGGCAACACCACTAATTTGGTCAAAAAATTGACCATTGAATTCAAAGGAATTCAGGTTAAGGACCAGTTCAGCAAGACGGAGAAGGGTGTCAGTGGATATAGAAGGGCAAGTGCGCTGATCCAGAAAAAACCGAAGAGCTCGGAGACCATCAGAGTGGGGAATAGAGGTATACAGAGAGCAGACGTCTAGCAAGAAAAGACGGTAGGAGCGGTCTGCTGGGAGTCGGATAGAGGAGAAAGTAGTAAGAGCGTGATTGGTGTCTTTGATGAAGGAGGGAAGACTCTCAACGATAGGCTGGAAAATGCTGTCGAGGAAGTCAGAAATGTGTTCAGTAGGACAAGAACAGGCTGAGACAATGGGTCTTCCAGGGTTTTCGATCTTGTGAATTTTGGGGAGCATGTAGAATACAGGCTTGCCCAAAGAGCTGTCATGAATCCTAAGACGAGATGCCCCGGGAGGAAGATCATTACTATTGATAAGCTGTTTAATGGTGTTGTGTACAATGCGATTGTTAGAGACAGTCGCATCGCTGGTCCTAGACCTGTAAAAAGAGCCATTGGTCAACTGGTTTTTACCTTCACTTAGGTACAAGTCTTTCTGCCAGACGACAATGGCTCCTCCCTTGTCAGCCGGTTTGATGACAATGTCGTCTCTACGGCGAAGAAGGGAGAGAGCACTAGACTCTGCCGAAGTGAGATTGGAATAATGCAATCTACGAGGGCGGAGCTGCTGAATGTCATGGATGGTGTTCTTGATATACAGGTCCAGGGCATGAGAGGCTCCAGGTTTAGTTGTAAAGGGAGGTTTAGTAGAGTCAGAAAAGCGTGCAAAGATGTCGGATTCAGCCTGAGACTGCGGAGTGCTGTCTTCCTCTCTAAAGTGGAGCTTCAGCCTCATGCGACGGTGAAACCGATGAACATCCTGGAGGAGATTGTATTGGTCTAGGGTCGGACGAAGAGGAACAAATTTTAAGCCCTTACTAAGAACAGAGCGCTCTTCCTCAGAGAGGGGTAGATCTGGGGGGATGCAGACTACCTGAGCGCATGATGGAGTAGAGGATGGAGGGGTAGCTTTGGGGGTAGGGATGAGACGGGATAGTTTATGGTGTTTAGACGTGGAAAGGAACTCATGCAGCTGCCGGTTCAGTGTGTGGATAGTGGTGCGTATCATAGAATATAAAGGGAAGTTGTTGGAGGTGAGACAACGTAAGTGAAGCAGAAGCTGGGTCTGTTGGGCACTGAGGTCTGATAAAAGGCGGGAGTGACTGGCGACCACTACGCGCATACGTTGAAACCATTATTTACTGACTTACCAACTTCATCTGAGCCTGTCGGGCTGTCACCACAACACCTGACATAAGAAGTATAGTGTCCTCCAATGAGAAAACCATGGTGGTTGACCACACCGTACAAGTCGTATATTGGTGGAGGCTCATCAGGTCTCGAACCAACACAGTACTGACTCATATCTAAACCTCTGATGGAGCAAGGATACATGCATTGTCATAACAATTAACTAATCTGATAATAAAATATGGAAATTGTTGATGCTTATTTCTGCTTCACCTGTCTACGTTCACCGATATTTCTATACTATATTACTTTATACAATAAATACTTTGCTATATACATGCAAACACACCATCATCATATCAACCTCACACTCCTGTGCAGAATAATTAAAAAATATAATAGGCCAAGCCCACCTGTCTTGTAAGGTCTTAAAAGTTAAGGTCTTAATTTAAGGTCTTAATATCTCTTCTTTAACCCCTTCCTGTCTATTCTTCAAGTGTTTTTTTGGTCTCTTTCTATTTTTCTTGCACTGAGGATTCCAGAACAAGGATTGCTATATAAAGCTATCCTCTATGCCTGTCCCTTTCAATGCCAGCATATCTCTGTCTTCTCTCTGTGTATTTTCAGACTCAACTGCTGTCACCTCTCATCAAGTATTCTCATTTTTTTCTCTTATTTGGTTAGAGTTATGGGACAGTAAATAAATAAGTAAATAAATAAATAAAGGTAATTAACAGGTACTCGTTGGACATAAAGGATGGCACTAGACAACAGAAAAGAAAATATAAGTGATAGGCTTACCAGGAATCAAACCTAGGACCAACCAAACGGCATCATCGCCTTGCTGTAACAGTTCATTGCAAAAGAACGCTCAGCCAATTTTGTACCCCCAAAAAAAGTGCATTATTGGCTGAGGTCATTCTCATGACACTCACACAACTATGGTATATAGGACCTATGGACGACCAAGACAGTTTAAAGACGCAATCACTAATATAACTTTCCTATCAGCAAGTATAGACCAAATAAAGGCTGAAAGGTCTTTCCTTGAAACATATGGAAAGCAGGCACTGGGTCTCTAAAGATGACAGACGTGTGCACTGCATGGAAGGATAAAAAGGCAAAAAAACCTGTGGTGATAGTCACTTCAAATGAAAATGCTGAAGACATTACACACAGGCAAAAAACCAAACCATCCACTATCCATAGCTACAATATGAGCATGAATGGTTGTGATAAGGCTGACCAGATGTTGAGTTATTATGGACTCCATACAAGGAAAAGCAATAAATGGTGGAAGAAAATATACCATTGGATAGTGGAGATTTGCTGCAATAATGCACATATTCTATATGTTTTGTCTCGACCAGAGGGCGCTAACACAAAAATACTTTAAAAATTCAAGCTGATTTTAATTAACCAGCTTACAGAAGCAGCAGCTGACTTGATGACTGATGCAGATGGCATGATGAGATCCAGAATTGGCCGCCCTGTTAAGTCAAATGCAATAGAAAGACTTCAGGGCTCGAAGCATGTTATTATTAGAGCAAAAAATGATGGATGCTGCAGAGTGTGCAGTACACTAAAGGATGTAAAGAGGACAGTCTTTATTTGTGAGGGATGCGAAGGCAAACCTCGACTTCATCCTCACTGATTCAAGTTATGGCACATGCAAGCGCAAGTTTGAATCATAAAATAAACATGTAAATACAAGGGGATTGACATAAGTCTTGGGCCTGACCATGAAGGACATGTCACAGAGAGCTGAAATTTTGTATAGTGTTTATTCCTTTTCAATATAGCCACCATCTGAATTGACACACTTCTGCCATCTCTGCTTGACCTTGAAAAGACCTTGGGAGTAGAACACCCTATTTTTCAAACTAAACCAGTCATCACATGCCAGTATAATCTCTTCATCGCTGTCAAAATGATTTCCTTTTAGCTGTTTTTTAAGATTTGGGAATAGAAAAAAGTCTGATGGAGCCAAATCTGGAGAATATGGTGGGTGCGGAAGAATTGCAATATTCAAATCCTTGGCTGCTAGCTGCACAAGCCGTGCTTTGTGAGAGGGCGCATTGTCTTGAAGGAAAGGAAGATTTTGAGTGCGCGTTATCCCTCGTTTCCTGGTCACAACCTTTCTTAGTTTGGTGAGAAGATCTGCATAGTACTGTCTATTAACTGTGTTGCCACGAGGCAGATAATCTTTCAAAAGGACACCTTTGCCTGCAGATTTCTGCGCTCTCGGCTTGACAGGTGTTGGGGAGCCCGGGGTTTTCCATTGCATGCTGGCAGTTTTGGATTCGGGGTCATAATGGTGTACCCAAGTCTCATCTACTGTCACCATGGTCTCCAAAAATTTTTTTGACTGACACTTTTTGAGCAACTGTTGACAGCAATTTACCCTCGTTTGCTTCTGCTCACATGTCAACGGTCGCGGAACCCAGCGTGCACACACTTTTCTCATGTTCAGTCTGTTGTGTAAAATTCTATAAACTGTTCTTTCATTTAGTTTTACTCTACTAGCTATCTCCACAATTGTCATTTTTCGATCCTGGTTAATGATTTTCTTCACTCTTGTTGCATTTTCATCGTTGCACTCTGAGGCTGGTCTACCAGATCTTGGCAGATCAGCAACATTTGAGCGGCCGCACTTAAACTTTTGACACCAGTTTTTTACCGAAGTATATGAAGGACAAGAATCACGAAACACTGCTTCCATCTACTGTGTATTTCTGTAGGTGTTTTCCCCTGAAACATCAGAAATTTTATCACAGCTCTGGCCTCCTTCTTTTCCGTTGTTTTGACAAATCTTTGGAGCAGCAGATCCGATCAATAGGGTACATTGCGCCGTGCACCGTAGCGGGAAAACCCATTGAAGAAACAAATGCGTACTTCACACATTCAGTGCAAATATGATGAACTTTAAATGTACCAAGTTTCATCTTCCTCCTGTGACTCCTTCATGGTCAGGCCCCAGACTTATGTCAATCCCCTTGTATATTGTGAAAATGTTTCATTTGATATTATTCTAGTTTATGTGCTGGAAAAAGCCATAATATGGTAATGTATATCATCTGGGATTTTTTCAGTGTTGTGAATTTTGTAGTGGCTGCAGCAAACACAGAATAAATGCACTAAATGTGCTAAATTTTGCTATATCTAGTATTGTGTTATTTCAAAAATGGATTATAAGTTTTAATGACTACAACATGAACTGGCCATCGGTAAGTGCATATTTTGCTATTAATGTTTTGGTTTTTTCAAATAACATTCAGCATGTTTTAATGTCTACAACTTTGTTAATACTACAAAATAAATTAATAATTACAATTCTCCTTCTATTCCCCTTCATGTTGATATATAATATGTGCTTGTTCAAAGGAAAACTCACAAACAAATTTAGACTGAAAGATGAACACTTCACTCTATATAGGTACTCCAAACCGCCCGTATTTACCGCTTACGGCACAAAATTCTCATTTTGTCCATAACTTCAACCAAGGATTGCAACTTTATTTCATATAGCATTTAAATAAAACTGGTATCAACAGAAAGCTTGTTTTCTTATTGTTTACATGGGTGCAAAAATAGTTTGAAATATTATGAACGAGTTTGTCTTTTAAGTATTTAAAAAGTATGTGCAAACGGGTTTCGTGCAGTCCCGACAAAGGAGAAGTAGGGGGGTTACCCTTTTCAAATCGCCAGCGATGCGTGGCAAATGAAGTCAGCCTGCTTTATATAGTCTCATTTTGTTCAGCAGTGAATGCTCTTTCTATTGGTGCCTAGGACATATTTATAGAACAACAATAAGATTGTGAAATTTGCGATTTTACAACAAAAAAGCTATATTTTCTGCGGAAAACGTTCGATTTTCATGTGTCCTATTTCAAAATAGAGCAAAACAATTTTCCTACATAATTTCCAAAAATGAAAGTGATCTGAAGAGAAGCCAAGCATCGCTTTGTGCAAATGTACACAAATAGTTAGTCACATGTATAGGTAAGTAGTTTTTCTGTTTTTTTTTGGAAGTGATTTCATTACATATTAAATCGTTTTCTTGTTTAAAAACTACATTGAGTGCTTTAACTACAGTCACCAGATAATGACGTGGACTGGGTGAGATCAATGTTCGTGTTTTAAACCTTCCTTATTTAATTAGGCGAGTTTTTAAGTGATGATACTTATTAAATCAACTAGTTCATGAGTTTTTATGGGTGCAGCAATTTGGAAATTTTTCTAGCCTCTGGCTTGAGTTTGGGTCTTTCAAAATTAGGTATTTCAGTCTAGTTTCCCAATCGAGACAAAATGGCCAACTTTACCTCACTTTAGTTCCCTTTTTTAATTAAAAAAAAATTAGCAATGGGATCACAATTGTTTGTATTTTGAAGTTTGCACTAACATGACACATGCATTCTCTAGTAGTATCAAATTTTTTGGGTGTAATAATATAGCTGGAATTGAAATATATCATCCCAGTGCTGAACTGCATTTCCTAACTAACTTGGACTCAACCAACCATTGCAAATAGAGTCAGAAACAAAGTCTAAAAACAAGTTGATCAATGTCTTGAAATCAGAAATTCGTTATCAGAAGCTCTGTGGTAATAAATTTAAGTTTTGAAATGTTTCATTTATGATTCAATCTCTTAAAATCTGTATTGTCACATGATGAGTACAGTGGCTCTTGTCTTATTCAGTCCCTTCCACTTCTAAATAAAAGTGAAAACTTCAATATGAATAAAAATGACATGGTAATGATCCTTCTGGCTTGTTCTGAGTGCACACACTGAATATACTAACTACTACTAGAAAAGACTGTATTTTTTTATGTGTGAAATGGACTGTTTGCTATAATCATGATACAGATTATTATGGCAGGGCTGAACATTTAAAGTATATGTTCTATGTTAGAGCATAAAAATCTTGACAGATTGATGTAATTTTCATCTTTGTACCATTGTTAAATGTTAATGATTTTTTAAAATTCAATGAAATTTCATTTTTTGCTGCTGATCGCTCTGTTTAGCAATCATTATGTTTAGTGGTATTTTGTGTTATTAGTATTTTGACGTTTGTTTTTAAAGAGCTTGAATTTTCTGATAACTTGGTGTAATTTCTATCAATATTGATGCAATTGTTGATTTTTTTAAAATGACAATTTATGTTAGTTTTTAACTCCCTTAGGCATTTTTGCAAAATAGGGCCTTAAGCCATTTTTAAGCTAATAAAATATGAATTACTTATTCTTTGACATTCATGAAAAAAATAGTTTTTTTTTGTCTGTTTACATTAATGTTAGCATATGAAAGGATAGATCATTTTAAAATATGCCATGTAAGAAAATGGATAATGCTGAAGCAAATACAAAATAAATATTCTCCTCTGCCATGTTTATGACTGAACAAACAAATTATAGATCATATGGACAGATACTGAAGCAGGTAAAGAATTTGAGTTCCTGTCATGTTAATGAAAGCTGTGCAAAATGGGAAGGATCCCGTTACACGCCCGTTGAGGCATACTGGGAATATGGTGTTAGGCTCATATTTTCTTGACCATCGGTACACTAGGGGTGATGTGGTCAGCATCATGCTGGCCGCCTTAATCTTCCCAGAGTTGCTCTGGTAGCTAATTCATGAGGCTGGGTCGACCCCAGAGCCATTTAAGGTATAAAAAAATCCCACCTCAACTGGGGATCGAACCATGAACCACCGAGCTAGGAAGCCAGTGCACTAACCACTGCGCTACCGTGGCACTCTGCAAAATACCAAGAAAAAACAAAAGAGCATGATTAAATATAAAGAGCAAAGAACGTTCTATTTTCCATTGTTTTAACTGGTTTTTGTACTCACCCATCTTAGTCCAAGATGTTCCTTAACAAAAGAAAAAAAAACACTATCCCAGACATATGAAACAACAGGTTCAAAATTCACCTTGTGGGAAAATCCACATGTTTCTTCACCTTGGCTCTCATAAGAAAGTTCTGGAAAGAGAATCTCTTTAGCTGTATAATTAAAATGTGGGGAAGACGCCAGATAGTCATTCGCTTGCTTGCTTCCACATGTTTCTTGCATGATGGACAATACCTGCAAAACGTTAATGCAATGTGTAAGAAACCGAACATTAAAACATTTTTTTTTTAGAAAAGGTCATGACTTGCATAAGTGTCCTGATATTCCAGAATAAAGTTGTGTTTTCTGAATGTAACATTTACAATAAGATCTAAACATAATGACACAACATACCTCTACCATCTTTATAAGTAACAAATAATAACAAACATATTATGGTCAAGATAAATAAATAAATATCACTACATTCATTGCTGCTACTGTTTTCGTTTCATGATAACTGTATTTTGTGAACTTCTCTAATTTCATATTTTTATGTTTGTTCATTATGCCTTATAAGTAACATTTGGCAGTATCTATTTAATTTTTCTTTGAGCTGTCTTATCCTTGCCACCTCTTTGTAACTGTGGCTGACAAAGGGTGAACCCTGAAACGTCCCGTGTTTCCTGTGTACCGTTAATCTGTAAAACTGATTCCATAACATTGTCTTTTTTTAATTTATATATTTATGGTCAAAATGTATGAATGCAAAAGTGGAAGATTTCAGAACCACTAAGTGTAAATAAGGGATAAAATACACAGGAGGTGACCATTAAAAAGTTTGGTGGACAACACGAAGATGAATATGAAAGACAGGAATTCTGAAACCTGAGAAAAATCCATGAGAACTGACAAAAAATGGTGAAAAATTGTTATTGTTCCCACGAAACGTTAATTACACTGATGAAGAACTAATTTTAGTAATTTTCCCAGTTTAATTAATGTCTTCTGACAAATGGCAACCATTTGGACATATATGATTAAGACACAGGTACTCCACCAATTTTCCACTTTCCTTGGTTCCTTAGCCTTGCCGGACGAACAGAGGTCATATAATAATTCAACAACACATTTCTGACTCGCTTGTTTCTAAAGCACAATGACTACTAAATACTTAAATTACACAAATATTAAACAATACAATGAAATGATCCAGTTTTTGTCAACAACTCTACCTTTTCTTTACACTTTTTTTCTGATGTATGTATGCTTGTTATGTGCATCTTTCTTAGAAGCTATGACCAGAAGTAAATTTATACAAAATAAACTAATAATAACACAATTCCAATGAATCACTACCAAAAAGTTCAGTGTAAACAATCTTAAAAAAGCACTCGCTACACACAACGTTGTCAAATGCTAACAGAATAAACAAGTTTGGCGGTTGCAGAATTTAACTTCTTCTTCTTAGGATCCTTAGCCCCTGACTGACAAATCAGTCAGCGGCCATAACACCTAGTGGCGTCTTGTAGGGCAGCAACAAACTGTCCCCATTTTGCTTGGCTGGTGGCCATCCTTCATGAGTTCTGGTGATGTCAGGGTCCCTTCTGAGGGCATGGCCAACCCAGTTCCAGCGTCAGCCTGCAATGATGGTGCGCATGCCTTTTTGACTGCAGTGTGTAAGTGATTCCTGGTTGGAGATGGTATTTGGCCAAAAAATTTGAAGAATTTTCCTTACGTTGTGTGGAAAGAAGATAATTTGGACATTTCCTTTTCTGTTACCCTCCAGCACTCCGAGCCATACAAAAGTAAAGAAAGTACGCAACTTTAATTTAACTGCCTTTTCATAATTTTGTCGGGAATAAATGGTATGCCAGACCGTACATTCCTGGAAAATTGGTGGTGTACCTATGCTGATAAATTGAAACACTAACCATGCTTCTTCAGGGCTTAGAATTTCAGGTTCTGTGAACAGCTCCAGACACTGATGTAATGAAGGCCTGTTGCTGCAAGCTAGAAGACAGGGAAAGTAAAACATGTTTGAAAGGAGATGTGCTGAATTAAGCACACTGGGCTGTCTACAGTCAATTTTGTTGCTCGTGGCATAAATTGCAACTTGTAATAAAGCACACCAGCTAGTACTTTTAAACATATACATGTGAACATTTCATTATGAAAATAAATATCATAATTTTCCTGCCTTATTTTTAATTCCAGAGAAAATATAAGGCAAACACATAAACATAACACCTAATGGTGCCATGTTGTTTAACACATTAACTACCGCGAGCTGCTCTGAGCGGCACACGAAATAAACACATTTGGACCGCGAGCCACTCAGAATGGCGATCTAAGTTTAGTAAGAAAACGAATGAAATATGTACCGAAACACATTGCGATCTGGTTCGAGATTTTAATTTACCACTGGAAAACAAATTTCCAAAGCATGGTTGTTGTAGAACACTGGAAAATTGATATTATGTTCATATTTTTCAATGTTTCGGGTAAGTTACCAAATCGTGTAAAACTGTTTACCGTGACAACTAGTGATAGGACCACAAAAATGCTTGTACATCTCGTCTAATGGCTGAATAGGTTAGAAACTTCTTTCAACAATTGACTGATAGATCTAGCGACGAGGACAAGAGTGAAAATGGTGTGCCCATTGATTGAAATAGTGATTTTGATAGTGGTGGGGCACAAGTAGTTATGATAGTGAAAATATTGCAAGTCCTTGTCCATCAGAGTGCTGTGAAATAGCAACCAAATTGATTAGAGTAACAAATGGTACTTATTGTAATAGTACATTCATTTATCTTTAAAATGACATGTAATTCATAAAAATATGTAAACAATTATGAAAGCTACAGTTTACTTTGTGCATACACCTACAGGGTGAAAATGGGAACAAAATTTAACTACGCCACAGAGTGTTTTCCAACTCGGTAGTTAATGTGTGCTACCTCTGGGTTTATGTATACTTTGCAAAATACCCATGATAGCAACGTGTTAATTTATATACTGTCAAAGAACACTTCAAATGTAAAGACAATAACTTCAACTGGATAATAACTTGACACTCAGTCCATCGTGCAATTCTAATGAATTAATGACGTGAAGGTACGATGACAAAACACTCCAGTAATACTGATCATAGTACAAAATCCATGATGTGAGATATAGGTCTAGAAGTATACATACATGGTGTAGGAACATGAGTAACACTACGGTCTCAAATAGTCGACATCAATAGCGTCCTGAACATGTGAGTTATATTGAATAAATACTTCCTCTCCACACACTTCTAGCACACAATGGTATGTAGCTGATACATGATGAAACATTGTAATTGTGACTATCAAACACTTTGACGAGGAGCTGGTAAACACACATCCTTCCTCCTCGAACGATACACAGTGGAAGAGAGTGAACGTTAACAGTTCGTCTTTATCAGCCGACCTTGCCTACGTCATATGCTAATTTAAATATAGGTCACATTTTTAATCAATGGCGCAGATTCACAGTCGGCGCATTATCGTGTTATCCTGAGATGCGCACAGCAATGCATTGGCAAGCCTGTGTGCAAATGAGGGGTAACACATTACCCCCGCCCCGAAAAAAAACTATGTTTTTCGCGAAAGATGACCAACGAAGCACCATTGCAAAATACGTGAAGTTAAAGTCGAGTCCATGTCTTATATGGTCACCAGTCACTAACACAGTCGATAGAACATGGTGAGACCATAACTTTAGTGGTAAACAGATGAAATATGATAATAAAATTATGGGGTATACTAGTATGAATAATGTTAATGTAATGCATTAAATGATGAAGTAAATGGAAAGGAATTACTTAAATGATATTATTAAATGTCACAACTATAGTAAATGCATTCTGTTCTCATGTTACCCCTCATTTGCACACAGGCTTGCCAATGCATCGCTGTGCGCATCTGAGGATAACATTGTGTTAATAAGTGAATATGATATACATAGCACAGTAAAAGTAATCCCACACGTGCGAGTATATACATGAATACACACATACACTGAGAAAGAAGGTTCAGTGACAACAACCCAGATACATCTGACATTAATCTTGACCCACACTGATCTGTGCTAATGAATTGGCATCCAGATACATGTGACAGTAATGCAGCACATATCTTGGCAGCAATATAGACAAAGTTGGAAGGACAGACAGTGATATCAAATAAGAATACAAAAAGCAAGAGGAGCTTTCATTGCATTGCAAAATATATGGAGATCAAGAGAAATCGGATCAAACACAAAAATAAGAATCTTCAACTCAAATGTCAAGTCAGTACTATTATATGACTCTGAAACAAGGAGAACAAGAAAAACAACAACCAAAATGCTACAGACTTTCATAAATGGGTGCTTGCGTTGAACAGAAGGATTAAAATGGTATGACAAGATTACCAATGTGGAACTGATGACAAGAACCAGACAAGTGCCAGTGGAACAAGAGATGAGAAGGCGACGATGGTGATGGATAGGACACACACTGATGAAACCTGTTGATAGCATTACAAGGCAGTCCTTGTTCTGGAACCCCCAGGGCAGGAGAGGCAGATTAAGAAGAGCATGGAGAAGAGAGCTGGAAACAGAGTTGAAAATGATGAGGAGAACGTGGAAAGAACTTGAGATGATGGCACGTGACAGGAGAACTTGACATGTGTTTGTTGAAGGTCATGGAGCCGACAGTTTTGGAGTACATGTTCTACTGTCTCTTTGTCCTCCCTGCATGGACTCTCATCTGTCTGTCCTCCCTGCATGGACACTCATCTGTCTGTCCTCCCTGCATGGACACTCATCTATCTGTCCTCCCTGCATGGACACTCATCTGTCTGTCCTCCCTGCATGGACACTCATCTATCTGTCCTCCCTGCATGGACACTCATCTATCTGTCCTCCCTGCATGGACAATCATCTGTCTGTCCTCCCTGCATGGACACTCATCTGTCTGTCCTCCCTGCATGGACACTCATCTATCTGTCCTCCCTGCATGGACACTCATCTGTCTGTCCTCCCTGCATGGACACTCATCTGTCAGTCCAATTTCAGTTTGTTGAACAGATGGTATCTGAGTCTGCAATGGCCAGTTCTTAGTCTGAAAATGATCACTTCACCTTTTTTTGGTAATGAGTAATTACTGGACTCGGGATGTTCCTTCTGCCATTTTTCTCTAGTTGTTTCTGATTATTGCTTTTATCTCTTCATATCTAGCCCTATCTTCCGTTTGGGTTTTCCTTCCCCCCTTTTTGGCAAGCTTATCTGCTTTCTCATTTCCAAATATCTTGCAGTGGGCGGGAATCCACTGTACTTTTAATTTTATTTTGAACTCATAGCTGGTTTTCATTTGTGCTTCTGCCAGGCTGTCTATTTCATTGCTGTTATTGCTTCTGAGAGCAGTGATGACTGACAAGAGTCTGTAAGGAGCACTATCTTGTATTTTCCATCACTGTGATTGCAGCTGTTTCCAGTGCTTCTGCCCCTGCTTTGAAGTTTTTTGAGAATTTTCCAGTAGCCATTGAGATATGTACTTCTTGTCCATTCTTTAATTTTATGAAATTTAATGTAGTGGAAAAACAAAATAACAATACTCATGTATAACAAAATAAATGATATTGTAATACTCACAGGCTGCCATATTGTTGAGGTCATTAGCCTCATCTGCCTCCTACACAAAGAAAAGCACAATTACACATATATACCTGAATTAGATAGAAAGTAGTTACACATATATACCTGAATTAGAAAACACACTATGTGCTTGCTATGTCAAAGGCCTGTGTTAATTCATATATACCTGGTTCTGATAGTACTGGAAACAATTACTGGTTATTATGAGATCTGCGTTCAGCATATAATTATGAGCACGTTAACCACAGTTACTGCTTTCTGTTTCTGCCACTAAATGACCCAATGTATGCTACCAACTGGCCCCGTATAGATCTACCAACTGGCCCCGTGTAGATCTACCAACTGGCCCCGTATAGATCTACCAACTGGCCCCATGTAGATCTACCAACTGGCCCCGTGTAGATCTACCAACTGGCCCCATGTAGATCTACCAACTGGCCCCGTGTAGATCTACCAACTGGCCCCATGTAGATCTACCAACTGGCCCCGTGTAGATCTACCAACTGGCCCCGTGTAGATCTACCAACTGGCCCCGTGTAGATCTACCAACTGGCCCCGTGTAGATCTACCAACTGGCCCCATATAGATCTACCAACTGGCCCCGTGTAGATCTACCAACTGGCCCCGTGTAGATCTACCAACTGGCCCCGTGTAGATTTACCAACTGGCCCCGTATAGATCTACCAACTGGCCCCATGTAGATCTACCAACTGGCCCCGTGTAGATCTACCAACTGGCCCCGTATAGATCTACCAACTGGCCCCGTGTAGATCTAGGAGACTAGGAAAGAATGGGACTACTATTCCCTAAGGTGAGACCAGAAAGAGACTGTGTATGGAGATATCTAGATAGATAGAAGAGACGTATGTAACAAAAAATTGCTGCAGAAATTACTGCTGCAAAAGCACATGAATGATTTAGTGTAGCTTCCTTCATGCAATGAGACCAGCTCCAGTGGAGTACCCATGCTCCACTGGGAGTAAAAAGAGAAATGAAGCTTTCAATTTGACTTTTTAATTCACCTATTCTTTGTCTGAAAGGGCCCTTACATGTGCTGTGTGCTGGTATTACTGGCATTGCAGAAATATGTTACAGAACACATTTCTTTGAACAAAAATCAGATATGATTAAGTGCTATGTTCATAAAAATTAGCCTATGTCGCAAAGTAAGAAAGAAAATAATAATTAAAATTATGATTTCTTATTCTTTTGTCAGTACTTACCAATTCTTTGGATTGGACAAGCACATAGAACGGCTTCTTCTCATTGTTACGCCAATCCATTGACAATATCCTTCTATTCAAAAGCTCAAGAGGTTGTTCACCTTAATAAAAAATATAAGTTAAATAAAGGCTAATACAGGTAAAAACGAATGACTTAATAAATAAATCTGACTTTTAAAAAAAACACACACACAGACAACCAATAACCAGAGGCTAATATAACCTGCAATGCATTATGATACGAGAGAACACAGTAAGTGGACATATATAACATAAAACGTCTCCAAAACACCCAGCCCAGCATGGCATACAGAGTTCAATAGTCAACACATATTGCAGATTTTTGAGAAAAGAATGTTTTAGAAGAATATACAGTCTAATCACTGATATTAATGTCAATAAATGGAGAATCTTCTTCTCTTCTTCTTCTTCCGTCCTTAGCCACCGACCGTCAAAGCAGTCAGTGGCCATTACGCCTAGTGGCATCTTAGGGCAACAGCAGATAGGTTTTCTTTGCCATTGTTTCCCATCACGCCTAGTGGCGTCTTTAGGGCAACGGCAAATCAGCCCATTTGCTGTTGTTTCCGTAATCGAAGTGACTGGCAAACGGGTGATCAGCCCGTTGTGAAATGGAGAATAAAGCACAAATAAGGAAACAACACTCCATATACATATCACTTCTAAAAATTATATTAGTATAAGATTAAAAACACTGAGACATCTGAAACAAGTCAAACCAAAGGAGGTTAACAGCGAGTCAATAAAGCTATAAGAAACTGACCAATAAAAAAGACTAAGGGGGCTCTTGAACTAATGCTACAAAGACAGTACACAAATGGACCTGAATGAGCTAGGAACTGTAAACTGCAGACAGTCCACCTATGACACAGACAAACAGACTAATTTTGTAGCAAAAAACCTGAAGTGAATGGCTTGAAAAGAACCAACAGAATTAGCTTTCCTTTTATTTTGTCTTTCCACATGTGTGGGGAGAAGTCATTTTTGTTCTTGAGCAATATATGCTCAGCTCATGTCACACCAAGTTCTTCAGGATTTTTTTAACAATGTCTAACTACATTGCACCTGGACATCCCGTTACCCTATATCCAGATCTGCTGCTGAAGGTTTGTGCTAACAGGTGACATGGTTAAAGTCTAATGAAGTGTCCATACCATTTTATTTTCTGTTCTCTCTATGATGCTATACAAATGTCCCCGGCCTGGCCATGTGGAACACTAACCATAATTAGTAGGTAAATTGAGCCACTAAACAGTGCTCAAGACTTTCTGAAGCATTGTACAGTTTCATGTTGGTGCATACATGTGTTCCCTTTTCACAAGTATCTTTGAACAGGGTTGTCTGCAGAATTCTGTTATTCTCAAGCAAGTGAAAAGGCAGACTTGAAGGAGTAATGTGTCTGCATCAAATTTTGCTTCAAGCTTGGCAAGTCTGTGTTGGAGTTATGAAATACTGAAGCAAGCATATAGTGCTGATGCTAGTGGTTCTCATGGTTTAAATGTAGGCATTCTGGTTGGTCTTCATCAGCAGATGGCTGAAAATGTGGAAGAAGTGCCATCCACAAAGACTGTCAATGTACCATCCACAACATCTGCAGCATTGTTGGCCTGTCATAAGGTGCATGCCTATGAATTATCATGGAGTCAATGTCCAGACAAGTGCTACGTACAGAATTGGCTCCTGCATCATAATGGTCTGGTAGGTCCTTCATCTCTTCTGCTCTCCCAATTTAGCTCCCTGCGACTTCTCCCAATTTAGCTCCCGTGACTTCTTGCAATTCCAAGAACACCCAGGAGATTCATGTGGAACCACAGGAGGTGCTGAACATCTAAAAAAAATACAGTTCCAGCAGCAGGAAAAGTGCTGGTATCATTGCATGAACTCCCAAAAGGACAATTTTAAAGGTGACGACAGCAATTAAAACTTCCTGTAAGCCCTTGTTTTTCATCTCTATGGTCTGGGAACTTTTGGACAGAACCTGGTATGTAGAAGATGCATGATATTTTTCCCACTGACTTCCTGATCTGTGTTTCTCCTTTTTCTCATAGCAACATTTGCAAATTTTCTCAGGCATCTCATCATGCATGTTGTGTTCTTCCTTTGTTATGCTTTTCTGGTGGTATGAACATGCTATTTATGAACTGTCACATTTGTCTCTATGGAGATGTATGAATGCATGAGCAGTTGAGAGATGATTACTAAGCAACTGTGTTACAGGTCTGATTTGAACCTACTGAACTTGTTTAATCTGACACAGACTGGCTATATTACTAGTCGGCATGGGTTTCTGTTATAAACTTCTGACAAGTATGAAAAGGAAGATCTTATAAGACCCTATAAAAATTAATAAGCAGATGACTGAAGAACTGCACAGAATTATCTCTTTAGGAAGTAACATCGGCAAAGATAAAAGGAGTTACAAGATGCTCAGGGAAGGACATAAAATGTGTGTATACAGAAGTCAAGAAACATATATACATACCTCTGTCTTCAAGTCTCTCTGCTCCTAATATTTCCACACCTTCCAATGTTACTGGCGTGATGTAGAAAGTAGGTGTAACCTTCTCCCTCTCTGCCTCAGGGGCTTGGACACCCATCACCTGGGACATTGGCACTGCTTTCTCTGGGGGCTGAAGCATATAATTAACAGTTACTGTGGTGGATCGTATCAGAAAGCTACTTTCTCTTTCTTCCAGTCACTGTTCATATAAAACACAGCATTTTTTAGACGCAGATGTCTGTCTGAATTCAACTTTCTGCACTCAATGTAAACCAACCATTGCTCTGCTAATATACAAATGTGTTCATATAAATAGATAACAAGCTCTTTCATGTCAGAAAATTTAATAAAACAGCAAAACAAGTATATTAACGACCTGAAAGCATGTTACTCTTCCACAGAATCTTCAGATTTTTCTAACAATTTCTTCAATTTTGATACTGAGGCATTGATCACTAATAATAATAGCCCCTTCAGTCATAACCGGCTATGGGAATGCGCCCCTGAGGTGACAGCCCTCAGGTGCTTATTTTCCTGGTGTTCCTTTCGATGTTTTCTCCCCTCTTCTGCTTGCTGTGAAAGCTTCTTTTCGCCCAATCTGAGATGGCGCCGTAGATAGCATCGCCACCTGGTGCGATCGACAGCATCATCCTCCCAGGTTGCTGGATTTATGCCCAGTGCCCTCATGTCTCTCTTGCACACATCTCTGAATCTCAGCTGCGGTCGCCCAACTGTTCTTTTGCCATCTGCCAGTTGTTCGTAGAAGATTATTTCGGGATGCGACCATCTTCCATGCAGTGGACATAGCCAAGCCAGCGTAGTCTGCGCTGTCTAAGCAGTGTATACATGCTCTGAAGGCCAGCACGTGACAACACCTCTACATTTGTCACTTTGTCTTTCCACGAAATACCATTGATCACAGCAGAGAAGAAATCAATATCATGCTCCTGCAGCAAGAGTGACATGGCTTGCTTACACTTCACCATTGATTGCAAACTGCCTATAGACAATATGCTTCTTAATGAGTTTGAACAGATGGAGATAATTCAGAGCACGTCCACCTATGCAGCATCAGGCCATCTGAGTACGGATGTTTGTGTTTAGCCAGGTCAGGGGCTGTAAGGTGGATGGTCCAGCACTGTGCATACATAACTCACGCATGCCACTGGCAGTCAGTGTGTGGCCTCGCTTTATGTGCTGCAAGATGATGCCTTGATGCAGCAAACCAGATCCTTTTTTGATGAATGGTCTGTTGCAACATGTTCAGTGTGTGACACTAGCTCTTAGCATTCATAGTTTTACACTGATCAGAAAAAACAAAGAGAACACTCATTTGGTCCCAGATGACTGCTGCAGTGATCTTCTTTCCTGAAACAGCTGCTTTGAATTTGTTTGGTTGAGAAGATGGTGGTGGTTCTGTTCCACATATGCTTCCTTTGTGTTCAATGATGCCACATGTTTTATGCCACATAACAAATATGCTGCCGGAACTGCACTTCTTTATGGCAATGCTTTATGTACAACAGACAAAATCTTCCAAATGGATTTGTTACCATCCGTAAGTTGTTTCAGCAGGCACACTCTTTGTGGTGCCCCGGCTGCTCAGTGAGATGCTGAACTGATCTACTATATCTTTCTTTCTTTAATCCTTGGTCGCTGATTGACAAAGCAATTAGTGACCATCACGCCATGTGGCGTCTTGTAGGGCAGCAACAAACTGTCTCCGCTTTGTGTGGTTGACAGCCATCCTTCGTGTGGTGCACCAGCTCTGATTCATGCTTAGCATCTCCGCCTTCACTGTTCTCTGCCAGGTGGCTTTGGCGTCCTTGCTTTCGCTTTCCTTCTGGTGTCCATAGCATGGCAGTTCTGGTGATGGTGTCAGAGTCTCTACTATATAAGTAAATCTTATGCTTCTGTTGTTCTTATGTCTTTAGTGTACACCAAACCCAAACCTGTTTCTGTGATACAACCTTCAATCCCCAAACCTACACAAGCTGCTGATGAATGTCAACTATTCGTGCACCCTCTACATGCAGAAATCATATCACGATGAGCATCACAAAGTTCGATCATGTTTTCTGAGGCTGATAGATCACCCAATGCATCAGAGAATAAATGGACTTGGAAGGGGAAGACTGAAGCGAAGCAACTTTGTAGAGACAGTCAAAACAAAGATGAGAGCAGACCCCATAAACGCAATATCAACAGGTACGCCAATATGTACTGCACACAAGCTACCAATTTGGAAACAACAGTGCTTCCCTGAAATAATAGAAAACGTTTCTGGTATTGAGAGAAAGAACAGCCAAAATGAAACAGAAAGGAGAGCCCTAACCACAAAATATATAGAGAAACATTAACCAAGCATCACCTGGATCCATGCATACACAGATGGATCAGCAACTAATGCAACAGAAGATGGGGGTGGAGGAGTCTTCCTGAGCTTAAGCAATGGCACACAAAAAAAGATAGCAGTCACAACAGGGAAATTTTCAAGTAACTTCAGAGCAGAGGCAGAGGCCTTAAAAACTGCATCAGAAATTCTAATGACAGAAGAAAGCTCAGAGAGACCAGTAGCTATCTTCTCAGATGCGCTGTCAGTGATTACAACGCTGAAAAGTCAAAGTAATGCTGAACTGGATGACCTAAGGGTAACACTTCACAGACTATGTCAGCAATACAAAAGAGTCGTGATACAGTGGATCCCTTCTCACCGCAACATCCCTGGAAATGAAGAGGCTGACAGATTGGCAAAGGAAGGGAGAAAACTTCCTCAACTTGACACAAATATAACCTATGAGGAGTCCAAGAGTTTTATCAAGTGCAGGTACAGGCACAAGTGGGAAGAAGAGCATCCAGGCCACACAAAAAATGATCCGTATTAACAGCTCAGCAGAAGTGAACAAGTGGTAATCTTCAGACATCACACAGGTCATAACAGATTGAGATACCATCTATTCAACAAATTAAAGATAGGAACTACTGATGAGTGTGACTGTGGCACTGATAAAATGACTGCCAAACATCTGCTTCAAAGGTGCCCAACATATGAGGAACAGAGAAAACGCATATGGCCATCACCAGTACCATTCCTGGAGAAAATCTACGGAGATATCAACAGCCACAGGCTGACCACTGCTTTCTTTGAACTTATTCAAGTTGACATCTGAGGGTGAACGAAGAAGAAGAAGATCATGTTTTCTACAAGTCCCAATGCCTTCAAACTGAATTTTTTTTAGCTATGATGTCACAGTGATGTGGTCTCTTGACACTTCATAGAATCTGACAACTAACAACAGTGATGCATCTTTTAATTTCTACTGGAGCCACGCTACACTTAATGCAAGAGACTTTGTAATTTATTATTGCAATACCCTTATTCAATAAATATTTCCCTTTACCATTATGATAATTACCATAAATTCGGAAAAGAAAGGTTTCAAGTTATGCTCAAAATTTTGATTTCTCGTCCTTCCACAGGGAGGTGGACAATTATTTTCATAAAAACCCTTTTTTTAAAATAAAATATCTGCTTAAAGCATGTGTCAATATTTCAGCACTTCCAACATATAGGCACATTTAAAAAATGTACAATTTAATTTTAAAAATGTCTAAACAGAGATTTAAAAGAGCATATATCAAAATTAATATGGAAGCCCTTTCCAAGGTGACTAGATAAGGAACGGAAAATTCAAAGTCTTTTTTTAATCAAAATTGTTACACATACTTGTACTCTTTACTTCAATGTTGCTTACACAAATCAGGTTCCATATTCAATCTTTTGTACAAATGTGAACTTCTGTATTTAGCTTTTCACATTAACAAAAAAGAAAACAATAACTACACACACAAAAACAGTAATATCATGTGTCACTCCAACAAAACAAATGAGACTCAACTTTAATATAATGATAAATAAGCACTTTACCACAGCCATCATTAGCACCATCATTAGGTGGGGGCAACAAAAGAGGAAACTTTAGTTTTCTCATAGTGTATCCAACATTATCTAAAATTATGGCTACTCATCTTTCATGTTTATTTCCTTCAGAGTAAACTATTTGTAGTTGTCCGAATATACAGTGTGTCCGGCAGAATCACTACCAATAACAAATGTCAATATTTCTTATACTAATAATAGCAGACCGACGAGATTTTGATTTTCTGTTAGGCAAACTCATTAAGTTTCAGTAGCAACTCACCAAGTTTCAGTAGATCTCCACCAAGTTTCAGTAGATCTCCACATGAGCGCCTTTAGTGGCTCGAAGAATGTCAAGTCGGTATTCTATCTCTCTCCGCGTGTTTTGCAGCATCTGAGGTGTGACGGATGCACAAGCGTCAATTATTCGCTGCCGAAGATTATTCAGTCCCTGCACCGGAGTTTGATAGACAAAGCTTTTTACGTATTCCCATAGAAAGAAATCTAAGGGGGTCAAATCTGGTGACCTTGGTGGCCAATCAATGGGACCTAATCTTCCAATCCATCTGTCTGGAAATTGTTGATGAAGGTAGTTTCTTACTTCACTGGCATAGTGTGGAGGTGCTCCTTCTTGCTGGAATATGAATCCTTCTGGTATCCTAGGAACTGCAAAATTTTGCAGCAAGTTTAGGTATGTTGCTCCTCTGACTGTGGCTTCGGCGAAGAAAAATGGCCTGATCACATAATTCAAGGTTAAGGCACACCGCACGTTAAGTTTAGGGTTGTCTCGCTCATGCTCCATTACGACATGTGGGTTTTCATTTCCCAATATCCTTCAATTATGCCGGTGAACTTTGCAAGGACTGGATAATCTTTGGCAGCGAATAATTGACACTTGTGCAGCCGTCACACCTCAGATGCTGCAAAACACGTGCAGAGAGACAGAATACCGTCTTGATATTCTTCGAGCCACTAAAGGCGCTCATGTGGAGATCTACTGAAACTTGGTGAGTTGCTACAGAAACTTAATGAGTTTGCCTAACAGAAAATCAAAATCCGGTCGGTCTGCTATTATTAGTATAAGAAATATTGACATTTGTTATTGGTAGTGATTCTGCTGGACACACTGTATTACACCTGATCCGGTATATCACATTCGACATAAGTATGATTAATTTATAATCATTCATTTCCTTTCCCTCTTGATGTTATCTAATTTTTCATCCTGCATTAAGTGTCCCGGTATTCCAAGTTCCTTTGGGCGAGGTATTTGTAATTTTGGTTTTGCTTATAGTAGCTTGATAACATTTGGGTATCACCTGTGCACATGATGCTCCCTACCAGACAAGGTGTTTGCTCTGGATCCCCCCTCCCTAATTCTCTCTTTTCTATGGACTTTTCTCTGATTCAGGACTGGACAAAGAATAATATAATGGTGGCTTATTATGGAATACCAGTTGGTGCACATTATACCAACAACTTAAAATACATTGCTGATAGTCTTAATAGCAACAAGTGAAAAAGAATTATGGGAAATGATTGATACAACAGTGATAGAGAGCAAAAATAAAAGCCTTCACCTAAAGAGCAAAAAAAGACAGAAGTAATGGTGACCTCAAAGACATGGACTTCTCCAAAATGCACCGTCAAAGTGAACAAGTAAATAAATTCAAATATCAGGCATGTTAACATCAGATGGAAGATGCATCTCGGTGGTGAGCAATAGAACAGCCACGCAAAAGCAGTATTAAATAAACTAAAAACGTATTTTATAAAACAAATCTAGGTCAAAGGAAGTAAGAAAGAGAGTTCTTCAGTGTTATACAGAGCCCATTCTGACATACGGAGTGAATCATGGACAGTTACTAGACAAGCAAGAAAGGAGGCCAAAGAGATGTAACTCTGGTATGGTACTTTAAGAAGATTAAGTAACCTACATTTTATAATTCCTGGTTCACACACACTCAGCCTCGGCAATTTTCATTCTCTAGGTGCTTGTCCCCTGTAATAGTTTGGCCAATCATGCAGGTAACTACAATGCTTTAATAAATATATAACAATTTAAAAGAAGTTTCAAATTTTGACAGGAATGGTAGCACTACATTAGAAGTTTTTGGTTTCCATTAAAAAGCTCTGCTGACATCCTCATAATCTTTGACGCCGTATCTTTACCTTTAGCTCAATGGACTCAAAACCACTGTCACTAGTAGCAGGCCAAACAGAGCCGACAGTCTCTCCAAACACCTGGCAGTCTGTGCTAGAAGAAGCTTGAAGCATGGACAATGGGGTAGATTGTAGACTTGAGCTTCCAGATGCTGATACATTTGTCTCCAAATCTGCACAGAAAGTTTAAGGCTGAATGACTTTATCAGGCACATTGAATACAACTAATAACAAGAGGTTAATGGCAAATATGCCCATGCTTAATCCAGTAAAATATGTCCCTGCTTATCTCCCATATATACACCATTTCTTTATTCTTACATTCTTTCTCTCAAATCTATGCTAATTAGCTTAGTTCTTGCTCTCATATCAACATCATTAGCTTAGTTCTTGCTCTCATATCAACATCATTAGCTTAGTTCTTGCTCTCATATCAACATTATTAGCTTAGTTCTTGCTCTCATATCAACATCATTAGCTTAGTTCTTGCTCTCATATCAACATTATTAGCTTAGTTCTTGCTCTCATATCTACATCATTAGCTTAGTTCTTGCTCTCATATCAACATCATTAGCTTAGTTCTTGCTCTCATATCAACATCATTAGCTTAGTTCTTGCTCTCATATCAACATCATTTGCTTAGTTCTTGCTCTCATATCAACATCATTAGCTTAGTTCTTGCTCTCATATCAACATCATTTGCTTAGTTCTTGCTCTCGTACCATCATTAGTTTAGTTCTTGCTCTCATATCAACATCATTAACTCAGTTCTTGCTCTTGTACCAACATCATTAGTTTAGTCTCTCACACCTACTTCTTTAGTTTATTCTTAAGTTCTTGCTCTCATATATACATCATTAGATTAAGAGTAAGCCATCTTCTATGAAAAAGATATCAACACTCTGGAAACACAGAACGTACAAAACAACAGCACAGACGAAGAAAGAAAATACAATAACACACCGTACTGAATACAAGAGAACAGTACAGATACACAGAGAATATATAACAGCACAGATAAACACACAAGTCATTCAACACAGAGAATATATAACGTGACTGTGGAGTGGAGATTTGGTCCCGAGTAGTATTTTTGTGGGTTCAATAAATACTTCTTTGCTATTGATTCTTCGACCTGTAAGTGTTTGTTAGCTGGCCATTAGGTCGAAGTGCTACCATTCGTTTATTATGATTGTAGCAATTATTCCAAACACAGTTTCAACTTGAACGTAATAAACTCATATAGTTAATTCAACGACTCGACTTGACGACTTGTTTATTTTCAACGAAGGGAGCCGCGCTAGCGTAGTGGTTACAACACCGCTCTGGCGACCGGGTGATACAGGATCAAACCCGGGTAACGGCATTTGAGGATTTTTCGTCGACCGGGATTTGGACTGGATTAACTCGAGACCTGGCGAGGACATTTGAAGGAGTGTTGTCGACCAGGGACTGGCGGCTCCTGAGCCGACCCAGCTGCAATGGGTACCTCCGAAATCGGCGAGTATTTGCCTGAATGGCGAGGCACACCTGTCTCTGTACAAGAAATAAAGGGATACTCACGTAAAATCAATGTCAGGTTAGACATAAAATAATAACCTGAGATTTTGCCTCGAGTGTTAGCGGGCGTATGCAAAAAAAAAAAAAAAAATTTTTCAACGAAATAGAAATCTGACATAAATCGATTTGCTCAATATAATTTTGAATCATTGTTCTACAGGCATTCATTCCTCAATTATTTATGTTTTTTTGCAATATTCAATGTCTTCGAAGCATTCTCCTTATTTAACTCAATACTACTTCTCACTTGAATATATAGTGCTATCATGCACATTATTTAGGCTCAATATATTTATATTTATCTTACACCATTGTCAGTGTTCTCTGACACACATATAGATTCTGTCTGCTTATTTCTAAAAGTTAATTTCATACATCAAAATATTTAAGGTTAAATATATGTTCCATATGACTGGGCAACTCATCCAGTACATGAATAATCTGCTTCATATAACGGGGTAATATATCCATCCCGTACACACTCTGCTTCATATAATGGGCCAACATCTCTGGCCCAAAACACTTTGAAATATATTTATATTTTTTCCACATTTTCCTGAGCCTACACATTCGAATAAGTGGCCATGCCACACTTTCCTTAGTGACAAAAGCCACGCTGATAAACACGTCTGAACGCTTATACTGCGTTTTTCAGAACTCCTTTTTTTCATCATCCTTACATACATACATACATTCGTCATACCGTTAACGCACATTCACATCTTTTATACATTTAGTTGAGGTTCGACATTGTATGGACAAATCCTGACAAGAATAACTTTACCGAGATTTGATTCACACCATGAAGTGACCCCCAACAGTGACAGCACAGATAAAGACACAAGTCATTCAACACAGAGAATATATAACGTGACAGCACAGATTAACAAATGTCATTCAATGCAGAGAATATATAACGAGACAGAACAGATAAACAGAGAATTATATAACGTGACAGCACAGATAAACAGAGAATATATAATGTGACAGCACAAATAAACAGAGAATATATAATGTGACAGCACAGATAAACAGAGAATATATAACATGACAGCATAGATAAACAAAGAATATATAACGTGACAGCACAGATAAACACCCAAGTCATTCAACACAGAGAATATATATAACGAGACAGAACAGATAAACAGAAAATTATATAACATGACAGTACAGATAAACAGAGAATATATAACGTGACAGAACAAATAAGCAGAGAATATATAATGTGACAGCATAGATAAACAGAGAATATATAATGTGACAGCACAGATAAACACCCAAGTCATTCAACACAGAGAATATATAACAAGACAGAACAGATAAACAGAGGATATATAATGTGACAGCACAGATAAACAGAAAATTATATAACGTGACAGCACAGATAAACAGAGAATATACGTGACGGCACAGATAAACAGAGAATATACAACGTGATGGCACAGATAAACACACAAGTCATTCACTCATTCATTACCCTTCAACTTCCCAAGGAAGCACAGGCCTTCAACAGAAACATGATTACTGAGCCCTCCTGTCCCGTGCCATCAACAGAAACATGATTACTGAGCCCTCCTGTCCCGTGCCATCAACAGAAACATGATTACTGAGCCCTCCTGTCCCGTGCCATCAACAGAAACATGATTACTGAGCCCTCCTGTCCCATGCCATCAACAGAAACATGATTACTGTGCCCCCTGTCCCGTGCCATCAACAGAAACATGATTACTGAGCCCTCCTGTCCCGTGCCATCAACAGAAACATGATTACTGAGCCCTCCTGTCCCGTGCCATCAACAGAAACATGATTACTGAGCCCTCCTGTCCCATGCCATCAACAGAAACATGATTACTGAGCCCTCCTGTCCCGTGCCATCAACAGAAACATGATTACTGAGCCCTCCTGTCCCATGCCATCAACAGAAACATGATTACTGAGCCCTCCTGTCCCGTGCCATCAACAGAAACATGATTACTGTGCCCTCCTGTCCCGTGCCATCAACAGAAACATGATTACTGAGCCCTCCTGTCCCGTGCCATCAACAGAAACATGATTACTGAGCCCTCCTGTCCCGTGCCATCAACAGAAACATGATTACTGAGCCCTCCTGTCCCGTGCCATCAACAGAAACATGATTACTGAGCCCTCCTGTCCCGTGCCATCAACAGAAACATGATTACTGAGCCCTCCTGTCCCATGCCATCAACAGAAACAGCCCTCCTGTCCCATGCCATCAACAGAAACATGATTACTGAGCCCTCCTGTCCCATGCCATCAACAGAAACATGATTACTGAGCCCTCCTGTCCCATGCCATCAACAGAAACATGATTACTGAGCCCTCCTGTCCCATGCCATCAACAGAAACATGATTACTGAGCCCTCCTGTCCCATGCCATCAACAGAAACATGATTACTGAGCCCTCCTGTCCCGTGCCATTCCTGTCCCATGCCATCAACAGAAACATGATTACTGAGCCCTCCTGTCCCGTGCCATCAACAGAAACATGATTACTGAGCAATCCTGTCCCGTGCCATCAACAGAAACATGATTACTGAGCCCTCCTGTCACGTGCCATCAACAGATACATGATTACTGAGCAATCCTGTCCCGTGCCATCAACAGAAACATGATTACTGAGCCCTCCTGTCCCGTGCCATCAACAGAAACATGATTACTGAGCCCTCCTGTTCTGTACCATCAACTCAAGGTCATTCCAGGTCTTCCTCATCGTTTTGATGTATGTCCCCAGTTCTCTTTTCTACGTATTTTTTGGTCTATCTCTATTTCTCTAACCCTGGGGATTCCAGAACAAGGACAGTCTGTTAACGCTATCAACAGGTTTCCTCAATGTGTGTCCTAACCCCCATCACCAGATTCTCATCTCTTGTTCCACTTGCACTTGTTTGGTTCTTGTCATCAGTTCTACATTGTTGACCTTGTGGTACCCAGCACCCAGTTCTCTTTTACCGTGTATTTTTTGGTATCATCTCTACTTCTCTTACCCTGGGCATTCCACGACAAGGACTGTCCGGTAATGCTATTAATAGGTTTCCTCACTGTGTGTCCTATCTGCATAGCCAGATTCTCATGTCTTGTTACATGTCTGGTTCTTGTCATCAGTTCCATATTGGTGACACTGTTGTATCATTTCAATATTTCAATACTTTTTAAACACCAATTTATTAAAGTCTGTTATTTCTTGATTGTTTTTGTTATTCTCCATGTTTCAGAGCCATACAGCAAGACTGATTTGACATTTGAGTTGAAAATTCTTTTTTCTTGTTTTGGGCTTGATTTCTTTCTTTTTCCATATATTTCCTAACGCAATGAAAGCTCCTCTTGCCTTTAGTATCCTCATTTTCTCACCCCATTGTCTGTGCCTCCAACGTTGTCTATACGGCTGCCAAGATATATGTATAATTCTACATCTTGGCCCTGGACCAAGCACAAAGATTCACCATCCTCACTAACACAGCAAAGTAAACTTCCATGTGGCCCTGGACCAAGCACAAAGATTCACCATATTCATAATTTGTTCTTTGTGCTCCATACACAACATGGAGCCACCATTGCAGTGATTCACTTGCAAGGAGCCAGCACCAAACAGTCACATGCTTTTGCAGCGGTGGTTTGTGTAGCATTTTGTTTGACATGAGAAGGTTGTCAGCCCCCATGTATAACTTCATATTATAGTTGCCTTGTATGGCGTGCCTGAGGGTGCAGTAGTCCTGTTCTTTGTCTCTTCACAGACTCCCAGGAACTATAAGGGGCACAAAGTATCACGAACCCCTCAATCTCATCCATCTCACTCAACCTCCAGCAGCTCCCAGACCCCCGGGGAGTCATGATCTGTGTTACTCCTCTCCCACCACACAAAGATAATGGGTTGAAGCACTTAGCAGAGGGGTCTTCCACTGAATATCTGATGAGTGTAAGTTGATTTTGCTCTCAAAATATTACCAACAAATTTGGTGAACTGAACAAATTTCCAGCATGTTTCAGAATAGATCACTACCTTCAAATGCAGTTTAAATGTATGTAACAGTTTTTGACACATGTAATTCATAACATATGTTAGCAGAAAAAAGCTGGTTTTATAAACTTTATAAATCTCAAATACTTTTAAAAAAACCAAATTACAGCTTTCCCCCCCATACTTATCAACATTAAGAGACAGACTGACATTTTACTTCTTGGTGTCCAGTAAACATTATACAAAATGTCTGGCACAATTTAAACAGTATTCTTGTCCTAGTTAATGCTTACTTTTCACATATATCATCCAGTCCTTACTTCAATATGCAAACTGATAAAAAATATGACAGTAAGTGTATACCAAAGCTGAAGCACAGAAACATATAACCTACAAATGACATTCTTAACCTTTAGCACGCTGCCGGCGAGACATATCGCCGAATGCAACCTATGTTCTGCCAGCTGGAGGCGATATGTGTCGCCTTGCGGCTGTCACCGTTTCTAGCATGAGGACTTGTGTACACGTGATTTCAGCCCCGGATGTTAAGTTCTAATGTTATTTGCAAGAGAGTTAGCTTCCGTTTCCGATCTTAAAAAAGCGATGGGTGTATCTGCATTTATTTTTTGTAAATTTTTTTAATCGAAATGAATCGGCATCAACATGCGGCCATTTTTGCTCTAATTTTATTAGATTCTGACGCCATGCGGTGGGGATGAAATTTTTGTCTTTATAAGCGCTGAAATCGGTTCTCAGAATATGTTTGATGGCCGAGATGGAAACGAAAGTAAAATGGCCTTTCAAGTATGTATAATTTTAGGGATTAGGAATATCGGAAAAATTTGGGATTACGGCCGAATGTCACGGCTGGCTAGGGAGTTTGTTGCTTTGCTACTGATGATGGGTGTAACGAAAAGATCGTCATTTGATTTGTATTGCTCTATTGGTCAAATGACTTTCATTGAGATGCAAGGGATATGGACTCTTCGTTCGTTGGTCATTTTTTTAATTTTTTTTTTAAATTTTAAAATTAAAAAAATTTTTTTTATTTTTTTTAAATTTTTTTCGTTTTTTTCATCTTTCCTTTCCTCTCTTCCTATCACATCTAACATGTACACAAACAAATTTTATATCATCAGATTCATCATTCATTCATTTCTATACAATCTAAAAATTAGAGCAATTGACCAAAAAACAAAAAAACTATAGAATTTACAAGTCACCCACTATAAAAATGGGGCGTTGTGAAAAAGAATGCAGTGGTTGGGCAAGTTTTCTGAATTTTTATGCAGCGTGCTAAAGGTTAAAAATGTGGCCATCCTGTTAGACAGTATCGTGACCATAAAGTTGCAGAACTCTTGAATACCAGGATAATGGGACAAAAAGGCTCATACAGAAGAGATGGCTTGACGGAATGGTTCAAACATGCAGGAAAAACAAACTAATGATCAACCAAACCACTCAATAGTATCTTTACGAGCATCCTCATGACACATAACATCAGTTTAGGAAAGAAAGTGGCAAATTATATTCAGAGATAAAATATACAACAGAAATGCAGAATATATATAACACTTTATGATTCTCAGTTTTAATTTGTGAGATAACTGTTTGGATGTCAGTATATGTTTCATGTTGTTGAATGTAGCTTTGGTACACATGAGGGCAAGTTCGGGCACAATGGGCTAATCACCTGTTTGCCAAGTCACTTCGATTACATGCCCTGCCCATGGGCTTTGTGCACTTGGGTACCCTCTACACCTCGTTTCACGGGGTAGAAGAGGTTCCGATTATGAGATGAGATGAGATAAAATATACAAACAATCTTAATGTACACAAAAACTAACTAAAATAGCATCATTAGAACAAACTGTTTATGCCTGGATGAAGCAGCCATTTTGTGTCCAGCTATGTAACAGCAGCACCAGTTATATTATTCATAATTACCTTTCATGTTTTTACTCAGTTCTTGCTTCCTTTACCTCTTTTTATTTTATTGTTTGTCCCTGGTGAAGTCCTTTTGGCCATAACCTAGGCTTTTTTCTTGCCTTTTGTCCTAGTAAGACATATTACCTTATTTCCCTCGCCCCAACCCCACCATTTTACTGCAGTATTTAGTTTCTTATATCAGAACAATGAATGATGTGATTTCTTCACAAACAACATCAATAAAACCTACCACACTGGTCAGCAAGGACCCCTTCGGCAGAATCCTCTCCTACTTCCTGAGGATCTGACTGGTTCCCTGTTAGAGTGCAAGTGCTGCTGGCAGATGATAAGCTGTCCAAACTGTTCAGACTGGAACATGACTGACTAAGAGAGTTGTTCAAACTGCTGGTGGTGAAAGAGGCAGAGTTTTTGGCTCCTCCCTCAGATGATTTCACTGGTGGTTGAAAAACATCCACTGAAAATCTATAATGAGACATAATGCAACAGATTTCAACAAGTTACAAGACAGATTTTCAAAAATAAGGATGAAAACAAAAATAATGCTATATATTTGCTACTGACTGGAGCTGATTCATGGCATTTTATTATCATTCATCAAGTCTACATTTATGTGTTTAACAAAAAAAAAATTAAGATTCACTGGCAGCAGAAAATCTAAGCTAAAATATTTTTCTGTCTAAATGAGCAATAACATAAGAAATGTTGACCTTCCAATGACATCCTTTAGTATCCTACCGTGAATATGCTTCCATATGTTTCACCAAGTTCCCATAAGTGGCTCTAGAACATGGCAGGGAAATGATGAATGGGCAACCAACTGGGTCTGGTGTAGTGCTGCACTGGGCTTTGTGCAAATTCCAGTGGTTCCTCTGACAAGTGCTGCAGAAGAAAATTTTACTTAGAAAAAAAAAACAGAAAATGTACACCTGGATTTGATGCTCAAGTGGTAATCTTAAACTTTACAGCACCTACTGAAATTACAAAACTTGCTAAACTGCACATTATTTCAATGAAGTTAACAACACTTAATGAACTTCAAAGTGCTTACTAAACTTTTACATTTGCTGCACTACTCATAGAACACTGTGCCCAAATAGTATTTCTTCAGGTCTTACATCATGGAGTCAACCTTGAAAACTTCTTGCGAAGCTTGCATTCACCATGTCCAAATAGTATTTCTTCACATCTTACTTTATGGTGTCAACCTTGGAAACTTCTTGCGAAGCTTACATTCACTGTGTCCACATTGTATTTCTTCAGGTCTTACATTATGGTGTCAACTTTGGAAACTTCTTGCGAAGCTTACATTCACTGTGTCCACATTGTATTTCTTCAGGTCTTACATTATGGTGTCAACCTTGGAAACTTCTTGTGAAGCTTGCATATATTTACTTTTTGATTAAACAAACATGCAAGAAACAATAACACTCACTGATCACAGTAGCCGACTTTGTAACACTTTGTACATCTCTTTAGAAGGGTCCCATCTGAGCATGGTTTGTGGCAGAAAGCACAACGGACAGGGTAGTCAATTGGATGCATTGTTCTCTATTAGGCAAACAAGAAAATGAATAGAGCTGAAATACAAACTTGCAACTGATTTTTATAAATAATGAAAATAAGGGACATACAATCAAATGGAAAATGGACCATCCCAAACAACATAAAACATGAAATATCTTAAGATACGAAAGGTGTTATGAGACAAAATGAGAAATGAGGACATCAGAAAATATCTGGGCGTAACAATATGGACCTTCTATAAAAGAAGTGTACTTTCTGTGCTTCTCTATGGTGCGGAATGGTGCAGAGTAACTGGGAAGGAAGTGTTGAAATTGTCCTCTTTCCACACAATCTGCCTAAGGAAAATTCTCTGAATCTTTTGGTCGAATACCATCACCAACCAATGATGCTTACTTGGAGCAACCAAAAGGACATGCACACCAGCATAGCTGGCAGACACTGGAGTTAGGTTGGCCATATCCTCAGAAGAGACCCTGATGCCATCACAAGAACAGCTGTGTTATGGACCCCTGAAGGAAAGTGAAAGAGAGGCAGACTAAAAATAACTTGGCGGTGAACTGCGGAGGCCGAGATGTACAGGTCACTTGCAACCATGGAATATTTGTCACCAAAGTACAGATAAAGATCAATAAATTTGTAATTTGGATCAAGAAGCATAAGCATTCCAGTTAAAGCTGTTAGCATTGCAATTTACAAAGAATGAACCAGAGCTGGGGCACTGCACGCAGATGGTTGCCAACCAAGCAAAGTGGAAGCAGTTTGTTGCTGCCCTACAAGATGCCACCGGGCATGATGGCCACTGACTGCTTCAAAAGATCAAAGAAGAAGCAGAAGACCAAAAAATTTCAAACAATATGATATATATCTATAAACAGTTAATGCAAATGCAACCCTGCAGAATAAACTGTACTCCTGATAGTCACTAGCATTATTCAGAATACAATGCACATACATTTCAATAACTCTGTAAATATTTGCTTGGAGCTAATGAAAAAAAAAAACCACTGAGTTATCTATCCTTTGCCATCTCTAATAATGAAAATATCCTGCTGAAACACAAAATGGAGGAACTGTTCCTAAAATACTTTCTTAACATGCTCTATCTGTGGTAAAAGTTTAACAGACATGAAAGTGAGGTGAACAAATCTTGAAAGAGCTTATGAACTTTTTAATTCCGCTCATTGACTAATGATGATCAACTGGCTGAGGCATCAGAGCATTTGCTTCTTAATACAAAGTTACAGGGTTTTAATCTGGTAGCATCATGCACAAGTCTACCCAGTTGTAAATGGGTACCTGACTCTGCTCTTGAGTCAGGGAAGGCAAAGGCAGAAAGCAAGAAAACTGGTCACCCTATCTTACAATGCTGAGGCTTAGTTTAGTGAAGTCTCTAATGCTTCACTTCCCTATGTCAGTATCTGCTATGGGACTACATTTACTGGCTAATAAGAAATATTTAGCAATGAACGATGGATCAAAGTTTCAAAACAGAAGCTCCAGTTATCCCCAGCTGTAATTTTTTTTTTCGCATACGCCCGCTATTACTCGAGGCGAAATCTCAGGTTAGTATGTCAAACCTGAGACTGATTTTTACGTGAGTATCCCTTTTTTTCTTGTACAGAGACAAGTGTCCACTCGCCATTCAGGCAGATACTTGCCGATTTCGGAGGTACCCATTAGAGCTGGGTCGGCTCAGGAGCGGCCAGGTCCCTGGTCGACGACACTTCTTCAAATATTCTCGCCAGGGCTCGAGTTAATCCAGTCCAAATCCCGGTCAACGAAAAATCTTCAAATGTCCTCGCCCAGGTTTGATCCTGGGTCACCAGCGCAGTTTGGTAACCACTACACCAGCGCGGCTCCCTAGCTATAATAATTACATGTTTAATGAATAAATTTTCATCTCACAATTTTTAGATAAAAGTTACAAAAAAAAATTCAGAACATAAATTATCTAGACTGTAACCCTACCAGTCCTGACTCCCTTTCTTCCCCCTGTACCTGAGGTAACATGTATAAAAACACACGTCACTTATAGCTGACTTTGACAATTAAATATTCCATACAGAGTCCTAGTCCAATGAAAGCTTTCATTTCTTCTGTTGACAATGGAGTAATGTTTTTGGCAAGGTAAAAAAAATCTGGTTTCTGTTCATCAACTTCAGTGGCACACAAGTTTATCATATTGCACAGATTCTGCCAAAATGCATCGTCAAAGAAGATATCCAAAAAATCAGGAGCTTTGCTCTCAGCTGCTATGAAATTGTGGATATTTAGTGGACTTCTGTTGTTACCATCAAACTGTAGATTGATCTCAGGTGCAGAATAACTATGACTCCAGCCTTCATCTAGATTATCTGCATCAGCCCCACTACCAGCTGACAGAGAGCCCCCACCCTCTGGCACCAGTCACAGCATCACAAGAATCCTACTCGCTATATTACCTTCTGCTTACTCGTAGCAAGCAAGAGGACATGCACACCATCATAGCTGGCAGACGCTAGAGCTGGGTTGGTCATGTCCTCAGAAGAGACCCCGATGCCATCACAAGAACAGCTATGTTTTGGACCCCTGAAGGAAAGCGAAAGAGAGGCCGACCAAAAACAACTTGGCGGAGGACTGTGGAGGCTGAGATGCAAAGAATGAACCAGAGTTGGGGCACTGTACGAAGGATGGCCACCGACCGTGCAAAGTGGAATCAATTTGTTGTTGCCCTACAAGACGCCACTAGGTGTGATGGCCACTGACTGCTTTGACGGTCGGTGGTTAAGGATCGAAGAAGAAGAAGAAGATATTACCTTCAGATCAGCTTCCTTCGTCTCTGGATTCTAAGTCACTTTCAAGATACATTTCCTCAAATTCCTTTTCATTGTCTACAGACAACATATTTTCTAGCACGTGAGCAGATGTAAGCCGCCTAGACCTAGGCCCTTTCCCACTCCTAGCACTCAGTTTCTCACTGGCAGGCTTCATGCTAAAAACAGTCACATTTTCTGTAATCACAACAAACACGGCTAAAGGAGGCTGTCATTTGTAGAAGAACATACATACTGCATTAACTACTTAAGTTTAATGTGATTGGTTATTATTTTTAGTTTGGACCCCTGTTTTCACATGGCTATTATCCATTACCGGTATACCGGGAATCAGGCAGAGTCACTTTGAGCAATCCCGATAACCCAGAAATATGGCTGGGAAGGGTTAAGACAGGTTAGTTTACAAATAGTAACCTAAACCAAGTCCTCCTCTGTACCTTAAACATAAACTAACCTTGCTTCATTCTCTCTCCTACACATAAATTCTCCTCTTCACATCAACTGACCTGCATGACAATGATTTCCAAAACTTTTTCTCCAGCCAGCTCCTCAGATAAAACTTCACATCTGAATTTTGAGACAAAAAAAGGAAAGTATTTGTTAGGTTAAAATAAAGAGACATAATCGTGCAGATAGACAGTCTGAAAATCTAAATTAATCTACATCAAATTTCAGCAGTTAAATCTTAAGCTGCACAATGCAGTGTAGGTTTCTATTGAATTGTTGTAATATATTTGTTCAATGTTAAACTACAGAAAAAAAAAACCAAATGTTACACAAAACAACACAAAGCTGTAAAATTAAGAACATTACTAACATCCACACTGCAGAGTACTAATCATTTTTTTATCAGCATGACTTGCTCTTGGAGGTGTCTGTAAGTAAAAATATTCTGTTCTCTGTTCATAATGGCAGATCTCCATATTTCCAAATCAATTCTTTTGTTCTAAGTTCTTCCAAACCAATTTCTTCCAAATCAATATGTTGTCCATTAACTTCCTCTGTAAAGATATCTTGATCCTGAACCTGTAATTTACTCAACACAGATTTTCTCATAGTATCCATTCATTCAAAATATCCTAGTCATTTCAACCTGTATGAGCACAAGATGATTACTGACTGAGACAAGTGTTGACGGTAGAGCTGTCTACTTGTTTCTTGTCTTCATCTGCTAGAAGCAATATCTCTGCTTGCCCTATGTCTACATCTATTTGTTCTGACTTTGAAGTATTGTAAGCTGTGATAAATTTTTGTTTGCTTTGCTTTAGGGTGAGCATCCCACTGGCAGAGTGTTTTGAGAGCTTGCCTCACGCAGCAATGTTACAGGGTCCTGGGTTCAACATATGGTAGTGTCACACTTCAGTCTACCCAGCTGTAAACAGGTACCTAACTCTGCTCTTCAGTTAGGGATGGCAAAAGCAGCGAGGAAGGACATGGTCACCCCACTTCATAAAGCTGAGACCTAGTATGGTGAAGTCTCTAACACTTCACTCCTCTATGGCAGCATTGTATGTAAAACTACCTTTGCTCTAGGTCATACAGAACTGTCTACAATTTGTGGTTTTACAGAAGGTAATATTTCTTGAATGCAATATTATAATCACTATCAGAACATCCAGCAGGGACTGAACAGACTGATACCAGCCTGGATCCTGATCTGCAGTTCTCCTTTCAATTCATTGCTGTCAAATAAAAAAATACAATAATATAAAGCAAAAAAATAAATTAAAGTGAACAACAACAACGAAAAAAGACGAAAAAAGTTATGTATGGATGAAATAAGAAAATCAGTCAATGACTTCATAACTTACGCAATAATTGTGTCCTTTAGTTCAACGCTGTCCAGCCTGGCACCAGCATCAAACATTTTTTTTATGCGACCTCTGAAGGCCTCAAATATTCTCATCTGCAAATTATGGTTGTGGTGTTATCAAAGTATGACTATCGAATAATGACAAAAACACAGACCACACATTTTCTACACTACGAAATAATAATTTTTTTTAAATCATTACAAAATAACTCGGACAAAAGCTTTCAATAATGAGCATTATAATCAATCATCATCTTCATAACTGCCCTTCAGCTTCCCAAGAAGGAGCACAGGCATGTCAACAAACTCATAACAAGGTCATCATGCCCCAAGCTATTCCAGGTCTTCCTCATTCCTGTCATGTCTTTCTCTAGTTCTCTTCTCCATGTGTTTGTCAGTCTCTCTCAACCCCCCCCCCCCCTTTTTTTTTTACCTTAGGTATTGTAAAACAAGGAATGCCTGGTAATACTAACAGCAGGTTTCCTCAGTGTGTGTGTGTGTGAGTGTGTGTGTCCTAACAATCATCAGTGTTGTCTTCTCTTCTATTGTTCCATTGTATTGATGGGTCAAATGCATGTGAGAATAAATGAAATCAGTATAAAAGATGAGAGAAAGGAAGGGCAGAAGTGTCAGACAGGCCTGCGTGCCCAATTCTCAACCCTTTGAAAATAAAGTCTGTTCGTTCGTTCGTCTTGTCTGGTTCTTGTCACCAGTTGCACATTATGATCTTATCATACCATTTCAATCCTATTCTATGCTAGCACCATTATGTAACTCCTTGGCTGTTGTTTTTCACCTTTCTCCACGTTTCAGAGCTAACTTGACATTTGAGTTGAAGATTCTGTTTTTTGTGTTGGACTTGTATATAATTTCCATACATGTAGTGCAATGAATGCTCCTCATGCCTTTTGTATTTTTATTTTGATATCTCCATCTGTCTGTCCAACTTTGACTATATTGCTGCCAGGATATAATTTGGTTCTACATCTTATTTTAACCAATGATATCAGCATACTCTAAGTACGATATACTGAGTAGAAAGTCTGCAACTTGGTGGCCACAAAAGAAAAAGAATGTGAAAAGAGTAAAGATGACAAAGACAGGACATAAGTGGGTACTGGGTAGGAGAGATTCATGTGAAGGCCCATGCTCCCCAGGCAGCTAGCTGATGGTTAATGATGATAAAAACTTACATCACGTGGTCGAACATTTGTTCTGACTGACAACTCCTCCATCAGCTTCTCTACTGTGCTATCTTGTGGTACTTGTATATGGTACTGTGAACAAAACTCCACACTGTCAGTACAGAATCTACATGCTACAGAAAACATATCAAACAGCTCACAACACATCCTACCACCCCAACTAGACCCATCTATTCTAAATACAGCACTGGTAAATCCACAAAAAGCCATTACTTTATTTTGTCTCAAGATGTTTCCTGCTGTCCCCCAGGCAGTTCAAACTGTTGTCCCGTCTTTCCAGACCTCTGTTTGTTCAAACAAATTCCATAATGCAGTCATTTCTTGTTCATTTTCTACATTCAATAGGGTCATTTAAAAAAGAAAACAACTTTTCCAATGCGTCATAAAATTAAACAATGGGAAACAATGGCAAAGAAAACCTATCTGCTGTTGCCCTAAGATGCCACTAGGCGTAATGGCCACTGACTGCTTTGACGGTCGGTGGCTAAGGACGGAAGAAGAAGAAGAGAAGAAGAAGTGTGGGAGCCTGTACACATGACAAGTCGGTTTTCAACAATGTTTCTAATGACAAAAATTTATGTCAGAAATAATTATTTAATAAAATTATTTTTTTAAAAGGGGATAATTTAAAAGAATATTCATGATGGTCTCTTGAATTATACAATTTAGTTAATTCTTCGTTCAATCCATAACATGTCAATTGACTGTGAAAGGATACCTACCCTAACTGGCCTTTTATAAGATTCCTTCCACATGAAAGTAACTGTTATGGTTTTCTTCTTCTTTGGAAGGGGTACAGACAGGTACAGGAATGGGTCAAATGTGATTGAGACCTGAATGACAAAGGGGGAAAAAAAAAAATCAAATTTTCTGAACAATTTGTCAGCCTGTCCAACATTTAAGCTGTAAGCCGAGTAAGGTTAAAAAATATCTAATTTTTACAGTTCATTCAAGCTTTGGCAGCAGAAATAATAACAAACAGCTAGTATGTAATGCAGACATGACCTCAGTAATGTGAATGTGATTCAGTGGTTAAATATACAAAGATGTAACAGTCACCTAGCTTATTATAATGAAAAAACCCCACCTTTTAACTTTTTCATGACATAAAACTGGTCTTGTGTAATATTTAACTTTTGTAATATTATCTTGCTGGTCTTGTGTAATATTTAACTTTCGTTATATTATCTTGGCCTAAAATCCCACCCCCTGCAGACCCAAGTAGAACAGTCCGAACTAAGATGGTTTGGCCATGTCTGCAGAATGGGAGAGGATCGGCTACCATGACAAGCATGGGAAACAAAGAGCCAGGGATCCAGACCCCCAGGATGACCCAGAGTCCGCTGGGAGGACGGCATTGGACAATCTTTGAAGGACCGAGGACTAGAATGGAGCCAGGCCAGGAGGAGGACAGCCGCTAGGATAGTCTGGCGCACTCTCTTCCAAACCTCTACACCTCACGGTAGAAGGGGAGCGACTAAGTAAGTAAGCAAGTATATTATCTTGCTAGTCTTGTGTAATATTTAACTTTTGTTATATTTTTTTGCTGGTCTTGTGTAATATTTAACTTTTGTTATATTATTTTGCTGGTTTTATTTCGGCGTGATGCTGACCACATCACCCCTAGTGTGCCGATGGTCAAGAAAATATGGGCCTAACACCATATTCCCAATATGCCTCAATGGACATGTAACAGGATCCTATCCCCTTTCTTGTGTAATTTTAACTTTTGTTGTATTATTTTGCTGGTCTTGTGTGATGTCACAGACCAAATGTAACATATGTTCCAGGCTATGTTGTCCTCAAATTGGGGTATGGTAATTCTTGAGTGATCACTACCAACACAGCCTCACTAGCGACACTCGCTCATAAACTCAACAGAAGTCTGTTGTACAGTTCTATCTTCTTCTTCTTCCATCCTTAGCCATCAACCGGCAAAGCAGTATGTGGCCAGTACGCCTAGTGGCGTCTTAGGGCAACAACAAATTGATCAATCTATCGCTGTTTCCACCACGCCTAGTGGCGTCTTTGTGGAACAAAAACAGACCAAACAATCTATCATTGTTTCCGTAATCAGATTGGTTGGCAAGCAGGTGATCAGCCCACTGTGCGAAGTTTTTACGGGATGGGGTAAACAGCCCCATGCCCATACCCTCCTTAGTCGCTTTTTACGACATGCGTGGTAGGGTGCAGTGTTACTATTCTTTGCTCCCCTTTCGGGCCCCGGTAACACACGGGTGGTACAGTTCTATGTACATATATATTTCACCAATACAGAATCCTGGACATCAGTAACATCATGTATGGCTAACATATGAATAACAAGCCGGTGGCACCTAACCATAGCTTCAGACACATCTCATGTGGTCCACATCCATCGAAATAACAGGAAGTTACTGTTATACTTGGAGATTTTAATGTCAAAGTTGGAAAAGAGAAATATAAAATGTTATGAGAAATTCAGGATTAAGAAAAAGAAAAAAGAGTTGAGATAAATTAACAAAGGGGGCAAAAATGCATAATGTGGCTGCAGAAAACACTTAGTTCAAACAACATTTGAGAAGACTATGGACATGGTGAAGCCCTGATAATAAAACACATAATCAAATCAACATTGTTAATATTTTTTATGTATGAAGTCAATCAAGTTACAATCAGGTTTTTTTTGTTTTTCAACAATTTACTTGCAGCTTTCAAGTGGTTTGAAGAATGTGCAATGTGGCCTTTGATCAAAAACGAATGCGCACTAATGGTAAATCATATACGGTTTATACGTCTTCTAAAATATCAAATTAAAGCAAAAGTCATGTCATATGAACTAACCTTCCCACATTTTGGACACACCAATTTGGATTTGTACTGGCCTTGAAACAAGTCCACCACCACCGAGTCATTTCTCTGTTTGTACTGTGCCCAAGCTTCAGCAGCAACCACCTGAAGGAGTTTACAAAAGGTCTCAGTGACATGTGTAGCGAACAACACAGCATAAAAACCTGGCAACATAAACATAGTGAAGAAGATAACAAATCACAATCAACCTTCCATGCAGGTAGAACGCACGCACCTCTTGAGGCCCAGAGTGAAAACAATTTAAAAGCATTCAGTCTGGCATGACAATCTCTGACATGCTTCATGCAGAAACAAAACATCTGTCTCTTTTCACTGCGTGCAAGGTGGGATTTCACAAGGTAGGGACATACAAAGGAAACTGTATTTTATGCATGTCTCTCTCTCTCCTATAGTATAAACATATAAGGAGGGGAAACCCGAGGCCTGTAAACAGTAAATAAACAAACAAACAACACACAAAACAAATCTCTCCTATAGTAGTAGTAGTAGGGCTTCCTCCAGTCACAACTGACTATGGGGATGATGGACCATTTCAGTGTGTTCTTTTCTCTTGTGCTTGTTGTGAAAGACTTTTTTTGCCCAATCTGAGGAGGCAAATCGTATGGAGAGTCTCCAGCTGGTGCGACTTGCAGCTTTATCCTCCCAGGTTGCTGGATTTATGTCCCCCAGTGCCTTCATGTCTTTCTTGCACACATCTCTGAACCTCCGCAGCGGTCGCCTGGATGTTTTTCTGCCATCTGCCAGTTATTCGTAGAAAATATCTTTGGGGATGCTAACATCTTCTATGCAGCGGATATCGCCAAGCCAGCCTAGTCTACACTGTCTAAGCAGGGTATACATGCTTTGAAGGCCAGAGCATGACAGCATCTCAACATTTGTCACTTTGTCCTTCCACAAAAAAGCAAAAATGTAGCGTAGACACCGTTGATGGAAAGTATTGAACCTTTTTTCTTGCTTATCATAAGGTTGTCCATGCCTCGCTGCCATACAGAAGTGTGCTGGTGACACAGACCACATATATCCCAGCTTTGGTCTTCACTGTGAGTTTGGGGTTTGCCTAGACACAAGTTGTGATGTGGCTGTCTATTTGTGTATCCATGGAGAATTTGTCACTGATGGCAGACCCCAGGTATTTGAAGTGGTGCATCCGTAGCCAATTCATCTCTCCTATATATGGTTAACATATTAACAGGAAGCTCACTAACACATATGTGGTGAACATGATAACAGGAACCCTTCAGTGACTTGCACAGGAAGATAATGACAGATAATACAGAATCCAGTTTTCGACCAATATCAATGCAAGGAGAAAGTTAGCACTTTTAACCTACCTCATCTGGCCGACCATCAGAGTCAATAGTTTCAGTATATGGCTTCTTTCTGATGCGGTTCAAATCCTGCAAGAAATAAAGATTAACTTTCTCAAAGTTATAGCAATTTTATTTATGTTACAGTGATTTATTTATACCATAGTAATTTGAACGTCTGATCGGCAGAGTGGTTAGAGTGCTGGCCTCTCGTGGAAAAAGTGTCAGGTTCAAAACACAGGGAAGTGACGTACAAAATAGCGGCATAAAAAGTCACAAATAGGACATGAAACAAAACTCAAACAAATAGGAAAAAAATCATAAAAAAGCGATGATTGAAATAAAAAGGTGCAGAAATAGTGGACAGACACTGAATTGCTGCAGTCATTCAAAATGATGTTGGATATTCAATCCATCTGGAGAAAGACAACTCATTTTGAAAATGAGACAGGTCTCCAAAGAAAATGGAGTTCTGATATTACAATGAGAGGAGCAGATAACAGTCACCTGACTGTCGCAATTACCAGAATGGTCATAAGCATTATAAATAAACAGCCACAAGTTTACTCGCACCATGATAAATGTCATTCAAGTACTCTTGAAGTCTGACTAAAGTCTGTCAGTTTCACCAATAAAAGTAATGACACACCCTTTGCAGTAAGTAATGCCTCACCTAAAATGTATAAAATATTTATAAAAAGTTTATAAACTATCAAGAGTTTGACTGAAAATGATGGGAACCATTAATCTATGCACAATATAAACACTGAAAAATAATGTTATGTAATGCAAGCATGGAAAAAAAAGACACTATGACATAACATGATACATGGAGAATACACATACAGATTAGCAAATAGCAGGAAATCTGTGATCATTAGCTCATGTACATGATGAAACAAACATGTCCTTATCAATATTTACATGTTTTAATCTAAAGTTACACAAATACTTACAACTAAAATCAATGTTATTCTAGAAGCAGACAACTAGGAGGATAACCAAATCACAGAACACAAAGACTGATTTTAATCTGAAATAGACGTGCTGGAACCAGACAGAGTCGGCTAAGGACAGAGAGGGATTGTGTGCTAGCAGCTATAAACAGTAAGGAGTTTCGAATAAACAGGAAGATGATATAAAAATATACAACAGACATTATGTGCCACAAGACATTAACAAGTAGAACTCTATACATAAAAGTATGAGTTACCTCATGTAAACCATCCAGTAAGAATGCCAAAAACTCATGAGCATCATGCTGAGCATAGCCAAAGAACTGTGCATTTTTCTTGGCAATCAAATCCTAGTGGAAATACATGTGAAAAATAGAAAGTTAAAATAAAACCATAAAGCACATCTTTAAAGGAACTTTCACTCCCTAACACGCAAGTTTGTATGCATGTGTTCTAAGTGTTCTGCCCCACGTGTTATCCAACTGTTCTTCAGATTGACCTGACTGTTTCTCACAAAGATTCAAATCAATTTTTTAAAAATAATTTAGTATTGTTTTAAGATGATGTGATTATTTTCAGCAATCTGGATTTTCTGTTAAAATAATATAAGATGTAACAAAATGCATTTAACTTGATATGCATGAAACACACAGCTGTTCTAGTGAGATTTTTTCCCCCCAGTACATCCAATTTAGACACTGTTACTAGAAGTGACTCTTTAGTTCTGACATTGACATCAATGTAGTCCTCTGCATTTGTTTATTCACTAACCATGCTTCACTTCCATAACAGAGTACTGGTTCAATCTAGCACTGATATCATTGGTACAATAGTTTCTAATTTTCTAGAGTGATGGTTACTGCTGCTTTTGCTAGGCCATTCCACCTTTTATCATAATGAACCATCATTTGATCTACCTTGTTGAAAACTTCACAGCAATTAATGAAACACAAGCACATATCTGTTTTTGCTTCCACAGATCTCTCCATCAGTGCCTGCATGATGTATATAGCACAGCTTGTGTCTTTCCATTCTACCAAACTGCACTGCTGTTCAGCAATTTCTGGTTTTATCTTTTCTAATTCTTTTCATCATTATCCTGAGTAACATATTGGGTATACAGCTCATTAGATGAACAGTCCAGTGGAGTATATAGTCTACTGCCTCAAGCCATTTTGTGTATTATTAATACTGTTCCACAAAGGTGATATATACAGTGGTGTCATTCAGCTAGTTTCCACCAGTTTGCTTGAACAGGTTGTTAAAATTTGCTGGGTTCGCAGAACAGGTTGAATATATTTCTACAAAATTAGGCTTATACAACGAGGCAAAACATGAATTTATAAATTAATATCCACCAATCACACAAATTCTCTGTGTGTCCCAGTCAGTGTAATGTGATAATAGAAACACATAATTATCAGGCTATCTTCTTGTGAAAGTAGCTATGAATTCTCACGTGAGGTCACACTGAAAGCACTTCTTGGTTTCTAAAATTGCTAAAATAAACATAATGGATGCTTAGAGAATATAGAATTAGTAATTGAGCATCACCACATTATCTTGTACTGAACAAACAGGAATTTCTTTGATACATTTTTACCTCACAGCTATCATCTGATGACTGAACCTGTTAAAAATGTAGAATGACACCTCTGGATATATTATCTCTATGGGTGATAGTGAAACCTACTACAGTTTCTTCCCATGCACTTGACGAATTGCACAATAACTTGGTCAATTACAAAATCTTGCAAAGATATTTCCAGAAAATTACAAACTGGATGAGAAGCAACAACCAAAAAAAGACATATTACAACTCATAAGAAATGACTTCTTTGTTTGCTCTCATATAATCGTACAGGCCGGCAGTATATATTGTTTATTCTAATCTTTTCCTAGCTTATCAAAATGTTAGCTTCTGCTACATGTGCTTGTCCGTTTGTTTAGGTTTGTATTTCTTTGGCTGGCAGTGAGTAGAGTGTCAGAATTAGGATGCCCCTTTGTAGTGAAATACATTGATACAGCGCTAAAATTGTTAATTATAACTATTAAAGTCATAATAACATAAGTAGAAATAGGAATAGTTGAGTGTAACGCGTCCTCTGTATCAACGCCATTCATAGCATTGAGATAAGAGCGTACTGTGAAAACCGTATTGCCGTGGTAAAAAGTATTGGACTTTATTCGACACGTCAAGGGTTAACTGAAACTATTTTGAAAACCCAAAGTTTAGTACTGCCTAGAAAGATAGTACGATTCAAAACACGGGGAGGCATAAAAAGGACGTATGAAAGTGAGAGAATGGACACAGGCTGGTTCGCCAAGTGTTAGATGTTCGAGCTTGCCGCTCGAAACGACAGTGCGCGGCGGGTAGGGAGAGGTGTTCGAAAGCTTAGACGCAAGATTGGAAAATTTAAAAAATACCCGCAAAAGTCAAATGCTATCGTCTCACTGTAAGGTACACAGTGAACGATATATACACACACACGCAATAAGATTTGTGTTTACTTGACGCTCGTTTTCCATAATATGAGAAAGGATGAAATGGAAACCAGCGGACACTGATATGGAAATTTTATGTAATTCTTTAATTTTAATACTACACAAATAAAACTTAGCGGTTTAATAGCTTAGATTCCCCTGAAAAAGTATATGCTTTAAAATATTAAATCGGACAGAGAATAAGAAAGTTAGTGACAAAAGACGGTTTCGGTTTTGACAGACCGACAAACGCATGCTCCGTTTTTGCATTCACAAAAGTAACTTTTGAAGTGTCCTTGGGAAAAAGCCAGCTAGGGTATCGGTATATGCAAGGGGGAGGGGGAGACAAACAGGTTTTGCAGTGGAATTTTGAAATGAGTGAGAGGCAGAACTTGGTAAAACCCAAGAATCAAGTCTGTTTTTTGACTTGTGCTGCAAATATTCGGATTTTATTTTCAAAATTCAAATGTGCTGGCTACCATTGGCTAATGCATTATATATTAGTAACCATTTAGAGGGGTAAGACGCCATTTGTCTGAAGCAGGTTGATGTGATACTAGAAGTGTGTAATATTAAAACTAAAAGTGTTTGACACAGTCTAGACGGCAGCACTACTGAACTTGTGCCATCCATCTAACCTTTGCTTATTTCATTGAATTCTGGTAAGAAGAATATTTATATTATTTTGTATGTTGGCAAATGCAAAAATTGGGAAAGTGTATGACATGCCTAAGAGACAGTTGGATATATATATATATATTTGATACATGTTTGAATATTGCCTTGTGATTAAAAATTATTGTATTACTAAAGTAGATTAGCAAGCCTCCGTGTTCGATGAACACTATTCATTGCCTGGAGCGTTTATATTTTGAAATAGCATAAAAGCCATCATATGTGAATAAGGAGATATACATACTCCTAGTAATTTGTGTTGAATAAAAATATGGAAATGACAGGGGCGTATCTGCCATATGGACCTGAGAGGTGGTCACGATATGATGTGAGTCATATAAATTAAGGGCTGGTGCACTTGTCTGCACACGAGGCTGAACCCCATCTTGTCAGGTAGAGAGTAAAGGGAAAATAAACAGAGATGAAAAGGCCAGGGTGTCTTTAATCATTTCAGATGTTTTGTCTCCTGTTACCAGCTGGTGACAGGAAAGCGGAGGTACGATTTGAAGACAACAAAGTCTCTAGTCCAGCTTATCCTATATCATTATCAAGTGGAGCTTTTGCAGAGCCATATCCTATATTGAAGCTTCACGAAGGAAATTGCAGGTTATGTGCCACAGACCAGGCAAACTGACATCTTATCGGAATAAAGGTTTCCCTATTATATAACAGAAACTCTCTGGGGTATATGATGACACAAACCAGCTATTCTAATACATGACTCACCTAATCATTGAGTAGTGAACATTCTGTGAAAACACCTGAAGGAACATTATAATATTAATAGTGTGTTTGGACCCAGAGTCCTTACTTCAGTTCACTTTCGTGTAACATACATTTTCTTCAGTTTTTTTGAAAGACCTGTCCCAAAAGAGATTGCAGGGCAGGCATATTAAAAATTGTAAAAAGAAAAATCATTCTAAATTTGAAACTTTAACCTCAGAGTTATAAGCTTTTTATTAAAGAGTTATACTGTGTTGGTTTGGTGTACAATCATTACATAGCATCCCCTAGACACTAGTCACATCAAACACCATACATTAGAACATCACAACACCGTGTGAGATCTTGAGAGGTAGCGTTAGGTCCCTTGAGACTCATCATCAACCACTAGACTCAAGGTCTTACATAGCTGGACCTCACACGGTTACACCTCTATATCTATCCTTTGTATCATTTACCATCATAACCTCTCCAGCAAATCACATTGCTACATAAATTGGGTAGCTCGGTCCCGGGATTTAAATTAATCACATAATTTGGGGTCTCCTGATTGTACTTAGGAACACCATATAAATAACCCAGGGAATCCCCATCATAATTATTACCCAGGAGTTCGGAGGTTGATAAGGTGTCAGAGCCTGGAATAGTTAATTAGAATTGATAGTTATTATTGTTGTAGTACAATTATAACATTTTAAGATTGATAAGATGGCAGATTTGGCCAAGTTTAGATCTGCTGCTGTTCAGGCTGCAAGAGAAATGGGAATGGAGGGGCAAGGTCTTATTTCATATGTGACATCAGAATGTGACAAATTTATGGATAGAGAAGAAAGAAGGTTAGAAAGAGAACATGAAGTAAGATTAAAAGAAATGGAACTTCAACTGCATAGATACAAACAGTCTGAGAGTAATAAAACCCCCCAAGACCCAGATGAGTATCATAACAAAAAAAACTAGGGATCAAAACCTCAGAGGTAACCAAACATGGGATAGGCCAAGATCTGATCATAGTGACAAAAACCCGCAATTCAATGAACGGAAACCCTTAAAACCAGAAGAAAAAGGGGAAAAAAACTATAGGATGCAAAATCCAAATACAATGGAAGGTGGTAGGAAAGTTCCTCCATACCGCGCTGCAAGCATGAAAACAGTGGACAAGGAGAGAAAGAAGGACCTGGCTATTGAACAGCAGGAACCTCAACATCCCCCCATATGTGAAGAAGTGATATGTAATGGTGCCAGAGTCAGGTGCCATTATGATTCCGGATTGGAATATGACTCTGTTGTGAGTGCAACCCTGGTGCACCCTGACCAGTATACCACGGAGAAAGTGGAGATACAAGGGGCCGTAAAGGGAATAGCCACCATAACACTTCCCGTTGCCGAGATCGAGGTCAAGACAAGGTACGTGGAAGGAGTAATTAAAGCTGCAGTATGCGACGACCCTAATTACCCGCTGGTGTTAGGAAGTAAGTATGTGTTTCTAGGGAGCCCTATAAAACCTGTGGTAATGGCCACGCTCCAGGTCAGGTCGACCCCTAGTAGGGAGGAAATACCACCACTAAGTTATTCTCATAAACAGATGAGAAAGGCCCAGGCAAAGGACAAATCCTTAAAACCTTGCTTTGGCAAATTGCCAAATAACCATAACATCCCTAGAAAAGGACAATTTTATCTGAAGGAGGGACTGCTTTACAGGAAAGCTAAGGCAGGATCCAAAGGAAGGGGACAGTTAGTATTACCCTGGAAGTATAGGGAACACGCTATGAAGCAAAGACATGATGGTACATATGGGGAACATGAGAAACTAGGTACTACTTGTCAAAATGTAGCTGTGTCATTTTTCTGGCCAGGCGTAGCTGAAGACATTAAAAAATTTGTCGAGGCCTGCGACCAGTGTTGCAAGGTAGATTCCACAAGGTGGAAAAATAATACGCCCCTGCTAAGTAAGCAGTGTGGAGAAAAAACATGGGCCTAAAAATAAAAGGATAAATAAAATTAATAAGGAAACGGTAGATAAAGTGAATAGGAACGCCCCTTTTCAAAAACCGTCTTCCCCGAAAAAGTTTACATTAGCATCTCTGCGTATGGCACAAAGAGAACGCACAGACAAAACCCAGTTATCCCAGGTACATTTTGAAGCCGCAGTTCGGGAACTAGCTCAAATTAACATTGATGATAATCCGCCAAATTTGAAACCGATACAAAAGGTTAACATAAGAAAAGTGGGGAGTGGGCGATTGAGGAATTGGGAGAGGAACCCAATCGCTTCACAATACGACTATTAAGTTAGCATTATCAGGGCACCGGTGACAGTGGTAGTAACCGACCCTACACAGTCCACGGGGAAGTATTGTACGGACCCTGGCTAGAGATTACCCACATATTATAACTATGCTAAAATGGGGCAAATTGATTTCTGGTGCAGAAACATTCATTTCCCCATATATTATATTATATCACCAAATTAACGAAAGGTGGATAATATGGTTGGTGTATAGGGCCTCCATTTGAGTGGCACATTATAGAATCATCTATGAAAAATAGTACAGGGAGTTTCCATATTCAGTCAAGCCGACGCGCAGTCAAAGTGTTGGCTGTGAACATTTCGGAGGAACATAATGAATCCCTGAGTTGCCTCTTTGATTGAGGATATTCCGAATGTTTTATATAGGCTGATAATGAGATTACTGGAAGCCCCGCATAACTCTGTCATCACCATTTTATAGATTATCCCCTCATAATTATTGCAAATTTGAGAGACACCAATTTTCTCTGAATATGTCATAGGACAGACTCGGTGAAGAGGAATGGTGAATAGTGATTGATATCAGCATAAGACAGACAGTAATATCTGCAGCTGAAATAGATTCTTGGATTGCAGAGGTCTGGGGCAGATTTCTTGAGTCGTGCTTACTTTGAATTGACCCACCTGCAAAAATCATGAACAATATAAGGGCAGAGTAAAGTCAGGTTGACTTAAATTTTATCTATGTGTATCACTGTTTTGGAACTTGCATTCGGCATGTTCTTTAGGTGGGGAGATGTGTAGTGAAATACATTGATACAGCGCTAAAATTGTTAATTATAACTATTAAAGTCATAATAACATAAGTAGAAATAGGAATAGTTGAGTGTAACGCGTCCTCTGTATCAACGCCATTCATAGCATTGAGATAAGAGCGTACTGTGAAAACCGTATTGCCGTGGTAAAAAGTATTGGACTTTATTCGACACGTCAAGGGTTAACTGAAACTATTTTGAAAACCCAAAGTTTAGTACTGCCTAGAAAGATAGTACGATTCAAAACACGGGGAGGCATAAAAAGGACGTATGAAAGTGAGAGAATGGACACAGGCTGGTTCGCCAAGTGTTAGATGTTCGAGCTTGCCGCTCGAAACGACAGTGCGCGGCGGGTAGGGAGAGGTGTTCGAAAGCTTAGACGCAAGATTGGAAAATTTAAAAAAATACCCGCAAAAGTCAAATGCTATCGTCTCACTGTAAGGTACACAGTGAACGATATATACACACACACGCAATAAGATTTGTGTTTACTTGACGCTCGTTTTCCATAATATGAGAAAGGATGAAATGGAAACCAGCGGACACTGATATGGAAATTTTATGTAATTCTTTAATTTTAATACTACACAAATAAAACTTAGCGGTTTAATAGCTTAGATTCCCCTGAAAAAGTATATGCTTTAAAATATTAAATCGGACAGAGAATAAGAAAGTTAGTGACAAAAGACGGTTTCGGTTTTGACAGACCGACAAACGCATGCTCCGTTTTTTGCATTCACAAAAGTAACTTTTGAAGTGTCCTTGGGAAAAAGCCAGCTAGGGTATCGGTATATGCAAGGGGGAGGGGGAGACAAACAGGTTTTGCAGTGGAATTTTGAAATGAGTGAGAGGCAGAACTTGGTAAAACCCAAGAATCAAGTCTGTTTTTTGACTTGTGCTGCAAATATTCGGATTTTATTTTCAAAATTCAAATGTGCTGGCTACCATTGGCTAATGCATTATATATTAGTAACCATTTAGAGGGGTAAGACGCCATTTGTCTGAAGCAGGTTGATGTGATACTAGAAGTGTGTAATATTAAAACTAAAAGTGTTTGACACAGTCTAGACGGCAGCACTACTGAACTTGTGCCATCCATCTAACCTTTGCTTATTTCATTGAATTCTGGTAAGAAGAATATTTATATTATTTTGTATGTTGGCAAATGCAAAAATTGGGAAAGTGTATGACATGCCTAAGAGACAGTTGGATATATATATATATTTGATACATGTTTGAATATTGCCTTGTGATTAAAAATTATTGTATTACTAAAGTAGATTAGCAAGCCTCCGTGTTCGATGAACACTATTCATTGCCTGGAGCGTTTATATTTTGAAATAGCATAAAAGCCATCATATGTGAATAAGGAGATATACATACTCCTAGTAATTTGTGTTGAATAAAAATATGGAAATGACAGGGGCGTATCTGCCATATGGACCTGAGAGGTGGTCACGATATGATTATGTGAGTCATATAAATTAAGGGCTGGTGCACTTGTCTGCACACGAGGCTGAACCCCATCTTGTCAGGTAGAGAGTAAAGGGAAAATAAACAGAGATGAAAAGGCCAGGGTGTCTTTAATCATTTCAGATGTTTTGTCTCCTGTTACCAGCTGGTGACAGGAAAGCTGAGGTACGATTTGAAGACAACAAAGTCTCTAGTCCAGCTTATCCTATATCATTATCAAGTGGAGCTTTTGCAGAGCCATATCCTATATTGAAGCTTCACGAAGGAAATTGCAGGTTATGTGCCACAGACCAGGCAAACTGACATCTTATCGGAATAAAGGTTTCCCTATTATATAACAGAAACTCTCTGGGGTATATGATGACACAAACCAGCTATTCTAATACATGACTCACCTAATCATTGAGTAGTGAACATTCTGTGAAAAACACCTGAAGGAACATTATAATATTAATAGTGTGTTTGGACCCAGAGTCCTTATTTCAGTTCACTTTCGTGTAACATACATTTTCTTCAGTTTTTTTTGAAAGACCTGTCCCAAAAGAGATTGCAGGGCAGGCATATTAAAAATTGTAAAAAGAAAAATCATTCTAAATTTGAAACTTTAACCTCAGAGTTATTAAGCTTTTTATTAAAGAGTTATACTGTGTTGGTTTGGTGTACAATCATTACATAGCATCCCCTAGACACTAGTCACATCAAACACCATACATTAGAACATCACAACACCGTGTGAGATCTTGAGAGGTAGCGTTAGGTCCCTTGAGACTCATCATCAACCACTAGACTCAAGGTCTTACATAGCTGGACCTCACACGGTTACACCTCTATATCTATCCTTTGTATCATTTACCATCATAACCTCTCCAGCAAATCACATTGCTACACCCTTTGTGTCCATTCTTGTCTACCCTTATGGGTTAGTACTATTTTATTTGAAATCTGTACTTGTTGGTTTCCTGGATGCATGGCATAACAATATTTTCAACAGTCTTGCTACAAGCCCTTGTTTCTTATTCAAGACTCCTACAGCATTCTATTGAAGGATGTTTAACATTGTTTTGTTGGTGTTTTGTCCAATAGTGTTTTCCCTCTGGTTTTTTTTACTCCTGGCTTCCCGGGATGAAGCAGGTGATCACCAGCAGCTCTGGGTGGACCCTTCGAGGTTTGGTCCTGGCATTCTGTCTGCCTGGGACTCTTCAGATAGAAAGCTGCATCCATGAATGATATGTTAAGAAATGACTAATAACAACTCTTTATCACCAACAGAAACACATGACTAATAACTTTATCACCAACAGAAACACAAACACTAGTACAGCAGCAGGTATATGAGATTAGATATAATTGTTAAATCATAAACTCTAGTACATGTTCTACTTCTCATATTTTCTTAAAACATTTATAACCTTCAGCCTGCGTGGCTCCCAGCAGGGTTTTTTGCATGACCACAATGAACGCAGCAAAACACCAAATGTGGCTGCTAGCTGACCTCTCATACCCAAAGGATTGTCTTCATTGATTTCTTGTTGGAATCTTCCATCTGCATCATGAAACAATAATTTATTTACCTGATATCTCACTATATGTTAATAACAGAGTAAGGCACTTTAACACTTTGTAAATTTCTTGTTGTGCATTCAGTGTACTAAGTTCTTCAACAAACTCTATTTCTTTACATTTAAAACACTTAAAAAAAGTCTTCTTCTTCTTCTTCTTCTTTGATCCACTGTCACTGAGCGTCAGCTCTTGGTGACAAAAAAAGTCTTATCTATACTGTAAAATAAACTGATAAATACAACTAACCACTTATGACTTCAATGTATGTAATGAATTTAGTTATTCTTTTCTACAGATTGCTTTCTAAAGTGTCATACATCCTGCATGTATGATACATTTACTATTTCAGAACTGATGCACAGTTTAGATGCCTATTTCACAGGTTATTTTAGAAGTGAAAAAAAGTTTGTATGGTTGTTATGCTGACTGCTAAGTGATATATAAAGTTTGTATACGTGGGTTAGTGCAGAACTGATCCAAAGTTTGCATGCCTATTACATGGGTTATTTTAAAAAAAAAAAAAAACACAAAGTCTGCATGGCTGACAAATGGGTATTTTTACGCTGCTTCTTAAGTGATGAATATACAGTGTTTGTATCTACCATATGGATTACTCTCTGAAATGAAACAAGTTTATATCTCACATAGTAAGGTCATAAATTTGTATCTGACACAGTATTTTTGAAATTTATAGAAAGTAATATATGACATGATACTTTTTAAAGTCATAAATTTGTATTTGACATGGTAATTTCTAAAGTGACAATGTACATAACTCTATATTAGTAACATGAATGAATATCCCACATGCTACATTCAGAGTGATGCACATCAATGACAACTCACTTTTGCCCCCATGATTACAATCTCTATTATAACACAGAACCTACAATAAAAGTTGATAAGGGAAAGGCCATTAAAAACAAGTACATATTATAATGAAAAAGGAAAGATGGGAGGATGCATCTGGATAAAAAATAGAGGAACAAGAAAATAGATGAGGTGGGTGGAACATGGCAACCCATGTACTCAAGTGAGCTAATGTCACCACCTGACTGAATGAGCATTTATGGTAACAAAGATCTGTGTCCTGTAGAACCCACCTAGGAAGTAATCCCTGAACTCTCTAGTGTTGGCCAACACCTGCAGGACACAGTTCATGAAGCAAGTGTTACCCAAGTTGACCAGCCCAGCAAAACCTGGAGCAACAACAATTCCTGTCTCCGTGGTCTGACTATTTAGAGGGTGAACTTTTGCTGTTGGTTTCTGCAAGTAATTTGTTAAGACAATTGTTTACATTACTCCCATATATGTCACTGTTGCATCTACAAACAAAAATGCATATTCATTCTCTACTCTTCAGCTTCTTAAAGATAATAAGCCTTCAACAAATGCATGCCAAATCCTATACTGTGTTATCAGCTCTCTCTCTATTTCTCTTCTCCATGTAAGAACATTCCAGGTGCTAAAGCTGGAGATTTTCCTAGTAAAAAAAAAGGTGAGCCAGCAGATTCCTTTCAGCTTTTTCTGGGTGGTATGATAAGCCTACCAGAGGATCTTCTTCTGGGTGGTATGATAAGCCTACCAGAGAATCTTCTTCTGGGTGGTATGATAGCCTACCAGAGGATCTTCTTCTGGGTGGTATGATAAGCCTACCAGAGGATCTTCTTCTGGGTGGTATGATAAGCCTACCAGAGGATCTTTTTCTGGGTGGTATGATAAGCCTACCAGAGGATCTTCTTCTGGGTGGTATGATAAGCCTACCAGAGGATCTTCTTCTGGATGGTTTGATAAGCCTACCAGAGGATCTTTTTCTGGGTGGTATGATAAGCCTACCAGAGGATCTTTCTCTGGGTGGTATGATAAGCATACCAGAGGATCTATCTTCTTCTGGGTAGTATTGATAAGCCTACCACAGGATCTTTTTCTGGGTATTATGATAAGCCTACTAGAGGATCATCTTCTGCATCTGATGGCGGGGCTGTAATACATTTTTTTTAGTTGACTTGTCTACACTATTGATGAAGTTTTTGTGGGTTAAAAGTTTTTACAGACATACACAAAAATGGCTCACTGGTTAAAAAAAAAACGTACTACCATCACCCAAAATTTATTTTTTAACCATTAATAAGACCAGACCAATACCCCCCATAATGCATGGAGGCATATCTGGAGTCATCATTATTATTGTTAAGGACAGATTTGGGATGCAGATAAAATAGTGTGGCATGTTACTACACGCTAGCACATTTCCATTTACATGTGAGGAAATGTGTTCGCCTGTAGACAAACTACGGTTTGCACGAAGCATTCACCCGTGTTCAGCGACGGTCAACTAGTGACGTTTTCTGTCACATGTCGTGGAGTTCAGTGTGTTACTTAATGGGGCTTCTGTCTTTGTGTTTGCGTCCGAGAGGGATGTAATTTTTCGAGGCTCCGGGATAATGGAGCGTGATTTATAAATATATCTTGTGGAATTGTTGATTCTCGGAGGCTGCCACGTTATGCGCAAGATGGTTCATAAACGTATCTAGAAGTTCATACCATAATTTACTACAAGTAACTTTGAGATATGAGGCAACTAATATTTGGTTTGCACTGATTGCTTCTGCCGCATTACTTTGGTTTTCGTGGATTACCGAACCTTTAGTACAACGGCCAGAATTGAGTGGAGATGAGAGGATTGTATTATTATTATATTATTGCCACTTAAAGATGCCTAACGTTTGAACCTTATTGACGGACGAGGGATAATCTACTACGCTTATCCATTGCTATGTACTTTTCATGTGTTGATGGATACTATTGTGAAGTGACTTTATGTATTAAATGTCAACCATGTTTTCCCGTGGACCTGTTCACCTACCGGCTTTGTTATGTGTACTGACCATAATGTCCTGAATGAACACCTGCTATCATTCGCGTATACATGCATGATCCTCTAATTTATCCCAACGTAACACCACATAATTTGGTGGCCAATGTGGTTTTGGATCGATACTTTCATCAGGACATAGTTTTCAAATTCACGTAAGCAAGTATACCTTCGTACTTTGGAAAAATACAGCTGACATTTAATCTGTATATGCGATCGTCACTCCTGTTCAGCGTGTTATTGTAAACACACCACCTCGTGAACTCAGTCATTGCCAGCGGGTCCAGTTGGATAACGAACTCTGCCACTGCGCATATCCAATGTTCCAGTTTCGATGTCCTATTTTTCGCTGTAACGTTCAAGATTACAATTTCAAGCCAACCAGTTTCCAAGTTTATTTCGTGTTCCAGTCTACATCACAACGTTTATAAGATTCTTTCAAGTTTCAAGTCCTGCCACGGCGATGTCAAGTTATTTTGTACCAAGTCAACACAACGTTTCAAGATCTACACAGTTCATGATGCCCATCTGATTGAGACCGTGTACTATTTACATTTTATCCGTGCTTCACTTGTATTGAGGGACAGCGTTTTCCAGTGTTGACACCTTTTTCCGGACTTGCAACTGATCGGATTACGATAAGATAAGTGTCTGTTAATACACTCTTGTATCTTTGCCGTGGCGTAAGCCTTTTTGATATCTATGTTATTCGTTTTCTTCGTTTCTATATCTTTGTACAAATCTGTTGTTAGCGACACATGTCATTGTAAAAATGACCGCTGAGCAGATATTTCTATAGGTTTTGCTTACATTTCTCAAGCAGTGAAATTTCCGGCCTGAGTTTACTCACCGACGTTTGGTTCACTGCCTGTCTAGTGTGACCTAATTTGTTAGGTGTGCTGCCCCGTCCTTTTAGTTGTCAGTTCTTGTTGTCTGCTGGTTTTGTTTTTCTTCTCCTTAGTTGACAACCATTCTGTTCATGATGCTAATCTAACCTTCTATCACTTGTTTACATTTATATGTACATTGTTACAGGTCCTGTCCTGTATTTTTTTTAAGCAGTAAGTCTGTTCTATTTGTTGTTTCTCCTTAGTTTCCCATTTGCATTCTGTTTCGTTTACTTGCTGCTGTTATTACATTATCTTGGTCACTTGTACTTGTCTTTTTGTTAAGTTCCATCAATTCTGTTCTTGTGCATTATTTTTTTTTTCTCTCACCAGTGTTTTGGTTTTTTCATGATACATTCTGATATTATTGCTTAGTAATATTAAGAATCTATTTGCATTGATAATATTGCAAAGCACAAAGCTAGTGAATTGGTATAGACGGACTAATCGAGATACATTTATTAAAAAATTTATAATATTGATAGTAAGATACTGAAGAAGTAAATAATGGAGTATCAAGAATTTATTACTATGGGCCAAGAATATGGTTACAAGGCGAAGGAATTAATGGACTTTGCCAAAGCGGAATTCAATGCCAAAGAAAATCAAGAAGCCCTAGAGAATAAGAGACAAAGAGATGCACGGTATGAAGAGCGAGAGCTCAGAAAAGCAGAGCTACTTGCAGAAGAGAACAAAAGGATTGCAGAACAGCAACAAGCTGCTGAAGCAGCAAAACTTGCACATGAAGAAAAAATGGCGACTTTACGTATTGAAGAACAAAGAGTGCAACATCAGAGTAGACAAAATGACGACTCTGAACGTAGAGGTTCCTCTAGCAACCACGATAGCGGTTTTGTTAAATTTCGTTTGCCTGAGTTTAAGCCAGAAATAGACGATATTTCGTCCTTCCTACAACGCTATGAAAATGTTTGTGAAGAAAATAAGCTTGATAGATCACATTGGTGTACAAGATTGATGGATTTCATGAGTGGTGAATCCTTAACTGCTCTGTGCCAATTGGACGGGCCGAATAGACGCAATTATGATGCTGCTAAAACGTTATTATTAAAACTTCATCAGTTAGACGCTGAAGGTTATCGTATGAAGTTCAAACATATGATTCCTGAAACGGGTAAAGATTTTACACAGTTTGTAGCTGCAACTCGTCTAACATTTAATAGATGGATACAACTTTCCGGCATTGAAGAGAATTATGAGGGCCTTAAGGACTTGTTATTGCGAGACAAAGTCTTGTCTTCCGTGAGCAGACCACTGCGAGAATATCTACAGGAAAGAAAGCCGTCAAGTTTGAGTTCAATGGAGGAATTATGTAGGCAATATTGTAATGCACATCCAGGAGTTTGTGTCAGTAACAACAATATTAAGGAAGCTTTACCTGTTGCCGCAGCTACAACTTGGAACCACAACAATTATAGACAAAGATCCTACAGTTGTGATGGGAATTTCAAACCAAACAAATTCAATAACTCACAACCATATAGAGGTAGACAACCATATAGAAACTATTCACCCCAAAACAGAGGTAATTTCCAACAAAACTCAGGAGAAAGAAGGAATGATAATTTTGGTAACTATAATAAGAATTGGAATAACTGGGGACCCAATAACCAAAATTATTCACATCGTAATAGGTCACAAGACTATAGAAATCAAGGAAACAACAATAGGAACCAAAGAAATAATGACGGGAGTCAAAATAACTCTTTTTACAATAAGAGACATAGATCACGCTCTAGAAATAATGCAAATTCGAACTACCATGCGAACTCAGCAAATACTGCTGCAACACCTAAGAACGTGCAAGACAACAATGTTGTTAATCATTCAGCTTCATGTTGTTCGTTTGATACTGCTTCACAGTGTCCAGATTGCCAAACTCTATTCCAGTCTAATGTGACTTCCTTGTTAAAATGTGGTCATCCGCTCCCAGCAGTTACTGCTTCATCAGCACATGATGGCACAGGAGTACTACAGCTTCATAAAGGTTTATTGAATGGCACTCAAGTTACACACCCGTGTGTTGCCGGGGCCCGAAAGGGGAGCAAAGAATAGTAACACTGCACCCTACCACGCATGTCGTAAAAAGCGACTAAGGAGGGTTGGGCATGGGGCTGTTTACCCCATCCCGTAAAAACTTCGCACAGTGGGCTGATCACCTGCTTGCCAACCAATCTGATTACAGAAACAACAATAGATTGTTTGGTCTGTTTCTGTTCCACAAAGACGCCACTAGGCGTGGTGGAAACAGCGATAGATTGATCAATTTGTTGTTGCCCTAAGACGCCACTAGGCGTACTGGCCACATACTGCTTTGCCGGTTGGTGGCTAAGGATGGAAGAAGAAGAAGACTCAAGTTACAGTACTCCGTGATTCTGGTTGCACGACTGTCGGAGTGAGACAGTCATTAGTACATCCGTCTCATGCAACGGGTGACTTTGTTAAATGTGTAACTTTCGGCGGTACAGTGGAATTTTATCCCACAGCCGTGGTGGATATTCACTCACCATTTTTTACAGGCAAGGTTAAAGTGTGTTTGTTAAGGAATCCAATAGCGGATGTCACACTTGGCCGGATACACGGCAGCAATGATTGCTCACCCGAAGAAATTGTTCAATGGGAACGTCAAAATTATCAACTGCTGCTGCAGTTACTACGCGTGCCCAGGCCAAGGCACAAAAGGAAAATGATGATACCGGTCCTGGAACTCAGGACGATTTTCACGTTCACTCTGAGATAGACAAACAATCCTTTATCAAACTTCAAAGAGAAGACAACTCTTTGAAGAAATTCTTTAGATTAGTCAAAGATAATGATTACGTTAATGATAGTTTGTCACCAAAACAGTGGTACACACTTAAAAATGATGTATTGGTTAGGAATTTTAAAGATTCATCTTTAATCAGACATCAGGTGATGGTTCCCCAAAAACTTCGTCTGTACATTCTACAACATGCACACGATTCGCACTGTGCTGGCCATATGGGCTACTCTAGGACGCGATCCAGAGTTTTGTCCTCTTTCTTTTGGCCGGGAATTTCCAGAGACACCTCCATATATTGTTGCTCTTGCGTTATTTGTCAAGAGGTAAAATCAAGAGAAGCCTATCATACGGCCCCGATTCAGGCGTGTGATATACCTGTACGCCCCTTTGAGAAAATGGCCGTAGATATTATCGGTCCTTTACCTGTTATGTCCGCTAGAGGACACAGGTATGTGCTCACATGTATCGACATGTGCACTCGATGGCCCGAGGCCATCCCTCTTAAGAACATCACCACTAATGACGTTGCTGATGCCCTTTTCTTGATTTTTTCTAGACTTGGTTTTCCTCGAAAACTTCTTTCAGATCGAGGTACCCAATTTGTATCTGACACTATGACTGCTGTTATGAAACGCCTCAATATCGACAGGTCTCTCAGTAGTGTTTACCATGCGATGAGCAATGGCATGGTGGAACGTCTTAACAGGACGTTAAAGCAGTTATTGGGCAAAGTTACAGTGAAATATCCTCAAGATTGGGACAGGGTTTTACCCGCCGTGCTGTTCGCATACCGTGAGGTAGCGAATGAACAGACCGGTTTCTCGCCTTTTGAGCTTGTGTTTGGAGCTCAACCTCGAGGTCCCATGTCACTTATTAAGGACCTGCTCATAGACTCAGAGATGACTGAGGACATCCAGTCATCGTATGAATACGTCGTTAACCTCTGCCGTAACATTATAGATGCATGCCAACTGGCTACAGCTTCTTCCGAGGCTGCTAAAGCAAGATCACGCCAGTTCCAAAATCGCAACAGACGATTACGTCAACTATTGCCTGGCGATGAAGCTTTTGTATTGCTTCCAAGGAAAGAAAATAGACTTTTAATTGCTTGGAATGGTCCATATAAAGTGTTGTCACGCATTTCTGATGTTGACTACATTTTAGAGATAAAAGGGAAAAGGAAGACCTTTCACATAAACATGCTTAAAGAATTCCACACTAGACCGGAACATCTTCAAGCCATCTTTCAAGCAGTTGATGACCACCCTAGACCTGGTACTCACTACTCTGCGTTATCTGTAATTCAAGAGGAAGAATCGGCTTTTCCTGATGTTCCCATGAACTTACCTGTCTTTCCTCTCCAAGCGACTGAGACATGGAAGGATATTACTATTTGTCCAGCTTTGTCTTCTGAACAACATTCCCAAGTCTCTAATCTTCTAGAATCCTTTCCAGACGTCCTCACAGACATCCCAGGGCGTACATCAGTCATTTCGCATGACATCACCCTTACAGATGATCGACCAATTCGTCTACGCCCCTATCCTATCCCTATTCACTACCAGCACCAGGTGGAAGAAGAATTAAAACAAATGCTTAATTTAGGAATTATAGAACCTTCCAATGCCCCTTACTCATCACCTATGGTCATCGTTCGTAAGAAAGACAAAAATATCAGATTGTGTGTAGATTACCGGAAGCTGAATAACATCACAGTCTTCGATGCTGAACCCTTACCCCTACTTGAAAATCTTTTGTCTCGTCTCGCCAAGTCTCTTTTCTTTACTAAAATTGACCTTACCAAGGGATACTGGCAAGTTCCCTTGACTGACAGAGCTAAACCACTCACTGCCTTTGCTACACAACAGGGTCTTTATCAGTGGAACGTAATGCCTTTCGGACTTATGAACGCCCCGGCAACGTTTGTCCGTATGATGAGAAAAAATTCTCTCTCATCGGTCCGATATAATCACATATATAGACGACATCTGTCTATTCAGTTCCACTTGGGAGGAGCACTTCTTAGGTTTACATTCTCTTTTGGACACTTTACGTCTCCACCACCTAACAGCCAAGCCCTCAAAGATCTTTATTGCTTTTGAGGAAATTTCTTTCTTGGGACATAAGGTGGGTCACGGTTTTCTTCAGACCGTGCCACAGAATGTTTCCAAAATCCTAAAATTATCTGTGCCCACTACTAAGAAGCAAGTTCGTAGTCTTCTCGGCTTGATTCAGTATTATAGTAAATTTATACCAAACTTGTCTTCAATCACTGCAGACCTCTCTGCCTTGCTTAAAAAAGGCTTACCAAACCACGTGCACTGGACACCAGAGTGCCAGGCTGCGTTAAATTATGTTCAAAATATTTTTTCTGTGCCACCAATTTTGAGGTTACCAGATACAAATCTGACTTATTATCTCCGCACAGATGCTAGTTCAAAAGGTATCGGCGCATCACTGATGCAAGAGTTCGAGGGAAGATTACATCCAACCCTCTACATTTCCAGAAAGCTCAATGATGCAGAAAGAAAGTACCCAGTGATAGACAGAGAGTTGCTGGCTGTTATCTGGGCGGTAGTCAAGCTGGAGCGGTATTTGTTGGGCGCCCCTTTCATCATACAATCAGACCAGAAATCCCTTTCCTCGTTGAAGAAGGCGAATCACAAGAACCCAAAGCTAGCCCGTTTTGCCATCCTACTTCAACCTTTTCAGTATGAAATCGAGGCAATACCAGGTTCTGCAAATGTGGTCGCAGATGCTTTATCGAGATGCCCACAGCTCGAACTTGAAGATTCATATTGATTTAGTTAATTGACTTTATATTATACATGTGTGAAGCCATGGTGTTTATCCACTACTAGTCATTATGACAAAGGACGATAAATACATGAACACTAAGAAGATTTTCAAATCATTCATATTAACATTTGTGATTTAAACGACTTTGAGATAATCATTATTCACTTTAACTAGTGGTACAATGAACAATATTATACTAGTTGCAGACATGAACAATTTCCAACTACGACATCATGTTATTATTCTGGAATGCACATTCATATTAATTAAGTTTGCTATATTAATGCTACAAATCTAGTCCTGACACGGATAGTTTGGAGTATGATTACATTATTGCAAGTTTGTTTTGGACATTACTTGTCTTGCCAACGTACAAAAAGTACTTAGAGTAGAATAAGTAAGTAATGTAATAATTGTGTTAATTAGTTATACTTGCGTTCTTGTACTATTTTTTTTTTCCTCTCTTCTTTCTCTTTTTGTGAGATATTCATGTACTTTAGTTACATTAATTTCATATCGCATTGTTTCATATCTTATTTGTTTTGTCATGTGTGAATTGCGTTTAAGCTTAATTTTAGGATTTTTGACAGCATTGTTAGTTGGAGATATAACCTTCTATTTTTATTATATTTTATTATTCATGCATTTTGAATTCTTGATTTGGATTTTTTTTTTGTTTTTTTTTATTTTATATATCTCATACCATTTTCATATATGCATGCTATTTCTTTAATAGGTTTATTGGAAACTCACAGTGATCATACATTTAGGTATTTTTTTTGTTACATCATTGGAATATCGACTGTATATGACTTGTTACTTATGGACTTATGACTGTTTATGACTGATGACAAATTCATCTAGCATGTTATTTAATGATAAGTTACATTATGCAGACTGACTGCGACTAGATTATTTTCGATGTGGCCCAATATTTGTGATATAATCAATTTTGGCCGCTATTTCCGCATAGGAAATATTTGAATTGAAAAAAACAAAACAAATAAATTTGTATTTTTTACACCGCGAAGGGGGTGATATGTTAAGGACAGATTTGGGATGCAGATAAAATAGTGTGGCATGTTACTACACACTAGCACATTTCCATTTACATGTGAGGAAATGTGTTCGCCTGTAGACAAACTACGGTTTGCACGAAGCATTCACCCGTGTTCAGCGACGGTCAACTAGTGGCGTTTTCTGTCACATGTCGTGGAGTTCAGTGTGTTACTTAATGGGGCTTCCGTCTTTGTGTTTGCGTCCGAGAGGGATGTAATTTTTCGAGGCTCCGGGATAATGGAGCGTGATTTATAAATATATCTTGTGGAATTGTTGATTCTCGGAGGCTGCCACGTTATGCGCAAGATGGTTCATAAACGTATCTAGAAGTTCATACCATAATTTACTACAAGTAACTTTGAGATATGAGGCAACTAATATTTGGTTTGCACTGATTGCTTCTGCCGCATTACTTTGGTTTTCGTGGATTACCGAACCTTTAGTACAACGGCCAGAATTGAGTGGAGATGAGAGGATTGTATTATTATTATATTATTGCCACTTAAAGATGCCTAACGTTTGAACCTTATTGACGGACGAGGGATAATCTACTACGCTTATCCATTGCTATGTACTTTTCATGTGTTGATGGATACTATTGTGAAGTGACTTTATGTATTAAATGTCAACCATGTTTTCCCGTGGACCTGTTCACCTACCGGCTTTGTTATGTGTACTGACCATAATGTCCTGAATGAACACCTGCTATCATTCGCGTATACATGCATGATCCTCTAATTTATCCCAACGTAACAATTATACGGCCACCAGCTAAGCACAATGCTATAGTTGACAGATTTAGAAATGAACCTCTGTCTGTGAGGTTAATTACACTCTCACTGACTCTTGAAATCATCCACACACTTCAAGGGATTCCCCATGTGGTAAAACATGTTGAGAACCCAGCACTGCATACTACATTTGGAGGAGTCACTTGAACCCCAGACGAAACTCTGGCTTGACCTGGTTGGCTGCATGGATGATGATCTTACTATGGACCAATGATAAGCAGGGGAAGCTGAGAAGTGGCTCTGTGTTGGACGTGACAATTCCTTGGGAGAGCCTAGAACCAGAGCACAGTATTTTAGCTCTGCAAACTTGGAGAGCCCCCTTGGATGGCAGGGAATGCACAGTATTCCACACTCTTCTTCCTCCTAGCTTGGGACCAGATGTGATGATCTTTTAAGTGCAAGCATAGATGGAGAAACTGGAACTCATGACTTCAACTCAACATGTTTCGGAACTGCAGAAAAGCCACAGAAAAAGGCTAGATTTACAGTGTAAATAATACCAAGGAGTCTTCAACTTGGTAATGGCTGCAAAAGCGCGAAAAGCTCAGCAGCCCTAGTTAAACAAAAACAATACCCCACATAACATAACACATAAATATATAAACAATTTAAAAGCAAGTGTAATTAAAAAATGTAAATAAATAAATAAGTAACTAAAAGACATGTACATAACCCTGCCCTCACGTAACCCCGCCTTAACAAAATCACCATTCACTTTCACATATTCAAAGACTAATCTTAATTCTTACATTCCAGTCTTGTGAAGCACTGGGTCTCACTCTGTCTTCAAAGAGAGAACCAGATACCCCTTCAGCTTCATCTGGCTGATGAGAGTAGCTAGGTGCAGGCCGGGCTTTTGAGTTGTATCCATGATCATTTATATCAACATCTGATAAGTCATCAAACATCACATTTGACAATGTCCCAGAACTGGCTGGCTCTGTTACATTTGCTGGAACCGTTGAGGTGACAACTGCTGATGCAGACAACTGTTTTGGTTTATTTATGGGCATCCATGTATCTGACCTTGAGTAGTCTGTAGTCTCTGTTTAATGTACCGACAAGACAGTAAATAAAAAACAAACTGAAGTCCACAAAATTCTAGATATATTATAGAGAACAAAAACTTGAAATATGTTGCAATTTTATGTGTCTATGTGCCTGAAAACCACAGAAAATTCTATATTTAGGGTACAACTTCAATATGTACTCCAAATTTGGCCTCCTAGATGTCCAACCAACATTCACGTCACATATCTTTGAGCCCATCTGAGTGAACTTGCAAGTGTGTCATTGCACATGCACAATTCTGAACAACAGGAGAAACACTATAACAGAAATAAGCTGCCACTGACAAAATATAAAAACACAACATGTATGTGGTTTCAGATCCAGCAATCATAATGATCAACCACGAGCAATCCAGCTGCTGAAAAATGCTATGTCCGGGAAGCTGTGTACTGTCAGTGACCACAAAGGTGAAGCATCGTTCTATTGGAAGATCAGAGCAATCACCCTGGTATGCATCAGACTACACCAAATATCAATTTTTGCATGTTCCTCTTCTGTTCATTTCATGTACAGGGATTCTCAAGCATTCAAATTCTCAAACACTGTTCACATGTCCAGAAAAAAAATCAAGGATAAAATCAGCTAGCTTTACAGCCTGAATAGTCTAAAGTTTGAGTTGATACAGATAAAATCAGCTAGCTTTACAGCCTGAACAGTCTAAAGTTTGAGTTGATACAGATAAAGAGTCATCAAGCTTTACAGCCTGAACAGTCTAAAGTTTTAGTTGATACAGATAAAGAGTCATCAAGCTTTACAGCCTGAACAGTCTAAAGTTTTAGTTGATACAGATAAAGTCATCTAGCTTTACAGCCTGAACAGTCTAAAGTTTGAGTTGATACAGATAAAGAGTCATCAAGCTTTACAGCCTGAACAGTCTAAAGTTTGAGTTGATACAGATAAAGTCATCTAGCTTTACAGCCTAAAGTTTGAGTTGATAAAGTCATCTAGCTTTACAGCCTGAACAGTCTAAAGTTTGAGTTGATACAGATAAAGTCATCTTTGTAAGCCTGTTATACTATGTTGTGCTGATAAGTGTGGCTCAAGCAAAGCTCTCCTAAATTTTATGTGGACTTTTGACAAACATTTACTGAATCTATGTCGATGTTTCACTAAAGATGAATGGATGTCTAGTGCATTCCAAATCTGTGTCCAGATAGTTCACTTACAAAGATTTTTAGTTTACCAAGGGAATCTGTTACGGTAGATTCATAACAATTATATCGCTCACTTGGGTTTCATATACCATATGCAAACATTCTTGGCATGTCACTGTTTTCTGTCAAGTACTGCAGGATGTGGTATGATGGCAGATGGTGTGGGTCATTGGTATATATCAATGTTGTCTTCTCTTCTAAATAAAAACATGGGTCTTCCCACACAGTGACACATAACATATTCATCATCCTTTACCTTTTCTCTCTCAATGGAGCATGCAGCCACCACTGTAGCTGGTCAACTGACTCTAGCAGCGGTGGCTACTGTAGAAATCTGTTTGACATGATGAGGTTGCCAGCCCCCATGTACACCATATTAGATGCCCATGTACACCATATTAGATGCCCATGTACACCATATTAGATGCCCATGTACGAAGCAACTAAGGGTGCAGTAATCCTATTCTTTCCTTATCTCATATGAGACCCCCGGAAAATGCATGGGACAAATAACTTCCTGCCTGTTAGAAAACACTTTCCAAGGTGCTAAACTTTTAACGCATGTCAAGGACTTTGTGCACATTAAATAAATATTAGACAAACATAAAGGTATAAAGGCACTTGTAAGAAATAAAGAAGTAGATAACTAGACAACAGAAAAAGTTTTCACCAAAATGGTGATGCCTAGATGGCAGGGAGGATAGTGTGATTCGCTTGCATAGCTAGGAGAGGTTGTCGCTCGGAAGGTCCTGGGTTCGAGTCCTGGGTAAGCCACTCACATCTGTTGTTCTTCTGTTGTCTAGTTTTCTACTTCTTTATTTCTTACGAGTGCCTGAAAACATACCTTTATGTTTGTCAAATATTTATTTATTGTTTACAGGCCTTGGGTTTCCCTTCCTTATGTGTTACTTTGTGCACATCCTGCAGTTTTAAACATAATTCAAAATCAATTTTTTAACCACTTTATAAAAACTTCAACCAAACTTTAGATGTTTTTGGGGGTTAAGATTCATCAACCAGTGTTAAAAAGTACATATTCATTTCTTTGCCCAAGGAAGACACAATTCACAGGGTCAGTTACACACTCCTGAACACTAAAAACAGAGATAAAGAATGGAATTAAATCACATTCATCACCATTTCGCTCCTAATGGAGCCAGGTCACACTGCAGTTAGTCCCCTTGCAGGAAGTCTGCACCAAACCATTCATGTGCTCTTGAAATGGTGGCTTCTGCAGCAATCTATTTCACATGATGAGTTTGCTTACCACACGCATAACCTCAAATTTAAACACCTCCTACATTATGCCAAAGGGAGAAGTAGTTATATTCTTTCTTAGTCTGCTTAGAGACCCCTGGGACTTGCACCGATCATAATGTCTGATTCCCATCATTTTTCACTGCCTTCAAGTTCAGAAATAGTGATCTTTTTAACATAATCAAAACTTATGAAAGTTGAACCAAGAAAAGGAAAATTTGGGAAAAAACTGTTACACAATCATACACTACCTTTCCTGGTGGGTGCTTCCAGCAATGTCCATCTGTCTTGAGATGTCTTTTGCAGCTGTATTTCAATAACAGTGGCTTTGACCTTGAACTTGCACTCATCTGGCACAATCTCTTTCCTGGAAATATAATATGAATACTTCTGACTTGTAAGTTTTTTGTTAGGGAAGAAAAGCTTTCCTTTTTCGTACATCAATTAAAAAAATAAAATTCACTGCAAGAGTAAATCATGAAAGGACATACTTATCTGGCCATTTGTCCTTTCACGATTCACTCCCGAAGTGAGGTGATGGACTTCTGGGATGGTCTCTGGTTTGATTCCCCCATTCAACCAAACACTTATGTAACTTTTCTGTTGTCTATTTGTCATCCTTCTTTCATTCTTATGAGTGCCTACTATTTATCTATTTTTTTTATTATTATTTACCCAAGGGCAATTCTACATTTAACAAGGGAACTACTACTGCCTTATATAATATTGAAATACCTATTTATTTAGCTTCAAACACACTGACAACAACAGCTAACACACAACAAACCTTGTGGTTACAGTCCAAACAAATGTAGTTTCTTTTGTGGTGCCCTCATGAAGTTGTAGAAATTTTGCATCTCTGAGAAACAAACACAGAACAAAGTTAACTTATCAAATCTGTATGTCAGATTCAGATGTATCTGTTTACTTCTGCTAGCGAAACAGATCTTACAGACATTTACATCCCTTTTTCTCACTATGTGAAGCAATGTGTGATACACTTACAGTTGGTTATCTAGAAGTCTTGATTAATTCTCTTGTACCAAGAGAAAAATGTTTTTGGAAGTGAGAGTGTCTCTGAAAATGTCTGGATCATTGTCTTATAATCCACAGATGCAATTAGCAAGAGTGACTATCCCTGGTGATGCATATTTTTTTAGGGTATTTAACTAGTTAAGGAAACTGTCATCACTTTTGCAGCGAGGCAATGGTGCTGTGTGGATAGTGCTTGCGCGACCGTATGGCCTATTACCCCAGCATTATCCGTGCTATTAGTCTAACATAAATTGATGTAGAACGAGAAAAGCAAACACTGCGTTTTCTCACAAAACACTGTAAAAAAAAAAAAATAAGTTATACGATTCTAAAAGTAGATTTAGTGATGTAGGTGGGCCACCCATACGCTATCTATGGCGAGAGCTGCGTGGCAACGATTGACGTCACCTCATTTGCATAGGCTTAGTAAAATTTTATGATAAGTAGATAACGGTATCTTTAAGACTGTAGTGGTTTTTTATGTTAATGTATGGTTGATATGTTACCTAGTGTACTGGATGAGGTCAGCTGTGAAGGCTCCTGAGATAAAAGCTTATGTGAGTTACAGGAGGCCTTTCTGCTACCACTTACGACCTCAAACAGACCTATTCTACTATAATGAGTGTTAGCTACGTTAAAAGTCTAGGGTACTGAAATGTAATGTGTAGGTAATAAAATACACAGACACACACATGTAATTAATAAGTCTAATAATAATAATAAACTCTATAATACACTGAACTAACACTGGCTGTTAAAGTTTAAGTTTAAAAATTTTTTTAATTTATTAGTCCTGAACCAATTGTTTCTTTTGGTCAGAACATATGAAATGATAGGTATTTATCAATGAAATGCATAAATATATTGCATAATCAAATATAACTTTTGTACATAGGTATATTATTACAATGGTTAATATTAATGGTATCTACACTGTCTTGGGAACACTAGCACTGGATGGTTAGTTGGGGTGGCGTCATCATGTCCAATCTGTGGTTACAAATTTCATAGTCCTTAACATAGGGACTGATGTTACTGGTTTTATTACAAGCTTTATTTCTTTATTGATGGTGGGATTTGTTAATGAATCTCCAGCAGGCCAGGTTGCACTTTACTGGCCTGTAATGATGTAGTACAGAATTCTTGTGGCCCACTCCTCTCAGTAGCTGGAGTAAAATGTTAGGCTGCACAGACACCCGCTCTTGTACTTCTACAAGAGTATCTGGCACAATCGTAGTGCCAGATCAGAAACTCACAATTCAGAATTGAGAACACAGTTATTTAGGACTAGCAAAACTCAGCTGAGCTGCTGGCTAGATTAGGGCGTCCCACTGATTTTTATTTATTAATTCCGGGAAATCACCTCTAGCAGTCAAGAACTGTGTTAATGGACAGTCTTATATCAAATGGTACAAGTGCGCGTCTCTCATTCACTAATATAAATACTTCTGTCCAATCAACGAACTTCCCCTCTAACTTTTTTCAAATATTCAAACCAAAAGTCAAATTTCAGTCAGATCTCAGTCAAGTGGGTATTATTTTCTGTTGGTCCGTCTGTCTCTACTTGGCTTTTCACAAAAATACACTTGTTTTTTGGACTAACTACATGCAAAAACTGCACAAACCTGCCCCCTAAGTTATTTTTAGCTTCTATCCTCTGACTTTCCCCTCTAGTTCATTGCAGTTTTTTGCATTTTTATGGCTCAAGGACACCAAAATGTAACGTTAGTGAAATATGCACAAAAAACTGTTCGCTAGTCTGATGTGAACAATACAGTCTTTCGTCAATATCTTCCGTGTTATCTGTCCGTCTGTATAATTAAAAGTATATTATTTCTCTGCTCAAGATGGGCTATCAAACTAGCTAGGTTTTATTTTCATAACTTTATTATTAAAGAAAACCCTACTTTTCTCAAGGTTAGTTTTCCTACCAAGTCCTTACATTGTGTCAACTAGTGGCGTGATTTTTTTTTCTTTAAACTACAAATTGCGTCTTTTTGCCTTTTAGATTCAAACACGTGTTCAGTCATATTTTTTCCTTTTTATCTCCGTTTTCCCTCCCGTCTAAAAGGGTAAACCGTTTCGTCTGCATGTCTAACTAGTTAGTTTCAATGGCGGTAGAAAGTGCTGGCGTAGGCGAGAATGTATCCTCGTATCTTACGTATAATTTTATCCCTACATGTTATCTTACCCGTTATCTTTATAATTGGAGATATTTTAACGTTGTATCACTGTATTTATCACCACACATCTCCCCACCTGAGAACATGCACTCATGCAAGTTCCAAAACCAGTGATACACATAGATAAAACTACTCCCCACGCCTGCCAACTACTCTAATTTTGATCACAGGGGTGCCTACTGAGGAAATCTGCACCGACATTCTGTGACCCCGGGATATATTCGATAATAAACTGATAAGGTTGCAATAATAAAGACCATCTTAACAATCTTGCATTTTCATGCTTGGCCTGAGATAAGAACACTAGGGGCTGGTGATCCGTCTGGACCACAAAAGTCCTACCATACAGATAGATTTGGAACTTTTTTATTGCCCAGATTAACGCTAAACATTCTTTTTCGCTTGTGGAATATCCTTGCTCCGCTTTATTCAACTTGCGGCTTGCATAAGCGACTGGGTTCAGTTCCCCATTGGGTGAAGAGGACCTTTGCAACAGAGCCACCCCCAGGCCTACATTACTTGCATCTGTTCTCACCACAAAGTCCTGAGTCAAATCAGGCAATTTGAGAATAGGCTTGCTAGTGAGTTTTTCCTTTAACTCTTGAAATGCCAATTCACATTGCGCAGACCAAACAATTTTATCTGGATTTCCTTTGCGAGTCAGATCAGTCAGAGGAGCACATATAGTGTTAAAATTTTTGATATATTTTTGGTAAAACCCACATAACGACACGAATGATCGCACGTCTTTTTTTGTTTGTGGTCTAGGTGCTCTCTGCAGTTTTTCCAAGTTCTTGGGGTCAGGGGTCATGTTACCCTGATATACAGTATGTCCCAAGAATTCCAACTCTTTGCATCCAATACAACATTTTGTTGGTCTAGCAGTTAAGTTTGCTTCCCTAAGCCTATCAAATAACATATTCAGAGAGTTAATGTGTTCCTCAAATGTTTCCGTGGCGACAAGAATATCATCCATCATGGATTATTCAAGGGATCCAACAATTTGCGCATCATCCTAGAAAATACACTCGGAGCATTTTTCAGTCCGAATGGTAGCATGTTGAATTCATAATGTCCTTCCGAGGTGCTAAAGGCTAAATAAGGTCTAACTTCAGGCTTCACTGGAATCTGGTAATAGCCTTTGCTAAGATCCACCTTCGAAAAGTATTTTGCCTTGTTCAATCTGGCAAATAACTGTTTTGTGTCTGGTAATGGATCCACTTGTCCTTCTGTGACAGCATTCAGTTTCCTGTAATCTATGCACAGTCTATGTTCCCCAGACGGTTTCCTCAACAAAACTACACTGGAGCTAAAAGAAGATTCACTGTGTGAAATAATCCCTTCTTTCAACAAATAATCTATTTCCTCTTTCAATGCCTTCTCCTTCGCGAACGGAACAGAATAGGCTCTCATACAGATTGGGTTTGAGTCTACCAGCTTCATGTCATACTGTAGCAAATTTGTATGTCCTGGTTTATCTGTTAATACATCTGTGTGTTCCTCCAGAACCTTTTGAACTCTCGCCCTCTGATTTTTAGTCAGGTGCTTACTGACTTTTACCTGTGCGGCTGTTTCACAAGGATGTAATGGGTATTCATGTGAGGTGAGTGGTTCTTTTTTCATTTTAGTTGCGATAGCCAAGGTCAGTAAGGGGGTGCTTTCCTGGAGTGGTCTGTCCAGATACTTCTTTAAAAGGTTTACATGATATACCTTCTCCTTCCCCTTTTTGTCAATTTTATAGTTTGTTCTAGACACCTTCTCTAGAACCGTATATGGACCTTGCCATCCAATTTGCAACTTATTCTGGCTGCCGGGTAGTAGAAGAAGCACCTTCTCTCCCACAGCTAATTCTCTGTCCTTTGCCTTCCTATTAAAGTACGCTGCATGTTTCTTCCTGGCTTGTCTCAAATTATCATTTGCCAGTTTCCATCCAGCTTTCAGACGAGTGGTCAGCTCGTTCACATATTGATATGATGAGGTAACAGTCTCTTCTGCTTTCTCATCTGTCCAGGTCCTTAATAAGGCTACATCTGGACTTTTAATTTTTCATACTTATTTTTCATGGCACCCGTCGGGTCCTTTCCATTAGAAGCCTTATAGTGAGGACCTTTCTTCCTAGAATCATCACTCACAAATCGACCACTACCAATTTTTTTCTTGGGTTTGTCTCCCCACTTTAGATTACTTATGAGAGATCTTCGCTCTCTTTTAGGTTCCTCCAGTTTATATAAGGCTGACCGAGGGATTGTCAGCTTATTCTGGGGTAAAATTACTCTTTGTACTCGTCGCATAGTGGCCATGTTAATCCATTCAAGTGAAGACTGGGCGTGAAAAGGGGGCTCCCATTCCACTTTGTCTACTTTATGATAATTATTCCTTCCAGGCCTAAGTTTGCCCCGTGGCGTTTCTAGGTCCTGCACATTTGTTCCCTTTGTGGGTGTTCCCTCATGAAACATGCCACATGCTTCTACAAAGTTCTCAATATCGACATTTACGTCGGGCCAATAGTATTTTCGAGCAACTTTTTGGCAGATGGTACCTACTTTCTCATGGTCACCATCTTTTCCAACATGTAATCTCCTTATTAAATTTGCCCTATATACCTTGGGAAGAACCAACTGTCCGTGACCAGTGGATCTAGTTCCTGTCTTCCTGTATAATACTTTGTTTTTCAGATAATAATCTCCCTTGCTTGGAGGTGTGTGGCATTTGGGCAATTTCTTGAAACATGGCTTGAGGGTCCTGTGGTGAAGTGGGATGTTATAAATATTTATAGGGGGACTTAGTGTACTGACTGAGATCAGCTGTGAAGGTATCTATATCTAATGAGAGTAGTGTATTATAGATAACCTTACTTGCTGCCACATATATATATATCTCAGTCAGAATTATTCTGGAATAGTGTGATGACTACGTTATGTGTCTAGGGTATGTGTATGATGAAGTGTAAGTCACAACAACAGACAGATAAACAATTTAATTTAATCCACTACTCTTGACAACACTGTGACACTCACATACATATAACACTCTATGAGAATATCTTAAGGAGTCACTGATAACTTTTCAAATAACAATATGTATTCATTTTTGTCATAAAGGTATATGTGTCCTGATTCAAATACAAAGGAACCAGGAATCACAATCAATTTTAATTACAAGTATATGTACAGACTTTATCAATATGAATATTGTAGTGACATATATTATTAAAAATATCCTATGTGTGTCAGTTGTGTAGTTGTAATATGAGGTAATACTGGTTTTGTTTTGTTCAAGCTCTGTTGGTATTTGTCATCATGACTTCAATAGTTTGTCTTAGGGACTAGTATTGGAGATGTTCTCAGTTCCTGATATTAAGACAATTAAATTCCCCTCTGAATGTTATTTTTACAAAGTTATTTCAAGATAAGGGGACATAATGTTGAGCTCAGCTGGCCAAATCAGCTTATCTTGCGTGATGGCGGCAGGAAGGGACTCCTCTGCTAGAATTCTCCCCTGGGCTCTGGAGACACCTCACTGATAGCTAAAAAGACCAAGGAGTATGCTGTCCGACTCTGGATTCAGCAAAGCTCTGACCAGGTGCTGCTCAGTACCATCAAGACCACGGTCCCTGAAATCAAGAAGGATGTACCTTCTATTTCATAACTAACTTATACTCTCTTTTACACTGATCACAACACATCACAAACATTGAGTTCAGAGCGTTAGGCCAACTGTCAGCTTCATCTGAAATACTTTATACCAGTATTTACCTCCTTAATGGTTACCACGCCTCTGCACTTCCAGCATTATTTCTTTCTAGTCAATCATCCAGGTGTCAGTGTACTATTTGGCCATTCCATGCCGTTTTACTTCCCTCCGACACCCTCTGTTCAGGCTGGAGCATTATAGGCTTTATCTCCTGTTTGCCACTGAACTACACATATATATACAGGCATAAATTAACAATTCACATTCAATTTTCATTAAAAGATACTGAATGTTTCAAGCTTACCACAATTTCATGGAAATAAACACAGATACGTTGATTAGCAATGAATTCTGGCACAATTACTGGCACAAATTCCCATCTGCTTATGTTCCAGGCTTTTATTTAGCAAAAATATGAGCTGGCTTCAACGCACTGATGCTTTATCAAGCTTATTTAAACAAGTGGTTTCGAACTAACGCTCCTAAGTGATTATATCAGCGAGTCTAGCCAATGAGGCCCCGTTTCGACAAGTGTTTGAAAAAATGTTACCTTCCCCCGTCTCCCCTAACAACCAAGATAGTATTTATAGCCCGACCAATCGTGGTTAGTCTTTCATTTGTTGCGCTCCAATCAATTTGGAGTTTACATGGTAGGCTAATTCTGTAACGTAAGATTTTTTTCAAACACGTTATAAAAAAATTTTATGAGCAGAAATGATTCCATGCTGTCAGGCATCCCCACTATTTTATTTTGGTTATAATTTATTAATTCCTGGACTATTTGCGTAACGTTTTACATATTCTTTGTCAGCAAGCCCTAAGGAACCCAAATATCCAAATTTAAAAGAGCTACGTGGCTGCGTTCAAAATATGCAATTTCTTCTACCTCCTGTTTCGAAGATGTGCTGTCTGGGTACTGTAATGTTTTCAAACGTAAACCCATCTATTGTTATCTTTCCTAATAAGCGTTTTTTTATGATTTTAAAACCTAACTCTGGGAAGGGTAATGTATTTTATCACTGTCCGTCTGAAAAAAAGTTAGTGCATGTAGTCTTACACGCGTGATGGCAGCATTTGTGTATCGCGCGACGCGTGTTGCATGCGTTCCTGATTTTCAGCCCTCCCTCTCTCTCTTTATCCTTTAGTCCATCTGTTCGTTCGTTCCGCCGTGTATAAAATGGAATGAATGAAATATTTAAATTAGGTCATTGATCCGCTGGGTATCTCAATGTTTTTCCAAGAAATACAGCACACGTTTCATTGAAGAACGCGGGTAATAATATAGTAGGCTTTTATATCAACGTGAAAGCGTTACAATTTGCAGACGTAGCAGAAAACAAGGGGGATTTCGAGTACATTCTGTGTGACAGCACTGTTATTTTTCCATTGCTCTTCTCTTTATTAATTTTATTTGTTAGGCTTCATATTTACCTAATAATTTATATATGTGGATTAGAATATTCCACGACACCTCCCCTCTTAAAACAGACATTATATGTCAGTCCTTTATTCTATATACACATAGAGAAATTTATTATTATTTCTGGGGTTTACGGTGATTCTCATCACACGGATGGCGGCTTAAAAAATCAGCTCCCAAATTGGTTTTTCCAGATATATACTCAATGCTAAAATTATATGGAGCCAAAAGTAAAGACCATCGGAGTAACCTGGAGTTCTCATGCCTAGCCTGTGCTAGAAACGATAAAGGTTTGTGGTCTGTTTGCAACTTAAATGCCTTCCCATATAGATAAATATTGAATTTCTTTATCGCCCATATTACTGCAAGACATTCTTTTTCGCTAGTTGAGTAGTTGATTTCAGCTTTATTCAACTTTCTGCTAGCATATGCCACTGGGCTTAATTCCCCATCCAATGCATCTGATTTCTGTAGTAGAGTTGCACCTAACCCAATATTACTTGCATCCGTCCTTACTATGAATTCTTGACTTAAGTCAGGTAATTTCAAAATGGGTTTACTTGTGAGCTTTTCCTTCAATTCTTGGTAAGTCATTTCACATTGTGGTGTCCATGTAATGCGATCTGGATGTCCTTTACGTGTCAATTCAGTTAACGGTGCACATATGGAATTAAAGTTTTTGATATACTTCTGGTAGAAACCACATAATGAGACAAAGGATCTCACGTCCTTCTTGGTTTGTGGTCTCGGGGCTTTCTGTAGTTTCTCTAAATTCTTTGGGTCAGGGGTCATGTTTCCCTGATAAACTGTGTGTCCCAAAAATTCCAATTCTTTACATCCAACGCAACATTTAGTTGGTCGGGCTGTTAAATTTGCCTCCCTAAGTCGATTAAACAGCATGTTCAGAGAGTCAATGTGTTCCTCAAATGTTTCTGTTGCTATAAGGATATCATCCATAAAATTTGTTATACAGGGATTATTCAGAGGATCCAATAATTTTTCTCATCATTCTAGAGAAGACACTAGGCGCATTCTTCAATCCAAATGGCAATCTATTAAACTCATAGTGTCCTTCTGAGGTACTAAAAGCTAGGTATGGTCTAACCTCAGGCTTTACTGGAATCTGATAGTATCCTTTACTCAGATCCACTTTTGAGAAATATTTAGCTTTATTTAGTCTGGCAAACAGCTGATTTGTATCCGGCAATGGATCCACCTGTCCTTCTGTAATAGCATTCAGTCTCCTGTAATCTATACAGAGTCTATGTTCTCCAGAGGGCTTCCTTAAGAGTACAACACCGGAACTATACGAAGACTCACTGTGAGAAATAATTCCTTCCTTCAATAGATAGTCTATCTCTTCCTTCAAAGCTTTCTCCTTAGCAAACGGAATCGAATATGGTTTCATACAGACAGGTGTGGAGTCTATTAGTTTCATATCATATTCCAATAGGTTTGTATGCCCTGGTCGGTCTGTTAACACCTCTGCATGATTATTTAGAACCTGTTGCACTCTCTCTTTCTGAGTTTTCGTTAAATGTGTACTGATTTTCACCTGTGCTGCTGTCTCACAGGGGTGTAATGGATATTCAAATGATGAAAGTGGTTCCTTTTTCATCTCCATGGCGATGGACAAGGTCAACAAGTGTGTCTCTTCCTGATGTTCTCTTTCCAAATATTTCTTCAGGAGATTCACATGATAGATTTTTTCTTTCCCCTTCTTATCTATCTTATAATTTGTTCTAGACACCTTCTCTAAAACTGTATATGGACCCTGCCATCCAATTTGTAACTTATTCTGACTCCCAGGCAAAAGAAGCAGTACTTTCTCTCCCACAGCCAAATTTCTGTCTTTCGCCTTCCTGTTATAATAGGCAGCATGTTTCTTCCTGGCTTGTTTCAAATTTTCATTGGCAAGTTTCCAGCCAGTTTTTAACCGAGTGGTCAGCTCATTCACATATTGGTATGAAGATGTAATGTTTTCCTCTGCCTTTTCATCAGTCCACGTTCTTAACATAGCTTCGAGTGGACCTTTTATTGTGTGGACCTATTTGTCCATGCACCGGTATGGTCTCTTCCACTCGAAGCTTTATAGTGATGATTTTTCCTCCCAGAATTATCATTCACAAAACGACCGCTACCAATTTTTCTTTTGGGGCTTTCTCCCCACTTAAAATTCTTGATGAGAGATTTCCTCTCTACATCTTCTTCCTCCAGTTTGTTTAAGTCCGATTGAGGGATTTTCGGCTTATCCTGGGGTAAGACATCTTTTTGCACTCTCCGCATAGTGGCCATTGTAAAACAGTTAAGTGAAGCTTGTCCGTGAAAAGGGGCTTCCCATTCCATTTGGTCCACTTTATCAAATCTATTTTTCTTTTTATTATCAGGCCTAATTTTGCCCCGTGGCGTGTCCAGGTCCTGATCCATGTTCCCACTTGTGGGTGTTCCCTCATGTGCTATGCTACACCTTTCTACAAAATTCTCAATGTCCCATCTTGCTTTGGGCCAATAATAATTGTGAGCCACCTTTTGAATGATGGTACCTATCTTCTCATGGTCCCCATCTGGTTTCACATGTAGGCTCCTTATTAAGTCTGCCCTATATCTTTTTGGAAGAACCAGCTGTCCGTGACCTTTGGATCTAGCTCCAGTCTTCCTATACATCAACTTGTTTTTCATGTAAAAGTCTCCCTTGCCTGGAGTTGTATGACAAGTTGACAATTTTCTGAAACAAGGCTTGAGTGTTTTATCCCCAGCCTGTGCCTTCCTCATCTCTTCTGGAGTGGTATCTAACATAATATCCTCCTCCTGTCTTGAGGTCGACCTGACCTGAAGGGTTGCCATATACACAGGTTTCCTTCTGCAACGGTCAGTGTCATGATTGTCCATCTGACAATTCTTACACCACCTTTTTCCTTGGTTGAAAGATTTTCTTTCATCATATTTCCTTTCATCGAATTGTGGGAATTTATTTTTATTTTCATACCGTGGCCTATCAAATTGGTGCTTACCTTTATTTTGATCCTTAGGATCAAATTTATTAAAGTTCTGTGGTGCCCTAAAGTTATCCACTTGTTTCTTTTTATTACCTGTTACCTCTGCTTGAGCTGCTTGATACCTTTCAGCAACATTTAGCAACTCATCCAGCCTCTCTGCACCTTGTTCCATGAGAAACTTTCTCAGGTCTGGAGCCATGGACTCTCTTAGTTGCTCTATAAGGACCATTTCCTTAAGATCTTGGGTTTTCTCCAGAGAAGTCCATTTCTCCAAGTATGTCTCTATTCGTGCAGAGAACTGGTGATAGGTTTCACCTGACAGTAGATTAGCATTCCTAAATTTTTTCCTATAAAATTCTGCATTCTTTTCATACCTTAACAAAAGAGCCTGCTTTAGCATGTCATAATTTTCCTGATCACCTCTGCTCATTTTTGCAAAAACTTCATAAGCTGCCCCACGAAGTCCCTGAGATAACTTTAAGCTCCACCTTTCTCTCTCTAACCCATACGTGGTAGCTAATAGTTCATATCTATTTAGGTAGCTCTCTATATCATCGTCTTTCTCAACAAAATGATCTAAATGAAAATTCATAGCTGAGGTTGAGGCTCCCTGAGTAACCGTAGCATCAGAGGCAAAGGGACTGGCACCATTTTCAGGAGCATGGCCTTGAAACTCAAACTCCCTTAGTCGTAACTCATGTTCCCTTTGTAATCTTTTATCTTCTGCTTCCCTTTCTGCAGCTAATTTCCTCTCTTCCCTTTCTGCAGCTAATTTCTTCTCTTCCCTTTCTGCAGCTAATTTCTTCTCTTCCCTTTCTGCAGCTAATTTCTTCTCTTCCCTTTCTGCCTCCAATTTCTTAGCCTCCGCCTCAATCTGCAACCTCTTAGTCTCAGCCTCAGCCTCAAACTGTAACTTCTTAATTTCCCTTTCAGCCTCTAACCTTCTTTCGGCTTCTTTTTCTAATCTTCTTTCTTCGCGTTCAATAAATTTGTCACATTCCGTCGTGACATAGGCAACCATAACTTGCCCATCTAATCCTAACTCTTTTGCAGTCTGTACAGCAGCAGATCGAAACTTGGCCAGGTCCGCCATTGTCTATCAGGTAAATTTCTACAATGTCTAACCAACAATTTAATCTCTAAATATATCTAATGGACAACACAGGCACCGTGAGCTCAACCTTATTTAATTCCACCCAAGGATACCTTTTAATTCTTATATTCCCTGAAGTGAATTACCCCCAATATTTTTAATAGGGAAAGATTCAAAATCCCAAGAGCGAGACCCCAATATATGTGGTGAAGTGGGATGTTATAAATATTTATAGGGGACTTAGTGTACTGACTGAGATCAGCTGTGAAGGTATCTATATCTATTAAGAGTAGTGTATTATAGATAACCTTACTTGCTACCACATATCTATATATCTCAGTCAGAATTATTCTGGAATAGTGTGATGACTACGTTATGTGTCTAGGGTATGTGTATGATGAAGTGTAAGTCACAACAACAGACAGATAAACAATTTAATTTAATCCACTACTCTTGACAACACTGTGACACTCACATACATATAACACTCTATGAGAATATCTTAAGGAGTCACTGATAACTTTTCAAATAACAATATGTATTCATTTTTGTCATAAAGGTATATGTGTCCTGATTCAAATACAAAGGAACCAGGAATCACAATCAATTTTAATTACAAGTATATGTACAGACTTTATCAATATGAATATTGTAGTGACATATATTATTAAAAATATCCTATGTGTGTCAGTTGTGTAGTAGTAATATGAGGTAATACTGGTTTGTTTTGTTCAAGCTCTGTTGGTATTTGTCATCATGACTTCAATAGTTTGTCTTTTGGGACTAGTATTGGAGATGTTCTCAGTTCCTGATATTAAGACAATTAAATTCCCCTCTGAATGTTATTTTTACAAAGTCATTTCAAGATGAGGGGACATAATGTTGAGCTCAGCTGGCCAAATCAGCTTATCTTGCGTGATGGCGGCAGGAAGGGACTCCTCTGCTCGAATTCTCCCCTGGGCTCTGGAGACACCTCACTGATAGCTAAAAAGACCAAGGAGTATGCTGTCCGACTCTGGATTCAGCAAAGCTCTGACCAGGTGCTGCTCAGTACCATCAAGACCACGGTCCCTGAAATCAAGAAGGATGTACCTTCTACTTCATAACTAACTTATACTCTCTTTTACACTGATCACAACACAGCACAAACATTGAGTTCAGAGCGTTAGGCCAACTGTCAGCTTCATCTGAAATACTTTATACCAGTATTTACCTCCTTAATGGTCACTACGCCTCTGCACTTCCAGCATTATTTCTTTCTAGTCAATCATCCAGGTGTCAGTGTACTATTTGGCCATTCCATGCCGTTTTACTTCCCTCCGACACCCTCTGTTCAGGCTGGAGCATTATAGGCTTTATCTCCTGTTTGCCACTGAACTACACATATATATACAGGCATAAATTAACAATTCACATTCAATTTTCATTAAAAGATACTGAATGTTTCAAGCTTACCACAATTTCATGGAAATAAACACAGATACGTTGATTAGCAATGAATTCTGGCACAATTACTGGCACAAATTCCCATCTGCTTATGTTCCAGGCTTTTATTTAGCAAAAATATGAGCTGGCTTCAACGCACTGATGCTTTATCAAGCTTATTTAAACAAGTGGTTTCGAACTAACGCTCCTAAGTGATTATATCAGCGAGTCTAGCCAATGAGGCCCCGTTTCGACAAGTGTTTGAAAAAATGTTACCTTCCCCCGTCTCCCCTAACAACCAAGATAGTATTTATAGCCCGACCAATCGTGGTTAGTCTTTCATTTGTTGCGCTCCAATCAATTTGGAGTTTACATGGTAGGCTAATTCTGTAACGTAAGATTTTTTTCAAACACGTTATAAAAAAATTTTATGAGCAGAAATGATTCCATGCTGTCAGGCATCCCCACTATTTTATTTTGGTTATAATTTATTAATTCCTGGACTATTTGCGTAACGTTTTACATATTCTTTGTCAGCAAGCCCTAAGGAACCCAAATATCCAAATTTAAAAGAGCTACGTGGCTGCGTTCAAAATATGCAATTTCTTCTACCTCCTGTTTCGAAGATGTGCTGTCTGGGTACTGTAATGTTTTCAAACGTAAACCCATCTATTGTTATCTTTCCTAATAAGCGTTTTTTTATGATTTTAAAACCTAACTCTGGGAAGGGTAGTGAATTTATCACTGTCCGTCTGAAAAAAAAAAGTTAGTGCATGTAGTCTTACACGCGTGATGGCAGCATTTGTGTATCGCGCGACGCGTGTTGCATGCGTTCCTGATTTTCAGCCCTCCCTCTCTCTTTATCCTTTAGTCCATCTGTTCGTTCGTTCCGCCGTGTATAAAATGGAATGAATGAAATATTTAAATTAGGTCATTGATCCGCTGGGTATCTCAATGTTTTTCCAAGAAATACAGCACACGTTTCATTGAAGAACGCGGGTAATAATATAGTAGGCTTTTATATCAACGTGAAAGCGTTACAATTTGCAGACGTAGCAGAAAACAAGGGGGATTTCGAGTACATTCTGTGTGACAGCACTGTTATTTTTCCATTGCTCTTCTCTTTATTAATTTTGCACTGTCGCCATGATCACAGGTCTCTCGGGATTCCCCAAGAAGACGTATCTACACCCCAATATCAGAGGGTAGATTGGTTCATCTATCACTGCTGCTCTGATTTCTCCTTCCACATAGCGAGTTTTCACCGTTATCCTAGCGATGGGAAGTGTCATGAGTGGTATGTCCTTAGTCGCCCCTTGTATTTCCACTGTTTCTGTGGTATACTGACTTGGGTCCACTAGGCTAGACTTCACAACTGAATCATAATCTAAACCTGTATCATATAGGCACCTTATGGTGACCCCATTACAAATAACATCCTCACAAACTGGGGGGTGATAAGGTTCCTGCTGTCCATTAGGATTAACCTTTAATCTTTGTTTCCCCGATCTCATTGCAGCAATGTTTGAAGGTTTCCTTTTACAAAATTCGGTGTTATGGTTGTCTTTCTTTACACCATTTGCACCATCTCTTTCCTTGGTTAAACGGTTTTCTTTCGTTATATTTTTGGTCATTGAACTGTGAGTTTCTATCACGATAATCATTTCGTGGCCTATCAAAGTTTGTCCTGCCTTTATTACCTTGTTCTCTCGTATCAAATTTACTAAATTGCTGTGGAGTTTTAAAATTTTCTATGTGCTTCTTTTTAGTGCCACTTACCTCTGCCTGGGCTGCCTGATACCTCTCAGCGACATTTAAAACTTCCCCCAACCTCTCTGCACCTTGTTCCATGAGAAATTTTCTCAGGTCTGGAGCCATGGACTCTCTCAATTGTTCTATCATGATCATCTCTTTAAGATCTTGGGTCTTCCCCAGAGCAGTCCATTTCTCCAAATAGGTTTCCAGTCTGGCAGAGAATTGGTGGTATGTCTCCCCAGACAACAGTTTGGCATTTCTAAACTTCTTACGATAAAATTCACCATTCTTTTCATATCTCAATAACAAAGCCTGCTTTAGCATGTCATAATTGTCTTGGTCGTCTCTATGCATCTTAGCAAAAACTTCATAAGAAGTACCTCTCAGTCCCTGGGATAACTTAAGACTCCACCTCTCTCTCTCTCTAACCCATAAGTAGTAGCTAATAGTTCGAATCTACTGAGGTACCCCTCGATGTCATCGTCTTTCTCACTAAAATGGTCTAGATGAAACCCCATAGCTGAGGTTGAGGCTCCCTGACTAGGCGTAGCATCTGAGGCAAAAGGGCTGGCACCATTTTCAGGAGCATGGCCTTGTAATTCCAGCTCCCTTAGTCGTAATTCGTGCTCCCTTTGCAATCTTCTATCTTCTGCTTCCCTTTCGGCAGTCAATCTCTTTTCTTCTGCCTCCCTTTCGGCAGTCAATCTCCTATCTTCTGCCTCCCTTTGATGTCGTTTTTCTTCTGCCTCCAATTGGAGTCTTTTACTCTCCCTATCTGCCTCCAATGCCTTAGCCTCTTTGTCAGCCTCAATCTGCAGCCTCTTAAGTTCTTTATCAGCCTCAATTTGTAACCTCTTCTCTTCAGCTAACCTCCTATCTTCCCTTTCAATATACTTGTCACATTCTGAAGTCACATATTGAATTAAAACTTGACCCTCCATATTCATCTCCTTCGCCGTCAGCACAGCAGCCGATCTAAATTTTGCTAGATCTGCCATACTCAAACACACAATTTAGCAATGACTAAGGTAAACAACAAGTATATAATTACCAAGGTAAACAACAAAGTGTAATTATCAAGGTAATATATTAATTAATTAATTAATTAATTACCACTGGCTGTGAAGATTCATCAACTTTTATTTTCCACTTTTTATTTTAAGGGAGACTTTTAAATTTATTCCCTTATGCCCCCACTAGTTTAATTCCCAGACCAGGAGACCCTAATATCTTTGATAAACTTAATCCCCGGACAAGACCCCAATATTTGTAGTGGTTTTTGATGTTAATGTATGGTTGATATGTTACCTAGTGTACTGGATGAGGTCAGCTGTGAAGGCTCCTGAGATAAAAGCTTATGTGAGTTACAGGAGGCCTTTCTGCTACCACTTACGACCTCAAACAGACCTATTCTACTATAATGAGTGTTAGCTACGTTAAAAGTCTAGGGTACTGAAATGTAATGTGTAGGTAATAAAATACACAGACACACACATGTAATTAATAAGTCTAATAATAATAATAAACTCTATAATACACTGAACTAACACTGGCTGTTAAAGTTTAAGTTAAAAAAAATTTTTTAATTTATTAGTCCTGAACCAATTGTTTCTTTTGGTCAGAACATATGAAATGATAGGTATTTATCAATGAAATGCATATATATATATTGCATAATCAAATATAACTTTTGTACATAGGTATATTATTACAATGGTTAATATTAATGGTATCTACACTGTCTTGGGAACACTAGCACTGGATGGTTAGTTGGGGTGGCGTCATCATGTCCAATCTGTGGTTACAAATTTCATAGTCCTTAACATAGGGACTGATGTTACTGGTTTTATTACAAGCTTTATTTCTTTATTGATGGTGGGATTTGTTAATGAATCTCCAGCAGGCCAGGTTGCACTTTACTGGCCTGTAATGATGTAGTACAGAATTCTTGTGGCCCACTCCTCTCAGTAGCTGGAGTAAAATGTTAGGCTGCACAGACACCCGCTCTTGTACTTCTACAAGAGTATCTGGCACAATCGTAGTGCCAGATCAGAAACTCACAATTCAGAATTGAGAACACAGTTATTTAGGACTAGCAAAACTCAGCTGAGCTGCTGGCTAGATTAGGGCGTCCCACTGATTTTTATTTATTAATTCCGGGAAATCACCTCTAGCAGTCAAGAACTGTGTTAATGGACAGTCTTATATCAAATGGTACAAGTGCGCGTCTCTCATTCACTAATATAAATACTTCTGTCCAATCAACGAACTTCCCCTCTAACTTTTTTCAAATATTCAAACCAAAAGTCAAATTTCAGTCAGATCTCAGTCAAGTGGGTATTATTTTCTGTTGGTCCGTCTGTCTCTACTTGGCTTTTCACAAAAATACACTTGTTTTTTGGACTAACTACATGCAAAAACTGCACAAACCTGCCCCCTAAGTTATTTTTAGCTTCTATCCTCCGACTTTCCCCTCTAGTTCATTGCAGTTTGATTTTTGCATTTTTAGGGCTCAAGGACACCAAAATGTAACGTTAGTGAAATATGCACAAAAAACTGTTCGCTAGTCTGATGTGAACAATACAGTCTTTCGTCAATATCTTCCGTGTTATCTGTCCGTCTGTATAATTAAAAGTATATTATTTCTCTGCTCAAGATGGGCTATCAAACTAGCTAGGTTTTATTTTCATAACTTTATTATTAAAGAAAACCCTACTTTTCTCAAGGTTAGTTTTCCTACCAAGTCCTTACATTGTGTCAACTAGTGGCGTGATTTTTTTTTCTTTAAACTACAAATTGCGTCTTTTTGCCTTTTAGATTCAAACACGTGTTCAGTCATATTTTTTTCCTTTTTATCTCTGTTTCCCCTCCCGTCTAAAAGGGTAAACTGTTTCATCTGCATGTCTAACTAGTTAGTTTCAATGGCGGTAGAAAGTGCTGGCGTAGGCGAGAAGGTATCCTCGTATCTTACGTATAATTTTATCCCTACATGTTATCTTACCCGTTATCTTTATAATTGGAGATATTTTAACGTTGTATCACTGTATTTTTCACCACAAAGACAACGCAGTGATGTCAATGAGAATAGCCAAGTTGTCTGCGGAACAGCACAGCCGTGCCCAATGAAATAAGTTAATACATTTGAGTAGCACCAATCGAAACCATAGATGGTGGAAAGAACCCACACCACCTTCCCACTAGCTAAAATTTGAGAAATCCTAAGGAGAGTTCCTGATAGAAAGCCTTCGGCAAAGGTTGTGTCTGGACATGTGTGTTGAGGAGCCATGTTTGAGCGGTCTCATCTATGCAGAACAACCAAGGCATTTCTAAGTTTTTGATTCTTGAAGATCTTCAAAATGAAGTTAGGTTGTGATAAAGTTTAATGCTATCATTCACAGAACAGAATAACGGCAGTCGCTATATTCTGAACTAGGAGAAAAGACAGAGTAGGATAGTAACTGAAGTAAGTACATCTCGATTTTCAGTCCCCAGCTAGAATTTATTTTGTTACGGGAAGAACCAAACGCCTCTCACAAAAAATCATCGAACACATGGAGACGAAGAACTGCTATAAATCAGTTGAAAGGATAGAAGCTGGAGAAATATTAAATTTAGTTAAGAAAACAGAGGCTCAACTAAGTTTACTGAACGTAGTGGAAAAGAAGGTTGAGGTAACCTAGGTTATGAAGCCACACAGGATTTTTTGTACCTCACACGCTTGAAGTGAGAGACGGAAGAATACTTGTACATGTAGAAACCACCTTCAATGAAGGTGACTGATCTGGTACCAGCTGCATTTGTTCATTATGTTTCATGTAAATAAACTATTTTATTTGACCCGGCTGAATTATGCAGATTTTGTCAAGTTGAGTTCAAAGTTACAGTTCTACTAATTTGTACACCACTATAGAACACAATAACAACTATTGAGAGATGAACGAACCTGATATACATCTACAAGAATAAACATCTCTAGCAGACGGCTAGTAAACTAACTTGTCAGATAGTAAGAAGCAATACTGTACCTGCAAACTGTCACACAGTATTTACACAGAAGTGACCCGATCATTAACGACTTACCCACGGACACATAATCAGTAAATAGCGCGGCCACACTTGGTTAAAATCCGTGGAGAGGTCATCACTGCTGTTACATTTCTATTTGTCTTGTGTCCGTTCACTCTAACGAGTGCCTACCATTAACTAATGTCATTAATTATTTACTACTCCAAATTCAGAGCTCTCCACTGTATCCAGTTTCTAATTTAGATAATCATTAACTAATGCCCGTTATGAACAATGAGTTTCATTAAACTCCTCATATTTGAGAAGCCATAATCAAATAGTGCAAGCCTTACTCAGTACGAAACTTGAGGACAAATCCCTGCTTGTGAAAGTGTATTTTCACACTGTCCTTCTCCACTTGTTTGGTATATACTTGCAACGTCAAAACCAGGCCCTGCAATGAAATAAAATACTTTCACATACCATTCATTGGCTTCAGATTTTTTTGCCTTTTTAAAAAATTAAATCTTTCTTTAGTGCTGTGCTATATGTGACTTTATTGTATTTATTTTATAATCATTTGTGCTTGAATGCCTTCATATTCATTCATTCAATTCGTCAGTGTCCATGTTTAATGTTTAGCTGGGAAAGTGAAAACAGTATAACGATATGAGGAGGAGAAGCTGGCACTAGATATGATACACACATTGAGAGAACTAAATGACTGCATTACAAGTAAGTCCTTGTTCTGAAGTCCCCAAGGTAAGAAAAACAAAGGATGACCTAAACAAACACATGGAGAAGAGAATCAGACATGAAGGAGATAAAGAAGATATGGAAAGACAGTGAATGGATGGCACAGGACAGGAAAGCTTTGTGTGTGTGTTTGCTGAAGGCTTGTGCTCCAACGGCAGCTGAAAGGTACTGAACATCAACAGGAGGTTAAAACATGTTTCTATTTTCGGTTCTTTTCTGAAATTGTGGTAACAAATTTTTGGATGACCAGATTTTTCCTGCAATAACATTCTCAGTTAACTCTTAAAGAATGTGACATTGAGCATGGTTGACTTACCGTAAACATGGCCAACTTGAAAACAAGAATACAATAAAGAAGTAAATATCTGACACCTTTAGAAGGTAAAGGTAGTGAAGGCTAAGATAAATCATTTTGTCAATAAAAGAAAACATTCAATGTATTTGAATAACAGCTACATAGCTCAGTATATCCTATGCATATCTGACAAATTCTTACAAAACTGAATCCTGTCCATTGCTTTAATCACTTTTTTAAAACCATCAAGAACAGGTTTAAAGAAAAAAAAAATAACAAACCCTACCCAAGATATCTCATTAGTTATGTCAGGGGTCATAGTGGCTTAGAGATATGGCGTCTGCCTCGATTTCTAGATGTACTGGGTTCGATTCCCAGTACAGGTAATAGAATTTATGGAAAAAATTTTTTCAGAACCAGTGATCCTAATGATGTCGGGATTCTCGTTGGTGCTACGGAGTTCGTGCACTGTGCTGAGATCCTCGTGGGATCTAAGAGAGAAGATCGGAGCACTGATAGAGTTGTCAATGTGCAATGAAGATAGTCCTTAAAACCAAACCAAATCAAACTAAGTACCATCCTATATATTTGCAATTTAACAATCAGGCAAGAAAAATGTGGACAGTAAACAAAACAGAAAGAAGCGCACAGACGTGAAATTTAAAACTGAAACAAAAAAATAGCATAAACAAAAAGAACTTACTCTTTCAAAGAAGTCATTTTTTAGATGGTCAAGGTTGTACACATGCTCTAGATAGGACAGAAGCAAAGTTTAAAAGTTAGTAAATTACATTAATATGTCTTGGGTCATATACTAGGCTGATTGAAAGATAAAATTATACATAATTACTATACACAACTTCTTCTTCTTCTTGTTTGAAGTTCCTCTTTAACTCCATATAGCTTTGAGTTTAGTGTTGAGTCATTGGGCCAGTATATCTTTCTTAACTGGTCATACAGAGGACAGTCCTGTAGAACATGCTCAGCAGTTTGTTCGTTTAATCCACATGTGCACAGTGGTGAAGCAGACACTCGTAGCTTGTGCATGTGTTTATTCAGTTTGTTATGCCCTGTCCTGAGTCGAAAAATAGTTGTCTGTCCCTGCCGGTCGAGAGTGTGATAGTCGTCTTTGGGTTGGTTCTGTTCTCTTCTGATAGTCTGGATAGCTCTCTTTTTCTCAAAGTATGTGACTTCATTATCTTCTTGTTCACATTCTCCTCCCTTTTTTGCAAGTTTATCTGCCTTTTCATTTTCGGGTACACCACAATGAGATGGTACCCACTGAAGTATGGTTCTCTTTTTGGCAGCTACCTTGTTTAGTTCATTTCTCAGATGCGGGAGTTTACCACCCTTGAGAGCTTGCAGGACAGACAGTGCATCTGTGTGGATGACTACCTGGTGGCAGTCAGAGTTGGTGTTATAAATCATATTTGCAGCTTGCTCTAGAGCTTGATCCTCAGCTGTATAGTTGGAACAGAATTTACCAGTGGGAATGTGCCTAGTCTCATAGTGGTTGTCAGGATATGAGATAAAGATACCGGCACCTCCATTCCTAACAGCATTAGTTGCTGATCCATCTGTATAGGCATGTATCCATGATTGATCGGGATAGCTTTCTTGGATCATACTCAATGTAGCAGTTCGTTTTTGCAGATCATTATACTCACATCCACTTGTGAGACCACTGACTGTTGTATTAATTTGGAGGGCACTGCTGGCCTGCTCCCATGGTACAGGGTATAGGGTGGGCTTCAGTGGTGTTGTCTTCATGGATAGGTCTTCTGGATGCTGTCTTATAAGTCTTTTCCCCCGATGCACAAAGCTGCTACGCTTTAGACGTCCCAATGCCAGATCATCTAGTCTTGCCTTCATTGGGTGCATTGGCATACTGTTGTACTTTTCCATCTGGATCATGGTTTTTGTGTCTCTTCTATGGGACAATGTCTGTAATCCAGCAACCTTCTGCATCTCTGTTTTTGGTGTAGTTTTCATGGCTCCTGTAATGAGCCTGAGAGCTTGATTTTGCACCTTGTCCAAAGACTGCAGATGTGAGTTAGCAGCTGATGACCATGCTGCTGAGCTAAACTCTAAGTGTGGTCTTATTACTCCATTATAAATCTTCTTTAGATTTCGTTCATTTGCTCCCCAGTTGGTACCTGCTAATTTTCTGAGTCTGCCTCGTCGTCTTCGGGCCTTTCCTTCTGCATTTTCAATATGCTTATTCCATGTAAGCCTTTGGTCAAATGTCACCCCAAGATAGGTGGGGTAGCTTTCTTCCTTGATCACGGTTGTCCCTAGGTGTATGTTAGCTGATTTGTCCTTGGGGGCGAGGGAGAACAGTGTTGTGGAGGTTTTGTCTGTGTTTATTGTGATAAGCCATTTCTCTGCCCATGACACTAGCATGTCTGCTGCCCGCTGCATTCTATAATTTGCTGTGGTGACATTTTCATCAGCGCACCAGAGTACTAGGTCATCTGCATATAAGGCAGCTTTAACTCCTGCAGGGAGATCTTTCACCAGGTCATTGATGTAAACAAGGAAGAGTGTTGGGGAAATTACTCCTCCTTGAGGTACCCCCTGATGGAGCAACACTTTTCTGCTCTGCAGACCGTCAAGAGTGACTCTAGTTCTCCTGTTATGCAAGTATGACTGGAATCCATTTCATCATGTTGCCTTGGATTCCACTTCTCCTAAGTTTTGCAATGAGGCCATCTTTCCACACCTTGTCAAAGGCCTGCTTGAAGTCGACCCAGATCGTTAGGACCTTTTTCTTCTCCTGGAAAGCATCTTCTATTGCTTGAGACAAGTAAGTAACTTGGTCTTCTATACTGTAGCATTCTCTAAATCCAGCTTGTTCCGGCACCAGGATCTGCTCAGACTCTAAATACCATTTCAATCTGTGGTTGACTATTCGCTCCATAGTCTTCCCAACACAGCTTGTGAGACTGATTGGCCGGTAACTTGCAGCTCGGTCTTACATTTCCCTTTCTTTAGTATGGGTATTGTGATGGCTTCTCTCCATACTTGGGGTACCGTTCCTTTCAACCAGCTGTGGTTGAATATCTCAAGCACTTTTGTCTTTGCTGCTGAGCTCAGTATTACTAGCATTTCGTTGCTGATTTTGTCTGGGCCGGGTGACTTTTGAAACTTAAGCTTGGAAATAGCCTTCTGTAGTTCTCCTAGTGTGATGGGTTCCCTCATTGGGGCAGGAGTATCTGTCTGTCCATGGTTGCCAGTATTTCTTTTCTTATCTCTCTCTGATGGTCTATGTTAATGGGTAAGTTGCTTTCTGAACTGTATCTTCTAGCAAACAAGTCTGCAGCTTGTTTTCCTCTGAAAAGTTTGCCACCTTCATCCAATGTGATAGTCTGCCTTGGTGAGGAATGCTCTTCATTTAGAGACTTGACTAATCTCCAAAGTTTCCTGCCGTCTTTCTCAAGGTTCAGCGATGCCGTTTTAGTTCTCCAGCTTTTCCGCTTTTCTTCTAGCTTTGTTCTCTGAAACTCTGCTACAGCCTTTTTCCATTTGTTGTGAGTTTCAAGTGAAGGCTGAGACCTGCGTCCTTTCTAGCCTTGTCCATAGCTTCCTGACGTTCTTGGAGTGTGCTGGACCAGTATGGTATGTAGTTACGCCGGCATCCTTTGGGAATGGTTTCTTTTGCAGCTTGTAGTATGCATCTGTGGAAGTCTTTTACCACTTCATTAATGTCTCTGTTCTGTACCTTGAGGGTAGACAGCAGCGTGTTCACCTGATGCCTGAATAAACCCCAGTTGGCTTTTTTGTAGTTCCATCTTGTAATGGCTGGGCCTGTACTGAGAGTTGCACTCTGGACAGTAAGAAAGATTGGGCGATGGTCGCTTCCCCCTAGTTGGTCTCCTACTTCTCTACTAATAGATCCAGCTATATCTGGTGTGGAGAAGGCAAGATCTGGTGTTGAGGTTGTGTGCCATCCTCTGGAGTAGAAGGTAGGAGTATCTGTGGCATTATTGACTAGGATTAGGGAGTGATCATCTTGCCAAGTTTCAACCTCTTCACCTCTGTGATCCAGTGGTTATAGCCCCAGCTCTGGGAGTGGCTATTAAAGTCTCCAACTGCTATAAAGTTGGTGGCTGGTACCTGTATAGAGCTGAGACTCAGGGGTTTGTTGTTCGGACAGTAATAGTTCAGGAGTTCTATTTCCATCTTGTCTACCTTTATCTGCAGCAGCTGATATTCTGCTCCATCCATGAAGGTTTTCCTTTCGTGTGCAGGAATGTTATTCCTTACAAGAGTAAGTACTCCTCCTTTTCGTCTATCTTGTCTGTCGGATCTGAAGCATTGATATCCCCTTATTTTAAAGGTTTGATCTGCTTTCAAGTGAGTCTCTTGGATACAGCAAACACTGACTTGCTTCTCATACAAGATGTTTTCCAGCTCTGTCTTTTTGCTGTATCCAACCTGCTTGCTGTTCACTCCCTCTGCATTCCAGTGCATCATGACAAGTGGCACTCTGGGTTTCTCTTTTTCTGTTTTGTTTTGGTCAGTAGTTCTCCTCCGCCGTCTGTTGACTCCACAAGACGGTCTAGAGGGTCCTCCAGTAGCTGAGGGTGGGCTCTGTCGAGGCTCAGAGCCCGGCACTGCACCTGCCTGGTGGAGCTCCACAGGGCGAGCACCAGAACGAGATTTATTTGACGGTGTACTCTCCATAGAAAAAAAAAAAGCGAGTTGCATGATATCTGGCCCAGTATCTACGACTTTAGCACCTGTTCAACGGGAGAGTGGGCTCATCCCTAATCTGGTTATGTTCCCAGTAGTAGACTATTCGCAAGCAGCCTGGGGGTGTCACTGCTCTGCGCGGACCTTGTTTACCGAGGCGGCGTCCGAGCTCGTATGGTGAAAATATGGTTGCGTTATCTTCAAAATAGCCCTGTCTTTCCCGTGGCTTTTCTGCCATCCTGCAACTTTGAGTTAGGGAGTTCTGAGCTCCAGTCTCTTTCCCAGGCATTTTATCCTGGCCTGGCACGCATACAGAGGACCCCACTTCTGGTTCTAAGTTAGCAGTTGGGGATAGGTGGGGTAGCACACTGTGCATTCCCCGTCATCCAGGGGGCTCTCCAACTATGCAGAGCTTGCACAATGCTGTGCTCTGGTTCTGGGCTCTCCCAAGGAATCCTCACGTCCTGCACAGAGCCACTTCCCGATACCCACCACCTGCCAACCCTCCATTGTAGAAATCTCCTGCATGCGGCCATCCAGTCAAGAGCCAGTATTAAGTCTGGTGCCCAAGTGATCCCCCCAAGCTCAGTGTGCAATGCTGGGTTCTCATCATGCTGCAACACAGGAGGGATTGTGATGCTCAGCCATCTCTCTCAATTCTGCACCGATAAGTGACATCGGGGACTTAACTTTGCCTCAGTACTGGGAGGCCCCGTTTCCGGGTACACCACACACAGCCAATTGAGGCAACGGTCGCCATGGGCGTGATAGACGACAAACAGTGAAGAATGAGGCAAGAAAGCATTTAACCCATGAAGTGGGGGTGGATTGGTGCAGACCAGAGCATGTACCACTCGCCGGTGGGTTCTGCATCTACACCTATAGGGTTCCACCCACTCCTCAGCCCATTTAGTCTGGCCCCTCACCCAGGACCTGTCCGGCTTGGGTGACCCTGCCAGGAGTAAAACTCCCGCCGGCATAGCTCCCGGGATCATTGAGGCGCTCAAGCTCTCCAACCACGGCAAGGTAGGCTTACATGTGGAGAGACTATACACAACAAAACCCACAAGAGAATTCCTTTGTGTTCTGGCATATGAATATTTAACCAAACTAGAGATTAAGTAAAGCCACAAAAAACATTTTAATTATGAGGAAGCTTCAAAGTCAACCTGGAATTATCTTTTCTGACTTCATTCCGTATGTTTTGGTCTACAACAGTGGTCCCCAAACATTTCTGAGTGCCGACCCTTCCATGGAATCTTTGCTCCTAACTCGATCCCCAGCAAACAAAAAATAACCGTAAATAAAATAGGGAAGTGATTACAGAGGCATAATAAATTAACATGACGTTTTTACTGAACTGGTTATATTCATTAATATGAAGGATGAGGCTGATAAGCATAAACAAGGGCATTGGTATTTGGTTGGTAATTCACCACGATCTTCCAGGACTGATTAGCTTCGAGATCCACACAGATAAATGAGTTCATCTTGTAGGTGAGATTCAGTGACTGCATTTTCTATTTCTACATTAAACGGTAATTCTTCCCTTAATTTTCCAAGCTGATTCATGCATTTCTCAAAGTTTAACTGTCCCTCAATCTGGGGTTTATCGACCCTCTGGATGTTGATACTGAGCCTTGGGGTCGATATCCACCACTTTTGGGGACCCCTGGTCTAGGACGTCAGAATGAAAACTCAATGAGGAACAAGTGGGATTTTGAACAGAAAAATTACAGTGGCCCGCAGCTCTACATACTAACTTTGTGCATTTTTGAGAAAACGTCTGATAGTTTAGAATACACACTGAAAGTGGAAGCAGTAAAACATTTTAAAGCTCCCACATATAAGTGCTGACATCACTGCTCAATGCTAGTGACATCATTTCATGAGGTCTACATGTACATATGCCTGTTAATCTAATGCGAGTATAAGGGCAGTTTTAAAGGTAATAAAAATGCTGCACGAACTACTGGTAATTGGAAGATGTTTTTAACATATCTAAAGTGTGGCAAAATTGTCACCACAGAATTTATTTTGTAAGAGATATTGAGGAAGACCTAAAAACAGAGAGGAGACATGAAGACAGACATGTAAGGGATAAGAAAGACTTGAAAAAAAAACCGTAATAGAATGGCACAAGACGCAACATTATCTTGGTTAACGTCTTTCTTGTCACGTGGTGCCTGGACAACAACAAAAACAGAAAAAATTATCAACTGTGAACTCAAAACTACTTCTGCATTTTTCTATAAAATCAAAACATATTGTGTTGGACACTAATCACGGCGGTCAAATTGTGTGATGTCTGAAAAAAAACTGATATATTGCGTGTTCTTTAATGTAAAACATATTAGTATTGAAAACTCATGATGGAAATTGTGTGTTGATTAAAAATGATTTGGAGTCGTCAAAAGAGACTTGATAAATAGTAAAAGTTCTACAGTTCACGTTATAAAGGTTGTATGCGTTTTGACCGTTATTTTCAAGGTCAGTTCAACTAGAACATTTCAATACAAACTCTATCAAGCAAAGAATAATTGAAATGAAATAAACAGTAATATTCAAACACCGAAAAGAAATTCAGAAAACGAATCCAGTGTTGTGGTAGAAGATCGATACATAAATAAGACAGATGTTGAAGAATAAACCACACTGAACCGAAACTACAATATCATCAAAGAAAAGCCCGCAACAGGTAGCTCAGATCTCTACTTCATTTCATCTGATAGATAGCTCCTGTTATTGTAGAGTGATCCATTCTGCCAGTCTGTCTTACTGAGAATAAAATAACTGTACTGTTTACTACATTGGTACCAGATATGTGCAATCATTTTTTTTTTAATTTATCCATTTTTTATATCTACTAAAAGTACTGTCTACTTTTGTTAGAATGAAGAAAACAATCATTTTCAGAGACAAAGAGAGAGCAAATGGGAGATGGAGATGCAGAAAAGAATAAAAATGGAACTGCTGGACAGAAGGGAAGATGGAGAGACAGAAGAGATGTAAACAGGACTGCAATAAACATGAATTAACAAACAGTGATATGTTATGAATAAAGGCAGTGGACATCTGACTTTATGACACAAGTACAGAACTACCCATGTGATGACCTCATCATCATCACAGATTTAAAGACAGAAAGAGAAAGACAGAAAGAGAATGAAACAGGCAGAAAGGTAGAGGTTTTCTGAGATACAGTGTGATATATAGAGTGACAAACAGAGATACAGACACTTCAAGAAACTGTGTTGAACATGTAGAAACACAGAAAGAGAAACAGACAGCAAGATAGAAATGAGAAAAATAAAGATATACAGACAGAAAGGCAGGTAGACAGATTATACAAACACAAAGAGATGCAAGACAGGCCATTCCACTGGTTTCTGTTACCCCTTCCACTGCCTAATAATAACATTCAACTCTTTCCACCCCCACGTGAAACATATCGATGTGACCTATCAATGATGACATGTGTTGGGTGTGTCTAACTAAATGTACACCCCCAAAACAACGTTGTCTGGTATGCTATGACAAACTTGCTAACAATATCTTAATCTTTCTGCCAAATGTAAGTTAAAACTGATGTTTTTCCCCCAATCCTCACATTGTGTAAGCAGATTTTTATAACACTTGTACTATTACTCCTCACTATGCAAGTTAGTTTTGTTTCCTTTTACACTTTAAAGATAGATTTTTATCAAACTGAGTAAGTAGACTTTTCTTACATAGTCTAAGCACAATTTCTCACACCTGTACCTTTGTTTTTCACTGTAAATGTTGATTTCCTCCTTTCATGCTACATAAGTAGATTTTTCTCACAGTGTATAAGTAGATTTCAACTCCGCCTAGGCCAGTTCCAAGCCTGCGCTGAAAAAAGTGGGAAAGGATTCTGACTGACCTGAGTGCTTCATGTATCTAAGGAAGTAGCAGGTAAAACCGTGAACCAGCCAGATGGCATGCATGGAGGCCATAAGGAGGCAGCCCCTACGCCTTGCAAAGGCACAACAGGCCAATCACCTGTCTGTCCTGAAATTTGATTACAAGAAACCACAGAGAGAAAAGCGGACTGACCTTAAAGGGGACAAACTGGCATGGATTATGATTTATGGATCATGGAATATAAGAAGTATTAACGGGAAAGAAGAGGAGATGGTGGAGGAGATGAGGAAAGAAAATTCAGAAATCCTGGCTCTGATGGAAACCAAAAAAAAAGGACAAGGAGTTATGGATCTCAATGGCAACATACTGCTCTACAGTTGAGTCCCCACAACAGCTAAATTGGGTGTGGGTTGTACTGTGGCTAAAAACCAAACAGATAGCATAAAAGGATGCAACTTTGTCTTGGAGCGCATTATGGTGCTAAAGCTAAAAGAAGGAGAAACCATAGTCAACCTTGTCATTGTGTATGGGCCAAATGAAGATGAGCGAGCAGATGTCACAGATTAATTCTTCAAGCTGCTTCAAAAGACGGTGAATGACTGCCTGGATGAAATCTTTCTTGGAGATTTCAATGCCAGAGTTGGAAATGACCAAACTAGATGGAGTTATTGGAAGATATGGAGAAGATGCACTGAATGACAATGGAAAACGACTCATTTGATTCTACACTGAGCAAAACTTTGTTATTACGAACACAAAGTTCCCCCATAAGCGCATACATGCAGATATGAACCAACAAAGAATGAGAAATCAGTCATCGATTGTGCCATTATGAGGAAAAGCTCATTCAAGTATGAGCGGGATGCTAGAGTCCGGAGAGGGCCAGAGACTGGAAGTGATCACAACCTGCTGACGGTTAAAAGAACAAGTGAAAGAGTTGCTCGGCCTAGGCACTGCCCACCATTATGCAATTAAATAATCAAGGAGGAGAGATGAGAATTAAGACCTACAAGCTGAGAAAGCCAAAAGTTAAGACCAGGTATCAGAGGCTTATTGCAACAGCAGTGAGAAACATAAAAGAATGATCTGATGACCTGGAAACCCCCTGGCTTAAATTTAAGGATATCATAAAAGCAGCTGCAGGAGAAGCATGTGATGAAATCTGACTTGTGAAGAAGGGAAACACGACACCTTGGTGGATCGAAGAAGTTAAAGAGAAAATAAAAAAGGTGTGGAAACAATACTTATAAGCTAACAACATGGAGAAAATCAAGGTGGGAAAAGCAGCAGGATATGATGGTATAACACCAGAAATGGTTAAGTACATTGCAGCAGCAGGCAATCTACTACTACTGAGGGTCCCAACAGACAGCTTGGTGCCACAAGACCACGCCAAAGGATTGGGAGGATGCCATCATAACACCCATATTAAAAAAGGGTGACAACCGACAATGTATAAATAATAGAGGTATATCCCTCTTCAGTGTCCCTGGTAAAATTTACTCTAGTCCACTGTGGCTTCCGAGCAAACCAAGTACTCAAGACCTTATCTTCTTCAATCTAACCTGCAAGTCTGGAAGGAAGAGCTGGAGAAGAAAGGAATGATCATCAGCAGTTCCAAAACGAAAACCATAGTGATATCATGAGAGGAAAAAAGGCATCAGATTATGCTGGGAGAACAGCTCCTATAGCAAGTCCGCCACTTTAAATATCTTAGAGCTGTCATAGACTGGAAGGGAGGCATCAAAGAAGAGTTGGCTACCCGAAGAGCAGCAGCTGTGAGACTTTTTCAGGCCATAAATTGAGGATTCTTAAGCAAAAAAAAAAAAATAAAAAAAATTTGCAAGAAGACGAAAATGGCTGTATACTGCCCCACCTGTCTCAGTCTTGACTTATGGAAGTGTTTCATGAGCAATGATTACAAACCTCAAAAGCTAGCTCCAAACCTCAGAAATGAGGTATCTAAGGAAGGGGGTTAAAGTAACAAGAGACATGGTCAGTAAACAGACAATACGTCATGGCCTCAAAACCCAGCCTCTGCAGACCCGAGTGAAACAGTTTCAATTACAATGATTTGGCCATGTCTGCAGAATGGGAGACAGTCGGCTACCACGACAAATATGGGAAACTGTGCGCCAGGGATCCAGACCTCCAGGATGACCCAGAATTTGATGCGAGGACAACATTAGACAATCTCTAAAGGATCAAGGACTAGACTGGAACCATGCCAGGAGGAAGACAGCCGACATGATAGTATGGCACTCTCTCTTGCAAACCTCTACACACCAGGGTAGATGAGAAACGACTATGTAAGCATTTCTTCTTGAACAACTGAAGCAGATTTTTCTTACACCAGTACCTTTCTTCCTCACAGTGCATGTTAGTTTTTTTTCTTCACAGTATAAGCAGATTCCTCTCAATTTATAAGCAATTTTTCTCAAGCTGTGTGAGCAGATTTCTTCCCCCACTGTAGGCATATTTATTTTCTTCACACAAGTGAGTTGATGACTCCCGTACCAGGTTCTTTTTACAGCAAAACCCCAAGAATGACTGAAAGAGACAACAGAAAACTATTGCCTCCAAAATCTCACCTCTAGTTGAATCCAATGCTCCAGCTGCTGCTTCACAATGTGAACAAACAACAAGGTAACAAATCCCTGCTTCTTCAGCTGTACTTGATTTTTGTCTTTCTCAATGGCTTTGTAAAGCTGAATCACGTATGTTTTATCATCTATAATGACACAAACACAAAATAAAGCAATGAATGTAACAAAAGAATATATACCTAAAATAATGAGGCATTAGATAAGTCTTCTATCTGTTTACAAGCAAAATGGTCAAAAAGTAAATTCTCAGTGTAAATAACTAAAGATTCCTTATTTGGAGGAAATGGGGGAGGAGGAAGATGAAATGGTGACAGAGATGATGTCAATTATTTTTGTGCTAATATTTAAACTTCCAAGATTGTAAATGATGTAACAATTTTAATATAGGGTTCCTGCAGACTTAACAAAAACACATTTCGTGACTTTCCAAAACTTTTACACAACTATTTCATAAAATTCAAGACCACTAATATCAGACATAAGAGAAATTCAAGACATAATAAAAAGTTACAACTTGCTAAGACTTTTTTCATTTCTTGGGAGCCTTCCCAATTAATCTGATTTAACATCTAATGATGTTTTTACAACCCAATCTATAGCCAATAAGAAGAGAAATGGTAACAAGAGGCATTCCTGCGACACTATAGTTCTCATCCCAAAAAGCCAGCACACCATTCCTCATGAAAAACTCTAAGTGAAAACATGGACTTTGGGCAATAAATTGGACTTCGAACAGGAATATCATCCACAGGTGAGACAGTAATAACTAGAATCATAAGAGAGCAGTCAAAATAATGGCAGACAACTGTATATCAACTTTGTGGAATTGATTTAATTTTACTGTTTGATGTATTGAATCTTTCAGAATTCTCACCATTTCTATTCAATATTTTCTTAACCATTCTGTATTGTGATATATCCGTCATTCATTTTCTTATCTGTTTAAAGTCAGGCTTGGTACTTCGAAAGCCTTTTCAACATTCTTCAGTTGTATTCTTTGTGCCCCGACTACTGAAAAATACACCGGAGGCATGCCAAATCTGAGCATAAGATGTTTATAATCTTATTGATACATAATAAGATCTACTCAGGCTAGCCCATGTTCATTAACAGCATAAAAATGAAAAAAAAAAAACAAACAAAAAAAACACTGGTAAGTATCTACCTATACAGGGATAGATTAAAGTAACACTTCATCTGATTAACAACAAAAAACGAAACAAAGGATAAACATATAGGTAATGCATATCAGCAAGGTTCATGTTACAAGCTGACTTACAGTCCTCATCTAGACAGCTAAAATGGATAGACTAGTAGTTTGGTCACTATTACCATCTGTTCTTGGCCTTATTTTCACAAATATCAAAACGTTTATTAATAATCCTGGTTCAGATTTGCTACCAAGGTGTAGTCAGTTTGATTACAAACATCGTTTCCTTGACTATGACAAGTCTAGGATATAGTGTCAACAAAGTGTTTTTTTAAATCATATCATGTGTTCTCGCCCACTCTATTGATGACCTACTCTGTGCTGTCTCTTGATGATGTATGTGTGTGTGTGTATATATATATAAGAGCGGCAGTAGCGCAGTGGTTAGTGCACTGGCTTCCTAGCTTGGTGGTCCATGGTTCGATCCCCAGTTGAGGTGGGATTTTTTAGACTGCAAACGGCTCTGTGGTCGACCCAGCCTCATGAATTGGGTACCAGAGCAACTCTGGGAAGGTTAAGGCCCAGCGCGATGCTGACCACATCATCCTTTGTGTGCTGATGGTCCAAGAAAATATGGGCCTAACACCATATTCCCAATATGCCTCAAGAGGCGTGTAACAAGATCCTTTTTTCCTTATATATATATGTATATATATATGTATATAAATGTATATATATATATATATATATATACATATATATACATATATATACATATATATATATATATATATATATATATATATATATATATATATATATATATATATATATATATATATATATATATATATATATATATATATATATATATATATATATATATATATATATATATATATAATAATAATAATAATAATAATATGTATCTAATAATCTACCATCACTCAGTTTAAACAAGACTCAGTTCTACACTGTTCAAAATATGCATATGCTTTTGACCTTTCTGTATAGTATTATTCTGGTCTCCTCTTTCATATATATTTACTTCCAGTGAAATTATTTTGTAGTTGTCAGAAAGTATGTCCCTTTCTCCAATCAATCTCATTACTCATAATCCTAGTGAACTTAATATTCTTCTTTCTATTTATCTAACATTCCATGTTCATATGGCCTAGGTGTCTTTAATTTCAATGTTGCTTACAGTCACTTCATAATCAAGTCTTGCCGGCAATATGTATTTGCATCCCATTAACATTATTTCCTATAGAATCATGCACTGGATAACTATGATGGTGTGATATGGCTGCTTCCATCCATTTGTACACAATGTACTTCATTAACCTTTGACTAAAAAGTCAAACCCACAAAGCAGTTGGAAAGGGGACAGGTTGTGTCTCCTCTATCTCGCTGGTGGTATTGCTACTGAGCTTTAGATATATTTTATACAGATAGCTGCCGCCAATGACTGCCTCATCTTGTCCTCAGCAACAACCACTTGCATTAACCCATGGCTGCTTATATAGTGAACAGAGAATTAAGTACCTGATATCTGAAGATTTATTTCTGTGGTTGTGAAGCTAATGCGTAAAGCATTAGCTTGATCTTCATTCAGATGAAATGTGATGGTAATATCAGAGGCTGTCTGCTCCCACTCATAGCTAATGTTAGCAACACCTGGAAAAAATACACATTAACATTACAAACCTTTTGTTATTTAAATTGCCTATGTGCATTTAGCTTCTTATCTTGTACAGATGTTCTCAGTGGAGTTTATATGAGGACTAGCACTAGGCTTAACTCATTCTGCCCAACTGACATATGGCGCGCCAGATTGGCCTTTCGTTATGCCCAATGACGTACTACATGCCATCGTGATATATGTCGAATTTGAACAGAAAATTATAAAATACCTGGAAACAAGCCGGTTTAAAAAAAATAATTTCATTACATCAGCACGTGTGTGAACGTTTGTGAACGAAAAAAAATGTGTGAAACTAAAATTGTGTGCTTTATATCCATTGCTAACGTTGCTAATCATTTGTTTATGAACAAAATGGAGCGAGATTCTTCTTCTACACACCGGCTATCAGCTGATCAAGCACGAGTGCTTATTTCTCTGCGGACAGAAGATAACTGTAGCGACAGTGATTTGGAAGTTAGATTTAGTGATTCAGATGAGGACGTTGTAAAGACTTTGTCAGAATATTCATGAAAGTGATTATTCTGATGGTGATGCTGAGCAGCTAATTGAACAGGCATCAGGTAGCGTAAAAAGAGCTAAACTATCAGTTATTAAAGGAAAATAAAGGGATAAAAATCCCATTCTGACAACTGGTAAAGCTAAGAGAACTGCCACAAAGTCTAGAGGCAGGTGCATCCTCACAAGATATCCCAGAGTGGTTAGAAATTACTGAGGGCATGACACAAAATCCATTTCAATTTTATCCAAAGAGAACACCAGGTGTGACTGAGGGGTTTGACCTGTCAACCCCGTTGAAATGATTCAATGTTTTGTTTACAAATGAAGTTAAAGATTACATGTGCCAGTGCATCAATGATTATGTCAGACTCAAATGTATTCAAAATAACCCTGCGAAACAATATTCAATGTATTCTCGGTGGACCAAAGTCACACGCCTAGAACTTGATAAGTTTATTGCTGTCCTAATAAATATTGGGATTCAGAAAAGACCATGCATTCGTGACTACTGGTCTACATCTGCAGAATTTTATACTCCTTGGTTTTGTCAGATGTTTTCAAGAAGTAGATTTGAAGCATTATATCATACAATGCTTCATGTCTTACTTACTTAGTCGTTCCTCTTCTACCGTGAGGTGTAGAGGTTTGGAAGAGAGAGCGCCAGACTATTCTATCAGCTGTCTTCTTCCTGGCCTGGTTCCATTCTAGTCCTCGGTCCTTCAAAGATTGTCTAATGTTGTCCTCCCAGCGGACTCTGGGTCGTCCTGGAGGTCTGGATCCCTGGCTCTTTGTTTCCCATGCTTGTCGTGGTAGCCGATCTTCTCCCATTCTGCAGACATGGCCAAACCATCTTAGTTGGGACTGTTCTATTTGGGTCTGCAGCGGGTGGGATTTTAGGCCTTGACGTATCGTCTGGTTGCGGACCATGTCTCTTCTTGTTACTTCAACCACCTTCCTCAGATACCTCATTTCTGAGGTTTGGATCTGGCTTTTGTGGGTTGTAGTCATTGCCCATGACTCGCATCCATATGTCAAGACTGGGACATAGGTGGAGCGGTATACAGCCATCTTCGTTTTCTTACCAACCTCTTTCTTGCTGAGGAATCCTCGATTTATGGCCTGATAAAGTCTCCCAGCCGCTGCTTTTCGAGTGGCCAACTCTTCTTTGATGCCCCCCTTTCGGTCTATAATAGCTCCGAGATATTTAAAGTGGTCGACCTGCTCCAGGACCTGTTCTCCCAACTTAATCTGATGTTTTCTTTATGCTTCATGTCTCTGATGAAAATTCACAAGGAAAAGAAAAGATTGAACCTTTCATGAACATGTTGTTGAAAAAATTTCAGAGTGCCTTTTACCCAATCCAAAACCTCAGTTTGGGTGAAATGGTTATAGGGTATAAAGGTAGATGTCAATACAATCAGTAAGTAAACCAAGCACATATCACATACAAGTCTTTGGTTTATGTGACTCAGCAATTGGATATGTGGTGAACATGTTCACATATTTTGGTTCTGATACTTCATATGATCCTGAAGTAGATGCAAACAGTGGGCGAGCTGTCAAGATTTTTCAGACCCTAATACAGCCTTTGGGTACAGGCCACCATTTATTTGCTGACAGGTATTACACCACAAGATGGGACCCAAGACGCATCAAAAGTGAGGAATGCAGTAAGCGACCCATAGCTTGACTGCCTGCGTCAGGGTCAGCGAACCAGAGCTGACCAAGACCCTACTCCACCTCCACGTTGTGGTCCTGGAAACAGGCTGCATCACTGTAGTCTGGCTGAGGAGTAGGGATCGAAGAGGGAAGGCAAACCCGGTCCCAACAAATGCCGTGCGGACGTCGGATGTGTCGGCCGAAAGGCGCAAATACCGCAGCTTTGCTGTATACAGACACAACGCAACCAACGTCCTTTTCAGGACGAACAAGGAAGAAGAAGACACCACAAGAGAATTCATTGACTTCTTACTGGAGAAGAAGCAATACTACACTGGGACTCTGAACATTATCCTGAGAAATTTTCCATTACATCTGAAGACTCTGCGTCTTAGTTATCTGGAATACAGATGGTATATGACACAAACAAGCACGGTGTTGTGTACAGCATTTAGAGACAAAAAGGGCAAGAAATCAGTTTTCCTTGTATCTTCTCAGGCCAAAGTGGAGACCATAACCACATGGAAGCACATTATTAAACCAAAAATGATAGATGAATACAACAATTCAATGAATGGGTGTGATCTCCTGGATGAAAAAGCTGGTTATTATGGTGTGCAAAACAGAAAAACTGTTAAATGGTGAAAAAGATTTTTCTTCTGGCTGCTTGAAATAGTGCAGGTGAATGCTTCAGTTTTATACTGTTTTCATCTAAGGCAATGATTAATCATTGAGCCGGCTGGAGTGTTCAAACCAGCCACAGTCTACAGCCTGTAACACAAACGGAAGGCGTAATGCTCTTCTCTCCAACACAATCCAACCCCAACAAACATAAGCGGGGTCGAGTACATACGTCTGCGTGGAATCGTTGACTTAAACCACTCCACCTTAACCACAGAGACAGGGTGTTATCTTATGACTCACAAATGCCTACAATACAACAATGCGCAATTAAGTGAATATTTGGCAATAATTCATCTGGGGAAATGTAAAAAACATAGAACTTGGTCTGGAGAGCCTAGCGAGGTAATGCTATATTGGATTCTAGCTGCCACATGCAACCAAAGGCTGTCACTCAGCATCAGCTATGGATCTCTATTATTGGTTCGAAATACCTCAACAGGTGAATTTTCCCCATTATGAAGGTAGGGAAAATTATTTTAATGCCTCCATCGTCGCAAGCAACTGCTACCAGGGTCGAACCCAAGCACCCCCAAAATGGGTAACCAACGTAAAGGCAAAACTCATGGGAAATTCTATCTTATGTTTGTTTGGTGAGGTCTTGTAGTAAAATAAGACATATATCCCAATTAATCGTTGATTTTTCCAATGATTTATGAGGCGTTTTATATATATTAACAAGATAATACAATAGTGGAGTGTTAAGGGAAAGAGACAACAACTACAATCCGAAAATACATAGTGGTTATTATCAAAAAATGTGGAAGTTATTGTGTATACATAATTACAATAATAGAGTATAATCCCTCTAGACATCGAATTATTTCTGCTAGCCATTTGATCGAAAAGATTAAGAGATAAAAAAGCTACTGGAGCGCATTGACAATTAAATTAGTACCAGCAAGCTAACAACAATCCTCCCACGATTTTAATTTCTAAAAGTCCTTTTAATAATTCTATAAATTCGTACTTTACTTCGTGGGAGGCTTGAGTCTTTCATAGTCCAAGTACTATCTTCAACACATAAAGACTAAGTGTGACAGACATCGTACTATCATATCACGACATCAAAGAAGAAACACCACTCGATGAAAAATTTGTAAAATATCTTAAAGCGCATCTATCTTCAAAAAGGAATTTTTTTCAGTCAAAATTCCAATCACCACATTTTTATGTTTTTAATACCAAATTTATCGCACTGCCTCGCTGTACTGAAACAGTAAATATGGTATGAGTACACACCTACTTCTAGCCTGTGTTTATAAAAAGATATATAGTCGTCATTTCCAACATTACACCAATAGAAAGAGCAAAAATTGGCACACAAGAGAAAGTGTACCATTACTCTATGGTGGTTCAACAGTAAAATTGACTTTCATATGCAACAATAAAAATATATCGTCGCGATTTTGAAGTAAAAAAACTCTCAATACCAAAAATCATCCAACAATACTCTGCTCGATAGTGAAGCTGAATAAAAAAAATGATCTCCAGATTATGTTATTAACAAAAACTTACATTGTATAGACACGCAAGTGGTAATATTCCTTATACACTTTTTTATGATATAGCCATTGCTGAAACAAACCCATATCTATATTCTCAACATTAATAACTGTGTAGGCAGTACAAAAATTTCAAAGGAATCCGTAAGTATGATAAAACATCCGACAAGAAGGGAGGTCTAATACTCAAAATTTTTGAACTTACACTTTTGAGTAAACACTAGCTTGACAAGTTTGAACAGAAACTTTTAAAACCATCAAACCATCATAATTGGAATTTAGAACAAAAGCACCTCGAAATTTCAAAAGATTTGTTTCAGCGGCCTCAAACTAATCAACTCCACAATTAGTATTAATAATACCACATCTAGTACCAAATACAAATACATAACTCAATACACCCAAAGAGCGTACCATGAGCAGTTAAATACACTATGAATTGAGTAACTAAAATCTAAGCCCTACTTAGTTAAAATAACATGACAAACATGCACAGATACGAGGAAAACAACTGCGTACACACAAACCTGAACCAAGGTATTACATTGAACGGTTACTTGCTTTCTTTTATTTAACAAATAAACATATTGTGGGGTGTTTGTGGGGGTAACAAGATTTCATGAAAATTGTAGTTCTGGGTGGAAGTGTACTGATGGTAAGGATGGGGTTGGGGGGGCGTAGAATATCTAATAGTTTTTAAAACTATTCTATGTCGCCAGCATTAATAATATAAAATATAAACAAAAATTATTATTAATTTGCCATCCAACTTAATTGGTTGTGAAGCTTGAAATACAATAATAACGTGGTCATCTCAGGATCAAGAGAATGCAGGATTAATCCCAAATACTGCCTTAACAATAGGTTAGAAGCCACTTCTACAACTTTCCATTCTATAGAAACTCACAATTTTTAAAACAATCAAAGCTACATGAGAATGCACATTCACAAGACAATAGACAGTGCACCCAAATTATCACATAGGTAGATCAAATTAATTTATTATAGTATGAATAGCTAGTTCATAAGCAAGTAACTCATCTTGAATACCCAATCTTTAATATATTACATCTAAAAAAACAAACTCCATATTGTTAAGTAAAAAAAAACTTGAGAGCATCCATTATTAATTGCGTGGGCTCCCTTGGTGTAAATTGCGAGTAATACACCAACAAACTCAGTCCTGTTAAGACACATAGAATGTGGAGGAGTTAACACCACAAACCAACACAAAGAAAAAGCAAGTCCTTGAATATTTACTAAACATGCCTCCAATTACATCACAGAAACACATAACTAAACTATAGCTCCAGCGTATGCACAGAAGTTTAACAAGACTAAACGTTTATTGAAGGAGCTAAACTGATCCATTAAAACTCCATATCTTTTATACCATTTTAAATATATGGCAACATACACACAATTGATCAAATCTAGCAAAAGAACATTCCAGACACACATTCAACCTAACACATCACAAACAAGCTCTGACCACTACGATTTTCGCTTAGCATTCTCTTCGAGGGGTGGGGGGGGGGGGGGGGGGGGGGGGGGGGGGGGGGGGGGGGGGGGGGGGGGGAAGTTGGGCTTTGTAGAAGGTATCATGAACTGCCACTCAGCAAGTGTGGCTACATATACCTAAGTTGTCTATCTTTACTGTGTTCACATCTGATGATTCTGAATCTAGGTAAACAGTAGACGAATTGTGCACAGCAGACACAAAGAGACTTTGACCGATATCCTGCTTCCTGTCTTGCATTTTTTAGGGCATATTGGAAGTTCTAATCAATAGTCTGTGCCAATTAAGCACTTAACTATCTGACTTGAGGAGGGGTGCGCACACCACATAATAGTTCATTCAACAGCTTTTTCGCTTTCGTTGATTCTGATCCTATATTTGTGTAAAAATTTTGGGAAAACCAGAAATCAAAATCGCATAAAGAACCTATGGCGACATTCTCAGGAAAGACGATTTATACACTATGTCCATGTCATTCATTGGCAACATCGAACAAATAGTCACAGTTTGTTCGATTTACTAAGGCATAACAGATCCAACATCCCTGACATTATTTATGTACCTTTTAAATCTGCGCATACACACTACAAAAAGCAATAGTCATTTTTGTTATAATGCATATTGGTGAGCTTGACACTGATGACAACTTAAAAAAGCAAAATTGTAGTTTCACCCGTGGAATAAGAATTAAATCTTTTCGGAGATGCAAATAGAACAAAAAAACAAGTACGTCTGTTTAAATTCGCCTCTGGTTTCCAAAAGAATAAAAAAAATGAGGAAGAAAATACATATACAGAGCACATATTTTAGTGCGAAAGGATTTTGATATATTTCTATAAATACAAAGATTTCATCAACTATTTGAATTGGAAGGCAAAAAGTCCTTGGATTATAAACTGTATATTTTCTGCGGGTGGGGGGGGGGATTAATAAAAAGAAAAAAAAATAAAAGAAAAAAAATTAAGAAGTATAATATATAAAAAAAAAAAAAAAATAATAAAAGCCAATTTCATGTTTTGGAAACAGAGTCCGCGGTGGGCGTAAGCACAACTATAAGAATCACCCATGTCGAAAAGCAGATCCCGGAGGGCGACCCCCCCCCTCCCCCCCCCGCCCGCTCCCCTCCATTCCTGATTCACACCCTGCGTGTGCGTTATAAAAAACCATGCTGTAAAATACCTACCTACAGAAGTTATCACTGTGGCGTTGCGGTTGTACAGCACCCCCCCCCTCCTGACTCCCAAACTAATAACTCCGGAAAGATCACCCATATCCCCTAGTGAATGGCCACATACCGTGGCGAATACGTATATAAGAAAAATACGATTACCAACGCAGATGGTACCATCGATAAAACTTACCTTCCAAGAAAATGACCCCCGTCACATAGTAATACGTCCGGATTTGTCCCGGTCGAGTCACCTCCGACACCTGTAAATTGAGCTACACTAAACACCAGACTAAGACCGACAGACACCCTCAATAAAGGGAAACCGCTTGCAATAAACACCAAAAATACTCGAAAGCCATAAATCCTGCTGGTCCAAATATGTGCGACCTCCCCAGACAACGGATAAATTATAAGGACATTGCTATAATTCCACAGAGTCATGCATGGTCCCAAAGACAAAGTCCGGTTGCCAGGCTCTAAACGTGCCAACAGGTACCATCAAGTCAGTCGAACTTTGGCACCATGGTAGAACCAAGCCACAGGCACAGTTGGAAGACGCGGCAATCTGCAAGTTGGTCGAACCGATTAAAATAGAGTGACCAACAGCCAGCGTGATGGCAAAAAAGAGATTTGACTATTAATTCGGCTCCTTCGTATCACCTCGAGAGACATGTTTACCATACAGCGGGTCCACGCCGTACAACTGCCCAGGACATCATTAGCCTGACAACAAATGGACGTCATGTATGCGTATCTGAACCATATCACTGTCCCCGAATGTAGACTGCAATGAACGCATTGGGGTACTCATTGGAGTCACACCGACCCGTACGTTAGAACGAGAGACCTGTCCCCTTTGACGCTCCGCCGACCAGAGATCGATCCAAAATCGACTGCGACAACTTGGGACCAGAGAACATCAGGCATGGTGATCTACTGTGGCAAGAAAGTAGAGGAAATCCAAATGGGAGACAGCGTGTGTCTGGTATTAGTAAATTCAGAATCTATTCTATAATTTCGTATGCACAGCGTACTAAGATAGAACGGGCGTCACAGGGGTCCCTACCAGTAGAGCGATGAAATAGAACCTTTTTTGCCCCAAAATTATGGCGATTGATGAAGCCCGCCCCGCAACGGTAAAGGTGGAAGGTGCAAATGGAAATGTAGGTGGAAAAAAAATGATCCAAAATTACAAACGGAAGAAAGCTCAAGCAATATTTGGTGCACCGTCACTGAAGGAGGCTTTGAATTGCGCGCAACTATACGTCAATGAAATTCTTCGAACACCCATGTCCTTCCACTTATTGGCTGCCCCAAAAGGGTCTGGTGTTTCCAACAGTGATCAACGCCATGAGCCCCATTGTGCACGTTTTGAACCGCGCCAGATTCCTGACTGCCAACCAGACATTCACGGCACCCTTGTCCGCCCTGGCCATCCCTGGGTCCTCCAGACATGAGTTCCGATTGAGCACCTGGTGGGAGGGAGCCTGCATAGTATCGTGTTTGTCGCCGAGACCGTTTGCTCCAGGCAGATCGGTCCGTGATCTGTTTCCAGGCACTGCCAGGAAGAGTGGTCAGCCATCCCACAGGCCCACAGACATCAGACGTCTGATTCGCATCCAGTCGCCCGGGGGGCAGGATAGATATACCAGTCGCTTGATCTGATATGCCAAGAGGAGGCCATCCCCACCCATAAACTAACGGGAAAGTGCCCGTACGCCAAAAAACTCTCCGTGACCCAGATGCAAAACACAACTGTCAATTTGATTGGTGAACCATTAAAATGTAATCTCTTGTGTGCAATTATGAACACATTAAACTCATTAAAATATAAAAAAGGTTAATCGAAATGTTCAAAATTATTGGCTATTGTGTGTAGCCTTCAGTTAAGCTTATTGCTATTTTCTATATTATTATTGAACAGAAATAGTTTAAAGCGAAACAAGGCAACGAGCTACATTTAAAAATAGAGAGAAAACCTTGACTGTGTTCAGTGTTTAGAGAAAAAAATAATATAGAGCAATGTTCCTACTAAATACGATAGTATATAGGAAGTCTTATGAACAAAGAGCAGAAAATCAATATTTGCTGAATCAGATTTCAAATAATAGCCCCTTAGTCATTACTGACTATGGGAATGCGCCCCTGAGGTGACAGCCCTCAGATGCTTATTTTCCTGATGTTCCTTCCGACGTTTTCTCCTCTCTTCTGCTTGCTGTGAGAGCTTCTTTTCGCCCAATCTGAGGTGGCTCAGTAGATAGCATCGCCTCTTGGAGCGATCGGCAACTTCATCCTCCCAGGTTGCTGGATTTGTGTCCAGAGTCCTCATGTCTCTCTTGCACACATCTTTGAATCTCAGCTGCGGTCGCCCAACTGCTCTTTTGTCATCTGCCAGTTGTCCGTAGAAGATATCTTTCGGGATGCGACCATCTTCCAAGATTATTTACATGCATGCAGTTCATCTATAAATGTGGAACACGTGTTGAGAATAGTCAGACCTAGATAATTGCGCAATATAATAAAATAGTATATAACAAGAACTAAAATTAATATTTAAGGACCAGTGATGGTGTGAGGGAAAGAGGAAATCTGATGGAAATACCTTGAAATGATGGCTCAAAGAAAACGAAGGCTGACACGAATTTGTTGAAGGCCTTCGTTGCGCTGAAGGCTGAAGGGTAATGATAATAAAACTAAAAATTATGGGGGTATCTTAATAGACTAATGACTAGATCCTGTGTCGTAGATTTCTGATAGGGGAATTAAGACTTGGGTTGGTCCCTTCTGAATAGATTAGAATGAGTGATAGCCACAGTGAGAGATGATAGTAGAAATAGATTTCCACGAGTGAGATGGTAGAAATTTATAGAGGCTGTCCCGGAAAGCGAGAATCTTCTCTCTCTCCACCTATCTTCTACAACAGATCCAGAGGAGTCAGACAGTCTATAAACTATATATATTAATATATATATATATATATATTACCACTCACGTGCACACACACACACAATTGACGACATGTAGACACACACACATGGGAAAACTATAACAATGATTATATAGATATTTGGGAACGAGCTGACCCGACACACTGATTAAGTTCAAGGGAATTTTTAATTATCAGAAAATTCCATCACAACACATAAAATTACATCAAAGCATATACAAATAGTCAAAAAAGTCTATAAAAATGCTACAAGAATGATAGACCCACAGTATGATCTTATCCCTCAAGGTATGCCCACAGTCCTGTTAGAAGAAAGTGATAGCCCCAAGGAATCAAGGATACATTAGCGATAATCTAATGATTTTCCCCTTTTAAAGGTATGAACAGACTTAGATATTAGTATGATCTATCCTAAGGAAAAGTATCTTGTTGCAACAAAAAAACTTGCATAAAGAAATTACAAAGTGGGTGAAATTTGGTATACTATAAAAGAAGTCACTCGTTTCCTGCTTTCTCTCGGTTTCATTCATCAGGGCCCTGTCCTCACACAACCTTACCTACAAATCGTGCTGCTGTTCGCCGTCTGGCGCACGTTTTATGACACAATCTGTTTTTTCGATCGTTTGATGAAGCGGATACCCAGCTCTGCAGATCTTGGTTTTCATCCAATTTGTCCGGGGAGCGTCCTCCTCAGGCGATAATTTTGTTCAGATTTTAAGTTAGTGTCACTTTATCAGTTCAGGTAAGAATTAGTTTTCAAGCGGGCTCACAGGATCAGAATCACGAGGTTTCCACTACTTAGGGACAATGTCAGGTTTGTAACTTCGATCAAAAGGTAAAAAAATTCTTGGTCACACCACAAGTTGACATAATTTGCGGAACATTACTGTTTGTAATAGTTTACTTGCCACAAGGGCTGAATTGTACTTAAGTTTTCTCAGGAAGAATAAAATCTGGTGCAATAGGCCCGTTATTTCATTTCACCTTTAAAGTTCTTGTAAAGATTTTACACCAAGTCTTTTAAGGAAAATGTTTTAGTTCTTCTCAGATATTACTCATCAGTACTTAACGCTGGCAAAGTTTGGGTTAACCCCAGTTTTCTTCACTAAATGGAGGAAAAAAACACATATAAAATAATTATACATACTATGTACTCGTTATAACTTACATTTTAAACTGCAAGCGTACAGCTTGACTTATCATTTAAAACTTCCCGTGAAATAAGTTATATTCATAAAATCAATCATCATTAATTAGGAATACATACGTATCCCGTCAATACTCACTGATGTAGCATTTCAGTTATAAGTTTTAATTTTAAAATATATTCTCGTCTGATATATTAGCAGTAAAATCAAATTCATTTATAGCTGCATGATTTTAAGCTAGAAATATAATTTATTCTGCTTTCCACTGAAACACGTCACTAGAAAATAATACAGACTATATTTTAATTCTCTCTGCACAAAAGAACTAGTGAAAAATAGGCGATTCAACACTTAATCACTCACAAAATATTAGATACTTAATATAATAATTACCTCAACACAGAACTACGGTATCACATCGAAACTAAGAGCTTCACTTATAAGTTTAAGTATCTAGAACGAAGTGACCACGTCTACTACAAATGGAGAATGAGTGAAATCAAGTTTAAAACTCTGGTTAATATCTTAAACCAGACAAAGATCCCACTATTTCCAAAAACCCGATCTCTCCCCTTTCCTAACACCTACGTACCTTAGACGCTGGACATAACATGCCAAACGCGTCTTAGACACCTCACGCTATGAAACTGTCTGAGAGTGCCGTGATAGAGGAAATTACCAGACAAATGTCTCATTCTGCGTCGTGCAGATGTTGGTTATCACACCTCACGCTGAAGAAACGTTCGTGTCAGGTGAAAATGCTAGCCAAAAGTCTGCTCCTATGTCTGAGATAGATGAATATTCACAGTTTCTCGTCTGACTGACATCTACGTAATAGAATGCGTATCAGTATGAGAAAGAAATACGGTAAAGTGAGAATGGGAAAGAAAATATTTTTCGCAAACGAACGAATGCAAAAAATACAGGAAAAGGATAAAAGAGCGATAATAAAGTAAAGGACACGGGTAGAAAAAGAAGAGAATAGAGAAAATTTATTGATCATAAAACTCTCTGTAACAGAACGTCCCCCCTTTAAGATATGGAAGCACTCCATGTCTACGTTATGGAAATAAATTTCCTATATCCGTAGCTTCAGGGTGTCTGTCCTCTTCCCTCTCATCTCCCCCCTCCGTCTCTCTCCAATTCCTACTCAAGTCTACTCCCAAAGTTTCCTTTCTCTGGAATGTCTTCCATGCGCGCTTGAAAGAGCGTTGCCGGTATTGACATTTTTGAAAGATTTCGTGTGTGTGCAGTGGAATTTCCCTGCCACTATCGTCATCTTCGTCAGTGTTGGCGATCGTCAGGAGATGGTCGGAGGTTGGCACCGGTCTTTCCAAGAATTTCTTAAACAGATTTAAATGGAAAACCTTCTCCTTTCCTTGAATAGAGATCTGGTAGTTAGCCTTAGAAGTCTTTTTCAGGACGGTAAATGGCCCTTGCCATCCGATCCTCAGTTGGTTGTTCCCGGTAGGGAGTAACACCAAAACTTTCTCTCCTGCTTCCAGTTCTCTCTCTTTCGCGACTTTCCTGTATCGGTTAGCGTGCTTTGTGCGTGCTCGCTTAAAGTTAGTCGTTGCTAGGTCCCATCCTAGTTTCAACCTTCCTTTTAAATCCGACACACATTTACTAGCTGAGACAACTGTCTCATCAGCCTTCTGGTCTGTCAGCGACCAAAGTAATGCTTCAAGCGGCCCCTTGATAGGTCTGCCGAATAAAAGCGTGGCTGGCGGAAATCCTGTGGAAGTATGAGGAGATTCTCTGTAGCTAAATAAAGCTGCAGGAATACAAAGATCCCAATCTTCAGGTTTCACTTGTGCCAGTTTACTTAGCATCATGTTGAGGTTTCCATTAATACGTTCCACGAGCCCATTTCCGGCCGGAGTATATGGCTTAGTGTAGATGTGTTGGGTCCTCAAGATCTTAACGATCTCATCCATCAACAGGTTTCGGTATGGAGATCCGTTATCCGTCAACACTTGCTGAGGGAATCCCAACCGAGTGAAAATCTGCACTAGGGCTTCTGCGACATGCTTAGCATCTGCGCATGTTAGCGGGATAGCTTCTGCCCATAAAGTGCATGTGTGAGAATATACTTGTTCCTTCTTTTAGTCCTTTCGAAAGGCCCTAAAATGTCGATCACAATCCGTTCGAATGGTGTTCCCACTATTGGCATTTCACTCAAAGAGACTGGGGGTGCCCGTTGCTTGGGTGGTACACGTTGGCACTGGGCACAGGATTTGACATATCTGATAATATCAGTATTTACTCCTGGCCACCAATAATGAGTGGTTATCCGTTGGTTTGTGGCGTTCCATCCCATATGTCCACTAAAGGGAAGAGAGTGCCCCATTTCTAGGATTTGGCTTCTGTACTGTTTCGGTACTAGGAGCTGGTTGTAACCTTGTTCAGTCTTGCCCGTTCTGCGATAAAGTACGCCATCCTTAGAAAAAATGTCCCCGTGCTGTCTGGGTTCCTTAGCCATGGGCAGTTTCCTAAAGCAGGGTGCCAAAGTAGGGTCCTTTTGTTGCGCTTCTTTAAGTTCCATAGGTAACAAATTTAGTGCAGGCTCCCGTTCCTTCTTGGTTTGCCCTCTTGTAGTTACTGCTGCCACAATCGGCTCTTCCGGTTTCCCAATAAACACGTATCTACCGCCAAGTATGACTGGGTAGATGGGGTCATCCATAACAGCCGCTTTGATCACACCTCTGACAAAGTCAGAGTGTATCTCCACCAATGCGATGGGAAACGATGTAGGTGCCTCACTCTTAAGAACTCCACAGAATTGGACGGTCTCTCCTGTCTCTTGACCAGATTTAACCAGGTGTCTGGCAACAATGCAATCATAAGAAAGTCTCGTGTCAAATAAACAAGAAGTTGAAGAACCGTTCAATATAACAGTACCTCGCGTTGAGGGTCTCTCTCCCTCAAGTTGGGAATCACTGTCAATAATTCCGCCTTGCGAGACTGTTAGCAATCATCCTATGCGTTTCGCTTCGGTGTGCTCGCCCTGATCATTAGTCCCGTGCTCAGGGGTTCTCCCTTTGCCACCTTGTCCTTTCTGGCTGCGCTGCCATGAAGGACGGTCGGGTTGATCAGACTGTTTACTGTGGTTGGGGTATTTGTTTTTGTAGAACTTGGATTTTTCAGGAGGGGGGTTTTGAGGTCCAGTTTCTCTGTGGTTATTCTGATTAGAAGCATGAGAAGATTGGTCTAGTTTATTCTTCCGAAAATGCTCTTCTGTCGGTTTACGTTTTATGGCCAGCGCATTATGATAACGCTCAGACTTTTCCAAAATGTCTTCAAGCTTTTCTGCGCCCTGCTTAGCTAGAAATCTCCGGGTATCAGCAAAGTGTTCTTTATTTGTTCGGTTAAAACAAATTCCTCAAGTCCTTCATAGGTAGAGGGGAGCTGCGAGAGCTCAAGGCACTTTGTCAAGTATCCCTTCAAACGAGACGAGAACTGCTGAAAAGTTTCAGAGCTCTCCTTCCTGCTGTTGCGAAACAGTTGCAAAAATTTGTGAGCATTCATTTCAAAACACTCCAGTAACGCTTTCTTCAACACATCATAGTTGTCTTGTTGGCCACTTTCCAGTTTAGAATAAACATCATAAGCAGAACCTTTAAGGGCCTGGGAAAGTTTCATACACCAACGCGACCTCTCTAAACCGTACAGAGTTGCAATTTTCTCAAATTTTTCTAGATACGTGTCAATCTTCTCATTAAGACAAGGGAAAGATTCTAGAGCGAAAGACATAGCGGTGAGATGAAGAGATTGAGTGTTAGAAGGATCAGTCAAAGAAGAATGAGGAGAAGACTCTCCATTGCTGGAGGTAGAGGCAGCACCACGACTTTGGACTTCTAGAGCTTTAAGAGCCAACTCATATTGTCTCTCCTTCTCTCTTTCCTCATGCTGTCTCTCCTTCACTCTTTCCTCATGCTGTCTCTCCTTCTCTCTTTCGTTCGCCCTGCGAATTTCCATTTCCTCATCCATCTTCTTCTGCTCTCTAGCTTCGGCTGCCTTTTCCTTCTGCTCCGCATCATATCTTTCAAGTTCATCCCTTTGGTGGGGCGCTGTTTGAATATATTGTGTGTTCGTTTATTATTATTTCAGGTAAATTGCTACCCCTGTCCACAGTTGCAGTATATGTTGATTATGTTAATGTATCTTTGATTGCTCCTGCGGTTGTTCATAATAATGCTCGTTACCCCGTTACATCCAGGGTGAAATCTCCCAACGATTAAAGTTTCGTTCCATACTCCACAACATACATGCGGGTTCTTTAACTGACCCGATCACCAATGAGGAACTAAGACAGTCTTATTTTTTTAAACGAACTCGACACCCTTTAATAACTTCTATCCCTTGTAGCATACATAAGCGTTCGTCAAGATTAATACTTATTAATAAAACCTCATCAATACAATATTACTCCTATTCCCAGACTATTCATTCTCTTGTACAAACCATCTCCTTTCAGAAGGTAAACACTTCGTAATAGGTTCCCACTGGAACTTAAAAGAAAACACAGCCAAAACACTTACTTACTTACTTAGTCGTTCCCCTTCTACCGTGAGGTGTAGAGGTTTGGAAGAGAGCGCCAGACCATTCTATCAGCTGTCTTCTTCCTGGCCTGGTTCCATTCTAGTCCTCGGTCCTTCAAAGATTGTCTAATGTTGTCCTCCCAGCGGACTCTGGGTCGTCCTGGAGGTCTGGATCCCTGGCTCTTTGTTTCCCATGCTTGTCGTGGTAGCCGATCTTCTCCCATTCTGCAGACATGGCCAAACCATCTTAGTTGGGACTGTTCTATTTGGGTCTGCAGCGGATGGGATTTTAGGCCTTGACGGATCGTCTGTTGCGGACCATGTCTCTTCTTGTTACTTCAACCACTTTCCTCAGATACCTCATTTCTGAGGTTTGGATCTGGCTTTTGTGGGTTGTAGTCATTGCCCACGACTCGCATCCATATGTCAAGACTAGCCAAAACACAGCTGCCACAAAGCTCAAGGTTTTTCTCCACCTTGGCCATACACATAACAACAATCTTCTACGTCATTCTTTGGTGCGCCTCATTTTCAATATTCCAAATAGTGCCGCATTTATCAGCACTAACTCAAACTCAATAAATCTAACATGTGGTGTGCATGGGCAGACACCACATGGTACTCCCCCCCCCCCCTGCGCGCTACTAGAAACTGCAGGTTTTTAGGCCATCATCCGGATTAAATGACTTACTTTTGTTAACACCACTACGATGTGGTAATGATAAAATAACTAATATTAACTATAATGATAAAATAGAAAATCAAATTCAAGTAATGAGTGAAATGATATCACGATGAGTGAAATGCAGTTGTGGTGGGGCGCTGTTTGAATATATTGTGTGTTCGTTTATTATTATTTCAGGTAAATTGCTACCCCTGTCCACAATTGCAGAATATGTTGATTATGTTAATGTATCTTTGATTGCTCCTGCGGTTGTTCATAATAATGCTCGTTACCCCGTTACATCCAGGGTGAAATCTCCCAACGATTAAAGTTTCGTTCCATACTCCACATCATACATGCGGGTTCTTTAACTGACCCGATCACCAATGAGGAACTAAGACAGTCTTTTTTTTAAAACGAACTCGACACCCTTTAATAACTTCTATCCCTTGTAGCATACATAAGCGTTCGTCAAGATTAATACTTATTAATAAAACCTCATCAATACAATATTACTCCTATTCCCAGACTATTCATTCTCTTGTACAAACCATCTCCTTTCAGAAGGTAAACACTTCGTAATAGGTTCCCACTGGAACTTAAAAGAAAACACAGCCAAAACACAGCTGCCACAAAGCTCAAGGTTTTTCTCCACCTTGGCCATACACATAACAACAATCTTCTACGTCATTCTTTGGTGCGCCTCATTTTCAATATTCCAAATAGTGCCGCATTTATCAGCACTAACTCAAACTCAATAAATCTAACATGTGGTGTGCATGGGCAGACACCACATGTTACTCCCCCCCCCCCCTGCGCGCTACTAGAAACTGCAGGTTTCCAGGCCATCATCCGGACTAAATGACTTACTTTTGTTAACACCACTACGATGTGGTAATGATAAAATAACTAATATTAACTATAATGATAAAATAGAAAATCAAATTCAAGTAATGAGTGAAATGATATCACGATGAGTGAAATGCAGTTAAAATATGTGGCAACAACTTGTGACCAACATATGAATGCTACGAAAATATCGCTATATAATCTAAATATCACTTGATTATGACAAGAAATAATGTTTGTTGTCACTTCCTGTACCCAGGACAGTTACATAGTTCAATGTATTACTCTCGACAGTGTATCAGCGATTACATTATTATGTCCTTCTATATGGACGATATCGAAGTCATATGCTTGCAACTGGAATGCAAATCTCGTAAGTCTTGCACTTGGTGATTTACTGGTTTAGAGATACGTTAACGCTCTCTGATCTGTCATTATAGAGGTCCCGGGTTCAGATCCCGGACGAGCCCCCATATCTGTGGTGGGGCGCTGTTTGAATATATTGTGTGTTCGTTTATTATTATTTCAGGTAAATTGCTATCCCTGTCCACAATTGCAGTATATGTTGATTATGTTAATGTATCTTTGATTGCTCCTGCGGTTGTTCATAATAATGCTCGTTACCCCGTTACATCCAGGGTGAAATCTCCCAACGATTAAAGTTTCGTTCCATACTCCACAACATACATGCGGGTTCTTTAACTGTCCCGATCACCAATGAGGAACTAAGACAGTCTTATTTTTTTAAACGAACTCGACACCCTTTAATAACTTCTATCCCTTGTAGCATACATAACCGTTCGTCAAGAATAATACTTATTAATAAAACCTCATCAATACAATATTACTCCTATTCCCAGACTATTCATTCTCTTGTACAAACCATCTCCTTTCAGAAGGTAAACACTTCGTAATAGGTTCCCACTGGAACTTAAAAGAAAACACAGCCAAAACACAGCTGCCACAAAGCTCAAGGTTTTTCTCCACCTTGGCCATACACATAACAACAATCTTCTACGTCATTCTTTGGTGCGCCTCATTTTCAATATTCCAAATAGTGCCGCATTTATCAGCACTAACTCAAACTCAATAAATCTAACATGTGGTGTGCATGGGCAGACACCACAATCCCTGACAAAAGCTTTCACTTCTTCTCAGTCCAAACCTTCTTCTCTCGCTTCGTCCCTGAGGATCTGCCCAAGCTTCACCCTCTCTGCCATAGTAAATAGGTGACTGAGACATAGACGAGAAAGAAATAAAAAAAAAGATGCACTGGTTCCTACCACTTACGAGAAAATACCAAACAAAGAGATGATATACTATAGCCTGGGATACCTCCTACTATACTATAGTATCTAAATATCGCTGCTATTAATCGGTAATAAAGCACCTAATGCAGACGACTACGCCAAATAAATGGTAGTTAAGATTACTCACTGAAAAATAAGTAACTACAGTGGAAACAAAATAATTATTGCAAAAATTGAAAGAGAAAAAAAAATCCCTTAATTTTTAATCCACTATCAAGTTCACCCCTGAAGTTAGTTAGGGTAAGGGTGGCAATTAACAGGACGTAATTGTCTGAACGCACTCCTTAGCGTAGCTCAAACACCTACTTCTTCAGAACCCTGTGACTGTTACACACTCACAAACTTTACCAGCGTTTAGTATTACAAAATCAATAATTAACATATATTCCGACAAAATCAACCTGTAACTCAAATGTATATTACTAAAAATGCTGTGGAAAAACAATTATTAATTGTGTGGTCAGCACGCCCATAAACATATCGTTGGTCTAAAGGATTAGTTATTTTTAAAGATATCAACACTCACAAGACATCACACTCTTACTCTATATCAGAATAAAGAAAATTAATCCTGCAAACGAGCTGATCTACGTATTACTGAGGACTATAATTCAATTCCCGGAGAACGAGCCACCATTCTGTCGTAGATTTCTGATAAGGGAATTAAGACTTGGGTTGGTCCCTTCTGAATAGATTAGAATGAGTGATAGCCACAGTGAGAGATGATAGTAGAAATAGATTTCCACGAGTGAGATGGTAGAAATTTATAGAGGCTGTCCCGGAAAGCGAGAATCTTCTCTCTCTCCGCCTATCTTCTACAACAGATCCAGAGGAGTCAGACAGTCTATAAACTATATATATTAATATATATATTACCACTCACGTGCACACACACACACACAATTGACGACATGTAGACACACACATGGGAAAACTATAACAATGATTATATAGATATTTGGGAACGAGCTGACCCGACACACTGATTAAGTTCAAGGGAATTTTTAATTATCAGAAAATTCCATCACAACACATAAAATTACATCAAAGCATATACAAATAGTCAAAAAAGTCTATAAAAATGCTACAAGAATGATAGACCCACAGTATGATCTTATCCCTCAAGGTATGCCCACAGTCCTGTTAGAAGAAAGTGATAGCCCCAAGGAATCAAGGATACATTAGCGGTAATCTAATGATTTTCCCCTTTTAAAGGTATGAACAGACTTAGATATTAGTATGATCTATCCTAAGGAAAAGTATCTTGTTTGCATAAAGAAATTACAAAGTGGGTGAAATTTGGTATACCATAAAAGAGTCACTCGTTCCTGCTTTCTCTCGGTTCATTCATCAGGGCCCTGTCTCACACAACCTTACCTACAATCGTGCTGCTGTTCGCCGTCTGGCGCACGTTATGACACAATCTGTTTTATCGTTTGATGAAGCGGATACCCAGCTCTGCAGATCTTGGTTTCATCCAATTTGTCCGGGGAGCGTCCTCTTCAGGCGGTAATTTTGTTCAGATTTTAAGTTAGTGTCACTTTATCAGTTCAGGTAAGAATTAGTTTTCAAGCGGGCTCACAGGATCAGAATCACGAGGTTTCCACTACTTAGGAACAATGTCAGGTTTGTAACTTCGATCAAAAGGTAAAAAAATTCTTGGTCACACCACAAGTTGACATAATTTGCGGAACATTACTGTTTGTAATAGTTTACTTGCCACAAGGGCTGAACTGTACTTAAGTTTTCCCAGGAAGAATAAAATTTGGCGCAATAGGCCCGTTATGTCATTTCACCTTTAAAGTTCTTGTAAAGATTTTACACCAAGTCTTTTAAGGAAAATGTTTTAGTTCTTCTCAGATATTCCTCATCAGTACTTAACGCTGGCAAAGTTTGGGTTAACCCCAGTTTTCTTCACTAAATAGAGGAAAAAAACACATATAAAATAATAATACATACTATGTACTCGTTATAACTTACATTTTAAACTGCAAGCGTACAGCTTGACTTATCATTTAAAACTTCCCGTGAAATAAGTTATATTCATAAAATCAATCATCATTAATTAGGAATACATACGTATCCCGTCAATACTCACTGATGTAGCATTTCAGTTATAAGTTAATTTTAAAATATATTCTCGTCTGATTATTTAGCAGTAAAATCAAATTCATTTATAGCTGCATGATTTTAAGCTAGAAATATAATTTATTCTGCTTTCCACTGAAACATGTCACTAGAAAATAATACAGACTATATTTTAATTCTCTCTGCACAAAAGAACTAGTGAAAAATAGGCGATTCAACACTTAATCACTCACAAAATATTAGATACTTAATATAATAATTACCTCAACACAGAACTACGGTATCACATCGAAACTAAGAGTTTCACTTATAAGTTTAAGTATCTAGAACGAAGTGACCACGTCTACTGCAAATGGAGAATGAGTGAAATCAAGTTTAAAACTCTGGTTAATATCTTAAACCAGACAAAGATCCCACTATTTCCAAAAACTCGATCTCTTCCCATTCCTAACACCTATGTACCTTAGACGCTGGACATAACATGACAAACGCGTCTTAGACACCTCACGCTACGAAACTGTCTGAGAGTGCCGTGACAGAGGAAATTACCAGACAAATGTCTCATTCTGCGTCGTGCAGATGTCGGTTATCACACCTCACGCTGGAGAAACGTTCGTATCAGGTGAAAATACTAGCCAAAAGTCTGCTCCTGTGTCTGAGATAGATGAATATTCACAGTTTCTCGTCTGACTGACATCTACGGAATAGAATGCGTATCAGTATGAGAAAGAAAAACGGTAAAGTGAGAATGGGAAAGAAAATATTTTTCGCAAGGCATGTTATGCAATAAGGCAATTAAAACACTTTGTGGCAAGAAGGAAAATTGATCGAAAACAAAAAGCGGTACACAAGACTATTTTCATCATGACATAGAAAACAGGACTTATCTGGCTATAGAAAATTGTGGAGAACCATGATCGTTCACATTAGTGGGCGTGTAACGGGATCTTGTACCTTTACCTTATGATCGTTCACATTAGTGGGCATAGATTTTAAAGGGAAAGAAGTTTTGCTTTTGTTCTTTTCTACTTGATACCAGTGTGTTCAATTTAAAAAAAAAAAAGAAAGAAGATTTATCGACATATTTACAATATATTCTCTTACGTCATTTAGGTCTTTGTTTCTCATGTCCGGTTTTCCCCAACATAAGGCAGAATCCATAACATAAGTTTTCACAAACCGCGAAACCCCCTACCGATGACAGTATTACTACATAGCTAGAACTTTAGACATGTATTCAATAACACACATAGACACAGTCTCAGTAAAAGCGCTCATTACAAACACGCGCCAAGGAGACAAATCTGCAAAACAGTAACTGACTGCATGTGCAGGGTGAGCCATAAGTCACGTATCCTTTCAGAATATGATGTACGAAAAAATGCCAAGTAGGTTATCCTAACCATTCCCCCTCCCCCCATTTTTTTCTGGACACCCACAAATTCCAAGTACATCATGTCTACTTCTACTAATCAAATAAAAAAAAAAAATTTATTATTTTGTTTTTAAATGTTATTTTTCTGGCTTTTATTCACTTATTGCCAGAATTTTGTTGATGAAAAATTCCCCAATAGGTGGACTGGAAGGCGCGGTTCAATCGAATGGCCTGCGAGATCTTCTGATGTAACTCCAGCAGATTATATTTTTATGGGGATATTTAAGTGACAATGTATGTGATAGGAAACCTAAAACCATCAAGGGTCTCAAAATGCTATAACAGAGGAGTTTCAAAGAACTTGCCATAGTTTATGTCAAAGCGTTTGTGGAAATTTTCCAAAAAGGCTGACTTTATGAACGCCAATAGACACCTTTATGAGTGATAAATAACTTTATAATACTCAATAAATAATTGTAGTGTTGTATTACTGTTATTGTTTCTTTCATTTACACATTCAATTTCATAATAAAGCCACATGTCCCTATTAAAATCTACTCTAGAATCCTAGAGCAGAGACTCCGACGCCTAGCTGAGCCAGAACTGGATGAGGTCCAGTGCGGATTCCGAGCGAACCGAAGTACTCAAGACCTAATCTTCACACTCAGACAGCTGAGTGAAAAGGCCCTTGAGTATAAGAGTGAGATCCATCTTTGTTTCATAGATCTGGAAAAGGCGTTTGACAGGGTCCCCTGGAGCAAACTTTGGGATTGTTTGGCAAGGAAGAACATTCCAGCACCTCTGATTCATGCTATACAGAGCTTCTACAAGTCTTGCAGAAATTATGTGAGGACAGCAAACCATAAGTCAGAAGAGTTCAGGACCACCACTGGTGTAAGACAAGGTGATATCCTGTCACCTTACCTTTTCATACTCCTCATGGACGATGTCATTAAGGCATGTAAGGAGAGAACAAGAAAGTATTCAGTGGGGTACTGGAAGATGAGACAGGTCTGTATTTCGGAGCTGGCATTTGCTGATGATGTTGCCCTGATTGCTAAATCAGAGGCACATCTCCAATTCAACCTGCAAATCTGGAAGGAAGAGCTGGAGAAGAGAGGGATGGTCATAAGCAGCTCTAAAGCAAAATCCATGGTGATATCACGAGAAGAAAGAAGACATCAGATTAAGCTGGGAGAACAAGTCCTGGAGCAGGTAGACCACTTTAAATACCTCGGAGCTATTATTGACCGAAAGGGAGGCATCAAAGAAGAGTTGGCCACTCGAAAAGCAGCAGCTGGGAGACTTTTTCAGGCCATAAATCGAGGATTCCTCAGCAAGAGAGAGGTTGGTAAGAAAACGAAGATGGCTGTATACCGCTCCACCTATGTCCCAGTCTTGACATATGGATGCGAGTCGTGGGCAATGACTACAACCCACAAAAGCCAGATCCAAACCTCAGAAATGAGGTATCTGAGGAAAGTGGTTGAGGTAACAAGAAGAGACATGGTCCGCAACCAGACGATACGTCAAGGCCTTAAATCCCACCCCCTGCAGACCCAAGTAGAACAGTCCCAACTAAGATGGTTTGGCCATGTCTGCAGAATGGGAGAAGACCGGCTACCACGACAAGCATGGGAAACAAAGAGCCAAGGATCCAGACCCCCAGGACGACCCAGAGTCCGCTGGGAGGACAACATTAGACAATGTTTGAAGGACCGAGGACTAGAATGGAACCAGGCCAGGAGGAAGACAGCCGATAGGATAGTCTGGCGCTCTCTCTTCCAAACCTCTACACCTCACGGTAGAAGGGGAACGACTAAGTAAGTAAGTAAGTTTAAAAAAAAGGAAAGAGACTTGTGGCTCGTCTGTACACTAAACACAACTTGTGAAATCACAAGCCACTTGTCTCTCGGTGCTTTCCTCCTTCCATAGGACCTCTGCTGCATTTTTGAAGACCTCTCCCTCTGCTCTGAAGTTAACTGTGAATTTTCCTGTGGCCACTAACAACTGTTGTTGTGTTCCGTTGCTTAAAATCAGAAAGAGATTAATCCACATTCCTATTCTGGTGCATTTGTTGCTGATTCATTTGTGTTTGCATGCTGTTTTTTGTTTGTTTCTTTTTTTAGTATTGTTTATCTATGTATTTTTTGGCTAGGGCTCTTCTTTCTGTTTCAGTCTGGCTGTTCTTTCTGTCAATATCAGGTTTGTTTTCTATACTTCAGGGAACCGCTGTTGTTTCCAAACCGAGAGCTTGTGTGCAGTTTAAATAAGTTTAGTTGTTGATGTCGCATTTAGAGGATCTGGTCTCATTTTTGTTTTGGTTGATTCTACAAAGTTACTTTACTTGAGTCTTCCCTTCCAGGACATTTTATTCTATGGTACATTGGTTGTCTGTCAGCCTCCTGAACATCTCAGCTTACTGCTGGGTTCTGCTATCTCTTATATCCTCCATTGTCTTGTCAGCACAGCTCTTGCCTTGTTGTCCCAGCCTTTTCCCAGTAACCTTATATTCCAGATAAGCAAACAAATCAGAAATGTGAGAGCGTATTAACATTAATCGAGTGCTAATAATCGCCGGACAAACATTTTCTCATATTTCAAATTTTTATTAATTAATTTAAGGCATCTCGCTGAACCCATTGTGACGTGGGCTTTATTCTTCCCTCGTTCTCTCTTCCCTCATTCCATTTCTTTAAAGGTGTATAAATTGTATTCCCTAAATTACCGTACCTTACCTATCCCTCCTAACTTCGCATTAAACGGTCTCAAGATTCCTGCATTCAAAATTGCTCAGAGTATCAATTTCACACATCCGTGCAAATAGCTTGCCAGGGTGAATGGAACAGAGTTGATGGTCAACCAGCATTAATGGAATGTAACAAATGCAGTGTTAGAAAATGTAATTTGTTTTCACACTCCACGGTAAAGTAATATATATATATATATATATATATATATATATATATATATATATATATATATATATATATATATATATATATATATATATATATATATATATATATATATATATATATATATATATATATATATATATATATATATATCCATGAGACAGAATTCAAATGAAAAGAGTGTCCATGAGTTAATTAATGAAATATTGGAAAAAGGTCAAGGGAAAAAAATGGGTGTGGGCTCCCATAAATCTGTCAGCCGTAAAATGGGATGTCGCTGTTCCTTAGTATTTAACATTAGAACTATCAAGTCATTGAACCTTGGTCATGAAATAACACATCTCGCAGCGACAGCAGCTATAGTGCATAAGCTTTCCTTTTGACAAAAGTATCGCTTTTTTGTGAAAAAGTACAGCCGAGTGGGTGAGTGATATAAATAATTACATTGAGTAGCAAGTACATTCTATTACATGTATATATCATTTTTGATGGTCATTATTCACTAGTATAACTGATATTTTAGGGGTTGTAGATGCATTTTATGTCTAAGCTTTTAAGACTGAATATTACATGCATTTGATAAACATATCTACCCTTGTGTGACATAGCGGACTACTATCTATTTGAATGAATTATCTCCCCTTGATGTCATTGAATGGTATTTGCAGCATATAAAGGCGGATAAAGAAGCTAAGAACAGTAGATTATAACTAACACATAACTAACACATAACTAACACATAACTAACACATAACTAATTCTCCAGATCTAAAGGTCTTTTATATTTGGACATGCGCCCTAATATAACCGGCTAGGTTGAACGGGACGCGCCTCGCCAAAACGAGGCAAAATTTTATTTTAAAAAGAAGAAAAGCAGAGCTAATTGAAACCAAATAAAAGTGAAGATGAGTAAAACAGAGATCTAAAGCTTAATTAAAAGAATAATAACTCAGGAATAGACAGTAGAGTGGGATGGAAGTCTGAAGGGCAGACATGCATATCAATTGTTCAAGGCTCCAACAAGAATGTGTCAGGTATCTAGAAAACTAAACATTCCTAGCAATAAGAAACTTCTTAGACTGCAACTAGGAATGGTCTATTTTATAATAGAAGAACCTCACTGTGCAGAATGTCTAGAAAAAAAAAATAATATACAGCATTTCCTACTAAAATGTAGAAAGTATGAACAACAGAGAAAATCAATATTAGATTATTTACAGGCATTCAATTCATCCATAACTGGAGCAGGTGTTGATAATAGACATACCTAGAGAATTTCACAATATAGTTTTTTTTTTTTTTTTTTTTTTCTAACCAGCGGCTCTCGAGCTTTCCATCTCTTTTGGCCCAATGACATGTCATTGCGAGGCTGGGGGGTCAGTGGACTTTCCTTCCAACCCGGTCAGGAGCTTCGCTCCTTCCCATCCACACGGGATTTATGCGCAGGAGCCGTTCAGGTTATTCAGTCAAATTTCCGGTCGTAAACATTCCTTCAAACGCTGACGCCCGGGTTTGAACCATGAAAACCTGGTCGCCAGTACAACGCCATAGCTATTACACCAGCGCGGCTCCCAATATATTAAAGCCGTATATAACACGAACTAAAAACTAAAATTAATATATAAGAATCAATTAAGTTGTGAGAATAAGGGATGATCTGATGTGTGGATGATGGCAGATAATTGGTGGTGTGGGTACCATCCCGGACACCCTCGGGCTTACTCACTCCCTTTCACTTTGTTTACAACAGGGCAGTTATGAGAGAATTTACGTTTGTTTTTTCTTTTCTTTTATGTTAATTGATTTTTTTTTCTCGGAAAAGATGTGGGCACTTACATACATGCGTGCAAACAATTTAACAGTTTTGATTTACTATATTTGGACTGAGTGGAGTAGGGAGAAGATGCTATCTTTGGATATCAGAAATCATATTTTATTATCTTGAATTTTCTACACTATATATCCTAATTTTAACCCATCAAGGGTTGAACGGGATACTTTGTCTTTGACAAAAAAATGTCATATTCAGATACCTGAAATCAAAATTATTTTCTTGACTTAGCTACACTACTATATATATTCTAATTATAACCCATCAGAGGCTGAACGGATTTTTTTTCTCTTTTAATTTACAGTTATATAACTTTGGCTCCCAAACATAAAACTACCTGGCACAACGTAGACACGCAGGGTGGGAGAAAGGGGGTAGGGAGTATATTAAGTTATCAGTTTATAACGTCGCGGCCTATCATTTGACGAAATCGAGGAGCCGAGGACTGTGGCTGGCAGTGTTTACGTTTCATTCTAAGTAAATTTCTGCTTTCAAGATTACATTTAAAATGGAACAACGGAGAGTTCTTATTGCAATGGACGAGAGCGACCATTCAGATGATGCATTTGATTGTGAGTAAACGGAATTATACGTTTTATTTTCAGCATGGTCATTCCATCACGATAAATATGTTAACTACTTTGTTGCTTCTTAATAAGAACCATACATGAATGTTTGCTCATCAACCAGCTAGTTACCAGAAGGACAGGACGCGGCAGTAGCAGTAATTTTTCAGGGTTTTAGCATACTAGTTGATACAGGTTAGTAGTACTTTTCAGGGTTTTATTTATCAACATTACAGTTAGGTTGACAGACTTCACTTATTTTTGAATCGTAATTGCGCTCTGATATAACCGACGACCTTTGGTCTAGGCCAGGGGTCGGGAACCCGCGGTACTTGCAGCTCTCGGCTCTCTACTACTTAACTCTTAATGAATGAGGGATACCATGTGATTTTTTTTTTCATGCGGCTCTTCAATTTGTTAAATTTGAGACAAAATTAAATATTTGGCTCTGTCACGGAAAGGTTCCCGACCCCTGGTCTAGGCAGAAACTGCATTACCTCAAGAAGGCAACCCCCCCCCCCCTTCCCCCACCCCCAACCCCACCACCATAAAAAAAACCAAAATAAAAAAAACCAAACAAACAAACTAGAAAAGGAACCGTTTATAATAAGATTAAGACGTCATCATCATCATCAGTTGCCATCTCCACAACGGAGGTTGGCTGTAATGGATCTCCAACGTCTTCTGTCTCTTGTCTTGGTGGTACACTCTGATAGACTCTTTCCCGTCCATCTCTTGATGTTATCTTCCCACTTATAGCGCTGTCTTCCCCTTGCACGTTTACCTTCAACTCTCCCTTCTGTTATGGTCTTCTGCAAGGTGTTATGCCTTTTTATGTGGCCAAAGTATTTTAGCTGCCGAACTTTGACCTCTCTCATTAGTTCTCTTTTCATACCTAGATCTTCTAGGACCTCTTTTTTCAAAACAACCGTGCTGTTGAGTTTGCTTTACAACTTACCACTAATTATTTAGCCTACAATCAAAGCATTTACAATTCTTTCACTGTCATCTCAGTTAAGTTAAATTAAAAATATATTTGCTTCACATGTTTAAATTAAATTTTTATTTAGTCAGTTACATAAAATCAAGATAAAGTAAAACTGAGAAGGAAATTTATCGTTAAAAAATGTCAAAACTTGACCTTAGATGTGACACACACAGTTCATTGCATAAATTAAAGTTAGCCAGAAGCTCAGTTTTATTTAGTTCCCCAAAAGTTTGTTTGTTCTAATGTCTTTAAAAAAAAATTTAAAAAAAACATACTTGCAGGGCATTCTCTTTAGGAGTTTAGGTCTTTGTTGCTGTAACCCCTGAGTGCTGTTACTTTCACTTATCTGTGAAAGATTATATTTGGACATGAGCCCTAATATAACCAATTATAGATTGAAAGTGGGGTGCCTCGCCAAAATGAGGCAATATTTAATTTAATTTTTTTTAAATCAAGCCACAGGCACAAACACACCGGGTGTCTCTATCCTTTGACTTATTTACTCTGTTCCTATGAGTCCCACATCATCAAGTGTCTGTTAATATGATGATAGGAAACTCTATACAGAGCGATACAACAGGAGGCAATCTGATCATCAGAAGTAGTCCCCCTGTTGATCAAGTGTTTCGGTCCCTGTACTCTCCTTTACACTCTAAGAGGGGGGGGGGGGTGGGGGGGGGGGGGGCTAGCCCACCTGGGTCATGACTCCCATGTGTCAGCCACCTGTTGTCTTGGATAGATTAATTGGTCTCATTTTCTCTTCATCAACATCATCTTCCTTTTTGCTGCTTATGGAGCATGGAGACACCACTGCAGCTGGTCCTCCTTGCAGGAAGCCTGCACCATGCAGTCACATGCTCTTACAGCAGTGTCTTCTGTAGCAGTTGGCTTTACATGATGAGGTTGCCTGACCTTGTATTAGTCACCTTGTACAACATACCTGTCGGAGAAGTAGTCGTAATCTTTCTTTGTCTCATCATATACCCCCAGGGCTCGGTTTCTCATAATTGACTTGTAATACAGTTTGTGTTTACAAGGTTTTTTTTTGGAATTGTGTTTATCTTTTGACCAAGTACATATTGAGAAATGAAACTGTTACGCCAAAATATAAAGTGCTACTAGAAATATAAAATAATCGTTCTTATACATTTATATCAATTTCCTTTATTGTAGTGTGAATTTAGCAATAGGGCCTGCAAGCTATAGAAAAATAGGAAATGAAGTTAAATATCTTTATAAACGCTTTCTACAGAAACGTACTCATTTATCTGTCTTTAAAACTTTACATGGGGGTCGGAGTGGCTAAGAGATATGATGTCCAACTCTAATTCTGAAGGTACCAGGTTTTGATCCCTGTACAGGGAATATAATTGATGGACATTTATTTAGAACTCTTTGTTCTTAATGATGTCACACTCTCCCCTGATCTGCTGGGTAGTGAGATCAGATGCCTAGTCTTCTTGGATAAAGGCGAAAAAATAGGAGGTTCCCGTGTGCAAGTTGCGCACGTTAAAAACCCCTCAGCAGTTGGAAATCATAAGGAGTAGGTCATACGGCCACTGCCCTGGCAAAATGTAAAAATTAGGAATCCTATCCACAACAAAAATATTTATAGAATGTGTGATTCCTGTTTACACACATTGGGATCCTTGCTGGTGCTATGGACTTCGTGCACTGTGCTGAGATATCCTAATGTGATGTAAGAGAGGAGGTCGGAATACTAATGGAGTTGTCCATGTGCAATGAAGATGGTCCTTCAGCCCAAACTAAACTAAAACTTTACATTATGCTGCCTGCTGAAAAAAAAATATCATCATCATTCCTTTTTGCTTACCTTGTAGCATATGGCAGCAGATGTTGCTATCCAGTTATATTTCTTCTTTGTGCCATCTTCTTCAGCTCTGCATAAGGTTCCAGTTGTTTCCTGCATGTTTCATCTCTCTGCTGTCTTTGACCTCACCACTCTTCCCTGGTGGGTACCAGCCAAAGGCATGGCTGGTTAAACCATTTAGTTCATTCCTGATTGTTTGTTCTGTCCTTTTGTACTTTCTATCTTTTAATTCCCAGCCCTGTTGGTTGTTGCCTAGTTCATTTCCATAGTTCTATGTTTGTTATTACAAGTCGTTATCTGTTACAAAAAATAACTAAATTCATCAGCGGAAAACAAGGTGCAAACAATATTACATTAGTAAGAGATAAGCAAGGAAATCTCATCAAGACAGCAGAGGGACAGGAAACAAGATGGGCAGAGCACTTCAGAGAAACTCTGAACAAGGAAATACCAGAGACACAATTGAATGTTCCTGAGGCTGAAAACGATCTAGATGTAAATACAGACATTCCACGAAAAGAAGAAATCATCACAGCAATCAAAGGATTAAAGAACGGTAAAGCTCCGGGCCATGATAACTTAAATGCAGAGCTATTTAAGACAGACCCTGAGCTAGCAGCAGAACTATTAGAACCACTATTTGCACAAGTGTGGAAAACGGGGACAACACCATCAGAGTGGAACAAAGGAATAATTGTCAAATTGCCCAAGAAGGGAGATCTTTCAGACTGCAATAATTGGATTGGAATCACTCTTCTCTCAGTTCCCAGCAAAATACTAGGCAGGATAATTATACAGAGAATTTCAAAGGCAGTAGACTACAAACTGAGGAAAGAACAAGCAGGATTTAGAAAGAACAGAAGATGTGTAGACCATATATTCACTCTCAGGAACATTATAGAGCAGTGCTCAGAATGGCAAAGACAGCTTTACATAAATTTTGTTGATTTTGAAAAGGCTTTTGACAGCATACATAGGGACAGTTTATGGAAAATACTGAGGGCTTATGGAATTCCAAGCTGCATAGTGTCGATCATAAAAAAGCCTCTATGCCAACTTTACGTGTAGTGTTGGGCAGAGCAACCTAACCTTCGAGGTGAAGACAGGAGTACGACAGGGATGCCCCTTATCAACCACTCTATTTTTAACAGTCATAGACTGGGTGATGCGCCAGACAACAGAGGGCAGTCCAAGAGGAATAAGATGGACTACATTTTCAACATTGGAAGATCTGGAATATGCAGATGACATTGCACTGCTGGCACATTCACATCAACACATCCAGGAAAAAACGGATAGACTTAATAAATTTAGCCAGCAGGTGGGCTTGAACATCAATTTAAAGAAGTCTGAGGTCATGACGCTCAATGTGAGCAACCCTGAGCCCATATCAGTAAGGAATCAGCAACTGGTACAGACAGATACCTTCACATACCTAGGAAGCATAGTAACACCAGACGGTGGGGCAGGCAAAGACATCAACATCAGAATGAATAAGGCAAGAACAGCCTTCTTTAGCCTAAATAACATCTGGAAGTCCTCCCAATACAGCACAAGCACAAAATTAAGATTAGACCAGAGTTGCGTGCTTTCTGTGCTTCTCTATGGTGCGGAATGCTGGAGAGTCACAGAGAAGGAAATGTCAAAATTGTCCTCTTTTCACACAACATGCCTAAGAAAAAATTCACCGAATCTTTTGGCCAAATACCATCACCAACCAAGATCTGCTTACTCGTAGCAAGCAAGAGGACATGCATACCATCATAGCTGGCAGACACTGGAGCTGGGTTGGTCATGTCCTCAGAAGAGACCCCGATGCCATCACAAGAACAGCTATGCTTTGGACCCCTGAAGGAAAGCGAAAGAGAGGCCGACCAAAAACAACTTGGCGGAGGACTGTGGAGGCTGAGATGCAAAGAATGAACCAGAGTTGGGGCACTGTACGAAGGATGGCCACCGACCGTGCAAAGTGGAATCAATTTGTTGTTGCCCTACAAGACGCCACTAGGCGTGATGGCCACTGACTGCTTTGACGGTCGGTGGTTAAGGATTGAAGAAGAAGAAGATCTGTTACAAAGAATGTGACAGTAGTGCCTGTTGGTGAAAGGCTATTTTTGACATGATATTCTTGGTGATATGCCATGTTTCCAAACTATATAGTAGAATAGAATGACATCTTTAGTGAACAGCCTACATTTATTTTCCGAGAAAAACTGCAGTAGCATCTGTAGGCTATTGGCTGGAGGGTAGAAGGCAAATCTGGTTGTGTTAGTCCTGGCATTGATATCCTAATTTTTTTTCCTCCTCCTTTATCATAGCTACTTCTCAAATATGTACATCTGTGCACTTCTCTAGACATTTGACCATTGATATTAATAGAATCCACCTGTGTGTTACCGGGGCCTGAAAGGGGAGCAAAGAATAGTAACACTCTACCCTACCATCCATGTCGTAAAAAGTGACTCAGGAGGGTTGGGCATGGGGCTGGTTACCCCATCCCGTAAAAAACTGTTTACCGAAAGCTTCAATAAGCATGGACAAGTCAAATACAGAATATAAATCAACTCAGCCGCCCAAGACAGAAGAAGGTTCTCTGGAAAGGAGGCGCATGAAGCAACCCAGAGAAAGCTGAAAGGAGTCTGGGGTGCCGACTAACCTTGTTTTGTCTAGAAAATCTCCAGGATTGGCACCTGGAATGTTCGCACTCTATATGAACAAGGGGAAACTGCACAGGTAGCAGCAGAAATGACAAATTACAGGATTACAAGGCAGTCCTTGTTCTGGAATCCACAGGGAAAGAGAGGCAGAGGTAGACCAAAAAACACATGGAGAAGAGAACTGGATACAGAGGTGAAAATGATGAGGAAAACATAGACAGAACTTGAGCGGATGGCACATGACAGGATGACTTGACATGTGTTTGTTGAAGGCCTATGCTCCTTGGGGAGCTAAAGGGTATTGATTGATTAATAGAATCATTTTGTCTGAGAAAAAACTTTGTGATCTGTACTATCAAATGTTTTTTCATTCAAACTCCACAAAGTTTTAACATAAGATGATGTCTGTCAAACATTTGGATTTCACTACTCTATGATTATTCTGATTTTTGTTATGTAATCTATACATAATTTTCCTGTTTGAAACCTTGCTTTCTGTAAAGCATCACTAAGGTCAAAATTTTTCCAGTCAGCGTTTGAAATCCTGCTTGTTCCTCTTTTAGTATTCCATGAAGTATCACTAAAGTCACAATTTTCTCAGCCATTAAAAAACTAACAGGCTGACTTCTAATATTTGGCTTTCATCAGGTCACATAATGGACCTCTCTTCTGCTGAGGATTCTTTCAGACACTAGCCGGTGGTTCCTTGTGTTTTAGTTGCAGTTTCTGTAACAACTTTTAAAAAAAAGGGCTATGGTTATTGGCCTTAACTAACCTCTGACCCAGGGAACTGGTTGCTTGCTATTGTTCTGGCTTTTCCCTTATGACATGTGCAAAGTGGAACCTACCATTAAATCCAAGGCACTTTCTGAGTTAGCATATGGCATTAGGAATGTATGCAATACATCCCACCAATTATAAGATGGAACAAAGACATATATTTCTGTTGCATGTCTTTTACACAATGCGTTCTGCATGTGCTGCTGAATAATATGAGGCACATCATGCTGGCTGTCTAATAATGTTTCCAGCAGTTGGAAAGATATGTTCACAGAGTTTGGTATAATACCTGAGTGCATGAGATCTATTAATTATCTTGGGCTTGTGTTGTTAAACATGAAAAGAATGCATCACAGTCAGAAATGTATATTCACTTCATGCTGATTATGAGAGCTACATTTTGTTGCTTTGTACTGTTACATTGTTTTGGCAGGTGTTCAGTGTCGTCTGCACCATGTTACAGTAATTGACATTAAACCACATTGTTATTAGTTGTAAACTTGGACTAATAATTATGGAATAAATAAATGAATATTTCTGTTTTGCTTCTTAAAGACATATTGGCCATCGCTGCAGTTGGCAGAAAACCTGCAGTGGGGCACTTATTTGATGATGTTTTATGTAGCAATATTTTTTGCATGATGAGGCAACTAGTGCTGTGCTCAATCTTACCACATTCATATTTAATTGCATTACTAGTGAGAGCAGTGAACCTGTTCTTTCTGTGTCTTCCCAAAGACTGATTATGATTTATTTATTTGATTGCTTAAATTTTTTGTTCAAAGACTAAAAGGCCATTTAGTTATACATCTACCGTTTTTCTATTGTGCCAAAAACAAATATTTGGAACATTATTCTTATCAACAACTCTTGTATGTCGTCTGACAGACTGTTGCATTATCATTTCATTCATTCAGTACTCTTCAACTCCCCAAGGAGCATAGGCCTTCAAGAAATTATGCCCTGCTTTCTAGTGCCATCTTCATGTCTTCCTCATCATTTTTTATTTCAGTCACCAGTTCTCTTTTCCATTCGTTTTTCAGTCTGCCACTGCTTCTCTTACTTTAGGGATTCCAGAACAATGGCTGTTTGGTAATGCTGTCAACAGGTTTCTCTAGTGTGTTTTCTACCCATCGCCAGCGTCTTCTTCTCATCTCTTGTTCCACTAGTTCTTGTCATCAGTTCCACATTGGTGAGCTTGTCGTACCATTTCAGTCCCAAATGTCATTCATTCATAACCCTCCACTCCCAAAGGAGCATAGGCCTTCAACAAACACATGCCAAGTCCTCCTGTCCCGTGCCATCATCTCAAGTTCTTTCCATGTTCTCCTCATCATTTTCACCTGTTTCCAACTCTCTTCTCCATGTACTTCTTGGTCTTCCTCTGCCTCTCTTGCCCTGGGGGTTCCAGAACAAGGACTGCCTTGTAATGCTATCAACAGGTTTCCTCAGTGTGTGTCCTATCCATCGCCATCGTCTTCTTCTCATCTCTTGTTCCACTGGCACTTGTCTAGTTCTTGTCATCAGTTCCACGTTGGTAACCTTGTCATACCATTTTAATCCCTCTATTCTACGCAAGCACCTATTTATGAAAGTCTGTAGCTTTTTGGTTGTTGTCTTTGTTGTTCTCCATGTCTCCGAGCCATACAATAGGACTGACTTCACATTTGAGTTGAAGATTCTTATTTTCGTGTTGGATCCGATTTCTCTTGATCTCCATATATTTCCCAATGCAATGAAAGCTCCTCTTGCCTTTTGTATTCTTATTTTGATATCACTGTCTGTCCCTCCAACTTTGTCTATATTACTGCCAAGATATGTGTATGATTCTACGTCTTGTATTGGTGTTTCTTCAAGTTCAACCCTGTTATCATTACCTGCATTTATTCTCATTATTTTTGTCTTTTCCCTGTGTATTTTCAGACCCAATTGCTGTGACCTCTCATCGAGTGTTTTCAATTTGTCCTGCATCTGATTACGGTTATGGGACAGAAGAGCCAAGTCATCAGCAAAATCCAGATCATCCAACTGCTTAGTCAGAGTCCACTGGATTCCATTTCTGTTGTGTGTTGTTGATGATCTCATAACCCAATCTATTGCCAGCAAGAAAAGAAATGGAGACAAGAGGCATCCCTGTCGCACTCCTGTTCTTATCCCAAACGGTTCTGTAAGCTGTCCTTCGTGAAGAACTCTGCATGTCATGTCTTCATATGTTTTCTTTATTAAATTAATGATCTTCAGGGGAACTCCATAATGCCTCATCAATTTCCAAAGTGATTCTCTGTCTACACTGTCAAATGCCTTTTCGTAGTCCACAAATCCGATGTATAGTGGTGAATTCCATTCCAGACTTTGTTCAACTATTATTCTCAAAGTGGCTATCTGGTCTGTACATGATCTGTTTTGTCGAAAACCTGCTTGTTCATCTCTCAGTTTCTTGTCTATGGACTCTTTTAATCTCTCAAGGATAATCCTGTTTAATACTTTTCCTGGCACTGATAGTAACATTATTCCTCTATAGTTTGTACACTCTTGTAAATTTCCCTTCTTAGGCAACTTAACCAGATATCCTTCTTTCCATTCTGCTAGTATCTCTTCCTTTTCCCAGACTTTACCAAGTAATTTATATAACATCTCTGTAGCCGTGTCGATATCTGCTTTGATGGCCTCTGCTGGTATGCCATCAGGTCCAGACGCTTTTCCCTCTCTTAGAAGCTTTATGGCTTTCTTTATTTCTTCCTTCGTTGGTCTTTCACCGTTAATTTGTAGCTCTTCTTCTGCTGGCTGGATGTCCGGCGGGTTTTGTGGAGCTGGTCTATTGAGAAGGTCCCCAAAATATTCTGTCCACCTCTTCATTTGCTCTTGTATATTGCTGAGCAGTTTCCCACAGAAAGCACTAATTGAATGGGAAGCTGTTGGACCCAGAATAATAACAGCTTCTTTCAAAACAGCTAAAAAGAAAATTCATGTAAATGTCATCCAATGTTATGCACCAACTAATGACAAAGAAGAGTCTGTGAAAGAAGCATTTTATACTAAACTACAGGAAATTATGGATAAAGTAAAAAGAAGAGACATCACAATTTTGATGGGTGACATGAATGCAAAGATAGGTACAGTCAACACTGGATTCGAAGAAGTCATGGGAAAACATGGGCTAGGAGTAATGAATGAAAATGGAGAGCTATTCGCAAACTTCTGTGCTTCATATCAACTGGCTATAGGAGGAAGCATGTTTCCACATAAGAGAATACACAAGTCCCAAATGTGCCTTAGAGTTTCTTTTCGGATAATTTATGACTTTTGCCTACGTGTTTGGTGCAGAATAAGAGGGCCAGGGATGGCAGTGCCGCTTCTTTTCCATTGTTCTTGCACCCTGTCATAATCCGCACCCTGTCATAATCCTTTCATTTGCATTATAATTGCTGCACTGTAATAAATTGTCATAAACTACGTGCAGGACTAAAAAAAAAATGTCATTGTTGTGAGTTGGGAAAATTGTGTTTTGTTGAGTTTTAAAAACTCTAGTGAACTGCAAGACATACATAAAGACAATACAGATCATGTGCGTGATTGGGAGAATCTTATGGCAGCCTGGAAGATCTCTTAAAGTAATCTCTCTTTCCAAGCCCAACAACTCACTTATATTCTTAAGAATCCCCCGCTCTCTCTTTCTCTCTTTTCACTGATATGCAGAAACAGAGTAAGAGCTTATGAAGTTGCTTAAGACTCGTTAAATAGTAGGGATGGACGAAGGTCTTGAACAAGCGCTCCAACTAAAGATTAAAATTTATTAAAATTCTTTTTACATTTGTAAATGAGAAAAGCATAAAATCTCAGCAAAGCAAATAGATCAAATAACAAAGTTAACAAATACTGATTCGAAACATCAGGAAAACAGTTGGGAATGACGCACAACAGACACAAATCTCTGCAGTAAATGCTAGTCCGTAAAAACACTGTATAACAGTTTCAGCGCCTTCCTTCCTCCTGGGTGTGTATGCTATTATTACTCCACGTCAGATGATCTATCCTTGAGCCTTGAATACACTTATAATACAAAGGGAACAACGCTCTGTCCTTCAGCAGCAATTGGGTGCACTGTATACAAGCTTATACTTACCAACTCGTAAGTGTGGACTGCTAAGTACTGATACAACTCCTCTGTCTGTGTGAGACTAGATACACCGAGTAAAAACACTGGTACCCGAATTTCAGTGTGCTGATGAAGCTGAGTGATTCAGATATTGGTTACCACCTGGTGCTGGCATATGCTGAGCAGGTGACTAATGAGCCATGTAGCGGGAGGTTATTTAAAATTATTTATTATGTAAGAGTATGCCAGTAAAGAGTTCTGACCTTACAAGTAATACCCCAGTCTTAGAAATAAGCACTGGTGTATTGTTATCATAAAAATAGTCAGACTGTGAAAACCCTGGCCCAGTTGGTAAGAAGTAGTACCAGGATTTAAGGTGTCTCCTCCCTGTGACTATCTTATGATTACTTATATGCTAGGGGATAAGTAAAATGTACATTCACTGAACCCACAAAATGGAAGAAGTGAATAAATCCTCAGGTACAGTAAAATAGTTTAATAATTGCACTATTATTCTATTTCTACTAGTTGGAAAAGAGTATACACATATATATAAAAATATTCACACAATTACTATTATTGTCTGTTTAGACTTCATTCATTTTAAATATATCACGGTTTTTAGTCCTCTGATAAATGTCATCACTTGACTATTTATTGTGTTTCATATATTGTGGTAGTCAGTGTCCTAAGTGACACTTATCTGTTCAACTTGATACTGCTGACACGGAACTGTCCTTTGCTGATATCAGACTTGGTAGACCCAACAGTAGGGATGCCAATGACCAGTTGAAGTTCACTCTTTGGGGTCCTGCACTTTTGTAGGATTGCCTCTGATGAACTACACCGGCTTCTGATACTGGACAGTCTGGTTTGAGTTATTTCATGGAACCCTCAGACTTCAGATACTGGACTTAAAAATGTTTCTGGCGATCCACTCACAATTCATGGGTCGTGGCGAAACTCTGCCTCCAGTCTGTCTGAACCCTCTTTCGTTGTCTGTAGCTCAGTTTACCGATACGCTTTAAATACGTATAGCGCGGACGTATCGGAGAGTACCGACGTCACAGCTTAAACCTAAGCCTGAAAAATCCTTCCCGAACAGTGATTTCGGCCGAACTGTGCGTCGACTGAAATTTTGCCTTTATCATTCTCGGCATATATAATATCCATATAGTTCCATCTTATCTAGTTTTATACAGCTGATAAAACTCTATCTTCCTATCCATGTAATTTCCCAAACTGTTATTTGTTGATTTTAATATTTAGAACAGAAGTGGGTTTACATGCTTTTAGCGTAACTGTGGGCAGCCGAAATACGCATATATCTCCGTAAATGAGAACTTCCTACCGTTCCATCTTATATGCAGTTATACACCATCCTTCCCTGTACTGAAATGTAAAATCCTTTTCATACGGATTCCCTTCTGTTTTTTATTTATCGTTGGCGATTTCCTCTGTCCGATATACATTTCGCTGATACGCCGCCATTTTGAAAGCGGTCACTCGATCGTAGATGGGTTTATAAATCTAATTGAACCCATTTGCAATGACTTGAAACCAATTTTGCGACATAGCTCCCCCATATTTTAAGCTGGATGATATCTAGCTTAACTATTGGGTACAAGACAATTGCAAATCGACCATTCCGAGGTTAGTTTTCCTTCTTTCTATCCTCCTCAAGCTCTGTGGGATGGCGACTAAGAAAATCTGCGCCCACATTCTGTTTTCCAATAATATATTCATCCTTTACTATCTCTCTCCTTCCGGTTCGGCTTTTCATCCAGGCTCTTACTGCTGGTGAAACGGGGTCGGTAGGTTTCCCATGAAGTTTACCGCCCTCTTTTCGATGATAGTTGGATGTGGTTTTCCCTCGCAAATCCGTAGGTTTTTGATTTTCGCTACATGATTTGTTCCTTTTTTCCAGCGCATGGGGTTCAGACTGCAATTGAACCTGTGTGGGATGTTTCCTTTCCCCTCCCGTGCAAATCTCGGGAGTACCCCTGATTGCTGGTTTGCTTGTAGATTTTTGATGAAGACTCTTCCGTCGACTTTCTGAATCTACATAGGTGCACTCTGGACAGGAATTTACATACTGATTTATGTCTTCCGTAATACCTGGCCAGTAGAACTGGGTGGCTATTCTTTGTTTTGTGGCACCATTACCCAGGTGCTCACTCAAAGTTGATATGTGTCCCCAGCCTATAACCTTATTCCTATAGGTGGATGGTACAACGATTTGACCATGACTTTTCGTCCCTCTTCCAGCTTTCCTGTACAAGAGTCCATGTTCCATATAGAAATGTCCTTTCCTTGGAGCTTTATGTGTTTTTGATAATTTGCCAAAACAAGGCTTCAACGTGCTGTCTGCTTCTTGAGCCCGTTTCATTTCAGTTGAATGAAATTTTACGTTGGTGTCCCTCTCTATGTTCCTGGAGTCAGCCTTGGTCTGGATTCCTGCCATAACCATAGGTTTTACAGGGTCTCCTAAGAAAACATATTTACGCCCCAACATTAGGGGGTAAAAGGGATCATCTATCACAGCTGCATTTATCTTCCCTTCCACATAGCGACAACTGACATGAATCTTTGCTATGGGTAATGTAAGGGGTGATGTTCCTTTTAGTGGCCCTTGAATCTCTACTGTTTCTGTGGTGATTTGTTCAGGGCACACCAGAGATGCACACACGACTGCGTCATAGGACAAACCTGTGTCATACATTCCTGTGACTTGTTTGCCATTCACAGTCACTATCTCCTGGGTAGGTGGGTGATGGAGGCTATTCTGACTCACAGTCAGTTCCTTCCTAACAGAAGTCCTCACCTGTAGACATGCAGCATGATGAAGGGGTTTTTTCCTCCCACATTCATCAGTGTTGTGGTTGCTCATCTTACAAAATTTGCACCACTTATCTCCCTGTTTGTAGGGTTTCTTTTCCTGAGTCTGAGGGTTCTTGTCCTTATTATCAAATCTTTGCTTGTATCTGTGTGGTTGATCCATCTGGTCAAAATCGGTATTCTGCGGTGGTGGCTTATATCCTTCTACCTGCTTCCTTTTTGTTCCTATCAATTCAGCTTGAGCTGCTTGGTATCTCTCTGCACATTTCAAAATGTCTTCCAGCCTCTCTGCTCCTTGTTCCATAAGGAATTTCCTCATTTCTTGAGACATGGAATCTTTCACTTGCTCTAACATAACCATTTCTTTCAGATCCTCGTAGGTTTTCTGATACTTACCTAAACTACTCCATTTCAACAAATACGTTTCTAGCCTAGCTGAGAACTGGTTATATGTTTCTCCAGGTAGAGGTTTAGAAGTTCTAAATTTCTTCCTATATGCCTCAGAGTTCTTTTCATACCGGATCAGTAAGGCTTGCTTTAGTATTTCATAATTTTCCTGATCTTCTTTGGGGAGTTTCAGAAACACATCATATGCAATACCTCTCAATCCCTGGGATAACTTTAGACTCCATTTGTCCTTTTCCAGTCCATATGTAGAGGCTAGCCTTTCATACCTATCCAGGTATGACTCAATTGCGTCCTTTTCAACAAATGGATCTAGGTGGAAGTTCATGGCTCCATTTGCCATGTTCTGAAAAGAGCTATTCTCAGAATGAGGTGAGCTATTACCATGGGTGCTAGTCCCAGCCTGAAGTTCAAGTTCAAGCTGTCTCATTTTCAGCTCATGGTCTCTCTCTGCTTGTAACCTTCTTTCTTCTCTCTCAGCTTCTAATTTCTTGGCTTCTCTCTCCGCTTCTAATTTCTTGGCTTCTCTCTCTGCTTCTAATTCTAATTTCTTGGCTTCTCTCTCTGCTTCTAATTTCTTGGCTTCTCTCTCTGCTTCTAATTGCTTTGCTTCTCTCTCGGTGTACTTTTCACATTCCGTCGTGACATACCGGATCAGAGCGTCACCATCCATGCCAAGCTCTTTTCCCACCTGCAGTGTAGCAGACCTAAATTTGACCAAGTCAGCCATGATGTATCTGTACTCAATGGTACTCCTAAAAAATTATATATTTCCTACTATGTTAACTCTTTCCAAAAATTTTCAAAAACAAATTTCTACACAGCAAAAATAGAAAGTTGGCTCAGGAATATCAAAGATATATCCCGCAGACGAGCCCCCACTGTAGCGGGAGGTTATTTAAAATTATTTATTATGTAAGAGTATGCCAGTAAAGAGTTCTGACCTTACAAGTAATACCCCAGTCTTAGAAATAAGCACTGGTGTATTGTTATCATAAAAATAGTCAGACTGTGAAAACCCTGGCCCAGTTGGTAAGAAGTAGTACCAGGATTTAAGGTGTCTCCTCCCTGTGACTATCTTATGATTACTTATATGCTAGGGGATAAGTAAAATGTACATTCACTGAACCCACAAAATGGAAGAAGTGAATAAATCCTCAGGTACAGTAAAATAGTTTAATAATTGCACTATTATTCTATTTCTACTAGTTGGAAAAGAGTATACACATATATATAAAAATATTCACACAATTACTATTATTGTCTGTTTAGACTTCATTCATTTTAAATATATCACGGTTTTTAGTCCTCTGATAAATGTCATCACTTGACTATTTATTGTGTTTCATATATTGTGGTAGTCAGTGTCCTAAGTGACACTTATCTGTTCAACTTGATACTGCTGACACGGAACTGTCCTTTGCTGATATCAGACTTGGTAGACCCAACAGTAGGGATGCCAATGACCAGTTGAAGTTCACTCTTTGGGGTCCTGCACTTTTGTAGGATTGCCTCTGATGAACTACACCGGCTTCTGATACTGGACAGTCTGGTTTGAGTTATTTCATGGAACCGTCAGACTTCAGATACTGGACTTAAAAATGTTTCTGGCGATCCGCTCACAATTCATGGGTCGTGGCGAAACTCTGCCTCCAGTCTGTCTGAACCCTCTTTCGTTGTCTGTAGCTCAGTTTACCGATACGCTTTAAATACGTATAGCGCGGACGTATCGGAGAGTACCGACGTCACAGCTTAAACCTAAGCCTGAAAAATCCTTCCCGAACAGTGATTTCGGCCGAACTGTGCGTCGACTGAAATTTTGCCTTTATCATTCTCGGCATATATAATATCCATATAGTTCCATCTTATCTAGTTTTATACAGCTGATAAAACTCTATCTTCCTATCCATGTAATTTCCCAAACTGTTATTTGTTGATTTTAATATTTAGAACAGAAGTGGGTTTACATGCTTTTAGCGTAACTGTGGGCAGCCGAAATACGCATATATCTCCGTAAATGAGAACTTCCTACCGTTCCATCTTATATGCAGTTATACACCATCCTTCCCTGTACTGAAATGTAAAATCCTTTTCATACGGATTCCCTTCTGTTTTTATTTATCGTTGGCGATTTCCTCTGTCCGATATACATTTCGCTGATACGCCGCCATTTTGAAAGCGGTCACTCGATCGTAGATGGGTTTATAAATCTAACTGAACCCATTTGCAATGACTTGAAACCAATTTTGCGACAAGCCAATACTGCACAACGCTTGATGATGTCAGGCTGGGGTTACGGGTTCACACTGCGTTGAATGGTTTTCTCTGGTGGTTGCCACCCTTTTAGTGGGCTGTTGCGAAGTGGGTTATTCTTCTTCTTCTTCGATCCTTAACCACCGACCGTCAAAGCAGTCAGTGGCCATCACGCCTAGTGGCGTCTTGTAGGGCAACAACAAATTGATTCCACTTTGCACGGTCGGTGGCCATCCTTCGTACAGTGCCCCAACTCTGGTTCATTCTTTGCATCTCAGCCTCCACAGTCCTCCGCCAAGTTGTTTTTGGTCGGCCTCTCTTTCGCTTTCCTTCAGGGTCCAAAGCATAGCTGTTCTTGTGTGGCATCGGGGTCTCTTCTGAGGACATGACCAACCCAGCTCCAACGTCTGCCAGCTATGATGGTGTGCATGTCCTCTTGCTTGCTACGAGTAAGCAGATCTTGGTTGGTGATGGTATTCGGCCAAAAGATGCGGTGAATTTTTCTTAGGCATGGTTCAAGCCCACCTGCTGGCTAAATTTATTAAGTCTATCCGTTTTTTCCTGGATGTGTTGATGTGAATGTGCCAGCAGTGCAATGTCATCTGCATATTCCAGATCTTCCAATGTAGAAAATGTAGTCCATCTTATTCCTCTTGGACTGCCCTCTGTTGTCTGGCGCATCACCCAGTCTATGACTGTTAAAAAAAGAGTGGTTGATAAGGGGCATCCCTGTCGTACTCTTGTCTTCACCTCGAAGGTTAGGTTGCTCTGCCCAACACTACACATAAAGTTGGCATAGAGGCTTTTTTTGATTGACACTATGCAGCTTGGTTATTGGTAGACTGTTAATAACACTCGTATAACAATGGGCGTCGTGAAGGTTGATTATGAGAGAGAATGTTACGTTCCCTCCATTGTTTGCTTGTCTTCAGATGTCTCGCAGTATGCTGTGGAACCCGAGACACCAGGAAATAAACTAGATACCAGTGTTCTGTGGAAATAAGTCGTTTTTCATACTCTGATAGGAATTCTCTGTTTACTCCAGTCTAGTCGCTTGGTTCCAAACATACTGTGTCTACTAGCCTAAAACTTTATAGCTGTGATCGCTTGGCATACACTACAATTAATACGTGTTTAAAAACCACATAAAATGAGAAATAATAACGTTAAAGGCAGTTAAGACATTTGTGCACAAAATACAGTATCATGAAAAGTTCACGGCCTCGAGAGAAGCTGTCCCAGAACAACAAAATAGTAAGTGCATGTTTATTTAATGGAAAGTTTTGGGAGAAGTTGCTTATCTGGGTTTTTTCCGTTGCTAGAGTGAGAGTCGTGTGAAAAAAAAAGTCGAAATGCTGAGGAAGCGTGTGCAAATGTAGATGTTTGGTATCGTGTGAAAAATAAAGCACCGTGTGAAAATTGGCGGGGAAAAAGAGTGGGCTCTATATAAAGAAGAGACGTGGGCGATTGAGAGGGCTTGTACAGATTTTAGGATTCGTTAGGCGAGAGGATTTTTACAGAACTTCGTCTTTGAGATTATCAAGACAAGTTGTTTTTAACTTGACAAGTTTTGTTCAGGTTAGACAAGTATTTTTAAGTAGACAAGTTTGTATTTTACTCTATTGGATATATTATTCCTGTGGATTTACATTTTCATTTTTGGATACTCACGACTTTGTATAAGAAAGAAATAAGTACTTCACCATTGTGCCAATAACATTGCTGGTCCAATCACGTTAATAAACTATATTTTATTTTTCTACATTGCTGAGTTTTCTTTGGAATATTACAGTTGGATACTTTGACAAAACCATTATACGAGATTGCTTTTTTTAAGAATGTTTTCTGGAGCTATTCAGACCGCTAGATCACAGGGTTGATCGCCTAGATGTAGAAAAAACAAACATTTTAACAATGATATCATTATTATATTCTACACTCGTTAGGTAAGACCTCTAGATCACTCCGGTATTAAATTATATTTAAAACCCACAAAACTCCAGTAATTCGCAAAATTACGCATGATGAATAAAAGTATATTTATCTCTAATTATCAGTCGCCTAGCGTATATTAATTAATTTAAAGCGTCTCTTACTGGGGGGAATAGCAAGAAATTAAATTTACTTATTACAGCTGGAGCTATTTAATATGCTTATTTAATAAACACAGAAATCCCAGTGAAAACATTAACACGTTAAGGCACTCAAAATTCTGATATATATATATATATGATTACCGCCACACAAGGAAAATGACACTCTCCGTGAATCTCAGAAATTCTTTCTATATAAAACTCCAAGATTCGCGCTAGCAGATATCACCAATTACTGGGGCAGACTGATGATGAATTTTCTAAAACTGCAAATATACTGAATCGCCCCGATGTCCCCAGGTCTGGCAAACGCGCACCTGCGAATTTCTTCGTCCATTCTATTATCAGGTGTTAAACAGAGGGTGCTGATCTCGGCTCTTGACATTGTAACCTGATCTCCGGTGGTCTGCCTCTCTGTGGGAATGTCAGTAAGAGATACCGCCGCGAGAGAAGACAACAAAAGAGCGAATGTCCAGATAACTTATGGCATACCAAACCAGCAATCGTGGGAATGACTCGAGTTGTTTAGATGTAATTAAAGAGAGGTTTAGTTGTAATTAAAGAGAGGCTCGATTTTCATACGTCACAGTTTGAGTGATCTGTAAATATGCAAATTACAATTATTGTCACTGTAAGGAAATTATCTGATAAACGTATGGTTATTATTCATGTATTCAAATAAACAATATTAGATCACTTACTGCGCTCAACCAACCACTGCTGTTTTAAAATGACCGGGCCTCTCTGTATTTCTTGGGAGCAACCATTCAAGCCGGTCTGCCGGTCTAGGCTGCCGCTTCAAGAATCCCGCTTTGAGAATCGCGCCTAATTTTGCTGGGTTTGATCTGCCGATGTGGGGTGGTGGACCTGAACTATTGTTGACATTACGTTCCATCCCCAAACACACACACAAACTGGCCGGTAGGGAAAACCCATGTTATTTTACACCGGTTAAAAGTTCACAGCGAAGCGTCAACTACTTCTTGCCAGTAAACATAGAACAAAGAGAAAGGAATTTCATTCAGAAAAAAAGGGAGATCTGATTTTTAGACGACTGGTGGATTTTCTAGATGAAAGAGAACTGGTCTGATAAAAGATTGACAGAAAGAAAAAAAGGCGATTTACACTTCGTGACAATCCGGTATCACAACCTGATATTAGTTGCCTCATACAACAATGCCTGAGGGTTGGTCAGTAGCTGTGTTATCCGGTAAGACAACCTTATATTAGTTGCCTCGTGCAACAATGCCTGAGGGCTGGTCAGTGGCTGTGTTATCTGGTAAGACAACCTCATATTAGTTGCCTCATACAACAATGCCTGAGGGTTGGTCAGTAGCTATGTTATCCGGTAAGACAACCTGATATTAGTTGCCTCATACAACAATGCCTGAGGGTGCAGTAGCCTTATTCTTTCTTTGTCCCTTCGGAGACCCCGGGACCACGCGGGCTTTGTTTCATGTACGGCCGCCATATTCAGTTTTCCAGACTGCAGTCTGCAAAGAGAGAGTTTTCACTTAAGACTGGAGTAATTTGGGTATTTCTTGTCATAAATTTAAGTAGTGTTTTAATCCATTTCCATAATATCCTTATTTATTATGATTACTTATTGTGATATTATGGCTTTTAATTTTATTGCAAAACGCTACCGAAATATAAGTGCTTATAAACGTAATTTTCGCCTCACGCACCGAGCCATGCTCCGAGCTGTAATTTTGGTATGTCACTTTTAGTGATATTTAATGCGTATGACATGGACTTGCGTTCGTGTGTTGTGTATGAATCGAATTAGCTAGTAGCGCATTGACTACTTACGGTTTTGCCGTGAGCATAATTTACTCGCTTAACTATGGAGGAAACACGGGTGCGCTAGTTTCGCAGTGAAATTTTATGAGTATGTCATTGTTATCAAACGCTAGTTAGCACCGATGATGGGTGATTTTGGGTCGCTGGTGTAACACATTGTTTGGCCATGTCTGCAGGATGGGAGAAGATCGGCTGCCACGGCAGGTATGGGAGGCTAAGAGCCAGACCTCCAGGACAACCCAGGGTCTGCTGGGAGGACAACATTAGACACTCTCTGAAGGACCGAGGACTAGAATGGAACCAGGCCAGGAGGAAGACAACCCATAGGATAGTATGGCGCTCTCGCTTACAAACCTCTACACCTCACGGTAGAAGAGGAACGAGTAAGTAAGTAAGGTGCAAAACAGGCGGATGTTTCTGATGATCGTGATTTTCTTGAGCTGGAAGATTTAGCACTGTTTCTCCATATACAACAATTCAGTAACGCTGTTTAAAAAAAAATAAAACAAACCAATGTAACAGATGAATATTATAGAGATAACACTTTGAAATCGAAACGGCAGAGCGGGTTGAAGCCTTGTTGCACGTTTGTGTGCCAGCATGACGCGCAGTGGAATTTGCTGTTGTAACTTGGTGCCGAATTTGGTAGTTCTAGATACATTTACTTCATATACCTTGTATATAGCCTAGTCAGGAAGTTACATATTTTCTTGTGTATAATTGAATTGCAAAGATCACCAGTGTGGAACTGATGACAAGAACCAGACAAGTGCCAGTGGAACAAGAGATGAGAAGAAGACACCATCGATGGATAGGACAAACGCTGAAGAAACTTTGATAACATTACAAGAATGTCCTGTTTCTGGAAACCCCAAGTTACGAGTGGTAAAGATAGATCGAAAAAAAAAAAAAAAAACACGCGGAGAAGAGAACCAGAGCCAGAAATGAAAGGAGTGAGGAAGAAATGGAAAAACCATCAGTTGGTGGAACAGACGACTTGCCATGCCGTTGTTGAAGGCCTTTGGTCCTGGGGGCGCTGAAGGGCAGTGATGATGAGGATATGGCTTACCACATTATTGACGCTAAGACTTCGCCTCATTGAGAAACTTTCACATCTAACTCGTAATTTCAAATTACCGGTAGTCTAATGTGACTGTGACATCTCTTCATTAATATAGGCATTTGATTTAGGGGAAAAAAGATTTAAGGCACCACACGTGTAGGCCTTTATGTGTTCTTCCATACATATTGTTGTTGTTGCGACTTTTGAGTGACTGTCTCGCAGAAAACTGGCGGTCTGTCTGGCAACTCTGAATTCGAGTATTCTTGTAACTTTCCAGCCGTTTAGCTCCGTTCAGATGCGGCTGTTGTGGTCATAAATACAATTTAACTACCGTACTTCTTTTTTATGTCTGCGCTGTCTCATTCTGAAGCACCCTTTAAAGCATATGTATTTCTTCTATTATCCCCAGCCAAACTTTATTTATCTTCTGTTCTCTTATCACAAGCTATAATGCTTTCTATATCAGTCAAACTGAAATCGTATTTGATTAACGAGATAACGTACGCCTTGCTAGGTATATGCGCCTATATTTTTCACGAGTCAAACATACTTGCCCGTCTACTTAAGGACATTGATAAAATAGAACGATTCGAGATGTCACAAACAGATTCAGCTTGGTATGTAATAGTAACCATCTACCTTCTTTTGGAGTTTAGTGAGACTTGTCAGACTAGTAATTTACTAATGCTAACATAACCAAATAAGTCGGCGACCTGAAATATAACCTTTGCCCTACTTTAACAATCAGCCTCCGCAGCACTGATGTTTAGGCAAGTTTGATCTTGTTTACAGATAATGCGCCTCCCTAATTTAACTTGTAAGTAGACATATTTAATAGAAAGCGAGAGTTTTTATAAGCTGTTCGTGTTCATAGAGGCGTACTAAATCTGGGCTTACGATGCTGAATGGGATCTTTTACATACATGTGAAAGCCCCGAATCTTGGCTCCTATAAACAGCCAGCAAAAAAAAAAGAGGCAAACGAACATTTGAAAGTAGCTTTGGATATCGGGGATGGTTTAAAGCCACACGTCATAAACGTTTCTTTAAATTAAAAAAAAAACAGAAGAATAATTACGCAAGGAATGAATATTAGCGAAGTTCATGCTATAAGCTGACTTACAGCTTGACAGCCATTAGCATAATGTTGGTATTATTTTGTAACCTTTTTTTTTTTATTTGCATCTGAGAAAGCGCGGTCTTTTGCTCTTTAAAAATATTTCAGACAGCTGCACTAATGGACGTTTGGACTAGATCTATATTTAATATCTATTTTCCCTTCACTGGTAACGTCACAAGTATGGCTGCTGAATAAACAAAGCGGCCCATGTTGGAAAATATCGGGGGGGGGAAGGAGGAAGGTTACTTGTACTGCGTGTGTCGTTTAAGAATATCCATAAAGGCCTACTTTAGTTTTCGGCCGACTTCTTTAACGTTTTCTCTTGGGACTGCAACAATGACGTACCTACAATTGCATTTCTCGCAGACGCCATCTGCGAAGACAATGAAAACAATGATGTCTGAAGTGCATTTGTACAATTGGTTATGCTTTCCGCTCGTTCCAGAGCGCTATGTTAAGGTACCGTAGAAGTCTTAAAAAAATGGCTAGCCACAGGTCACACACGCACATTAAGTTTCGTCGTACATACACGCCACTTACTAGGTTGTAAGTATAACATTCACATAGGGATTCTACCTCTATTTCAACATTATTGTTTTGTTGTTCAGGATAAATAAATAAAATAACCGTGCACCGATAATCAAGTGAGATTTTGTTTGCTTGTAGCTACTAGTCCGCCATTGCGACTCAGAAAACAGAGCGTGGCTGTTTGCAACGTAACGGAGTAAATAAAGGTGAACGTTTACATGTACTGTTGTCAGGTTGGTGGTTCAGAATGCAAAAAAAAAATACACAAGATCTCATCTGTAATGGGCGTGTAGCATGACGTTTTCTGGTGGCTATCGAGGCGTAGTTGTTAGTTCTGTGAATCGAAGCAAACGTTGAATGAATCAGCCTTTTCTGTCCGTCCTTGGTTATATTATTTCATTTCATTTCTTATTAGCTTGACAGAGTTTGTAGAGTTCAGTTTTCTCAGACATCACACGTCTGTTATTTACCGTATTAAATATCATTCATGTCTTTCACCACCTGTTTGGTATACTTATTATATTGATACAGAATTAATCATTCTGCTAATAGGTCTATTAGGTACACCGCCTAATATATTAATTTACTTTGGCATTTATAGCCCCGCTTTATCAGCCTTATATATTCTAACTGCGTTTCGCATTTCACGACTTACGTTAATAATAAATGATCGCGGTTTATATTACCGACTTATATCTTCGGACCCAATAGTCCTTATACCTTATTTATTTATGCTTTACCAGCTCTACAATACCGCAATATAATCTATAGTTATACACTATCACACTATCATACTTTAGTGGCCATGCCACACATTTTAAACTCTGCCGTAAGGCTCGAAGGCCACACTTAAGACTGGCGTAACTAAGTCTAACGCGTCATGCATCGCCACACGCGAACCATTTCATTTCGGTCTAGTGAGGTGTTACATGGTGCGACCATATGAATCAAGTTCAAACCAAAATGCTCGCTGACCATGCAACAATCCTCAACATCATGATGTTACGTTCAAAATTATCCGATGTAGGAATATTTTGAAATTATCCCATAACCCGCCCGTTTAAATATGATTGGAATTTTTTGATAGCTTATAACAAACGACGGCGTGAGAAGGCAGGGAATATAATCTGATCATTTTCTCAAGCTATTTCACTTGAGAAATCGCACGCCAAGACACCAGACTGCTGCAGTGAAGAATTAGAATTCAGAATTCCTTCTTAAAATACCGGACACCTTTTATTGGAGTATTTATCAGGACTTACAATATAGCCCAGGAAATCTCTAACATTTTAAATAAGGAAACCGGGACTGAGGAAACTGAAGGACCACACACGAAGTCAGAAAGGGAACTTATTAACATAATGACAACCCAGACGCGTGTAAGAGGCCGATTCAAGTCTCTGTTGTTCATCTGAACAAAAAATCTGTGAGTCAGGATTGTCGTAAGTTGTGATTTACATTTCATCTGTGATTACTAACATGTGAACTAACACACACACACACACACACACACACAGATATATATATATATATATATATATATATATATATATATATATATATATATAGATATATATATATATATATATATATATATATATATATATATATATATATATATATTACCATGTGAAGTTTAATGTGTGAAACTCGCTATTGGATGTCAAAGTCATTTGAGGCTGGATACCTCAGCATATAGAATGATGATTCATGAACCACAACTGCACGGGTTGGTGATTGCTTTATTGCTAGTTTCGTAAAGAGAACTAAAAGCATAAAGTAGTCCCAGGTTCTATACGGAGCAGGGAGGTAAAGATGAAAGAAATGATGTACATTCTAAATATAATACTTACATTTTCAAAGCAGTGTAAATGTCCCTATAAACATAGTCACTTTAAAAATAATGTAAGTTTTCAAGCTTAAACCAGTGTAAATGTCTATGTAAAAATATTAATTTTAAAGTAATGGAAGTTTCAAACTTTTCAATCAGTGTAAAACATAAATGAAAACATATTCAATTTATTTTGTGAACACTTTTCAATCAGTGGATATGTATAAACAGACTCTATCTGTGTTATTAACCTTTTCATTTAAATGTCATGTAAAGCTAAAGCTATTCTATTTAAATGTAAAGGAAGTTTTATCCCGAGGGATTAAATTTAATTCTCATCGAGGATAAAGTCTGAGTAATTGGGATGGTGGTATGGGAAGATAGGAACCCATAACTATGGGGTGGAAAACTCCATACTCAGAAGAGTGTTTCGTTCTATTCTTTTACCATAGTTATTGGTGGTACCAGCAGAAAGTACTATCTCTGGAACAAGAAGGGAACAGTGGCCCAAGCTTTAAGACGAAGGACCCACGTGGTAGACTCTCCTTGACATTTCTGGGAAACGAGCTACCCCCGACAACCTTGATCAGAGACGAGCGTGAGCAGAGTGAAAAGAACCAACCCATAACAAGGAGCAGAACCGTCATTGGCAGCTAAGTTAAAATCTATGCTGCCACTTGAACTTCTTGTAACATCTCACATTCCCTAAAGACTGTGATGATAACTTTTTCTTGATCCATAACTATTGACATTATTTTCCAACTGTTAAAACCTAAAGTGATTATTAAATTTTGTTATTTGTAATGTTACAAATTTAACTTCGATTTAATCATTTTAAAGTTACTGCATGTTTGTCTCAGTCAACTCTAAACAGAGTTATACTAAAATAATAGAATTCCACTGAGTAAATCATGAGTGGGGGCTTAAACGAGCTGAACTTAAGAAGTGCTTAAATCCTTCACAAAAGCGTCGGCAGAATGACAAGAGTTAACATACTCAGCCAAAGCAGTATTGTTCTCGCTTATTCTGAATATCTTGTGAAGACTTCCTTTGTAATAGAAGTGTCATCACCCTTCTATCTACATCTCTGCCAAGAGTAATCTTGTGCGAATGTAGATACCTTTGAAGCCCATATTAGATATTCTTGAGTTTTGGCTACTGTTGGACCACTATTGCAAAGCAGGGGAGGCAATACCTCACAGAGAGAGAGAGAGAGCGAGAGGGATAGAGTGAGAGAGAGAGAGGGAGCCTTGTAGGATAATATCCTCGTATGATAATATCCTACGCATAGATTACACGCAGATCGCGAGAGCTGGTAATTGTGTCTGAGCATACATAAATTCCCAGATGAATATTTTGAATATTTTGTTACTACCGCGACAGAATTAACTCTTACTCAATTAATGAGAGATACTGAAGAGTTTCTACATCCAACTGAGGTGCCCTGAAATTGAGGTGACAAATTTACACATTACTTCTCGGCAAATTACCAAGTATAGGATACAATTGTATTTAAAATCTATGGCCCTTTCTTTTAGTTGCGAAAGAAACAAGGGGCAGATAATTTCTGTGTGGGGCGGCTCAACCCGAAACCACAGTTTGTCTCGTAACCGATCATCCACCACGGAGTTGAAGAGTTGGTTACTAGAACTCACCTATCTTTAGCGATTTACGTGCTCTGAAATTGCACTCGAGCACGCTGAAGTTACATGACAAGATGGACGACAAAGGGGTGGAGTCTTAGGACACAGATCCATAATATCACATTTTGGCAACCCGAAAAATAACGTTCGCCAGAAGTCAGTATGGTTTTACCAACACTTGCGGAGCATAGAGTTTCCCAGAGCATATCGTGTTCACAGCTTGTTCCATAATTTCATTTCTGTGGGGATCTATAATTCGTACTTGTGGAATTTCATTTTATATAGTCTTCTTCTTTCTTCTTTGATCCATAACCGCCAACCGTCAAAGCAGTCAGCGGCCATCACGCCTGGTGGCGTCTTGTAGGGCAGCAACAAATTGATTCCACTTTGCTCGGTCGGCGGCCATCCTTCGTACAGTGCCCCAACTGTGGTTCATTCTTTGCATCTCAGCTTCCACAGTTCTCCGCCAAGTTGTTTTTGGTCGGCCTCTCTTTCGCTTTCCCTCGGGGGTCCATAGCATAGCTGTTCTTGTGATGGTATCAGGGTCCCTTCTGAGGACATGGCCAACCCAACTCCAGCGTCTGCCAGCTATGATGGTGTGCATGTCCTCCTGGTTACTCCGAATAAGTAGTTCTTGATTGCTGATGGTGTTTGGCCAAAAGATTCGGAGAATTTTCCTTAGGCAGATTGTGTGGAAGGAGGACAGTTTCGACATATCCTTCTCTGTTACTCTCCAACATTCCGCACCATAGAGAAGCACAGAAAGTACACAGCTCTCATACAGTCTTAATTTAGTGTTTGTGCTGTACTGGGAAGACTTCCAAATGTTGTTGAGAACAGCAAAGGCTGTTCTCGCTTTATTCATTCTGTTGTTAATGTCCTTGCTTGTTCCGCCGTCAGGTGTTACTATGCTTCCTAGGTAAGTAAATGTGTCTGTCTGTTCTAACTTCTGGTTCCTTACTGTTATTGGCTCAGGATTGCCCACATTTAGTGTCATGACCTCTGTCTTCTTCAAATTGATGTTCAGGCCAACCTGCTGGCCATACTTATTCAGTCTATCGGTTTTGTCTTGAATGTGTTGGTGTGAATGCGCGAGTAGTGCAATGTCATCTGCATATTCCAAATCTTCCAGTGTAGAAAACGTTGTCCATCTAATTCCTCTTGGACTGCCCTCTGTTGTCTGGCGCATCACCCAATCTACGACTGTCAAAAATAATGTCAAAAATAATGTTGTTGATAAGGGGCATCCCTGTCGTACTCCTGTTTTCACTTCGAAGATTTTATATAGTGTTTCTCCAATATTTGTGCATTTTGCCGTTACTTTCCGTCGGTCTTTAGAGCGTGTGATCATCACTGCATTTGGCCTCCATTCTAGAAGTCTGCACCAAAACACGTAACGTGCGTCTGCAGCAGTGGTTTCTGTAGCAGATAGCTTTATATGATGCTGTGCTAAAACCATCTTTTGTTACCCTTTATGATAAGCTTGGTAGATCGCGATCGTCATGGTCTGTGCTCATCAATATCAGGTCCGTGATCCACTTGGGCGACATTTGAAGCACTTATCTGTTCATTTTTACTACAAGATATTCAAAAAGTATGCCTCACGCTTGAGTGCTACACTGATTAAACATTCTAGTTTGTACATGTCACATTCTTCTCGAACTCTGATTTGATTGTAGATAAGCTTGTGTGTTTGTGCTGCGATCTGGTTCACACAAATGATGATTCTTTAAATAAGTACTACGAAACATCGACAAGGCAAATGCATTATAAGCACACGGAAGACACAGAACTCACTAGAGACAATAGAAAAAGAAGAAAAATAGTGGTAAAAGCTCCAGAGATCCCATACAGGTCCTTAGGCAGCAGTAGTTAGTGCACTGGCTTCCTAGCCCAATGGTTCATGGTTCAATCCCCAGTTGAGGTGGGATTTGTTAGACCGCAAACGGCTCCGAGGTCGACTCAACCTCATGAATTGGGTACCAGAGTAACTCTAGGAAGGTTAAGGCGGCCGGCGTGATGCTGAACACATCACCCTTAGTGTGCTGATGGTCAAGAAAATATGGGCCTAACACCATATTCCCAATATGCCTCAATGCGTGTGTAACGCGATCCCCCCATACAAGTGAAGGCGTCCCTGTGAGAAATCATGGTGTTAATGAAGCTTAGTTGGTAACCTTCCATAACACGTTGGTATTTCGAAGCCACACAAGTGAAGCTGCCGTCTCTGCGAGAAATCACTTTATTAATGAAGCTTAGTTAGTAACCTTCCTTAACACGCTGATATCTCGGAGTGTGATTACTGCGTCACTTAGGTGGATGTGAGTCGAATCTCCAGAGTACCTATTATATTTAATTCTTTTCTTTTTGTGTCTTGTGTGCATCTCTCTTCTTTCATTCATTATTTCTTTCTTACCAACTCCTACAATTTATTTATTTTCGCGAAATTTCGTTATTGTAGAGATCTGTACATGATCTTCCAGTTTGAATATTGTTCACTGTTTAAATCCCATCCTCTTTATGGTGCCACTGTCGCCTATAATATTTCCCTTCTCCAGTTTATGGCGTGGCAACTTTATTTGTGACTGTAGTAGTGTTTATATGGTGTCGCTTATAATATATCATGTCTCCAGTTTATGTGTGGCAAGTTTCTTGTAGTGATTATATGGTGTCGCTTATAATATATCATGTCTCCAGTTTATGGTGGGGTAACTTTGTTTGTAACTGTAGTAGTGTTTATATGGTATCACTTATAATATATCCTGTCTCCAGTTTATGGCGGGGTGTCGCGGAATTATTGGCTCGATCTCCTCTCCTCTCTGGTAGTAGTCAGTTACATTTATTGTGAGTACTGATTACGTGAAATTTTCAGTGGTCGGCACATTTATTTCTCTGCTATCAAGCAGATATTAGGTATTTTCTAATCAATTGTACACTCCATTTGGTGACAATGCGTCAAGTTGCTTTAAGCTTCTCGGCTTTGCTAAGATTAGGCACAGGTAAAAAACCCAGATGGGCCGGTCAGTTCGTATAGTGACCGAGCGTTATTTTTACCTAAGGCGTGCCGGGCAATAAATCATCCGCTTGCGGATAGATTACAAACACACACTTGACAGTCAAAATGTTGTAATAAGCTTCCGGCAGAATTATTACGAAGATATTACTTGAGATAAAAGTAAGAAGTTATTTGTAATCACTGACGAGAATAGTACGGAAATCTCACTTCCATATTTGGAAGACATTACCTTTGCATTTATGAACAGAAATTTCCTAGTGGAAATATTTTGAATTACCCCACCAAAACACACAGGTTTTGAAACGATTGGAGAGCATTCGAAACATAGGAAGAACAAAATTCCTATTGGACCCTACCTAAATCGTAACAAAGTGCTGCGAGGGGAGCGAAGTGTAATATAATCTGACACTTTAGTTAGTTTAGAGCATTGTAAAATTCAACTCGCCAAGAGACAACTAGATCTGCCAGAGTTAAGAATAGAACCAGAATTCATTTATCGGACCGGACTTGTTTGAACTTCTTGAGGACTTAAGAGCCCAGGAAAACTCTACCATTATTAACAAGGAAAACCGGAATCTGAGGAATCTGAACACGGAGTCAAAGTGGGAACTTATTGCTAAAATCACAACACTCCAGACCACGTGTAAGAGGCATCGTCAAGCTGCCTTAAACTATTTCTCTGAGTCAGCAGTCTGTGAGCCTAAAGACTGGCTCGGTGGTACCAACTGAGGGTACTATCGCTGGAGCAAGTGAGGGTATAAGTGGGCTGAAATCGACGCTAGACGCGATCATCAAACGGGTCTTAGAGACGCGGGACCAGCTTGGTAGTTACTCCATGATACTTCTTGGAACGTGCTACAACTTTCAAACTTGATCAGTGACGTGTGAATCAGTCATCCATCTACGAAGAACCAAACATCAGCTGGAGCAGAACAGACAAACTCATTGGCAGCTAAGTAGAAACATAAAAGCTGCTAAGTGAACTGTCCAATTTTTAACGCCATAACGTCACCCAGTGATGGCAACTTTTTCTATAAGGAATTATTCATTTTTTTAACTGTTAAAACATAATTGATTATTAAATTTGTTACTTGTATAAAAACAAATCTAAAGTTGATTTAATCATTTTGAATGTACTGCAACCGAATGTCTCAGACCATATCTTAAATACACTTAAACAGAGCTCTATATAAAAATAAGAGGAATTTCGCTCACTTAACTCAGCTGGGGGCTTGAACGAGCTAACGAATTATAAGAAAACGCTATCCTTCACAAAAGTTGATGGCAGATACTAGAGTTAACATTTGCTCGGCCTCATGCAGCATTGTTCTCGCTTTCTGAATATCTTGTTATTTACTACCTTGAGGTAGAAGCATCATTATCCTTCTGTCTACAACTCTGCCAAGAGAAATCTTGTGCGAAGGTAGACACCTTGGAAGACCCACATTAGTTACACTTGAGTTTTGGCCACTGTTGGACCGCTACTGCAGAGCTAAGGGGAGGCAACCCGTGACACGGGGTAACTTTTGTTTGTGACTGTAGTAGAGTTTATATGGTGTTGCTTATAATATATCCTGTCTCCAGTTTATGGCGGGGCAAGTTTGTTGTAGTGATTATATGGTGTCGCTTATAATATATCCTGTCTCCAGTTTATGGCGTGGCAAGTTTGTTGTAGTGATTATATGGTGTCGCTTATAATATATCCTGTGTCCAGTTTATGGCGGGGCAAGTTTGTTGTAGTGTTTATATGGTGTCGCTTATAACATATCCTGTCTCCAGTTTATGGCGTGGCAAGTTTGTTGTAGTGTTTATATGGTGTCGCTTATAACATATCCTGTCTCCAGTTTATGGCGGGGCAAGTTTGTTGTAGTGATTATATGGTGTCGCTTATAATATATCCTGTCTCCAGTTTATGGCGTGGCAAGTTTGTTGTAGTGATTATATGGTGTCGCTTATAATATATCCTGTCTCCAGTTTATGGCGGGGCAAGTTTGTTGTAGTGATTATATGGTGTCGCTTATAATATATCCTGTCTCCAGTTTATGGCGTGGCAAGTTTGTTGTAGTGATTATATGGTGTCGCTTATAATATATCCTGTCTCCAGTTTATGGCGGGGCAAGTTTGTTGTTCGATGAGAAGTCACAACAAGTGGGCCTGAACTGAAAATGCACAGGGAAAAGACAAACACCACTAAAGGATGTAGAATCGTACACATATTTTGGAAGTAATGTAGACAGAGTTGGAGGGATAGACAGTGATATCAAAATAAGAATACAATAAGCAGAGCTTTCATTGCATTGGGAAACAAATTGAAAACAAGATAAATCAAGTCCAACACGAACATAAGAATCTTCAACTCAAATGTCAAGTCAGTCCTATTGTATGGCTCTGAGACATGGAGAGCAACAAAAACAACAACCAAAAAGCTACCAACTTTTATAAACGGGTGCTTGCGTAGAATAGAAGGACTGAAATGGTACCGTATGACAAAGTCACAAATGTGGAATTGATGACAAGAACCAGCCAAGTGCCAGTGGAACAAGAGTTGAGAAGAAGACGCTGGCGATGCATAGGACACACATTGAGGAGAACTGTTGAAAGCATTACAAGGCAGTCCTTGTTCTGGAATCCGAGTCTCAGATTCCCACGTTCAGTATTCACAATCTGTTTCTTTGCTTGGAAAGAAGTTGGACGACCACGCTGAAACCGCGTTCTTCTAAATACGATGTTGGAAAGGCAACGCAGAACATCTTAACCTTTTTCCACAATGCGGGATAGTTGTTCAGTGATGTCATTCTGCAAGCAAAAAGTCTTGATATGATTTTGTGAACATTGGCTTAAGGTCAACTTCATTTTGCAGCAAGATCAGTTCCTCTTCCATCGTTCGTAGTTCCTAATTACAAGTGTCCAAGAATGGATTTATTGCCCAATCTGGAATAAAGCTGATGTATAGAAGCATCTGCCAATTATTTGACGAATCTATGGTATTGTTGCTGTCTGATGAGCTTCCTGTTCGAAATCCTGCTTGCTCCACTCTGAGTTTATCCATCGAAGTCTTCTTTTACACAGCCTGCTCACATAACTGACCACTGACAGAAGTTTTATACCTTGCCAGCTGCTGTGGCGCGTGTACTCATTTTATTTTTGGTTATTACTATTAATTTTTGGTAAAACCCGTGCTGTAAATCTTGAAAGTGTTGTGAGAAAATTGAAAGTTGACTTGCAAGAAAGGCTAATTCTATACCCGGCAAATCAGTAAGCTGATGTTAGACATGGATGTTTATAGAGTGGACCCGTTGGTTTCCTTTGAGTGTGTTTAGAGTGACATGTTAGTCTCTTTGCAGTGCTTAAAGAGTGGCATGTTAGTTTCCTTTGAGTGTGTTTAAAGTGGCATGTTAGTCTCTTTGCAGTGCTTAAAGAGTGGCATGTTAGTTTTCTTGTGGGTGATTGAAGAGTGGCATGCTAGTTTCCTTGGAGTGTGTTTAGAAAGGCATGTTAGTTTCCTTGGAGTGTGCCTAGAGTGGCATGTTTGTTTTCTTGGAGTGTGTTTAGAGTGGCATGTTAGTTTCCTCGGAGTGTGTTTAGAGTGACATGTTAGTTTCCTTGGAATGTGCCTAGAGTGGAATGTTACTGTCCTTGGAGTGTGTTTAGAGTGGCATATTAGTTTTCTCCGAGTGTGTATAGAGTGGCATGCTAGTTTCCTTGGAGTATGTTTAGAGTGGCATGTTAGCTTCCTTGGAATGAGTTTCATCTTCTCCCTCGTTCGTCCTGAAAAGGACGTTGGTTGCGTTGTGTCCGTTTACAGCGGAGCTGCGATATTTGCGCCTTTCGGCCGACACATCCGACTTCAGCACAGCATTTTTTGGGGCCGGGTTTGCCTTCCCTCTTCGATCCCTACTCTCTCAGCCAGACTACAGTGATGCAGCCTGTTTCGAGGATCACCACTTGGAGGTGGAGTAGGGTCTTGGTCAGCTCTGGTTCGCTGACCCTGACGCAAGCAATCAAGCTATGAGTCGCTGACTGCATTCATCTCGTTTGCTGCGTCTTCGGTCCCGGAATGAGTTTAGAGTGACGTTAGTTTCCTTGGAGTGAGTTTAGAGTGACATGTTAGTTTCCTTGGAGTGAGTTTAGAGTGACATGCTAGTTTACTTGGAATGTGTTTAGAGTGGCATGTTAGTGTCCTTTGAGTGTGTTTAGAGTGACATGTTAGTTTCCTTGGAGTGGGTTTAGAGTGACATATTAGTTTCCTTCGAGTGTGTTTAGAATGACATGTTATTTTCCTTGGAGTGAGTTTAGAGTGGCATGCTAGTTTCCTTGGAGCATGTTAAGAGTGGCATATTAGTCTCCTTGGAGTGTGTTTTGAGTGACATGTTAATTTCCTTGGAGTGTGTTTAGAGTGACATATTAGTTTCCTTGGAGTGTGTTTAAAGGGGCATGTTAGTGTTTTTGGAGTGTGTTTAGAGTGACATGTTAGTTTCCTTGAAGTCTGTTTAGAGTGGCATGTTAGTTTCCTTGGAGTGAGTTTAGAGTGACATGTTAGTTTCCTTGGAGTGAGTTTAGAGTGACATGTTAGTTTCCTTGGAGTGTATTTAGAGTGACATATTAGTTTCCTTGGAGTGAGTTTAGAGTGGCATATTAGTCTTCTTGGAGTGAGTTTAGAGTGACGTGTTAGTGTCCTGGGAGTGTGCTTAGAGTGGCATGTTAGTTATTGGGTTGGTGTTTTGTAGAATTGACTTGTTTATTTGATATGAGTATTTATAAGCTAGACGCTTTAATTTTACTTGATGACATCATATTTCTGGTGTTCAGAAAATGTTCTTGCTAGCCCAACGCTCATTTGTGCTGCTGTCTTATTTATCGTCAGATACTGTCGAATAAAGAGAGCAATGTCATGGATGGCACAGGAAGAGACAATGATCAAACAGGTGGCCACAGTCGACAATATATTCAAGGGGGAAGAGTGGAGTATATCAGATGAGAACTGGATTAACTACCAGCAGGTCATCATCAGCCTTGGCAGAGAGTGTAGAAATTGGGGGAATGGAAAAGCAGAATTGGAAATTAGTCAACTGATACATGATCATTCCGGGGATGATGATGCCATTGTGTATACAGATGGGTCTGTGATCCATGGTGAGAAATCCGGTTGAGGCTTCTCTGCTCGGGTGCAGCGCAGAATCGTCGCCGAACATAGCGGTGCTTACAAGATAACAACTGCCAGCATAAGAATGAAGGTCGAGGCTGTTACTGCAGCCTTAAGGTGGATAAATGAAACTTCATTAACAAAAGGCCATCATTGTGTCAGATCCATGCTTCGGAAGGTTCAGAGTGATTGGTTGCGGCACGAATGGAAAACAGTCATAGAAGCTTCCAGTCTACAAGAGCTGGTGTGGGTATACTGTCCTGGTCATGCTGGGGTATGTGGTAATGAAAGAGTTGACAGACTAGCATCAAGAGCACCCATAGTGGGGACACTAGATATGGATAAGGGAGATATACTGAGAACAATTAATGATCGCCTGTTAGAGAATGACAATGCAATAGATGAATCATCAAGGTTAAGACTATTGGAATTTGGCATCAAACGTAAGGCTAGTAGAGATGGACGTATGAGAGGATGCATCCGTCGTGTTTACAACTAGCGAGTTACAGGAACAGTTAGCATTCACGCTCTTCGACATATACTGATGGAGACTGAGCACCTATGGGTTTGCCGGGAGTACAATGATGTCAATTCTGTATAACAATAACTATCAGCAACAGGAAACGTTCTTGACTTTTCACAAGCGCCTTTATTGTTTATTCATTGAATCAATATACACAACATATTACGTTTGTATGCAGAAATTATTTCCACGTTGAGTTATTGACTTTACTAAATGTGCGCCCTTCTATTCAGGGATAATTTTAATATCTAATTGTTTGTTTTGTAAACCTACTGATCTCTTGTCAGGAAGGTTTAAATAATGTATTACAATATTGGCTTTTACTGTTTAATCGGCTTCAAGACGAAAGTGGTTGATAATTAAAGAAACTTGTATTTTTTTACTTTATTATTCTTGTGGAAAAACAGCGGCGTGTTATATCAATTATCATTTCCAGTTGTCTGTCCTTGTAGAGCAAGGTACCAGCCCTGCCAACTGGTCCTCTTGTAAGACACTTACACCAAAGCTGTTGTTGTAGATCTAGTTTCTTGTAAGACACTTACACCAAAACTGTTGTTGTAGATCTAGTTTCCGTAGCAGTTCGTTTTACACGATGCGGTTGCAAGCCCACACACATAACATGATAATAGTCGCATTTTATGAATTGCCCGAGGGAGCGGTAGGCATGTTCTTTATTCATATCGTCAGAAACACCCCTCTTCACTCCCCTTCCCAAGAACTACATGGGACAGTGTTATATACAAAAAGGCTTCTAACAGGCCTGTCACATTTTCGTCTTTTGTTATAAATGCAGATTGATTCGATTTTAAATAGATTGTCAGATATGTAGTATTTGTTATTGTTGCCCATAAAATGATTGTTATATGATTTATAACATAGGTTACACAGGGCAGCCTCTAAGTGTTATGACTGTGGTGAACTCGGTAATGTAACATTTGACTAGAAGATAGTCAGTTGATTTATATCTGTTCTGTCTGTTGTGCTGCTCATCAGTGACGTTTCAATTTTATTTTATTATTTTTTCAGTTTACATGAAACATGTGCACAAGAACTTTGACCTCGTTATCATGCTGTATGTCCCAGAATACCACACAGTCATCCAGTCTCGTAAGTAGACAGTGTTTTATCCTGTCTCCACTTCTCTTTACTAGGCAGTCATCCAGTTTTGTTAGTTGACATTATTTTATCCTGTCTCCACTTCTCTTTACTACGCAGTCATCCAGTTTTGTTAGTTGACATTGTTTTATCCTGTCTCCACATCTCTTTACTACGCAGTCATCCAGTTTTGTTAGTTGACATTGTTTTATCCTGTCTCCACTTCTCTTTACTACATAGTCATCCAGTCTCGTAAGTAGACAGTGTTTTATCCAGTCTCCACCTCTCTTTACTACACACTCATAAGTAGACAGTGTTTTATCCAGTCTCCACCTCACCGTACTACACAGTCATCCAGTCAATGTAAGTAGACAGTGTTTTATCCTGTCTCCACCTCTCTTATACTGCACAGTCATCTAGTCTCGTAAGTAGACAGTGATTATCCTGTCTCCACTTCACTTTAATACATGTTTATTCAGTCTCGTAAGTAGACAGTGTTTTATCCAGTCTCCACCTATCTTATACTACACAGTCATCCAGTCTCGTTAGTAGACAGTGTTTTATCCAGTCTCCACCTCTCTTTACTACACAGTCATCCAGTCTCCACCTTTCTTTACTTCATATTCATCCAGTCTCGTAAGCAGCCTTGTGGTAAAGTGGGATGATATAAATATTTATAGGGACTTAGTGTACTGACTGAGATCAGCTGTGAAGGTATCTGTATCTAATATGTGTAGTGTTTTACAGATAACCTTACTTACTGCCACATATTTATATCTCAGTCAGAATTATTCTGGAATATTGTGTTGGCAACGTTATATGTCTAGGGTTATGCAAATGATGAAGTGTAAGTCACCACAACAACAAACAGATAAACAATTTAATTATTCCACCATACTTGACAATACTGTGACACTCACAAACAGTCAACACTCTAGAAGACTATCTTAAAAGATTCAATGATAAATTTCAGATATATACAGATGTATTGATTTTCTCTACAATAGTGATCCTGATTCAACTACACAGTGAACCAGGCAATATAATAACATGTAATTTCAAATATTATGTACACAGATATAAATGTGGTCTTTGCATTGACATACAATATTAGTATTCTATGTGTGTGAGTTGTGATGTGGTAATATGAGGTAATACTGGTTTTGTTCTTCAAGATAGATTCTTATTAGACATCATGACTGCATGTGCTTGTGTATGTTTGGAACTAGTATTGGAGATGGTCTCAGTTCCGAACATTAAAACAATTAATTGCCCCTCTTTAATTAAGTTAGTGTCATTTACGAGGGGTACATAGTGTTGAGCTCTTTTGGCCACAGTGGGCTTAACTTTCGTGATGGCGGCAGGCAAGGACTCCTCTGCTCGACTATTCACTGTTTCTGAAGACACCTCACTGGTTACTATAGGGACCCAAGAGTATGCTGTCAGCCTCTGGATTCAGCAAACGCTCAGACCAGGTGCGGCTTCAATACTAGGACCACAGTCCCTGAAACAAGAAGGATGTACCTCCTACTTCAGAACTAATTTATACTATCTGGCTAGACTGAGCACAATACATCACAAACACAAGAGTTCAGAGCTTTAGTTTAACTGCTATCTTCTTCTGAAGCAGCTTACTCCAGTATTAACCTCCCTAACGGTTACTACGCCTCTGCCCTTTCAGCTATAATTCCTTCCATGTCATAAGGTAGGTGTCAGTGTACTATGTGGTAATTCCATGTAGTTTGACTTTTCTCCGACACCTTCTGTTCAGGTTGGAGCAATATATATATAGATATAGGCCTTGTCTCATGTTCGCTACTGAACTGCACATATATACAGACATAAATTATCAATGTACATTCAATTTTCATTAAAAAGAGATCAAATATTTCAACCTACCAAAATTCAAGGAAATAAACACAGATACGTTGACCAGCACTGAATTCTGGCACAAATACTGGCACAAATTCCCATCTGCTTATGTTCCAGGCTTTTATTTAGCAAAAATATGAGCTGGCTTCAACGCACTGTTGCTTTATCAAGCTTATTTGAACTAGTGGTCTCGAACTAACGCTATAAATTAACTATATTAACAGACCTAACCAATCAGGCCATTTCTACCCCATCGTTTGAAAAAAAGTACTCTTACTTCCGTCTCCCTTGACAACAAAAGATAGCATTTATAGTCCGACTAATCGTGTTTAGCCTTACATATCATTCCATCCAATCAATTCAAATGTAACTTGTGGCCTATTTCCGTACAATGGTGGTTTAAAATTCTGCCACTGAGCGACTCCGAGTTTTTAGGTTGTCTGACACCCTCATTATTTTCTTTTGCCTATAATTTATTAATTCCTGGACTATTTGCATAACACTTAACATATTCTGTGTCAGCAAGCCCTAAGGAATCCAAATATCTCAATCTAAGGGAGCTAGGTGGCTGCGTTCAAAATGTGCATTTTCTACCACCTCCTGTTCACTTCAATCCCCATGTGGTGTCTGGGTACTGTCATGTTTTCAAACGTAAATCCATCTAATGTCATCTTTCCTAATAAGCGTTTTCCAGGTTTTTTAAAAACCTAACTCTGGGAAGGGTAGTGTTTTTATCACTGTCCGTCTGAAAAAAAAGTTAGTGCATGTGGCCTTACACGCGTGATAGTAGTAATTGTATATCGCGTTACGCTTGTTGGGGGTGGCATTAATAGCGAGACGCGTGTTTAGTGTTGCATGCGTTCCTGATTTTCAGCCCTCCCTTCTTTCCATCCTACATCCATCTGTCCATTCGTAGTGTAATTAATTTAGGTCATACGCAGTGTGCCTCTCAATGTTTTTTCTTAGAAATGCAATACCCGTTTTAATGTGTTGTGGAAACGCTTGTATTATGCAGTGGCTTATATTTAACGTGGAAACGTTACAATTTGCAGACGAAGCATAAAACAAAGGGGATTTCGAGTACTGTCATTGTGACAGCACTGTTCTTTACCATTCTTCTTCCTTTTATAGAATTTATTTGTTAGGCTTTACATTTACTTTTTAATTTATATATGTGGATTAGAATTTCTCACGACAAGCCTCCATATCTTCTCACGCCCACTTCCCATCAGCTGTGTTAGCAATATTTTAGTGGAGTTCAGCCAACAGTCTGGCTGTATTAGTTTCTTCACTGCCTACGTCAAAGTACGCGGCAGTATTTCCAAAACAGACAATGTATGAACATGAGATCAAACATTTGTCTCATACTGTTATTTATTGAATTAATATTTCATTTTAAAAAGAATACACGTTTTAGGTGTGTAGTTATATTTATGCAAAGTAGCACTTTCATGGTTGGTGAACAGCGCGTGACAAACCAGATAACATCGTTTCTTTCAAGATGAATCCTGAGAGGCAGGCAGTTGTTGGATATCTTCAGCAAAATACAAGTGTGTTGGATCTACCTTTTAAAGCGACCCCAATCTGTTGAGATACTATCTCACTTTCTAGGCGCATCAAGGATGAAATAAATGACCCAGCCCCTTTGCAAAAATGTTAGTAAACTTTTGTGTAAATACCATTACACAAAATTTCAGGGATTACTTCCTTCTGATCTGTCCATTCATTCTTTGTTTCATATATTTATTTATCAAACTGTATGTCTGACTTTTTATCTGTGCATATGTTTGTCTGTCCTTTTTTTGTAGCCTCTCTTTTAATTCTCATGTTTTTCCTTTTTTACTGTTTGATGTCATTGATGCCGATGAGAATTAATGAAGGTATTGCAGGCATGCAGGTGCAGTTAAAACTAAATTACAGTTATTTTATTATAACGAAAATACTGTCTAAGATACAATTGCTGTAATCCAGATGTCAACATTTCTACTGTTTAGGATACTATTGCTGTAATCCAGATATTAACATTTTTACTGTCAAAGATACTATTGCTGTAATCCAGATATCAACATTTCTACTGTCTAGGATATACTATTGCTGTAATCCAGATATCAACATTTCTACTGTCTAGGATATACTATTGCTGTAATCTAGATATCAACATTTCAACTGTCTAAGATACTATTGCTATAATTTAGATATGAACATTTCTACTGTCAAAGTTACTATTGCTGTAATTTAGATATTAACATTTCTACTGTCGAAAATACTATTGCCGTAATCCAGATATCAACATTTCTACTGTCAAAGATACTATTGCTGTAATCCAGATATCAACATTTCTACTGTCAAAGATACTATTGCTGTAATCCAAATATCAATTTTTCTACTGTCTGAGATACTATTGAGCGCCCGATTGACAGAGTGGTTAGAGCGCTGGTCTCTCGCGGCAAGATGCCGGGATCGAATCACGGCACTGACACGCTCCAGGCTTCCCAGCAGTAAATGGGTACTTGACTCTTCTCTGTGAGTTAGGGAAGGAAAAGGCAGCGAGGAAGGGAACGGGTCACCCAACCTCTCGATGCTGGACCTAGTATGGCGAAGTCCTTAACACTTTACTCCCTTACGGCAGTATCTGCTATGGGACTACATTTATCTTTTTTTTAAGATACTATTGCTGTAATGCAGGTATCAACATTTCTACTGTATAAGATATTATTGCTGTAATCCAGGTATCAACATTTCTACTGTCTAAGATACTATTGCTATAATGCAGGTATCAACATTTCTACTGTCTAAGATACTATTGCTGTAATGCAGGTATCAACATTTCTACTGTCTAAGATACTATTGCTGTAATGCAGGTATCAACATTTCTACTGTCTAAGATACTATTGCTGTAATGTAGGTATCAACATTTCTACGGTCTAAGATACTATTGCTGTAATCCAGGTATCAACATTTCTACTGTCTAAGATACTATTGCCGTAATGCAGTTATCATCATTTCTACTGTCTAAGATACTATTGCTGTAATCCAGGTATCAACATTTCTACTGTCTAAGATACCATTGATGTAATCCAGGTATCAACATTTCTACTGTCTAAGATACTATTGCTTTAATCCAGGTATCAACATTTCTACTGTCTAAGATACTATTGCTGTAATCCAGGTATCAACATTTCTACTGTCTAAGATACTATTGCTGTAATGCAGGTATCAACATTTCTACTGTCTAAGATACTATTGCTGTAATGCAGGTATCAACATTTCTACTGTCTAAGATACTATTGCTGTAATCCAGGTATCAACATTTCTACTGTCTAACATACTATTACTATAATGCAGGTATCAACATTTCTACTGTCTAAGATACTATTACTATAATGCAGGTATCAACATTTCTACTGTCTAAGATACTATAATGCAGGTATCAACATTTCTACTGTCTAAGATACTATTTCTATAATGCAGGTATCAACATTTCTACTGTCTAAGATACTATTACTATAATGCAGGTATCAACATTTCTACTGTCTAAGATACTATTGCTGTAATCCAGGTATCAACATTTCTACTGTCTAAGATACTGTGACAGTGCGAAGACGATGTGTGAAGGAGAATAAGAATTCATGTGTAATGTTGTAGTCACTCTCTCTGGCCTACTTTCACACACGTTCCGCAGTCACCGAAAAACTCTTGATGACAGGGGTCCCACTTTTATTAATGAAACCCAATCAGGTAGCACATAAATCATACAGAAAACAATGTTGTCCTCAAGTTTACTTTGTAGGTAATTCCAATACAACACCATATAACCAAGCTATTTAGGTATTTTCTACGTAACACCATATAATAACCCAGCACAGACTGCTGGACTCTCTCAATGTCGTTAGTTCTCTTAGCACAGACGCAACATATGCGAATCAAATCCTCTACCTCACTGGTGTATCGTATTGAGGATGCATACCGCACATGAAGACGATCTGGCTCTTCTCAGCTCTGACACAAGCCTCTCACTGTTTCAGTTTAAATCTACATCTCCACCCCTGTACCACATGATAGCCACGTCAAAAATGTCAGGGAAAGCTCCACCCATCCTTCTAGGGGGCAAATCAAGAGTCCTATGCTCAGTATGGATGACATGAGATCACATCTTAGTCAAGGTTATCTTCCTAATCGACACAACTCAAGGTCCGCCCACTAATGGGCTGTACATCCCACGATATCCGTTGCCCTACTCACACTTCTTACGTTTTCGTGCTCAAAAAGGTGTTTCTTCTGGTGTCAGACAGCGCCGAGATGTCTAACAACCGAGCGCTGTCTCCCCATGTCTCACACGTCTGTCTTCTTCGCGGATGGCAAAGGTATGTTTTGTTTAAATCGTCCATTCCCGTGTGAGAATGCGATCATGAGCACAAATATTCACCGTATACCAGATAGGAAATTAATTACGCCGTCTAAAATTACACCTTTCTGGCCACACCGTCACATGTTCCGCCCCTAAATTTTTTGTGGTCCCCACAAACGTACTCTGCTCCATCAGCAGTTCTAAATGTCTTTTTGTTTGTCGTGGTCTGGGAGAATTGTCCGCTCGTACAGCGTCGCTACTTGGTTGAGATTTCAGCGAGTTAGTGCCTGCAGTTGTCGGCCTTGGCGGGGGATTGCTTCCAACTTGTTTTACATTTGTTTTCCGTCGATGTTGGCGTGCATTTCCCCCAATCTGATTTAGATTGGTGTCCTCTCCGAAGCGTCGGTGTGCATTCCCTCCTCTCTGTTTAAGATTAGTTTCCTCTTCTGAACGTTGACCGCTTCTCTTGGCGCCCTTATGGTAACAGTTGTCATGGCCATCTCTTGGCCTGCACCCTGAAGGCAACCTAGATGTGTCGGTACGTTTAGTGATGGCGCTCTTTGAGGGACAAACCGATATTAAATGTTCTGGGGACTTACACTGAAAACATCGCTTCGGAAGCGGGCCCTGAGGGCACTTGGCTGCCATGTGGTCTGAAAAGTCTCCACAATTGTAGCATCTTATTTTTCTGGGCTTCCTCTGTGCCATGGGTCGCCTCCTGCTACCCTTACATTCCTGGCCGCCAATGCCGCATACAAAGACCGCTTCAATGCCCTGAACAGATGGTTTGCTGTCAAATTTTACTCGCTCATTTCTCGCCAGACTACGGAATCCCTTTCAGAAAATCTTAGTCTGATGTACAAATACATCAACACCTCCATCATCTGGTGTAATAAATCCCCATCCTTTGTCGACATTATACCATTTACAAAATCCTTGTCGCCTTGTTGGTGCATCTGTGTTTTTACTTACCTTAAATCACTGCGTTCACTATCAACTACCTGACTCACCTACAGGAAGGTCTAGTTTTGGTTCCAGTTGATCTAAACCTTGGTTCTGCTCTAGGTTTTCACGTGGTTGGCACTGTTTCCTTCTTCTTCGCGTCTCCTTTTGTGCTGGCGCCATACTCTGTGCTAGCTGTGTTAGCTGGGACTTTAGACTAGCTAGTTCTGATTTGAGTGCCTCCTCTTCATTGTGAGCTTCTGCACTGGCTATCAGCACTAGCTATCAGCACTAGCGTATCAGGCTCTTTGTCTTCCCATAAAACAGCATAGTCCCTAACTTCCCTAAATGAGACACCCTGATTTTCTAGGACGTGTTTCTTCATAAATGACTTACTCAGATCATCTTTCAGCTGGGCAACAAAATGATCCCTGAGCATGGATGGGTCCGCACGAGCCAAGCTTTTCTTCACCCGCGTTGCATTCAATCTCAGAAATAATTCATGCAACAGGTGAGAGAATTCAGTTACTGATAAGCTAGACCCCTGTCTCATGGCATAGAAACTCCTAGTCATCTCATTGACTAGTTGTCGCTCACTGTAGGTTTCTTCCAATATTTCGAGTAACTTCTCAGGGCTGGCCTTGGCTCCGCCACGTATCCGTAATTCCCTAGAGACCACTGGTGTAACATTATTCCACACAATGTCTAACCTATCTTCTACAGTTAAGGGCCCTACCTTCCATGCAGCTTTTACCTCCTTCACAAACTCTTGCCAAGTGGGGCCTGGCTTTTCACCAAATCGTCTTACCTCCGGCACTGTTATGTAAATCACCTTCACATGCGCATTGCTGTGGCTCTTTCCTGGTGTGAGGATTTCTTCAAGGGAGCCACCTCCAGCGGTCGAGGTGCTCCCAGGCTCTGACCGGCATGTTGCGTCTGCGCATTGAGTTGATATCACTGCTCTAGCACTAACCTAGCAAAATACAATGCAAAGACAGATGGAAAGAAAACACTTATTATAATATTACAATAAATAATAGAAAGTGTCTCTTATTTTTGTTTGTGCTTGCTCTTGTCTACTCTTCGCTATTGTGGCCTGTAGCAGTTTCAGGTGCTGCCTGGTGATACGATTGAGTCCCTGGCTGAATGTCAATCGTGGTAAGTCGGCCACTGGTTTGGCATAAAAACGCTGACGTAGCAATAGTGTTCCTGTTTGTTGTGATGGAGTATCATTAGCGAGGATACTACTGCAGGAAAATTGATATAACTGCAAACGGCTGGTCCCTGGCTTGATAAGATATTCAATGGGTGTGCGGTGGTATGATTCTTCTCTGGGCCTGCGTTGGTGCGACTCTTCAATGGGACTATGGTGTGTCGAATCTTCATGCAGTGGTGCGATTCTTTGCTGGGCCTATGGTGGTGCGAATCTTCACTGGGGAGATGTACTGGGCAGATGTGCTGCTCCGTCTGTGCTGGGTGTTGTAATACTCTTGCAAGGTTTAGCTCAGGTATCCTTGGGGCTCACTGGTTGTAGTGCTCTCTTGCAGCATTGAACATTCCGCGTATGACTCTATACTACACTGTCTGTCAGTATCCCGTCGACGACGTCATTTTGTGACAGTGCGAAGACGATGTGTGAAGGAGAATAAGAATTCGTGTGTAATGTTGTCGTCACTCTCTCTGGCCTACTTTCACACACGTTCCGCAGTCACCGAAAAACTCTTGATGACAGGGGTCCCACTTTTATTAATGAAACCCAATCAGGTAGCACATGAATCATACAGAAAACAATGTTGTCCTCAAGTTTACTTTGTAGGTAATTCCAATACAACACCATATAACCAAGCTATTTAGGTATTTTCTACGTAACACCATATAATAACCCAGCACAGACTGCTGGACTCTCTCAATGTCGTTAGTTCTCTTAGCACAGACGCAACATATGCGAATCAAATCTTCTACCTCACTGGTGTATCGTATTGAGGATGCATACCACACATGAAGACGATCTGGCTCTTCTTAGCTCTGACCCAAGCCTCTCACTGTTTCAGTTTAAATTTACATCTCCACCCCAGTACCACATGATAGCCACGTCAAAAATGTCAGGGAAAGCTCCACCCATCCCTCTAGGAGGCAAATCAGGAGTCCTATGCTCAGTATGGATGACATGAGATCACATCTTAGTCAAGATTATCTTCCTAATCGACACAACTCAAGGTCCGCCCACTAATGGGCTGTTACATCCCACGATATCCGTTGCCCTACTCACACTTCTTACGGTTTCGTGCTCAAAAAGGTGTTTTCTTCTGGTGTCAGACAGCGCCGAGATGTCTAACAACCGAGCGCTGTCTCCCCATGTCTCACTCGTCTGTCTTCTTCACGGATGGCAAAGGTGTGTTTCGTTTAAATCGCCCATTCCCGTGTGAGAATGCCATCATGAGCACAAATATTCACCGTAGACCAGATAGGAAATTAATTACGCCGTCTAAAATTACACCTTTCTGGCCACACCGTCACAATACTATTGCTGTAATCCAGGTATCAACATTTCTGCTGTCTAAGATACTATTGCTGTAATCCAGGTATCAACATTTCTACTGTCTAAGATACTATTGCTGTAATCCAGGTATCAACATTTCTACTGTCTAAGATACTATTGCTGTAATCCAGGTATCAACATTTCTACTGTCTAAGATACTATTGCTGTAATCCAGGTATCAACATTTCTACTAAGATACTATTGCTGTAATCCAGGTATCAACATTTCTACTATCTAAGATACGATTATGATAATCCAGATATCAACAGTTCTGTTTATTGGAGCCAAACACTTATGCTTTGCTTATTGCAATGTGTAAACGCGTTATTCTCAAAAGCAGACCTGATCACGTCCTGATGTTCCAACGAATAGAACTTTAAAAAGAGAGTAAAATAATATGACTATAGTTCGCAAATCGCGCGCAGAAACAACCTTTGATATGTCTTTATCAGCATTTGCTAGGTATCAACTAACAACTCAGAACTGGTTCATGAATACCAGTAGATACCCGACAGGTTGGAAATGCAGTAGACCAGATATAGCAGAAGATATATTACTGGCAAATACTTATCTGTACTCCAGAGGATGTTCCGTTCTAATAGCTTGGATACTTCACATGTTGGCATAGAAGGGGGGCAAAGTCTACAGACAGGGGGTATGATGTGCTGGTGTTGTGGGTAGTGGGTTTCCCCCCTTGCTTCACCCTAGGCCTAGTGAATTCTGTTCATGAAAGGAGCGACCATTGCGGTGTTAGTCTCTTGGCCTAGCAAAACCTCTCATACCCCAAGATCGTTGTGCGTGGTGAAGAGCCACACCCTCCTCGAGGTAGTCCTGGTAACTGAGGGTGCGAATCCTCAGGCTAAACACAACGGATCTAGAGGAGCAAACCTCGATAATAAAACCGGTGCACTACACCGTACACGCCCTCTGTGGGTGGGAAGGAGCCAGATGGATACTGAACAAGTCTTGGGAGTGGGAACGAGTGTGGACTGCTCCCTGAAGATCGGAACCCATCGTACAGGCACAGAGACTCAGGACGTGACGATCCTATTGCCTTCAACTCTTGGTCACATGCCTAGAGCCTCGGAGAACTCGGCGTAACCAGCAGGCAATTTGGTGGCGGGGAAAGAGCACTGTGAGCCCTACCTTGGCTACGTATCACAAGGAGATGCAGAAACACCCCCTTTATCTCCCCCAGAGCTGGCACAGTACACTTCTGGCTTCTACCCGGGGCGTTAGGAAATCCACAGGCACCCCAGCATCACAATGCCAAGAAGATGACAAAGTTGGAATTTACTAACTCAAACCTGGCAGAGCAAGTCCTCCAACAGATGTGGCCGATGCTGGGCCCACTGGCGCGTGGACACGTCCCGATCCCCATCGAGACTTGCCCGGGGAGCCCACCCCGGCTCAAAAAAGCAGAGAAGGCCACTCTCCAAACCTCCGATGTCTTGCGGGCAGTGTTAGGATGTGCAAGAACATGGACAGGAAGACTCCACAACTTCCCCACTGAAGACACGCCCACGGCGACCGTTGCCTCAACTGGCTGTGTGTGGTGTACCCGGAAACGGGGCCTCCCAGTACTGAGACACAGTTAAGTCCCCGATGTCATTTATCGGTGCAGAGTTGAGAGAGATGGCTGAGCATCACAATCCCCCGTGTGTTGCAGCATGATGAGAACCCAGAATTGCACACTGAGCTTGGGGGGAATCACTTGGGCACCAGACTTAATACTGGCTCTTGACTGGATGGCCGCATGCAGGAGATTTCTACAATGGGGGGTTGGCAGGTGGTGGGTATCTGGAAGTGGCTCTGTGCAGGACGTGAGGATTCCTTGGGTGAGCCCAGAACCAGAGCACAGCATTGTGCAAGCTCTGCATAGTTGGAGAGCCCCCTGGATGGCGGGGAATGCACAGTGTGCTACCCCACCTGTCCCCAACTGCTAACTTAGAACCAGAAGTGGGGTCCTCTGTATGCGTGCCAGGCCAGGATAAAATGCCTGGGAAGAGACTGGAGCTCAGAACTCCCTAACTCAAAGTTGCAGGATGGCAGGAAAGACAGGGCTATTTTGAAGATAATGCAACCATATTTTCACCATACGAGCTCGGACGCCGCCTCGGTAAACAAGGTCCGCGCAGAGCAGTGACACCCCCAGGCTGCTTGCGAATAGTCTACTACTGGGAACATAAACAGATTAGGGATGAGCCCACTCTCCCGTTGAACAGGTGCTAAAGTCATAGATACTGGGCCAGAAGGCGCACCGGAAACCACAGTATCACGCAACTCGCTTTTTTTTTTCTATGGAGAGTACACCGTCAAATAAATCTCGTACTGGTGCTCGCCCTGTGGAGCTCCACCAGGCAGGTGCAGTGCCGGGCTCTGAGCCTCGACAGAGCCCACCCTCAGCTACTGGAGGACCCTCTAGACCGTCTTGTGGAGTCAGCAGACGGCGGAGGAGAACTACTGACCAAAACAAAACAGAAAAAGAGAAACCCAGAGTGCCACTTGTCATGATGCACTGGAATGCAGAGGGAGTGAACAGCAAGCAGGCTGGATACAGCAAAAAGACAGAGCTGGAAAACATCTTGTATGAGAAGCAAGTCAGTGTTTGCTGTATCCAAGAGACTCACTTGAAAGCAGATCAAACCTTTAAAATAAGGGGATATCAATGCTTCAGATCCGACAGAAAAGATAGACGAAAAGGAGGAGTACTTACTCTTGTAAGGAATAACATTCCTGCACACGAAAGGAAAACCTTCATGGATGGAGCAGAATATCAGCTGTTGCAGATAAAGGTAGACAAGATGGAAATAGAACTCCTGAACTATTACTGTCCGAACAACAAACCCCTGAGTCTCAGCTCTATACAGGTACCAGCCACCAACTTTATAGCAGTTGGAGACTTTAATAGCCACTCCCAGAGCTGGGGCTATAACCATCTGGATCACAGAGGTGAAGAGGTTGAAACTTGGCAAGATGATCACTCCCTAATCCTAGTCAATAATGCCACAGATACTCCTACCTTCTACTCCAGAGGATGGCACACAACTTCAACACCAGATCTTGCCTTCTCCACACCAGATATAGCTGGATCTATTAGTAGAGAAGTAGGAGACCAACTAGGGGGAAGCGACCATCGCCCAATCTTTCTTACTGTCCAGAGTGCAACTCTCAGTACAGGCCCAGCCATTACAAGATGGAACTACAAAAAAGCCAACTGGGGTTTATTCAGGCATCAGGTGAACACGCTGCTGTCTACCCTCAAGGTACAGAACAGAGACATTAATGAAGTGGTAAAAGACTTCAACAGATGCATACTACAAGCTGCAAAAGAAACCATTCCCAAAGGATGCCGGCGTAACTACATACCATACTGGTCCAGCACACTCCAAGAACGTCAGGAAGCCATGGACAGGGCTAGAAAGGACGCAGAGTCTCAGCCTTCACTTGAAACTCACAACAAATGGAAAAAGGCTGTAGCAGAGTTTCAGAGAACAAAGCTAGAAGAAAAACGGAAAAGCTGGAGAACTAAAACGGCATCGCTGAACCTTGAGAAAGACGGCAGGAAACTTTGGAGATTAGTCAAGTCTCTAAATGAAGAGCGTTCCTCACCTAGGCAGACTATCACATTGGATGAAGGTGGCAAACTTTTCAGAGGAAAACAAGCTGCAGACTTGTTTGCTAGAAGATACAGTTCAGAAAGCAACTTACCCATTAACATAGATCATCAGAGAGAGATAAGAAAAGAAATACTGGCAACCATGGGACAGACAGATACTCCTGCCCCAATGAGGGAACCCATCACACTAGGAGAACTACAGAAGGCTATTTCCAAGCTTAAGTTTCAAAAGTCACCCGGCCCAGACAAAATCAGCAACGAAATGCTAGTAAATCTGAGCTCAGCAGCAAAGACAAAACTGCTTGAGATATTCAACCACAGCTGGTTGAAAAGGAACGGTACCCCAAGTATGGAGAGAAGCCATCACAATACCCATACTAAAGAAAGGGAAATGTAAGACCGAGGCTGCAAGTTACCGGCCAATCAGTCTCACAAGCTGTGTTGGGAAGACTATGGAACGAATAGTCAACCACAGATTGAAATGGTATTTAGAGTCTGAGCAGATCCTGGTGCCGGAACAAGCTGGATTTAGAGAATGCTACAGTATAGAAGACCAAGTTACTTACTTGTCTCAAGCAATAGAAGATGCCTTTCAGGAGAAGAAAAAGGTCCTAACGATCTGGGTCGACTTCAAGCAGGCCTTTGACAAGGTGTGGAAAGATGGCCTCATTGCAAAACTTAGGAGAAGTGGAATCCAAGGCAACATGATGAAAGGGATCCAGTCATACTTGCATAACAGGAGAACTAGAGTCACTCTTGACGGTCTGCAGAGCAGAAAAGTGTTGCTCCATCAGGGGGTACCTCAAGGAGGAGTAATTTCCCCAACACTCTTCCTTGTTTACATCAATGACCTGGTGAAAGATCTCCCTGCAGGAGTTAAAGCTGCCTTATATGCAGATGACCTAGTACTCTGGTGCGCTGATGAAAATGTCACCACAGCAAATTATAGAATGCAGCGGGCAGCAGACATGCTAGTGTCATGGGCAGAGAAATGGCTTATCACAATAAACACAGACAAAACCTCCACAACACTGTTCTCCCTCGCCCCCAAGGACAAATCAGCTAACATACACCTAGGGACAACCGTGATCAAGGAAGAAAGCTACCCCACCTATCTTGGGGTGACATTTGACCAAAGGCTTACATGGAATAAGCATATTGAAAACGCAGAAGGAAAGGCCCGAAGACGACTAGGCATACTCAGAAAATTAGCAGGTACCAACTGGGGAGCAAATGAACGAAATCTAAAGAAGATTTATAATGGAGTAATAAGACCACACTTAGAGTTTAGCTCAGCAGCATGGTCATCAGCTGCTAACTCACATCTGCAGTCTTTGGACAGGGTGCAAAATCAAGCTCTCAGGCTCATTACAGGAGCCATGAAAACTACACCAATAACAGAGATGCAGAAGGTTGCTGGATTACAGACATTGTCCCATAGAAGAGACACAAAAACCATGATCCAGATGGAAAAGTACAACAGTATGCCAATGCACCCAATGAAGGCAAGACTAGATGATCTGGCATTGGGACGTCTAAAGCGTAGCAGCTTTGTGCATCGGGGGAAAAGACTTATAAGACAGCATCAAGAGGACCTATCCATGAAGACAACACCACTGAAGCCCACCCTATACCCTGTACCATGGGAGCAGGCCAGCAGTGCCCTCCAAATTAATACATCAGTCAGTGGTCTCACAAGTGGATGTGAGTATAATGATCTGCAAAAAACGAACTGCTACATTGAGTATGATCCAAGAAAGCTATCCCGATCAATCATGGATACATGCCTATACAGATGGATCAGCAACTAATGCTGTTAGGAATGGAGGTGCCGGTATCTTTATCTCATATCCTGACAACCACTATGAGACTAGGCACATTCCCACTGGTAAATTCTGTTCCAACTATACAGCTGAGGTTCAAGCTCTAGAGCAAGCTGCAAATATGATTTATAACACCAACTCTGACTGCCACCAGGTAGTCATCCTCACAGATGCACTGTCTGTCCTGCAAGCTCTCAAGGGTGGTAAACTCCTGCATCTGAGAAATGAACTAAACAAGGTAGCTGCCAAAAAGAGAACCATACTTCAGTGGGTACCATCTCATTGTGGTGTACCCGGAAATGAAAAGGCAGATAAACTTGCAAAAAAGGGAGGAGAATGTGAACAAGAAGATAATGAAGTCACATACTTTGAGAAAAAGAGAGCTATCCAGACTATCAGAAGAGAACAGAACCAACCCAAAGACGACTATCACACTCTCGACCGGCAGGGACAGATAACTATTTTTCGACTCAGGACAGGGCATAACAAACTGAATAAACACATGCACAAGCTACGATTGTCTGCTTCACCATTGTGCACATGTGGATTAAACGAACAAACTGCTGAGCATGTTCTACAGGACTGTCCTCTGTATGACCAGTTAAGAAAGATATACTGGCCGAATGACTCAACACTAAACTCAAAGCTATATGGAGTTAAAGAGGAACTTCAAACAACAGTCGAATTCATCATGAGAACTCGCCTGACGGTGTAATCATCAAAGATGCGATCGCAAGAAGAAGAAGAAGAAGAAGGCATAGAAGGAAGTGAAAAGACGGATACAGAAATTAAGAAAAGTAGAACCAATAGAAACCAAATAAATGTGAGGATGAGTTAAGCTCATCAAAAGCTTAATTAAAAGACGAATGGACAGTAGAGTGGGATGGAAACTTTAAGGGCAGACACGCATATAAATTGTTCAAGGCTCCAACAAGAATGTGTCAGGTATCTAGAGAACTAAAGATTCTTAGCAATAAGAAACTTCTTAGACTGCAACTAGGAATGGGCTATTTTATAATAGACGAACCTTGCCGTGCAGAGTGTGTAGAAAAAAATAATATAGAGCATTTCCTACTTAAATGTAGGATGTATGAACAACATAGAAAGCCAATATTAGATTATTTACAGGAATGCAATTCACCCATAACCGTGGAACAGCTGTTGAGAATAGACAGACCTAGAGAATTGCACAGTTTAGTCAAACAGTATATAACAAGAACTAAAATTAATATGTAAGGATCGTTGATGATGTGAGGATAAGGGGTAGTCTGAGGGGATGCTCGTGTGGATAATGGCAGATAGTTGGTGGACTGGGTGTCATCCCGGACACCCCCGGGCTTTCTCGCCCCTTTTAATCTTGTTGACAACACGGCAGTTATGAGAGAATTTTCTTTTTTTTTTGTCTTTGGTTTTTTATTTAAATAGTTTTTTGAGGAGGGGAAAGGAAGAGGAGGACACACACATACATTCACAAAATTTTACAGTTTTGATTTACTATATTTGGACTGAATATGGTGAGGAGGGGGGGGGGGGAGGAGAAGATACTATATTTAGATATCGGAAATAAAAAAACAACTTACGAAAACATGCAGATATCACTACATGGCATTGGGCCGAAGGGCGAGAGCCCAAGCGCCGCTGGATCAATAACAACAACAGATATCGGAAATAAGATTTTATTATCTTGAATTTACTAAATTATATATCCTAATAATAACCCATCAAGGGTTGAACAGGATCCTTTGTCAAAAAAAAAAAAAAAAAAGGATGCAGAAAATATGCCGTGGTTTCCAAGCCGCTTAAAAAGTTAGGAGCAAAACTGTATCAGTTCTGTACCATTTTGTGAATAGCTCACTAAAATAAAAATAAAAAAAGACATTCAGAACTGTTAAAATTGGCCCTGCACAGAAATTTTACGCGCCACGACGACCGGTACGTCAACTGATCTAAAAGCATAGATCAGCGATTGTGATCTGGTTTTTTTTCCCTTGAAAAAAAAAAAAGTTTACGGTTGAAGAGGTTGTAAGATTTTATTACACGTGTATCTGAGGTAGTTAATGTATGTCTGGGGTTATATGCGAAATGAAGATGCCAGATGGTATTTAACCGGTGATTATTTATGAGTTTGTATTTAACCGGTGATTATTTATGAGTATGTATTTAACTATTGATTATTTATGAGTTTGACTTTAAAGGGTGATTATTTATGAGTATTTATTTAAAAGGCGATTATTTATGAGTTTGACTTTAAAGGGTGATTATTTATGAGTATTTAAACTGTGATCATTTATGAATATGTATGTAAACATTGATTATTTATAAGTTTGTATTTAAACTGTGATTATTTATAAGTATTTAAACTGTGATTATTTATGAGTAAGCCCTAAGTGTTTAAACGGTGATTATGTATACGTTTGTATTTAAAGGTGATTATTTATGAGTACGCATTTAATCGGTGATTATTATGGAGTTTGCATTTAAACGGTGATTATTTATAAGTATTTTTTAAAGCGGTGATTATTTATGAGTGTGCATGTAAATGGTGATAAGTTATGAGTGCATTGTGTTCTAAATGCTGAACTTTAGTGTTCAGGTGGCATTAACGTTATTGCTTTTATATCTGATCAGAAATTATTGCGGAAGCTGCTTTTAGTTGTCACATGACATAGCGTGTTGCGAGAACACTGAAGTCGAATTTGTGTTAAGTATCAACTAAATATTTTATTTTTAATAGGTTAAATATATTAAATATAGGCACTGAGTGTTTTTCTCGGAAAAGGGATTGAGACATTCTTAGAATGTCCCGCCACGACTTTTTTAATATGTGCGATCACAATCAGACAATTAAAATATTATGGGTTTATAACAGCTAAACTTTATTTAAAACCAGAATGGAAAAATAAATCATTGAAAGCAGATATGAATGAGGGGTAATCAAACAATCTATATGTAAAAGGAAGGTGATACTAATGAATGGAAACAAATAATTGTGTACCGGTACAGTAATTGATTTTTTCAGAGTGAACTCACTTAGGCAAGAGACAGAAGTTACACATTTAACCTTCGTAATATAGACTTATTTGATCCGATCTTAGGCCCATTTAGGCTAGTGCAGTAAACAGGACCGAAACAAAAGACGTCCTTATATCGGAGAAACTTCGACAGTAGGCGTGCTGCAGTGACGCCAGGGTATAAGCAGTATAAAAATACGTGAATACTTCCTGCTATACTAGCTTATAATGAGCAGATGCACCATATAATTAAAATACTGGATGAGAAAGTCACAGCAGTTGGGTCTGACAATCCGCAGAGGAAAGCCATGTTACGAGAATAATATGATAAATGATAGCCATACTGCATTTGGAGAAACACCATAACAAGATGTAGACTTAGCTTGGAATCAACATAGACAAAGTTAATCTCTTACAAAATAGAACAGCTTTGGAAACTGATGAGGCATTATGGATTTTCCCATAGGTTTATTAACCTAGTAAAGAAGACATGGAAAAACATGAAATGCTGAATTCTTCATAAAGGACAAATTACATAGTTCTTTGAGTTGAGACCTGGAGTGTGGCAAAGATGGCTGTCATTACCATCTCTCACTTTACTGGCTATAGGTTCGATTATGACAACAACGTCAACAAATGGAATTTATTGAACATGGGTCAAACAGCTTGACGGCCAAGATTTTATCTATGACCTGGTTTTTCTACCCCAATAAGTGCAGCCAGATCCAAGACAAAAAGGAGAATATTTGATGAGAAGTCATGTGAATTGGGTTTGGAAATACACAGAGAAGAAAAGACAAAGATTATCAGAATACATGCGGCAGTTGATATCCAGATTGCATGTGGAGAAATATCCTTACAAGCTGTTGGCTGGTACATATGTCTTGACAGCAAGATAAATAAAATTGGAAGAATGGACAATGGTATCAAATTAAGAATATGACAGGCAACAGGAATATTGCATTAGAATATATATATATATATATATGGAGATCAGCATATATATGTGTGCGTGCATTCGTGCGTCTGTGTTATTATATGTAAGTAAAGGTAATAAAAAGGTAAAGGATCCTGTTACACGCCCATAGTGGCATATTGGGAATATGGTATTAGGCCCATATTTTCTTGACCACTGGCACACTAAGGGTGATGCGGTCAGCATCACGCCAGCTGCCTATATATATATATATATATATATATATATATATATATATATATATATATGTACAGAAATGGCAACAAATGGAAAAACTGATGCGGGACGGACATCCGGAGTCTCAGGCTCGTATGACTGCCAGTGGTGAAAGTCGAAAGGAAGCCATTGGCACGAAAACGGATGCCCTGACTGCAAAACACGAAACCAGAATTGGATTTTGGAACGTCAGAACCATGAATGAGGCAGGAAAGCTGAGACATTCTGGTAGAGAGGATGGTCAGCACAACGAAGGTGTAGCCATGATCCTGAAGAAAGGAATGGAAAAGTCTTTACTGGAATGGAAACCCATCAACAACAGATTGATAAGAACAAGACTGAGAGGGAGATTCACCAACACCACAATTATACAATGCTATGCACCAACAAATGACAGTGATGAAGAGATCAAGGACGAGTTCTATCAACAGGTACAAAAGGAAATGGAAACTGCACCCAGGTACAATCTTATAATAGTAATGGGAGACCTAAATATGAAAGTTGGAACACACAATAATTATAATGAAAGAGTAATGGGGAAATGCAGCAGTGGAACAGTAAATGAGAATGGGGACAAATTAATAAACTTCTGCAGTATTAACAACCTTGTCATTGGAGGAACACTTTTTCTACACAAAGAAGTGCACAAGTTAACGTGGGAATCACCAAATGGACGGGACAAAAACCAGATAGATCACATAGTGACCAACGGCAGATGGAGACATGCATTTCAAGACGTGAAAGTAAGAAGAGGCGCAGATGTGGGATGTGATCATCACCTAGTAGTAGCAAGACTGAAGGTGAAACTCAGAGCTGCTGGACCAGTTGCAGTCAAACAGAAAAGATATAACATTACAAAACTTAAGGACCCCCTCACCAGGAAAGCTTTCGTGGTCGATGTAAAGAGACGATATCAGATTACCAAAAGCTAGGAAAGAACAGAGACCGATGATGTCGACCAGAAATTCAACACTATCTCAACAATATACAAGGAAAGCAGCAAGTCATACTTGGGATTCCAGGAAAGAAAGGGCCAAGACTGGATAACACCAGAAACTCTTAACACCATAGCGAAGAGAAAGGAAATGAAAAGAAAGAAAACAGAAGCTAAGTCTCCCAGGTTAAAGGCAATATATAGTGAACAATACAGTCAGCTGGACAAGGAAGTACAACGTCAAACCCGTGCTAACAAAAGGACATTTCTGGATGACCTTGCAAGACAGGCAGAAGAAGCAGCACTGAGAAATGAACAAAGCACAGTTTATAAAATAACTAAAACTATCAGTGCAAACAACATAACATTAGTAAGAGACAAGCAAGGACATCTCATCACCACAGCACAAGGGCAGGAAACAAGATGGGCAGAGCACTTCAGAGAAACACTGAATAAGGAACCACCAGAGACTCCGCTGAATGTTCCCGAGGCTGAAAGTGCCTTAGACATAAATACAGACATTCCACGAAAAGAAGAAATCATCACAGCTATCAAAGGGTTAAAAAATGGAAAAGTGCCTGTTCACGACAATCTAAATGCTGAGTTATTCAAGGCAGACCCTGAACTAGCAGCAAAACTATTAGAACCTCTATTTGCACAAGTCTGGGAAACTGAGACAACACCAACAGAGTGGAGTAAAGGAATAATTGTCAAATTGCCCAAGAAGGGCGACCTTGCAGACTGCAACAACTGGAGAGGAATAACTCTCCTCTCAGTTCCCAGCAAAATACTAGGCAGGATAATCATCCAGAGAATTTCATAAGCAGTTGACCATAAACTGAGGAAAAAACAAGCGGGCTTAAGAAAGAACAGAAGATGTGCAGATCATATATTCACCCTCAGGAACATTACAGAGCAGTGCTCAGAATGGCAGAGACAGCTTATACATTAACTTTGTTGATTTTGAAAAGGTTTTTGATGGCATACACAGGGACAGTCTATGGAAAATACTGAGGGCTTATGGAATTCCCAGCCGCATTGTTTCCATCATAAAAAGCCTGTATTCTAACTTTACATGCAGTGTTGGATTGAGTAATGTAACTTTTGAAGTGAAAACAGGAGTACGACAGGGATGCCCCTTATCAACAACATTTTTCTAGACAGCCATAGATTGGGTGATGCGCCAGACAACAGAGGGCAGTCCAAGAGGAATAAGATGGACAACGTTTTCTACTCTGGAAGACCTGGAATATGCAGATGACATTGCACTACTCGCGCATTCACATCAACACATTAAAAAAAAAACCGATAGACTGAATAAGTATGGCCAGCAGATTGGCCTGAACATCAATCTGAAGAAGACAGAGGTCATGACACTAAATGTGGGAAATCCTGAGCCAATAACAGTAAGGAACCAGAAGTTAGAACAGATAAACACATTTACTTACCTAGGATGCATAGTAAAACCTGATGGTGGAACAAGCAAGGACATTAACAACAGAGTGAATAAAGCGAGAACAGCCTTTGCTAGTCTCAACAACATTTGGAAGTCTTCCCGGTACAGCACAAACACCAAATTAAGACTGTATGAGAGCTGTGTACTTTCTGTGCTTCTCTATGGTGCGGAATGCTGGAGAGTAACAGAGAAGGAAATGTCAAAACTGTCCTCCTTCCACACAATCTGCCTAAGGAAAATTCTCTGAATCTTTTGGCCAAACACCATCAGCAACCAAGAAATACTTATTCGGAGTAACCAGGAGGACATGCACACCATCATAGCTGGCAGATGCTGGAGTTGGGTTGGCCACGTCCTCAGAAGGGACCCTGATACCATCACAAGAACAGCTATGCTATGGACCCCCGAGGGAAAGCGAAAGAGAGGCCGACCAAAAACAACTTGGCGGAGAACTGTGGAAGCCGAGATGCAAAGAATGAACCAGAGTTGGGGCACTGTACGAAGGATGGCCGCCGACCGAGCAAAGTGGAATCAATTTGTTGCTGCCCTACAAGACACCACCAGGCGTGATGGCCACTGACTGCTTTGGCGGTTGGCGGTTATGGATCAAAGAAGAAGAAGATATGTATGTACAAATCAATAATTCAAAACCCTTTAGTTCCTCAAGAAGCATAGGCCTTCAACAAACACCAGCAAAGTTCTCCTTTTGTGTACCAGCTCTCTTCTCCATGTTGTCTTTATCTGCCTTTACTTCTCTTAGCATGGGGATTCCAGAACAATGACTGCCCTGTAATGCTATCAACAGGTTTCCTCAGTGTCTGTCCAATCCATTGCCACCATCTTGTTCTCGTCTTTTGTTCCACAGGTATTTGTCTGGTTCTTCCTCATACCTCTTCTAATACATGCTTCTTCCTATAGCAAGTTTATTTGACATACAAAAGTTTGTGGATATTTCTCCATTTTTGTTCATTGCTCCAACCCCATGTTTCCCATGATCTCTTCAAAGCCACTGTTGTCATTTCCTGTCTTTGCATTTAGATCACAAATCAGGGTTATAACCTTCACTATCTTTTTATTCATGATATTTTCAAGGATTCTTCTTTATTAGTTGTTACTTACCACTGGATGTAATTCAACTTTGTTTTACTTTTGACTGTTTTGAATGTTGCTGTTTATGGTTTGTATCCCATTGCTTCCCATTTCATTGGGGCCTTATATTCTCTTCCTTAGACAGTATTAGAGCCACATCTTTACTACAAAGTATACTTTATTCCTCATGTCAGAAGGATTGCATTGTTTATTCTGTTTTCAATATCTTATTTTCCTGTCTTGTTCATCTTGTTGCACACAGTCCCAGGATATCATATTTGTAGTTTTACATTTCTGCTGCCACCTGTTTAGTTTTCCCTTTTTTGTGTAGTGTTGAAACTTTCCAATTGCCCAGTCTGGAAATTTTCATAGAAGGACAAAGATGAGTCTGCAGTTCAGACTTCTTTTAGCCTTCAGTGGACTGTGTCATAAACCTCCTTAATAAAGGACTTCCATTGGATGACTTTTTTTTGGGCATGTAGTTTCAACGGGATGCCCAGACTTCTTTATCTCAACTTTCTGTGTCATGCCTCGTAGGGTACTATGTTACTGATCTTTGCTCCCTTTTCGGGAACCGGTAACACCTAGGTAAAGTTAAAATGCATGCCAAATTTTTAAATAATAAATTTAAAAAAAAACAATAAATTCATGAACAAATCTGGAATCATACTTTTTTAAAATAATTTTTATCCTCTTTTCTTTTCTTTAGAAGATACTTATTCATCATCATCATTCATCATTTTTCTTAGCGGGCCTTCTTGAACATGGAGCCACTTTGCAGAAAGCCTGCACCAATCATTGACATGCTCTGTCAGCAGTGGTGGTTTCTGTGGCAATTCATTTGACATAATACAGTTGCCAGCTCCATTTACATCCTCATATTAGTTGCCTTAAACGACATGCCTGAAGGTGGAGTATCCTAGGCTAGATAACTCTTAGTCTGTTAACAGTGTTACTATTTCCTTTAATTTGTTATTTCCCCTCCCTTCCCCTTTTTTTTCTAGCACATGAGTTTCAGAAATTCCTTGGAACATGATTGTTATATTCAGTTCGTTGACAGAATGTGTACATTGTATCAGTTACTTGTCAAGTAATACCCATTACTGATTATTGTTTCTTTGTGGTACACTTCTTGGATTTGCACAGAATAATTACACTGCTAACTCTTATTTTGTGTTACTTATTTTTTAACAGCCATGGTAATGACTGATGTCAGTGTGGTGACTGACCTGCTTCAGGATGAGGAGAAGAGAATCAAAAGTTTTCTAGAAAAACTGGGAAACAAGCTGAAAACTGCTGGGGTGAGTCAAGTCATTTTTCCATGTGCACATTTTTAGCATTTTAGTTGAAGGAGCAAATCATTAGGGGAAGTGCAGCATTTAGAAGTCGAGTCTATAGTGTTTTATTTTACTGTAGTAGCATAAAGCCACGGTTAATTGGAGAGATATTGTTTGTTTCAGATGTGAACTATTCTTTGTTTTGTGTGTGTGTTAAAAATGAAAACAATATATGGGTTAAAGTTACTTGGATTTCTTCCTGTTGTACAGAACATTATTTTAAATCTAACAACCATTTGAGAATGAGATAATTATCTGTAAAGAGCTTTAACATGCTCATTCAGTATATTCAAAAGTCAGCTGTTCCTGTATGCAAAAAAATGATTCAATGTTAGATCTAATTTTGTTTTAAAATTAAGACATTAGTTTAAATATACATGGATTCAATCTTTATGTGTTGATGTAATGAGTGTTGTCATTCTGTTATTTTCAAAAATTTAATGTTTATATAAAATGTTAATGTAATTATATATTTATAATGAGTAAAAACAATTATCATCAATGTTATCATTAAACAATAATAATCACAATTTGCTATACACAAATAATCACAATAATAATCACAAATAATAACAATCACATTTTGATGTAAGTTAACACTAATGAATATCTCCATTTTTTCATCTTTTTATTTCTTTAAGAAAATTTTCACTAATTTAGTTCTGCCCATTCTATTGTCCTTTCAACCATGCTGGACTGGTCTGCGCGGGTAGGGGTCAGACAAAAGCTGGTACCCTGGTCCTCCAGGTTGGTGGTTTTAGCACAGGGCCGACACCCCTGTCTGTGTAAAAAATCGCACACGTTACGGAAACAGCAATAAATGAAAACACTTTGATGCGGGACGGACATCCGGAGTCTCAGGCTCGTATGACTGACAGTGGTGAAAGCCGAAAGGAAGCCACTGGCATGAAAACGGATGCCCAGACCGCAAAACACGAAACCAGAATTGGTTTTTGGAATGTCAGAACTATGAATGAGGCAGGAAAGCTGAGACAGATCACAGCAGAGATGAGGAATTACAAACTACATATCCTGGGAATAAGCGAGAGCAGATGGACAGGGATGGGGAGAATAAAAACAGCCACAGTGGAAACAGTACTTTATTCTGGTAGAGAGGACGGTCAGCACAACGAAGGTGTAGCCATTATCCTTAAGAAAGGAATGGAAAGGTCTCTACTGGAATGGAAACCCATTAACAACAGACTAATAAGAGCAAGACTGAGAGGGAGATTCACCAACACCACAATTATACAATGCTATGCACCAACAAACTTCTTCTTCTTCTTCTTGCGATCGCATCTTTGATGATTACACCGTCAGACAAGTTCTCATGATGAATTCGACTGTTGTTTGAAGTTCCTCTTTAACTCCATATAGCTTTGAATTTAGTGTTGAGTCATTGGGCCAGTATATCTTTCTTAACTGGTCATACAGAGGACAGTCCTGTAGAACATGCTCAGCAGTTTGTTCGTTTAATCCACATGTGCACAGTGGTGAAGCAGACAATCGTAACTTGTGCATGTGTTTATTCAGTTTGTTATGCCCTGTCCTGAGTCGAAAAATAGTTATCTGTCCCTGCCGGTCGAGAGTGTGATAGTCGTCTTTGGGTTGGTTCTGTTCTCTTCTTATAGTCTGGATAGCTCTCTTTTTCTCAAAGTATGTGACTTCATTATCTTCTTGTTCACATTCTCCTCCCTTTTTTGCAAGTTTATCTGCCTTTTCATTTCCGGGTACACCACAATGAGATGGTACCCACTGAAGTATGGTTCTCTTTTTGGCAGCTACCTTGTTTAGTTCATTTCTCAGATGCGGGAGTTTACCACCCTTGAGAGCTTGCAGGACAGACAGTGCATCTGTGAGGATGACTACCTGGTGGCAGTCAGAGTTGGTGTTATAAATCATATTTGCAGCTTGCTCTAGAGCTTGAACCTCAGCTGTATAGTTGGAACAGAATTTACCAGTGGGAATGTGCCTAGTCTCATAGTGGTTGTCAGGATATGAGATAAAGATACCGGCACCTCCATTCCTAACAGCATTAGTTGCTGATCCATCTGTATAGGCATGTATCCATGATTGATCGGGATAGCTTTCTTGGATCATACTCAATGTAGCAGTTCGTTTTTGCAGATCATTATACTCACATCCACTTGTGAGACCACTGACCGACGTATTAATTTGGAGGGCACTGCTGGCCTGCTCCCATGGTACAGGGTATAGGGTGGGCTTCAGTGGTGTTGTCTTCATAGATAGGTCTTCTTGATGCTGTCTTATAAGTCTTTTTCCCTGATGCACAAAGCTGCTACGCTTTAGACGTCCCAATGCCAGATCATCTAGTCTTGCCTTCATTGGGTGCGTTGGCATACTGTTGTACTTTTCCATCTGGATCATGGTCTTTGTGTCTCTTCTATGGGACAATGTCTGTAATCCAGCAACCTTCTGCATCTCTGTTATTGGTGTAGTTTTCATGGCTCCTGTAATGAGCCTGAGAGCTTGATTTTGCACCTTGTCCAAGGACTGCAGATGTGAGTTAGCAGCTGATGACCATGCTGCTGAGCTAAACTCTAAGTGTGGTCTTATTACTCCACTATAAATCTTCTTTAGATTTCGTTCATTTGCTCCCCAGTTGGTACCTGCCAATTTTCTGAGTATGCCTAGTCGTCTTCGGGCCTTTCCTTCTGCATTTTCAATATGCTTATTCCATGTAAGCCTTTGGTCAAATGTCACCCCAAGATAGGTGGGGTAGCTTTCTTCCTTGATAACGGTTGTCCCTAGGTGTATGTTAGCTGATTTGTCCTTGGGGGCGAGGGAGAACAGTGTTGTGGAGGTTTTGTCTGTGTTTATTGTGATAAGCCATTTCTCTGCCCATGACACTAGCATGTCTGCTGCCCGCTGCATTCTATAATTTGCTGTGGTGACATTTTCATCAGCGCACCAGAGTACTAGGTCATCTGCATATAAGGCAGCTTTCACTCCTGCAGGGAGATCTTTCACCAGGTCATTGATGTCTTCTTCTTCTTGCGATCGCATCTTTGATGATTACACCGTCAGACGAGTTCTCATGATGAATTCGACTGTTGTTTGAAGTTCCTCTTTAACTCCATATAGCTTTGAGTTTAGTGTTGAGTCATTGGGCCAGTATATCTTTCTTAACTGGTCATACAGAGGACAGTCCTGTAGAACATGCTCAGCAGTTTGTTCGTTTAATCCACATGTGCACAGTGGTGAAGCAGACAATCGTAGCTTGTGCATGTGTTTATTCAGTTTGTTATGCCCTGTCCTGAGTCGAAAAATAGTTGTCTGTCCCTGCCGGTCGAGAGTGTGATAGTCGTCTTTGGGTTGGTTCTGTTCTCTTCTGATAGTCTGGATAGCTCTCTTTTTCTCAAAGTATGTGACTTCATTATCTTCTTGTTCACATTCTCCTCCCTTTTTTGCAAGTTTATCTGCCTTTTCATTTCCGGGTACACCACAATGAGATGGTACCCACTGAAGTATGGTTCTCTTTTTGGCAGCTACCTTGTTTAGTTCATTTCTCAGATGCGGGAGTTTACCACCCTTGAGAGCTTGCAGGACAGACAGTGCATCTGTGAGGATGACTACCTGGTGGCAGTCAGAGTTGGTGTTATAAATCATATTTGCAGCTTGCTCTAGAGCTTGAACCTCAGCTGTATAGTTGGAACAGAATTTACCAGTGGGAATGTGCCTAGTCTCATAGTGGTTGTCAGGATATGAGATAAAGATACCGGCACCTCCATTCCTAACAGCATTAGTTGCTGATCCATCTGTATAGGCATGTATCCATGATTGATCGGGATAGCTTTCTTGGATCATACTCAATGTAGCAGTTCGTTTTTGCAGATCATTATACTCACATCCACTTGTGAGACCACTGACTGTTGTATTAATTTGGAGGGCACTGCTGGCCTGCTCCCATGGTACAGGGTATAGGGTGGGCTTCAGTGGTGTTGTCTTCATGGATAGGTCTTCTTGATGCTGTCTTATAAGTCTTTTCCCCCGATGCACAAAGCTGCTACGCTTTAGACGTCCCAATGCCAGATCATCTAGTCTTGCCTTCATTGGGTGCATTGGCATACTGTTGTACTTTTCCATCTGGATCATGGTTTTTGTGTCTCTTCTATGGGACAATGTCTGTAATCCAGCAACCTTCTGCATCTCTGTTATTGGTGTAGTTTTCAAGGCTCCTGTAATGAGCCTGAGAGCTTGATTTTGCACCTTGTCCAAAGACTGCAGATGTGAGTTAGCAGCTGATGACCATGCTGCTGAGCTAAACTCTAAGTGTGGTCTTATTACTCCATTATAAATCTTCTTTAGATTTCGTTCATTTGCTCCCCAGTTGGTACCTGCTAATTTTCTGAGTATGCCTAGTCGTCTTCGGGCCTTTCCTTCTGCATTTTCAATATGCTTATTCCATGTAAGCCTTTGGTCAAATGTCACCCCAAGATAGGTGGGGTAGCTTTCTTCCTTGATCACGGTTGTCCCTAGGTGTATGTTAGCTGATTTGTCCTTGGGGGCGAGGGAGAACAGTGTTGTGGAGGTTTTGTCTGTGTTTATTGTGATAAGCCATTTCTCTGCCCATGACACTAGCATGTCTGCTGCCCGCTGCATTCTATAATTTGCTGTGGTGACATTTTCATCAGCGCACCAGAGTACTAGGTCATCTGCATATAAGGCAGCTTTAACTCCTGCAGGGAGATCTTTCACCAGGTCATTGATGTAAACAAGGAAGAGTGTTGGGGAAATTACTCCTCCTTGAGGTACCCCCTGATGGAGCAACACTTTTCTGCTCTGCAGACCGTCAAGAGTGACTCTAGTTCTCCTGTTATGCAAGTATGACTGGATCCATTTCATCATGTTGCCTTGGATTCCACTTCTCCTAAGTTTTGCAATGAGGCCATCTTTCCACACCTTGTCAAAGGCCTGCTTGAAGTCGACCCAGATCGTTAGGACCTTTTTTCTTCTCCTGGAAGGCATCTTCTATTGCTTGAGACAAGTAAGTAACTTGGTCTTCTATACTGTAGCATTCTCTAAATCCAGCTTGTTCCGGCACCAGGATCTGCTCAGACTCTAAATACCATTTCAATCTGTGGTTGACTATTCGCTCCATAGTCTTCCCAACACAGCTTGTGAGACTGATTGGCCGGTAACTTGCAGCCTCGGTCTTACATTTCCCTTTCTTTAGTATGGGTATTGTGATGGCTTCTCTCCATACTTGGGGTACCGTTCCTTTCAACCAGCTGTGGTTGAATATCTCAAGCAGTTTTGTCTTTGCTGTTGAGCTCAGATTTACTAGCATTTCGTTGCTGATTTTGTCTGGGCCGGGTGACTTTTGAAACTTAAGCTTGGAAATAGCCTTCTGTAGTTCTCCTAGTGTGATGGGTTCCCTCATTGGGGCAGGAGTATCTGTCTGTCCCATGGTTGCCAGTATTTCTTTTCTTATCTCTCTCTGATGGTCTATGTTAATGGGTAAGTTGCTTTCTGAACTGTATCTTCTAGCAAACAAGTCTGCAGCTTGTTTTCCTCTGAAAAGTTTGCCACCTTCATCCAATGTGATAGTCTGCCTTGGTGAGGAACGCTCTTCATTTAGAGACTTGACTAATCTCCAAAGTTTCCTGCCGTCTTTCTCAATGTTCAGCGATGCCATTTTAGTTCTCCAGCTTTTCCGTTTTTCTTCTAGCTTTGTTCTCTGAAACTCTGCTACAGCCTTTTTCCATTTGTTGTGAGTTTCAAGTGAAGGCTGAGACTCTGCGTTCTTTCTAGCCTTGTCCATAGCTTCCTGACGTTCTTGGAGTGTGCTGGACCAGTATGGTATGTAGTTACGCCGGCATCCTTTGGGAATGGTTTCTTTTGCAGCTTGTAGTATGCATCTGTTGAAGTCTTTTACCACTTCATTAATATCTCGGTTCTGTACCTTGAGGGTAGACAGCAGCGTGTTCACCTGATGCCTGAATAAACCCCAGTTGGCTTTTTTGTAGTTCCATCTTGTAATGGCTGGGCCTGTAATGAGAGTTGCACTCTGGACAGTAAGAAAGATTGGGCGATGGTCGCTTCCCCCTAGTTGATCTCCTACTTCTCTACTAATAGATCCAGCTATATCTGGTGTGGAGAAGGCAAGATCTGGTGTTGAAGTTGTGTGCCATCCTCTGGAGTAGAAGGTAGGAGTATCTGTGGCATTATTGACTAGGATTAGGGAGTGATCATCTTGCCAAGTTTCAACCTCTTCACCTCTGTGATCCAGATGGTTATAGCCCCAGCTCTGGGAGTGGCTATTAAAGTCTCCAACTGCTATAAAGTTGGTGGCTGGTACCTGTATAGAGCTGAGACTCAGAGGTTTGTTGTTCGGACAGTAATAGTTCAGGAGTTCTATTTCCATCTTGTCTACCTTTATCTGCAGCAGCTGATATTCTGCTCCATCCATGAAGGTTTTCCTTTCGTGTGCAGGAATGTTATTCCTTACAAGAGTAAGTACTCCTCCTTTTCGTCTATCTTTTCTGTCGGATCTGAAGCATTGATATCCCCTTATTTTAAAGGTTTGATCTGCTTTCAAGTGAGTCTCTTGGATACAGCAAACACTGACTTGCTTCTCATACAAGATGTTTTCCAGCTCTGTCTTTTTGCTGTATCCAGCCTGCTTGCTGTTCACTCCCTCTGCATTCCAGTGCATTATGACAAGTGGCACTCTGGGTTTCTCTTTTTCTATTTTGTTTTGGTCAGTAGTTCTCCTCCGCCGTCTGCTGACTCCACAAGACGGTCTAGAGGGTCCTCCAGTAGCTGAGGGTGGGCTCTGTCGAGGCTCAGAGCCCGGCACTGCACCTGCCTGGTGGAGCTCCACAGGGCGAGCACCAGAACGAGATTTATTTGACGGTGTACTCTCCATAGAAAAAAAAAAAAAGCGAGTTGCATGATACTGTGGTTTCCGGTGCGCCTTCTGGCCCAGTATCTACGACTTTAGCACCTGCTCAACGGGAGAGTGGGCTCATCCCTAATCTGTTTATGTTCCCAGTAGTAGACTATTCGCAAGCAGCCTGGGGGTGTCACTGCTCTGCGCGGACCTTGTTTACCGAGGCGGCGTCCGAGCTCGTATGGTGAAAATATGGTTGCGTTATCTTCAAAATAGCCCTGTCTTTCCCGTGGCTTTTCTGCCATCCTGCAACTTTGAGTTAGGGAGTTCTGAGCTCCAGTCTCTTTCCCAGGCGTTTTATCCTGGCCTGGCACGCATACAGAGGACCCCACTTCTGGTTCTAAGTTAGCAGTTGGGGATAGGTGGGGTAGCACACTGTGCATTCCCCGTCATCCAGGGGGCTCTCCAACTATGCAGAGCTTGCACAATGCTGTGCTCTGGTTTTGGGCTCTCCCAAGGAATCCTCACGTCCTGCACAGAGCCACTTCCAGATACCCACCACCTGCCAACCCTCCATTGTAGAAATCTCCTGCATGCGGCCATCCAGTCAAGAGCCAGTATTAAGTCTGGTGCCCAAGTGATCCCCCCAAGCTCAGTGTGCAATGCTGGGTTCTCATCATGCTGCAACACAGGGGGGATTGTGATGCTCAGCCATCTCTCTCAATTCTGCACCGATAAGTGACATCGGGGACTTAACTGTGCCTCAGTGCTGGGAGGCCCCGTTTCCAGGTACACCACACACAGCCAATTGAGGCAACGGTCGCCGTGGGCGTGATAGACGACAAACAGTGAAGAATGAGGCAAGAAAGCATTTAACCCATGAAGTGGGGGTGGATTGGTGCAGACCAGAGCATGTACCACTCGCCGGTGGGTTCTGCATCTACACCTATAGGGTTCCACCCACTCCTCAGCCCATTTAGTCTGGCCCCTCACCCAGGACCTGTCCGGCTTGGGTGACCCTGCCAGGAGTAAAACTCCCGCCGGCATAGCTCCCGGGATCATTGGGGCGCTCAAGCTCTCCAACCACGGCAAGGTAGGCTTACATGTGGAGAGACCAACAAACGATAGCGATGAAGAGAACAAGGATGAGTTCTATCAACAGGTACAAAAGGAAATGGAAACTGTCCCCAGGTACGATCTCATTATAGTAATGGGAGACCTAAATGTGAAAGTTGGAACACATAATAATTATAATGAAAGAGTAATGGGGAAATGCGGCAGTGGAACAGTAAATGAGAATGGGGACAAATTAATAAGCTTCTGCAGTATTAACAACCTGGTCATTGGAGGAACACTTTTTCAACACAAAGAAGTGCACAAGTTAACATGGGAATCACCAAACGGACGAGACAAAAACCAGATAGATCACATAATGATCAATGGCAGATGGAGACATGCACTACAAGACGTGAAAGTAAGAAGAGGCGCAGATGTGGGAAGTGATCATCACCTAGTAGTAGCAAGGCTGAAGGTGAAACTCAGAGCTGCTGGACCAGTTGCAGTCAAACAGAAAAGATATAACATCACAAAACTTAAGGACCCCCTCACCAGAAAAGCGTTCATTGTCGACGTAAAGAGACGATATCTGATTACCAAAAGCCAGGAAAGAACAGAGACCGACGATGTGGACCAGAAATTCAACACCATCTCAACAATATACAAAGAAAGCAGCAAGTCATGCTTGGGATTCCAGGAAAGAAAGAGCCAAGACTGGATAACACCAGAAACGCTAAACACCATAGCGAAGAGAAAGGAAATGAAAAGGAAGAAAACAGAAGCTAAGTCTCCCAGGTTAAAGGCAATATACAGTGAACAGTACAGTCAGCTGGACAAGGAAGTAAAACGTCAAACCCGTGCTGACAAAAGGACATTTCTGGATGACCTTGCAAGACAGGCAGAAGAGGCAGCACTGAGAAATGAACAAAGCACAGTTTATAAAATAACTAAAGCTATCAGTGGAAATACATAGGGACAGTTTATGGAAAATACTGAGGGCTTATGGAATTCCAAGCTGCATAGTGTCAATCATAAAAAGCCTCTATGCCAACTTTACGTGTAGTGTTGGGCAGAGCAACCTAACCTTCGAGGTGAAGACAGGAGTACGACAGGGATGCCCCTTATCAACCACTCTATTTTTAACAGTCATAGACTGGGTGATGCGCCAGACAACAGAGGGCAGTCCAAGAGGAATAAGATGGACTACATTTTCAACATTGGAAGATCTGGAATATGCAGATGACATTGCACTGCTGGCACATTCACATCAACACATCCAGGAAAAAACGGATAGACTTAATAAATGTAGCCAGCAGGTGGGCTTGAACATCAATTTAAAGAAGTCTGAGGTCATGACGCTCAATGTGAGCAACCCTGAGCCCATATCAGTAAGGAATCAGCAACTGGTACAGACAGATACCTTCACATACCTAGGAAGCATAGTAACGCCAGACGGTGGGGCAGGCAAAGACATCAACATCAGAATGAATAAGGCAAGAACAGCCTTCTTTAGCCTAAATAACATCTGGAAGTCCTCCCAATACAGCACAAGCACAAAATTAAGATTATACCAGAGTTGCGTGCTTTCTGTGCTTCTCTATGGTGCGGAATGCTGGAGAGTCACAGAGAAGGAAATGTCAAAATTGTCCTCTTTTCACACAACATGCCTAAGAAAAATTCACCGAATCTTTTGGCCGAATACCATCACCAACCAAGATCTGCTTACTCGTAGCAAGCAAGAGGACATGCATACCATCATAGCTGGCAGACGCTGGAGCTGGGTTGGTCATGTCCTCAGAAGAGACCCCGATGCCATCACAAGAACAGCTATGCTTTGGACCCCTGAAGGAAAGCGAAAGAGAGGCCGACCAAAAACAACTTGGCGGAGGACTGTGGAGGCTGAGATGCAAAAAATGAACCAGAGTTGGGGCACTGTACGAAGGATGGCCACCGACCGTGCAAAGTGGAATCAATTTGTTGTTGCCCTACAAAGAAGCCACTAGGCGTGATGGCCACTGACTGCTTTGACGGTCGGTGGTTAAGGATCGAAGAAGAAGAAGAATCAGTGGAAAACGAGGTGCAAACAACATAACGTTAGTAAGAGACAAGCAAGGAAATCTCATCACCACAGCACAGGGGCAGGAAACAAGATGGACAGAGCCTTTCAGAGAAACACTGAATAAGGAACCACCAGAGACTCAGCTGAAAGTTCCTGAGGCTGAAAGTGACTTAGACGTAAATACAGACATTCCACGAAAAGAAGAAATTATCACAGCTATCAAAGGGCTAAAAAATGGAAAAGCGCCTGGTCACGACAATCTGAATGCTGAGCTATTCAAGACAGACCCTGAACTAGCAGCAGAACTATTAGAACCACTATTTGCACAAGTCTGGGAAACTGAGACAACACCAACAGAGTGGAGTAAAGGAATAATTGTCAAATTGCCCAAGAAGGGCGACCTTGCAGACTGCAACAACTGGAGAGGAATTACCCTCCTCTCAGTTCCCAGCAAAATACTAGGCAGGATAATCATCCAGAGAATTTCAAAAGCAGTTGATCATAAACTGAGGAAAGAACAAGCGGGCTTCAGAAAGAGCAGAAGATGTGCAGATCATATATTTACCCTCAGGAACATTATAGAGCAGTGCTCAGAATGGCAGAGACAGCTGTACATTAACTTTGTTGATTTTGAAAAGGCTTTCGACAGCATACACAGGGACAGCCTATGGAAAATTCTGAGGGCTTATGGAATTCCCAGCCGCATTGTTTCCATTATAAAAAGCCTGTATTCTAACTTTACGTGCAGTGTTGGATCGAGTAATGTAACTTTCGAAGTGAAAACAGGAGTAAGACAGGGATGCCCCTTATCAACAACATTATTTTTGACAGTCATAGATTGGGTGATGCGCCAGACAACAGAGGGCAGTCCAAGAGGTATTAGATGGACAACATTTTCTACACTGGAAGATTTGGAATATGCAGATGACATTGCACTACTCGCGCATTCACACCAACACATTCAAGACAAAACCGATAGACTGAATAAGTATGGCCAGCAGGTTGGCCTGAACATCAATTTGAAGAAGACAGAGGTCATGACACTAAATATGGGCAATCCTGAGCCAGTAACAGTAAGGAACCAGAAGTTAGAACAGACAGACACATTTACTTACCTAGGAAGCATAGTAACACCTGATGGCGGAATAAGCAAGGACATTAACAACAGAATGAATAAAGCGAGAACAGCCTTTGCTGTTCTCAACAACATTTGGAAGTCTTCCCAATACAGCACAAACACCAAATTAAGACTGTATGAGAGCTGTGTACTTTCTGTGCTTCTCTATGGTGCGGAATGTTGGAGAGTAACAGAGAAGGAAATGTCGAAACTGTCCTTCTTCCACACAATCTGCCTAAGGAAAATTCTCCGAATCTTTTGGTCAAACACCATCAGCAACCAAGAACTACTTATTCGGAGTAACCAGAAGGACATGCACACCATCATAGCTGGCAGATGCTGGAGTTGGGTTGGCCATGTCCTCAGAAGGGACCCTGATACCATCACAAGAACAGCTATGCTATGGACCCCCGAGGGAAAGCGAAAGAGAGGCCGACCAAAAACAACTTGGCGGAGATCTGTGGAAGCTGAGATGCAAAGAATGAATCACAGTTGGGGCACTGTACGAAGGATGGCCACCGACCGAGCAAAGTGGAATCAATTTGTTGCTGCCCTACAAGACGCCACCAGGCGTGATGGCCGCTGACTGCTTTGACGGTTGGCGGTTATGGATCAAAGAAGAAGAGAAGAAGATTCTATTGTCCTGTGAAAATATATTCTTCTTGATCATATTCTAATATCTTCTCCATTGTTTCCTTCGAGTTAAATGCTCTTAACATAACTGAGAAAAGGCTTCATTAGATCAATATTGAAAAACATGATCAATAAGTAAGTCAGAACAAAAATAACTCATTTAGGGTGGTTTATTTGCTCACCTTTCTTTCTATTGTTTGTATGTTTTGCAGTATTATTTTGTGTCATACAAATGTTTGTTTAGGCATGTGTCAAGCTATGAGAATAATAGTGAACATGAGAATAGGTAGTGTTAACATGGGCTGAGAAACATAGATCACTAGCTGTTGAAGACAAATAATACACAGAAGTTGGGACATCTAACTAATTTCCTGTTGATAGTAACGTGGCATTGGCAGCTAGAATAATAGGTTCAAGTCGTCTCTTATGTGCAACTGCTGTTGTTCCTTCTCTCCTCTTATCTATGTTTTTTTCTTGAAAAATGTCTCATTGATTCCACGGTTGTATTGGGACATGTGACGGTGGTGTTGTTTTATTGATTATAAAATTTGAACCAAAAAAAAAACCAAACAAAAAACAATATCATGAACCATATGTGTATGAAGAACAACAAAAGCGGTAACCATAAAGTTACAGACTTTCCTAAATGAGTGCTTACACAGAATAGAAGGATTCAACTTGTATGACAAGATCATCAATGTGGAACTGATGACAAGAATCAGATATACCTGTGAAGTAAAACGTGAGGAGAGCGTGCTGACATAGGTAGGACACACATTCAGGAAACCAGCTGACAAGACAGTCTTTGTTCTGGAAAACCAAGGCTGAGAGAAATAAAGTCATACCAAAAAAAAAACACATGGACAAGGTCATACCAGCAGAAGTGACAGAAATAGGGAAAGGAATGAAAGGGATATAGAAGACATAAAAGGACCTTTAGCAGATGGCACTGGACAAGAAGGTTGGGTGTGAGTTTGTTTAAGGTCTGTGCGCTGAAAGGAGCTGAAAGGTAATGAATTATATATATATATATGTATATAGATAGGGGCATGTAACTTGTCATGACTCCCTTTCGAAAACAATCCTCCAGGGAACAGTCGAAGGTAAACAGAGAAAGAGGAAGGCAAAGAAAATCCTAGGCTGATAACATCAAAGAATGGGCAGGGCACGGTTTTTCCACACTTTTACGCATTGCTGAGGATAGAGAGCAGTGGAGGACCCTGTCTGCTGATGCTTCCACCCTGGCACCCCTACGACCAATGACGGGTTACAGGTTGAGATGATGATATATATATATTCTTCTTGTCGTTTGCTCTTAAATAACCACATCTATCTCTCTTATAAAGCTGGTAGTCCGTCTCAGGCTTCTCGTTACCATACAGTTTTTTCGTCAAATGGGTTGGAGAAGGCCATTCCGACGCCCTGCTCCTCTTGTGGAGCCAACAGTTTTGGGGTACGTGTTCTTCTGTCTGTTTGTCTTCCCCACATGGACACACATCTGCCTGTCTGACTTTCAGTTTGTTGAACAGATGGTTTCTGAGTCTGCAATGGCCAGTTCTTAGTCTGAAAATTATCACTTGGTCTCTTTTTGGTAACGTATAGTATGGTTCTGCAGTATCGGAGTCTGGGTGTTCCCTATGCTATTTTTCTCTACATTAAACAGATGCACACTACAGGCTGTTTCAAAATTATGTATACACACTTTAGAAAGTTATATTTCATGAACAACATACACAATTTACATTTTCTTTATCATATTTTAAAGCTAAGAGACAGATTTAAGTTTGCTATCTTGCTTTGTGGGTTGGCTGATTATGTGGACTAAACTTTCACTTTTGTTTGACTCTGGGTCAAAGAAAGTGTACATATTTTTATGGCTTTAGGTTAACATGCAGAAACAAAAGGGATATTACTCTGACCACTAGTGGACCAATGGAGACAGTATTGAAGGCAGTGTGTTTGCATAAGCTGTCCTGCTAGTTACATGTTAAAAAAAAAAAAACTTGGCTAACAACTAAATAATTGGAATGTAGAATACTTAGGCAGGAAATATTATTCAGAAGAATGAAAAAAAAAAAAACAGACATTGTAATATATTTATCTTTTCACAGATTGGAGGCAAAGTGAAAAGTGTTGGTGGCAACCCAGGAGAGGTCGTGTGCAAGGTGACCAATGATGAAAGGGCCCACTTGATTGTGATAGGCTCTCGTGGTATGGGTTCCATTCGAAGGACACTTCTGGGCAGTGTCAGTGACTACGTCATGCACCATGCTCACGTTCCCGTGCTGATCTGTAAACACCCAGACCACCACAAGCACTAGAAGAAGCTAGAACGTCAAGCTTGAAATAAATAAATATGTCAGTAACAATTATTATCTGTCAAATGAGTATTGCTCACAAGAGGTTCATATTTGACCAGTTCATTGTGTAAAAAAACGGCACTAAGAAGCCGTTACAGTCGTGCATGTTTGTGTTCTTAATTTCAGACTGGTCAGATAAATAAAAGAGGTGCCATGTGATGATTTTTGCTATTGTTATAATTTTATATTTTTAAAATGATGTAATCTAATTTTATATTTTTAAAATAATGTAATCTAATGATCGCTTTGTGTGGATTTTTAACAATGGTATAAGCGCCGTACCGTTCAGAAAGCAATGGCAAACTACTGAATGAAAAAAATTGCCTAGAAAAATCACAAACAGCCAATAAAAGCTGGGGTTGATTGCCACGTCCTGTAAAGGATAAGCAACTAACTTTTTTTAAATCTAATTTTATATTTTTAAATGATGTAATCTAATTTTATATTTTTAAAAAAAACTTGTACAGATGTGACTGTTGGTTCATTTTTTTTTACTGATTAGGCTGTGAAGGATGAACAAAATATATTTGTGACTTTATTTTTTTCACTTGTAACATTAGTTTTTCAGAATGTGCAAATTTTTGTAAAAAGATCATTTGACAACTGATTATAGCTAAATAATAAAGTAAGTCTTGCTACTGCAATGACAGCAAAGTCATCATCCTGTCAGTCATAACTAAATGTGATAAGATTACATTTATCTATTTCTTTTCCCTTTCTTTGGCTTACTGTTAATCTTTTTGTGTAAAATATAGCTGCAGACAAACCCCAGCAGCAATATTGTTCAAATGTAGTGACCAACTATAACCCAGTTTTGTCTGTGTTTTCCCAACAAAAGGTTAGCTATCAGTGCTTGAAAAACAGGTATGAACTGTTGCTTGACAGATATGAACTGTGCTTTATTTGTTCTTCATATACCTTCATGATATATTATTCAGGTAATCAAGAATTTTTACTTTATATATATATATATATATATATATATATATATATATATATATATATATATATATATATATATATATATATATATATATATAAATATATATATATATATATATATATATTTTTTTTTTTTTTAAGCTTTTCCTCAGTTATTTAAAAAAAAAAAAAAACTCCATGTGTCCTCCAGATCTACATTTTAAAACAAGTAGATTGAGCATCTTCAGGCGTGTTGGTTTTTGTCAGGTTCCATTTCACAGTTTTGTGATATTGTTACCTCTGGCCATTTGATGCAGAAGATGAAAGAAGGCATCTGTAGGTTAATATTTGGAGTTTAGTGAAAGATAATAAGAAAAAATAAAAATAGAAAGTAAGAAGAGAATACCAGGTCGGGGGAAGAACCAAAATGATACATTTACAGACAGCATCGTGATGTATCCTCAAGAGTTAGAGAAAAAGATGGCTAAGAACAGAGATGAAGAAAGCCAATATTTATTTTTTTTACATTGAGAGATGGAAAGCAATAGGTATTCAAAACACATTTTTTTAAAAAATATGTCAATTTAGTCTAAATATATGGCTTGGAAATATACAGGACAATAAAAGTGATATGAAGTAACGTCCAAGAAACTGTAAACATCATCAAGAAGGACATGGATAAAATTAAATGATTGAAATTTGATTGACTATGATTACTGGCAAGTGCTTGTTCTGAAAACCTCAGGGTAAAAAAAAAGCAAAGGTAGACCATAGAACACATGGGAAAGAACTCTGGAGACAGAAATAAAACTGGTGCGGAAGACATGAAAAGATCATGAGCTTATGAAACATGACAGGAGGACTTGGCATGTGTTTGTTGAAGGCTTAGCTCCTTGAGGAGCTAAAAGGTAGTGATTGATTGATTTGTGGTTACCAGTGCGGAACAGACAGAAAGAACTAGGCAAATGTTCAGTGTTTAGTTGATATTAGGGCTAATGATCTGTGCAGTTGTTGTGCTGCCATTACCATGGAGATCAAGACTATCCTTGAGAAGAAGGAAAACCCTCAGAAACATTCAGTAGTAATGGGAGAAAGAAGTCAGACAGCTAGTCAGAACAGCACTATCCTGACAAGACAGAAAAATATTGGAGCAGCATGCTCAGGGTAGTCATCATCATTCCTTTTCGTTCCTTGTGGAACATAGGGCAGAAACAGTTGCTCTCCATCAATTTCTATTCTGGGCTGTCTGTTTTCAGCTGTGCCCAAGTCATTCCAATTTCCCTAGCCTCCTCTTCAACAGTTCTTCTCCAAGTTCTCTTTGGCCTCCCCACTGTTCTCTTCCCCTGTGGGTTCCAGTATGGGGCAACTCTGGCTGTGCTTGATTTTTCTCTTCTGAGTGTATGTCCTATCCATCCCCACTTTCTTACCTTAATTTCTGTTTGTATTGGCTGTTGCCTGCATCTTTCCTGACAAGACAGAAAAAACATTGGCGCAGCATGCTCAGAGTAGTAATGTCTTCAGAAATATATTTATAGGCCAGTCCTCTTAGAGGAGCCAAGAAGACTGAAACTATTGTATTGTACATGTGACTTCTCTTATTTCTTGAAATGGCTGCATTTAAAAACTAAAAACGTGGTTTTTATGTTATTACTCATGTTGTCTGCATTATGTACCAATGTACACTTGTGATTACTCCTGGACTTGTGCATCCTTCCAGCCCCACAGTGGTTGTGTAAGACTGTAATGCCTGTTATTGCTTATTAATTGGTCATTTTGGTTTATATTCTTGTTTGCTATGTAGCAAAGGGTTTTAACTGTCATACTATAATTTCTTGTGTGCTGTAATGGTTATGACTGTCGTACTATAGTTTCTTGTTTGCTGCATAGTTAATGGTTATAACTGTTATACTATAGCTTCTTGCTTGCTGTATAGTTAATGGTTATAACTGTTATACTATAGCTTCTTGCTTGCTGTATAGTTAATGGTTATAACTGTCATACTATAGCTTCTTGTTTGCTGTATAGTTAATGGTTATAACTGTCATACTATAGTTTCTTGTTTGCTGTATAGTTAATAGTTATAACTGTTATACCATAGCTCCTTGTTTGCTATATAACTAAAAGTTATAACTGTCATTCTAAAGCTCCTTGTTTGCTATATAGCTAATGGTTATTCCTGTTATCCTGTAGCTTCTGTTTATTTGCTGTATAGTTGATGGCTATAACTGCCACACTATAGCTTCTTCTTTGTTTATGCAGTGAAGCTAATGGTTATAACTATCTCACTATAGCTGCTTGATTGTGTATACTGAATAATTAATTGGCATAACTGTCACACTTTGCTACTTATTTGCTGTAAAGTTAATGGTCATAACTTTCATACTATAGCTTTTATACTGCATAGTTAATGGGTTATATATGTTGCACAATAGCTACTTGGTCTTACACTAGTTTCATGTATGTTGCAAATTTGATTGCCATAATATTCTCACAAATAATGCCATGGATGTAAGGCAGATTTATCCCTGTGCAGTTTCTAGGAGGTTATACACAGATGGTGAGATGTTTTCTTGCCATTGCAATAAAATTAGAAAAACATACTTGTTTTGTGCACAAAACTTTCAGGTGTCAGAGGACCATACTTTACATTTTAATTCTGTAGGTTTGATGTTTTTACGAATTTCTATTTTTTAGACCTCTCAAGATTTACATTGCAAAAAGATTCACTACTCATAGCTATTAAAATTTGAGGAAAACAAATTTACCTTATCTAATGTAATGTGGTTGTTTAATATTTAGTAAAAATGTATAACTTCCTGGGCAGGTTCTTGACCTTGGCACACTGAAATATAAAATTAAATAATCTGGTTCACAGTTCCAAGGCATGCACATATACCACTAGATTTTAAAATACTCTGTAAGGATTTTATAAGTTATATATATATATATATATATATATATATATATATATATATATATATATATATATATATATATATATATATATATATATATATATATATATATATATATATATATATATATATATATATATATATATAGATATCTGTCTCACTGTTAAACGTACTGCAGGAAATCAAATCCATATTCACAGCTTGGTCAATGTGGTGTGAATTTGTTTTTATTTGTCTACCAGATTTTGCAGTTCCAAACTGCTTTAATCCGACTGCATGCTGGTATTGGGATTCAAGGGATGCTGGTATTGGGGTTCATGGTTTATTTTTGTATCAAATTCCATTTCTGATGTTTATGTTTTGAGGCAGCTTGAATATGCACAACTTTTTTAGGTTTTATGTTTTGGAAGCCAGGTATTTTTAAAACAGTAAACATTCAGTCATGACCATTGAATTATCTTGGTACACACATGAAATAACTTGTGTAGTTTATTATAGTATATATGTCACATCTGCTGAAAAGCAGAGAAGATACACTGGTTAATAAATTGTTTTAATCTTTGGTGTATTATAGGACTCTGTTACTGACTGATGTGATATACTTTTTATTTGGTCTGAATAGAGAATAATGGAGAAATAAATATAATGAGAGGAAGAAAAAAACGAGTTTCTTTGTCATTCACTGGCCTGTACATAACAACTTAGTGGTTGGCATGGCAGTTATAACAAATATCCTTGAAAACAAAATGGATTTAGCTAATAGTTCAAGTCAGAAGTACCTGTCTTATCCCATAATTTAATTGGTTTACTTTATGTGATTTGTATGCAATATGCTGCATCATCAATCATCAACACCCATCAGCTCCCCAAGGAGCATAGGCCTTCAACAAACACATGCCTAGTCCTCCTGTCATGTGCCATTAGCACACGTTCTTTCCGTATCTTCCTCATAATTTTCATTTTTGCCTCCAGTTCTCTTCTCCCTGTGTTTTTTTGTCTATCTCTGCCTCTCGTACCCTGGGGATTCCAGAACAAGGACTGCCTTTTAAATCTATCAATAGGTTTCCCCAATGTGTGGTCTATCCATCGCTAGCTTCTTCTTTTCGTATCTTATTCCACTGGCACTTGTCTGATTCTTGCCATCATTTCCACTTCGGTGACTTTCTCGCTCGATTAATCTACTGTATATGTGTTGCTTTAAAAAAACATTGTAGCAATATTAGAAATTCAACAGCAGAGATCAGTGAAAATATCTTAAATCTATATAGGCGATCATGATTATTTGTAATCCCATATGCCTTGATGCATCCTACAGTGTTATCAGTTTTCAGTCTAGCGTAAATATTATGGCAAGAGATATTTCTTTAACATATTCCTTACTTCCACAGTCTACCTTGTTATACCACCCTATATTCCTGATTTATTGTTTCTATTCTGAGATGCTGGTTGAGATTCATTCTGACAACATGCCAAAACCTTTGTTTTTTATTTGTTTCTCCATAGGTGCCTTCACTGGTGCTGTCCCAGTGATGCCCTTCTTATATCATTGTTTCTCATTAGCTCTTCTCTTATTGGATGATTTTATGGTGTAGTGTATGTAGTTGGATTTTTTCATGGGACATAATGTGTATTTTAAAAAGGGAGATGATTAGGAGAAAGGGGAAGGTAAACCTCTCATGGTGGAATAAAGGAATCTGAGAAGTGTTCTAATTAAGCAAATCAATTGCTCAGGGCCCAGTCTCATGAAATATAACACCGAAATAAGTAAAGAAAGTTCAATATGCTTATAAAGGAAATACTGTGCTGATATAATATGAATATAGACGTCAGGATGGGAAGTGTATAGTAGTCTAACAATAGTTGTTGAACTTGGTAGAGCAGATGATAAAGTCTTTTATATTTGGAAATACCATTCATTCATCGTTTTCCTTTGTGTTCCTTATGGAGCATGGAACCACCACTGCACCTAGTCCCCACAGAAAGCCTGCACCAAGCAGTCACATGATTTTGCAGTGGTGATTTCTGTGGCTATTTGTCTGACATAATGAGGTTGCCAGCCTCATACACAACCTCATGCACAACCTCATATTAGTTGCCTTGTAGGACATGCCTGAGGATGCAGTAGTTCTGTTCTTTCTTTGTCCTTTCACACACACACACCTCCGGGAACTACATGGGGCATTTGGAAATATGCTCTAATATACCTGACGGTCTGTGTGGCTCATCATGTAGCATGTCCTTTCACACATCTCCGGGAACTACATGGGGCATTTGGAAATATGCTCTAATATACCTGACGGTCTGTGTGGCTCATCATGTAGCATGTCCTTTCACACATCTCCGGGAACTACATGGGGCATTTGGAAATATGCTCTAATATACCTGACGGTCTGTGTGGCTCATCATGTAGCATGTCCTTTCACACATCTCCGGGAACTACATGGGGCATTTGGAAATATGCTCTAATATACCTGACGGTCTGTGTGGCTCATCATGTAGCATGTCCTTTCACACATCTCCGGGAACTACATGGGGCATTTGGAAATATGCTCTAATATACCTCACGGACTGTGTGGCTCATCATGTAGCATGTCCTTTCACACATCTCCGGGAACTACATGGGGCATTTGGAAATATGCTCTAATATACCTGACGGTCTGTGTGGCTCATCATGTAGCATGTCCTTTCACACATCTCTGGGAACTACACGGGGCATTTGGAAATATGCCCTAATATACCTCATGGACTGTGTGGCTCATCATGTAGCATGTCCTTTCACACACCTCCGGGAACTACATGGGGCATTTGGAAATATGCCCTAATATACCTCATGGACTGTGTGGCTCATCATGTAGCATGTCCTTTCACACACCTCCGGGAACTACATGGGGCATTTGGAAATATGCCCTAATATACCTCACGGACTGTGTGGCTCATCATGTAGCATGTCCTTTCACACACCTCTGGGAACTACATGGGGCATTTGGAAATATGCCCTAATATACCTCACGGACTGTATGGCTCATCATGTTGCATGTCCTTTCACACACCTCCGGGAACTACATGGGGCATTTGGAAATATGCCCTAATATACCTCACGGACTGTGTGGCTCATCATGTAGCATGTCCTTTCACACACCTCCAGGAACTACATGGGGCATTTGGAAATATGCCCTAATATACCTCACGGATTGTGTGGCTCATGTAGCATGTCCTTTCACACACCTCCGGGAACTAATGGGGCATTTGGAAATATGCCCTAATATACCTCATGGACTGTGTGGCTCATCATGTAGCATGTCCTTTCACACACCTCTGGGAACTACATGGGGCATTTGGAAATATGCCCTAATATACCTCATGGACTGTGTGGCTCATCATGTAGCATGTCCTTTCACACACCTCCGGGAACTACATGGGGCATTTGGAAATATGCCCTAATATACCTCATGGACTGTGGCTCATCATGTAGCATGTCCTTTCACACATCTATATGGGTGTTGCATACATATTTTTGAATGCACAGATTACAAAAATACGATATGTCTATTTAATAATTTATTTGTGTACGAAAATGCTTCCCTTGGGGAAAGCGAGATAATCCATGATTGATTTATACGTTTGATTCGGCGTATGAATTTTGAAGTCATGTTAGTTCTCGTTTGTTAGGGCCAGAAAATAGATTGATCTTGTTCAATATATTAATGGCCTGAATTTATATGTATTACTTGTCTAGTACAAGAAGATTTAGTTTTATATTGTATATCTTCGTATGCTAAGGTCGGACTATAGCGAACTCTGGCGGAGGTATCCGTTTTCCTAGAGAGTTGTAGGGAGTTCCGAAGAAGACGGTCGTAATGGCCGGTTGTGTATTTTGTAAGGGCTGGTCCTGTTAAAGGTTTAACGTGATTTATGGATGATTTTTTCATAAGGAAGGAATGTCTCTGCAAGTGTGTGATTTCAGAGACTCTTCTCATGTATTTCATTATGTTTGAATTCGGACTCCAGGTAAAGCCAGACCCGTTTTTCCTTTGATGATCTCCTTATGGTTAGACCTAGATGAAACATCGTATTTTCGAGCATCGTTGGTCGCTTTAATATAGATTGATGAAGATGACAGGTTCCATCAGCGCTTATGTCTTTATGAAGCAACCTTCGGACTAAGGGACTGTATGGAAACTATAGGAAATCCTATATATTCAAGTTATGAATTAACTGTGGCTAATAATTATCCTTCTGCTGGGCGAGTGAGCGAAAACTCAGGGAAGGAGGCCATTTTGTATTCCTGTCATCATTATGGATCACTGTCCAAAGAACGGATCATGAATCTTACTATTCAGACAGTGGCACGGAGATCTCATTAAGATGAAAACCCCTACTGTGGTTTAACTTTGTTATTTAAATATTTGACATCTACAGCTGGAGAACTTAGCCAAGGAAAAGGTTCCTCCAGTGAACCCCTTTGTATGTTTACACACACATACCCACTGATGCGTTCAGTCAGTTAGGGGATACGGCAATAGTACGCCAGAAAACTGAATGACTTTATTATATTGAATGCTGCATGAAATGTACTACTATTCTGCTACCTAATGAATTGCTATGTCAACATACTCATGACTGTATTCCGTGCTGTCCAAGTGTGTGCGTCATTATTAAAAGCATAAAAACGTCAACAGCGGTTCCTAACATCTTTGACTTGCCTAAGAGTGTGAGTGAAATAGTATCAAGTGTCAACTACATCGAACAGTACACCATTCGCGTAGTTTCCACTCTCACTCGATACATACACAATCCTGCGTCGGTTGAGTTGACCTTTGTTGTACTTGCCTGTCTCATGTGTAACGAGCAGGAAGAATACTCTACCCTTTACATTGATGACCACCAGTACCACCTGAGGAACGATTACTTGACAGTAATCCCATAGCAGACACTGCCTTGCTGTCTTTGCCTTCCCTAACTCAGGACTAGAGTGAGTTACCCATTTACAGCTGGGTAGACTGGAGCATGCCTGGTATCATCAACTCAGTACACTACAGTGGACTTTACAGTAGTGGCCAGTCAAACAACGACTTTCTACAGTGGTAGGCCAGTTTCCTGGGTCCAGCCTTCGCAGTCTTGATGATTGAAGTCACCAAGTGTAACAAGAACGTGTATTTTGGCAAAATGTGACACACATCAACACCAGTAGGAACTATACAGTCGATGTCAGCTTGACCTGTTCTGACAAGTGAAATGAATCTGGGTCAATGCTTGTTGACATTTTTTGCAGTACAGAGCTGAAAACTTTGAAGAACATAAACTGTTCGGCTGTTACAGTGTGTGATTACCTTACTAAAGAAGAACATAAGTGTTGTTATTTCATCGGTGGATCTTCTCATGCTCAAAAAAAAAAATTGAACAATGTAATAAGATAATTTAAGATGGATTAAAAGTGCCAGTTTATTGTGATTAAAAGCTGTGCCATTAAAGTGAAATCTGAGCATACTTTGCAACACATTCCATCCACAACACATATATTATATTATATATGCATTTATGCTATTTATGTTTACATGTTTACATGTATTTATGTGTGTATATTATTTGTGTGTATATGTCGCGGGCCTGGTTGGGAGGAGACTAATATAAGATTTCCCAAGTGACATACGGCTTATGTTAGCGTTCTATAGGGAGCGATTTTCTTTATTGGAAATCTGCTGGCAACATCGGGTGCTATTTCTGTTAGTTGTGATGAGGTGTTCTTTTCTTCGTTGTTTTTGTTAATAATTTTGTGTTCCTTAGTTTTGTTTAGTTTGTTTGCATTTGTTGGTCTACCCTTTTCTATTTTTGATTTCTATACACAATTTATGTTTATACACTGTGGCGTTATTTGTCTTGTTATCTTATTGCAGTTATCATCACAGATTCTGTGATCATTTTCTTTGATTTTTTCTATTTGATTTAATTTGATTTCTGCAAATGTTCTCATATTGTCTTTTCTTGTTTGTCCTTTGTGAATGTTTTGAGTTGACAGATGATATATGAGGTATAGTTGAATACACTAATATTATAGTACAGACCAGTACTTTATGATCATTGATTACACTAAGAAAGTGTACAAGACCTTTGTAAGGCTTGTCTCCCACAGTGATTGGGATAGAAAATATTATTTTCCACAGGTACTCAAGGGATCATTGATTACATTAAGGAAGTATACAAGACCTTTGTAAGGCTTGTCTCCCACAGTGTTTGGGATATACAGATATTGTTTTCCACAGGTACTCAAGTTATCATTGGTTATATTCTAAACAAGATAACCATACAAGTTTTTCACTAAGACTAAGTCTATAGTATAGACTTGTCTCCCATTAAAGTGGGATAAGGTAATTTATTTACTTTTTCAGGTTACTTATTTAATAAGACAGGATGTCTACATTAGATTACTTTATTACACAAGGAAAATCCCTTGATAAGACTGGTAAAGACTTAGAAGAATGGGCAATGGCTCAATATGACAAAGCATTAGCTGTTGAAGAAAAAAATTAGAAGCTGCTGCTGAGGAGAGAAAAGCTGCTGCTGAGGAGAAAAAAGCTGCTGCTGAGGAGAAAAAAGCTGCTGCTGAGGAGAGAAAAGCTGATGCTGCTGCTGAACAAAAGAAATTGCAGATGCAGGTGGAAGAAAGGAGATTTGAGGCAGAGCAGAAAAGATTAGACAGAGAAGCTGAAGCTGAACAGAAAAGATTAGACAGAGAATCTGAACAAAAAAGAATAGACAGAGAAGCTGAACAGAAAAGATTAGACAGAGAGGCTGAAGAGAGAAAAGCAATAAGAGAACATGAGTTTAAGTTAGAGAAATTGAAATTGACAAGTATGAGTAATGTTAATCAGGCATCTAGTGGTAGTGGTAAACCCTTTACTTACAAGGTCAAGGTACCAGCGTTCAACTCCGCCAGTGACGATATAACATTCTGGCTTGATAGATTTGAACGTGCATGTCGAGCTCATAATGTGGATAAATCACAGTATGTAAATCAGTTGTCTGAAAATCTGAAAGGGGATTCTCTGATTAAGTTAAGTTTGGTTGAAGAGGCCGACAAGGATAACTATGATGTTATCAGGGCGGCCTTGATAAGGAAATATCAGCTGTCAGAGGAGGGTCCTCTACACCTCACGGTAGAAGGGGAACGACTAAGTAAGTAAGTAAGTAAGTCAGAGGAGGGTTACCGTCTTTTGTTTAAAACAATGAGACCTGAGACAGGTGTGGAATTCTCTGAATTTATTTCGAAAGCACGACTTACACTTTCACGTTGGATTGAATTATCCAAGACACAGAAAACATTTGAGGATCTTACGGATTTATTACTTAGAAACAAGATCATGTCTTCAGTGAATAAACCATTTCTAGAATTTTTTCATGAGCGTAAACCAAGTACATTAAAACAAATGGAAGAATATTGTGACCAATATGCCACGGCACATCCTGACATGATTCTAAGCAACACTAACATTAAAGAGGGTATGCCAGTTGCTTCAGCAACACAATACAATAACAATTACTCACACAAGTCCCAGGGAGCTCAAGATAAATCTCACAAAAAGGTTAATTGGAATGGTTATCAAAACCAAGGTAACCACTCAAATCAAGGTTCTTCTTTGAAGAACTGGAATCGGGCTGATAGTCCTCGATACAGGGGTGCCCATAATTATAGAAATTTCCGCAAAGGGAGTAACTATAGGAACTACCCAAGTTCTTCATGGAAACAACAAAACCAACATTACAGGGATACTCATTATAATGAGTATGATGATTACGATCACGAACATTATGATGCAAACCCAAATAGGGGTTATAACAGAGGAAATAATAATTACAGAGGCAATTATAACCGAGGTAGATCACAACACAAAAGACATGGTAAATCTCATTACCAGGCTAACTCTGCACAACAAGAGTTACATGAGGCCGGTAGTCAGAATAATGATAAAAAAGACTCTAATAATGTAGGATGTTCTGCTTTTGATTTTAGTAGAGCATCTCAGTGCTCCCAATGCAAAACATTATTCGATCCAACCACAGTCTCTACTTTAAGCTGTGGTCATCCTCTTCCTGCTCTTCCTGCGTCAGTCGCGCATGATGGAAGAGGTGCTCTGGTCTTCAATAGAGGTCTAGTAGATGGTACTCCGGTATCAATTCTTTTCGATTCGGGGTGCACAACCATTGGAGTGAGGCAGTCACTCATAGATCCTTCTCGAGCCACTGGCAAAGTAATCAAATGCGTAACATTTGGTGGCACATTGGAGAAGTACTCTACTGCCATTGTCAACATTGCTACTCCCTTCTTTACAGGAGATGTGCACGCATGTCTTCTGCCAAATTCGATAGCTGATCTTATCATCGGTTGCATTCATGGAGTGAGAAAATGCACTCCACAACAATTTCTGATTGGGAAAATAACAATATGCAAACTGCTAATGCAGTAGTTACTAGGGCTCAAGCTCTTAACATTCTGCAATCTTCGCCTTCTGAAGATAATGATGCGCAGATCCAAGATGATCCCTTGGAAATTTCTCGTGATTCATTTATGAAACAGCAGGAAGATGATCCTACTCTTAAAAAATTCTTCACGTTAGCAACAAAAGGTGATCCAAATAAAGATACAAATCGTAAATCTTGGATTACGATGAAGAATGGCGTACTTGTACGTATGGTACAAGACTCCGCTAAGTCCATTCATTCTCAAATTCTTGTGCCCAAAAATATGAGAGTTAAAATCTTACAGCACGCTCATGATTCTCAGTGTGCTGGGCATATGGGTTTTTCCCGTACTAAATCGAGAGTTCTGGCTTCTTTCTTTTGGCCTTTTGTGAACAAAGACATACGGATCTATTGTCGATCTTGTAAGGTATGTCAAGAGGTTAAATCCAAAGGTCCACGCCATGCTGCACCTATTCAGGCTGCAGATATTCCAATTCGACCATTTCAAAAAATGGCGATAGATATCATTGGTCCATTTAAAATAAAGTCTGCTAGAGGACACCAATTTATCTTGACGTGTGTTGACATGTGCACACGTTGGCCAGAGGCTGTTCCTCTAAAGAGCATAACTACTGCTGATATTGCAGATGCTCTTTGGCTAATATTTTCTCGTCTGGGATTTCCAGCAGAAATATTATCAGACCATGGTACCCAACTCATATCGGATACCATGTCTCAAGTGATGTCGACTCTTAAGATAGAGAGATCACTGAGTAGTATTTATCATCCTATGTCTAATGGGATGGTAGAACGTCTTAATAGGACTCTCAAAAACCTATTAGGTAAGATAACTGAAGATCATCCTCAGGATTGGGATAGGGTTTTACCCGCGGCTCTCTTTGCATACAGAGAGGTCGCCAACGAACATACAGGATTTTCTCCCTTTGAACTTGTCTTTGGCGCGAAACCGCGAGGTCCTATGTCCTTACTTCATGATCTTATAACTGCTGATAATATTGTCGATGACACAAAATCCTCTTATGAATATGTCATCGCACTTAGACACAAGATTATTGAAGCATGCAAATTGGCAACTGCTTCTTCTGAATTTGCGAAACAGAAGGCAAGACAATTTGCCAATAAAAAGAGATGCTTGCGACAACTTTGTCCAGGTGACAAAGCATTTGTCTTGCTACCTTGTAGGGAAAACAGACTTCTTATTTCTTGGAAAGGTCCGTACGATATAATATCAAAAGTTTCCGATGTTGACTATATCGTCGATATTGACGGGAAGCATAAAACCTTCCATATCAACATGCTTACGGAATTCCATGAACGTCCGGATTATCTACAACCTGTTTTCCAGGCAACGGACGATTCTCCAGTCCAACACGGCATTACTCATCACTGTCAGTAATACAGAATGAGGAAACGAGTTTCTCGGATGTGAATCTCCCCTTTCCGATGATTCCTCTTCATTCTAATGAATCATGGAGAGATGTTACGGTTTCTCCCGAGTTATCTCTAGGAGAGCAGAAACAAGTTTCTACTATGTTACAACAATTTCAGGATGTCCTTACTGACATTCCTGGTCAAACTGATGTCATTGAACATGACATTATTCTTACTGACCATAATCCTATAAGAGTCAGACCGTATCCTATCCCGATACATTTTCAAGCACAGGTTGAGAAAGAGTTGGATGAGATGATAGATTTAAAAATAATTGAACCATCCACATCAGCATATTCTTCGCCGATGGTTATTGTACGGAAAAAAGACAATAACATACGTCTTTGCGTTGATTATCGCAAATTGAACCAAGTGACGAAATTTGATGCTGAACCTATGCCTTTACTAGAAGAGCTACTTACAAGACTATCGAAATCTCATTTCTTCACTAAACTTGATTTGTCTAAGGGATATTGGCAAGTTCCACTCGCCGAACACGCCAAGCCGTTTACTGCTTTTTCGACACCTAGGGGTCTATTCCAATGGAATTTCATGCCTTTCGGCTTTATGAACGCCCCTGCAACATTCGTACGCATGATGCGTCGAATCCTATCTCATCGCTCAGATGTCATTGCATATCTTGATGACATCTGTCTTTTCAGTGATACTTGGAATGATCACTATAATGGGATAAATGAACTATTGTCTATCTTACGCGAGCATAACCTGACAGCGAAACCATCGAAAGCGTGTATTGGTTTTAGCGAAATATCTTTCTTAGGTCACCGTGTTGGTCATGGTTTCCTAAAAACAGAAGACCATAATACAAGTAAGATACTTAACATTTCTATTCCTAAGACTAAAAAGCAAGTGCGAAGTCTCTTAGGTCTAATACAATTTTATGGACGATTCATTCCGAATCTGTCCTCCATTATGTCACCTCTTTCTTCCTTGCTAAAGAAAGGGTCTCCTAATATAGTCCATTGGACTCAAGAATGTCAATCCTCTTTGGATAAGGTTAAAACTATGTTTTCTACTTCACCTATCTTGGTATTACCTACTAAGGATAAGACATTTGTTCTTCGTAGTGACGCTTCATCCACAGGGATTGGAGCAGCACTAATGCAAGAGTACTCTGGAACTCTGCATCCTGTGATGTATATTTCTCGAAAATTAAATGCCGCAGAGAAGAATTACTCGGTCCTAGACCGTGAGTTATTGGCTATGGTTTGGTCAATCCTTAAACTTCAAAGATTTCTTCTTGGCGCGCATTTCATTGTGGAAACTGACCAGAAAGCTCTTACTGCTATTCAGACTAAAAATCTGAAGAGCGCGAGATCAACACGATACGTGATTGCTCTTCAGCCTTTTCATTTTTTGGTGCGAGCTATCCGTGGATCAGAAAATGTGATGGCAGATATCTTATCTAGATGCCCACATGATTCCACTTAACCGTCAGATCTTGATATTTTTATAGATCTAACTCTACTACATTGTTTCTATACTAAAATGTGTATACATGCGTAATGTATCATATATATTGATTGTATCACTATGTAGCGGTTCATTGATGTATATTCACCGCTGATCTTGTGATATTTTGTTTCGTCTTTGATAATCATGATGTTAAAATACCTAAGATGAAATTTTTGGATAAACTAGTGTAGAAATTGTGGCATTGCCAGTATTGTAGTATGCGTTGGTGACACCTCTCTGGAAATATTTATACTCAGAGAAAAAACTTTCTCTGGTCCCTGAGATATATTCTCACTTGTCGTACCATAGGACGACTTAGCCTTATATTAGGCGTTACATTTGTTTGGAATGCTTATCATCTGCGCATTGTTATTCGTGCGTTGAGAGCCTATTGTATGTTGCTCCTGGATGTATTTCAAAAAAATGTACCATTTTTTTTCCCCGGGGGGTGTGGTAATCTGTTGCATACATATTTTTGAATGCACAGATTACAAAAATACGATATGTCTATGTTACGCACGGATCATTATTATTTTTCGTTTGTATAAACATTTTTTCATATGTATGATCATTTTTTTGACTGAAGTGTGTATTATGTTTTCTATGGTCAAAGGGACATAATCCGAGTTATCGAGACTACAATTTGTTAGGAGTTGCCTTCTCTTGTATAGAGACACGTTCGGTCTATAATTTCTTGAACGAAGCGTGACCACATCTCCTTATTTGGTAGTATCAGTCAACTATGGTAGATGTCTGAAACCTTTCTTAACGCTTCTTTTCATGACCATAAAAGGCGCGACTGTGTAAGACTTTTATCTCGAATGTTCTTCGTATCGTCTTATTGTGAACGGCAACTCAGAGATTGTCGTTCTGCGCATGTCAAACCGGGAGTTCGTTCTGTGTGTTCCGCCCAGTTGGGGCAGTTTAGAAATGGTTTAAGAAGCGAGCAGACGCAACTGCGTCTTGTGATTCTCTGAGGGAAATACAGTGTCTTAGTGAGTTAGTTAGCTAACTAGACTATTTCCCAGTATTATGCAGCCTGCCTGGAGGCATATGTTCATGGTTGATTTTCCGAAATAAGGTAATTCCTCTTGTATCGAACTTTATGCTATCGTCTAGAGGTTCGTCATTTTGTCGCCTATTTGCTCGCCTGTGTGATGCAAAATGGAGAGGTACTTTGACTAGGATTAAGTCACCGGTATCTGTATACCTGAACTAGTTAAATATATATGGGTCGCTCTAGACCAACAAGACTGTTGTCTGTGTTCCAGGATTCGTTATATCAGAGATCACGTCCAAGTCAGATGGTTAGACTTAGGAACATTATAAAGGTCGAGCTGACCTGTAGCCCATGTATGCTATTCACGTGCAGACAGTGAACGGACTTATTGTATACAACTGATCTGCTAGCATCAGAATGGGAGCATTTATTATTGTTTATGAACATTGAAGATCTGTAGCTGACACTGTTGCAGAAGTTATAGAAATTATTATTATTTATACAGCTTCACGAACTAGCACTCGATGATTGATGAATTTCTGAATCTATTGAACTGTGATGTCTTATGACGCATATATACAACAGCTATCATTGCTGACTACAGAAATTGTTTTCAATGTGCCATATCATCTTGCTGAACTCGTTAACCATGTTGATGTCATAAGTATCATGACTGTTTTGTGGCGTGCAATAAATGAAAGAAACTTATACAACGAAGTTACCCTTTCTATGACTCTACACGTCATGTTGCCTGTGTGATAACCCATTGAACTGTTCCACTACCACATACACAGCAACATCCTAAATCAGAGAAGACACCTACATCTTACACTTTAACACCAGGTGTCGATAAGGGTGGCAAGTTACCACTTCAGCACAAATCCACCCTTATCATTTTTGGTGGCCAGAGCTGGTTCTATCATCTGATATTTTGGCGCACCATATCATTTTTGGTGGCCATAGGTTGGTTCACTCTGATTCCAGCTATCAAGGGGGTCAGCAAACCCAGACATCATCATCATACTAGATACAACTACAGCATCAACTACCACCTTACAAGAAATTTTATTGAAAGTATCCGGATTTTCTGACAGTTGCTGATTTTGAAACTACCCGGCGCTGCTCGGCAATATTGAAGTTTATGTAAAATTAGAAGGACAAGTACCGAGCGAATGGATTTCCTGATCTGGTGAAAAGAAGGACAAGTGCCGTAACAACTGTTCCGGTCTCAGGGGTACTGTTGCGGGTTCAGAAGGTCAAGTGCCGGTTAAATCAATTTAGAAGATTCAGAAGGTCAAGTGCCGTAACAACTGTTGCAGTATTAGAAGCTCTTTTCCTTCGTCATGGCTGTTTATGGGAGCAGAAGTTAATCAACGTTGGATCATTATCCTCAGAATGCTGATTACATCCTGTTCTGCACCGTGCTGACGCTGGATTTATAGAAGTTAAGTGGCCTGTTTTGTTTGTGAACTGTGCCCTTATGTTCTAACTGAGCCTTCTGTACTTTCACACTTTCTCCTATTGTTTTCATGATACATGTTTATATGTTATATGTTATTTGTTATTTGTATATTTATATGTTTATATTTCAGCGGGTTTTCTCGGTTGGGCGGAGTCTTACAGTAGAAGATACCACGTCACAGAGGTTCTACTGTTAGCGTTTTCGTTAGGGACTGTGCGAATTTCCTACAGTGAAATTTGCTAGCGACAATCGTTGCTATATCTGTTTAGTTGTGACGAGTTGTGCTTTATTTTTGTTTCTTGTATATATATATTTTTTTTTTCTTTTTTCTTTTCTCTCTTTCTTTGTGTTTTTAGTTTCGATTTCGATTGTTTGTATTTGTAGGTCTCCCCTTTGCTATTATTCAGTTCTTTACGTATATTTTTGTGTATACACTGTAGCGTCATTTGTTAGTCATATCTTCGCATATTTCTTTTTAGTTTTGCTGTTTGTGTATTTGACTTATGCGAATGTTTTCGTATTGTTTGATCTTTGTTGATTGTTTACATTGACTCTGATCTTTGTTATTGTTTACATTGACTCTGATCTTTGTTATTGTTTACATTGACTCTGATCTTTGTTGTTGTTTACATTGACTTTGATCTTTGTTATTGTTTACATTGTTGATGACCTTTGTTATTGTTTACATTGTCTTGTTATTGTTTACATAGTTCTTGCATAGTTAGCTTTCACTATTGTTGATATATGCTCATGCACTATTGGTCTATAGTGCACTTATCATAACAAACTGGTGTTTTTTGCTTATGCACTATTGTAGTGCAGTTATGATAAATAACTGATGATTATGCACTGATTTGGGTAGTGCACTGTTAATTAAGAGGTGACTTGTGATATTATTATACATTTGATAATACAAGTTGGTGTCAACTCCTGTTTCCCACAGAGATTGGGTTCAACATAGAGATTATACAAGCACTTTATTAAGTCTTGTTGCTATTTAACATTGAAATAAGATAATTAATTATTTCAGGTTCTGTACTCACATTTTGGACATCATGTCTACATTTGAGTACTTTATTGAGCAGGGTAAAGCCCTTGGGAAGACAGGTGATAAATTAGAAGAATTTGCGACTGTTCAATATGCCAAGGCATTGAAGTCGGAAGAAAAGAAAATGAAAGAACAAACTGAACAAAAGAGAATAGAGGCTGAAATAGAACAAAAGAAACTGCAGATGCAGGTGGAGGAAAAAAGATTTCAAATGGAAATGGAAAAACAAAAAAGAGAAGCAGAATCTCAGGAGAAGAGGCTTCAGGCTGAAGCTGAAAATAAGAGACTTGAAAAAGAAGCTGAAGAAAAAAAAGTTACAGGCCCAGGCTGAAGCTGAAAATAAGAGACTTGAAAAAGAAGCTGAAAATAAGAGACTTGAAATAGAGGCTGAAGGAAAAAAAGTTACAGGCCCAGGCTGAAGAAAGAAAGTTACAGGCTGAGGCTGAAGAAAGAAGGTTACAAAGAGAGGCTGATGAGAGAAAAGCAAAAATGGAACATGATGAAAAAGTCTTAGCTTTAGAGTTAGAGAAGTTAAAGTTATTGAACACTGGTAATGCTAATGATGCAAATAAGGTGTCAAATAAGACTAATGCTAAGGATTTCAAGCTTAATCTACCAGCATTTAATCCCTCAATCGATGATATAACATTTTATCTAGATAGATTTGAAAGTGCATGTAATGTGCATAATATAGATAAAACATTATATGTGTATCATCTGTCCAAGATACTTAGAGGTGATGCTTTGACTTTGTTGAGTATGGTAGATGTGCCTGACAAAAACAACTATGAGGTTGTCAGGGCGGCATTGTTAAAGAAGTACCAACTTAACGAGGACGGATATCGTCTTAAATTTAAAACCATGTTACCAGAAACTGGAGTTGAATTCTCTGAATTCATCTCAGGCATCCGTCTTACTTTTTTACGATGGGTTGAGTTGTCTAAGACAGAAAATACATTTGAAGCTCTTATGGATTTACTACTTAGAGATAAGGTTATGTCTTCTGTTAATGAAGCTTTTCTATCTTTTCTTCATGAGCGTAAGCCTAAAAACATAAAAGAAATGGAAGAATACTGTAGCCAGTATGTTACTGCGCATCCGCACATAACCATTAGTAACTCTAAGGTGAAAGAAGGTCTGCCAGTTGCTTCGGCAGCACCTTATGGCCCAAATTTTATGCGTAAATTTCAGGGTAGCCAGAAAAATTTCAATAAAAAGAGTAATCGTAATTATGCCCAGAACCATAGTGATCAATTCCAGGGTGATTCTTCTTCCCAGAACTGGAGACAACCTAATACTACACGTTATTCTACTCCGGTTAACTTTAGAAATTTTCACAAAGGTAATCGGTATAGAGGAAAATATTTTATGCAGAGACCTCAATACCAAGATAATAGAGGTTCTCAACAGCATAGAGATAGTAATGACAGTTATGGAAACTGGAACTCAAACCAGGATAAAAATTACAGTAGGGACTTTAATGATAATTGCAGAGGCAATAATGGTCGCGGTAGATCGCAACATAAGAGAAAAAGATATCAACAGACAAACTCTGTTCAACAAGAATCTCAGGGAGCAGATAAACAGGTTAATAATGATAAAGACCATAATGCTATCGGATGCTCATCTTTTGATTTTGGTAGGGCAAATAAATGTATCCAATGCAGTACTTTATTTGATCCGAAAACCGTTAGTACTTTAAGCTGTGGTCATCCTTTGCCCGCTCTTCCTGCTAATGTTGCTCATGATGGGAGAGGTTCTCTTATATTACATAAGGGGCTAGTAAATAGTAATCCAGTCTCAGTGTTGTTTGATTCTGGATGTACTACTGTCGGCGTTAGGCAATCTCTTGTAGATCCATCCTGTGCTACAGGAAAAGTCATCAAATGTGTCACATTTGGTGGCACGTTAGAAAAGTATCCTACTGCTATAATACACATTGCTACTCCTTTCTTCACGGGAGAGGTCCACGCGTGTCTACTTCCAAACCCTATTGCGGACCTTATTATTGGTCGTATTCACGGAGTTAGGGAATGTACCCCACAGCAGATTGCTGTTTGGGAAGAGCAAAACATTGAAGCTACCAATGCGGTGGTCACAAGAGCACATGCTCTGGATCCACCTCAAACTTCATTAACTAATAATGATGAAGTAAATGACCAAGATAGTCACTTGACTATTACACGTGACTCATTTATCAAATTGCAAGAAGAAGATCCTTCTTTACAAAAATTCTTCATTCTAGCAAAAAAAGGTGATCCTAATCAGAACACTAATAGGAAATCTTGGATTTCTATGAAGAACGGCGTACTTGTACGTATGGTACAAGACTCGACTACGTCCACTCATTCACAAATTCTTGTGCCTAAGAGCATGAGATTGCAAATATTGCAACATGCTCATGACTCGCAATGTGCTGGACATATGGGTTTTTCCCGTACAAAGTCGAGGGTTCTTGCGGCTTTCTTTTGGCCATTTGTGAGCAAGGACATACGAATGTACTGTCGCTCTTGCAAAGTATGTCAGGAGGTCAAATCTAAAGGACCACGACATGCTGCGCCTATCCAGGCTGCTGACATTCCTATTCGCCCTTTTCAAAAAATGGCAATAGATATTATCGGTCCTTTTAGAATTAAGTCGGCTAGAGGACATCAATTTATCCTTACATGTGTCGATATGTGCACACGTTGGCCAGAGGCAATACCTCTCAAGAGCATCTCAACTGCTGATATCGCAGACGCTCTTTGGCTGATATTTTCTCGCTTGGGTTTTCCCGGAGAAATATTGTCAGACCATGGCACTCAACTTATATCAGACACTATGTCACAGGTAATGTCTATGCTACACATTAAAAGGTCTCTCAGCAGTATCTATCACCCAATGTCTAATGGGTTGGTCGAACGTTTAAATAGGACTCTGAAAACTTTACTTGGTAAAATAACTGAGGATCATCCTCAGGATTGGGACAGGGTCTTACCCGCGGCTCTCTTTGCGTATAGAGAGGTCCCCAATGAACATACGGGGTTTTCCCCTTTTGAACTTGTCTTTGGCGCGCAACCGCGCGGCCCTATGTCTTTACTTCACGATCTAATCACTGCCGATAATATTAGCGATGAGACTCAATCTTCTTATGAGTACGTCATTGCTCTTAGGCAAAAGATCATCGAGGCATGCAAACTAGCAACTTCGTCTTCAGAATTTGCTAAAGAAAAGGCAAGGCAGTTTGCAAATAAGAATAGATGTCTACGACAACTTTGTCCAGGTGACAAAGCTCTCGTTCTACTTCCTTCAAGGGAGAACAGACTTCTAATTGCATGGAAAGGTCCATATGCAATAGTCTCCAAAATTTCTGATGTCGACTATGTTGTCGATATTGATGGAAAGCATAAAACTTTCCACATAAATATGCTCACAGAATTTTATGAAAGACCTGACTATTTGCAGCCTATTTTCCAGGCTACGGACAATTCACAAGCAACTCGTGGTCAGTACTCATCTCTGTCAGTTATACAGGATGAGGAAACTACTTTTTCTGATGTCAATCTTCCTCTTTCTATGGTCCCACTTTATTCTACGGAATCTTGGAAAAACGTGACCGTTTCTCCAAATCTTTCCGCTGAGGAACATCGACAAGTTTCTTCGATGTTGCAAACATTTCAGGATGTTCTTACAGACATCCCGGGACACACACATGTCATAGAACATGACATTGTGCTAACTGATCACAATCCTATCAGAGTCAGACCATATCCAATACCTATTCATTTCCAGTCTCAAGTCGAAAAAGAGTTGGATGAAATGATACGTTTGGAAATCATTGAACCATCCACTTCAGCATACTCTTCGTCTATGGTTATTGTTCGAAAGAAGGATAATAACATTCGCATTTGCGTAGATTATCGCAAATTGAACCAAGTTACGAAGTTCGATGCTGAACCTATGCCTTCATTAGAAGAGCTACTCAATAAACTTTCTAATTCTAGATTCTTTACCAAACTAGATTTGTCTAAAGGTTATTGGCAAGTCCCGCTAACTGAACGTGCCAAACCTTTTACAGCTTTTTCTACACCTAGGGGTTTATTCCAATGGAATTTCATGCCTTTTGGTCTTATGAACGCCCCTGCTACATTCGTACGCATGATGCGGCGAATTCTCGCATATCGTACAGATGTCATAGCATACCTAGATGATATCTGTCTATTCAGTGATTCTTGGGAAGATCATTATTTGGGTTTATACGAATTACTGTCTACTCTTCGCGAGTATAACTTGACTGCAAAACCCTCTAAAGCCTTTATAGGATTTAGCGAGATTTCTTTCCTAGGTCATCGGGTTGGTCATGGTCTTTTAAAGACAGAGGACCACAATGTTTCAAAAATACTTAACATTTCGGTCCCTAAGACGAAGAAACAAGTAAGGAGTCTATTAGGTTTGATTCAATTCTACGGACGATTCATTCCGAATCTGTCCTCCATTATGGCACCGCTTTCTACTTTATTGAAGAAAGGGTCGCCTAATCTGATCCGCTGGTCTAAAGAATGTCAATCCTCATTGGACCAGGTTAAAGCCCTATTTTCATCTCCACCTATTCTTAAGTTACCTACTATTGAGAAGACTTTTGTTCTTCGAAGTGACGCCTCGTCAACAGGGATTGGGGCAGCACTAATGCAGGAGTATTCTGATACTTTGCATCCGGTGATGTATATCTCTAGGAAATTAAACGCTGCAGAAAAGAATTACTCGGTTTTAGACCGTGAGTTATTGGCTATGGTATGGTCTATTCTGAAGTTACAAAGATTTCTTCTAGGCGCACATTTCATTGTGGAAACCGACCAGAAAGCGCTTACTGCTATTCAGAGCAAAAACTTGAAGAGCTCGAGGTCCACTCGTTATGCCATAGCTCTTCAACCATTTCATTTCTCGGTTCGAGCTATCCGTGGTTCGGATAATGTAATGGCAGACATTCTGTCCAGATGTCCACACGATTCCACATGATTCTTCTGTCATATATATATATTTCCTGATATACAGTCCAATGTTATAATGACATGTTAGTAGATTTTGTCTCACTTTTTTTTTTTTGAGGGAAATTTATAACATTGTACCATGTAATTATCTAAGAAGGCTTAGTTAGTGATATACGGGCCAAAAGATCACTCGGCCACATTTAAATAAATTATTTTCAGGATTGTATTAAGAAATTTACCAGTTGTCTTTAAGATTTGTGTTATTGATATTTTCGCAGCACATCATTGAAGTCTGCGAGTTTATGTCCATTGTGGAACTTTGAGGATATCAAGTCCTGTCCTACATTGGGAGCGGATGATGTCCACATCTTCTTCTATTGAATGTTTTATGTCACCGAAGAGCAACACATGTATTACTTATTAATTACTGTTACTTTATATAATGTAATAATATAGTGCGGTATATTAGTAAATTACACCGCTATTTGCAACACATTGTATGATAACACATAATATATTTAATTTCATATATTGGTATGAGTATAATTTGATTGTCATTATGTTGTTGCCATCATTGTGGCGTGTGTTGGTGGCACCTTCCTGGAATATATCAGCGTATACTTAGATAAATTTTTTCTCTAAGGATCTGAGATATGATCTCAGTGTCGCTCCATGCGTTGAGCTAATTTGTTAGGTATATATCCACGCATCATACGTGCGTTAGGAGCCTAGATTTTTTCCGGCTCCAGGATTTAAAAAAAAAAAAAATGTCCCATTTTTTTTTTTTCCAGGGAGGGTGCGGTAATGTTACGCACGGATCATTATTATTTTTCGTTTGTATAAACATTTTTTCATATGTATGATCATTTTTTTGACTGAAGTGTGTATTATGTTTTCTATGGTCAAAGGGACATAATCCGAGTTATCGAGACTACAATTTGTTAGGAGTTGCCTTCTCTTGTATAGAGACACGTTCGGTCTATAATTTCTTGAACGAAGCGTGACCACATCTCCTTATTTGGTAGTATCAGTCAACTATGGTAGATGTCTGAAACCTTTCTTAACGCTTCTTTTCATGACCATAAAAGGCGCGACTGTGTAAGACTTTTATCTCGAATGTTCTTCGAATCGTCTTATTGTGAACGGCAACTCAGAGATTGTCGTTCTGCGCATGTCAAACCGGGAGTTCGTTCTGTGTGTTCCGCCCAGTTGGGGCAGTTTAGAAATGGTTTAAGAAGCGAGCAGACGCAACTGCGTCTTGTGATTCTCTGAGGGAAATACAGTGTCTTAGTGAGTTAGTTAGCTAACTAGACTATTTCCCAGTATTATGCAGCCTGCCTGGAGGCATATGTTCATGGTTGATTTTCCGAAATAAGGTAATTCCTCTTGTATCGAACTTTATGCTATCGTCTAGAGGTTCGTCATTTTGTCGCCTATTTGCTCGCCTGTGTGATGAAAAATGGAGAGGTACTTTGACTAGGATTAAGTCACCGGTATCTGTATACCTGAACTAGTTAAATATATATGGGTCGCTCTAGACCAACAAGACTGTTGTCTGTGTTCCAGGATTCGTTATATCAGAGATCACGTCCAAGTCAGATGGTTAGACTTAGGAACATTATAAAGGTCGAGCTGACCTGTAGCCCATGTATGCTATTCACGTGCAGACAGTGAACGGACTTATTGTATACAACTGATCTGCTAGCATCAGAATGGGAGCATTTATTATTGTTTATGAACATTGAAGATCTGTAGCTGACACTGTTGCAGAAGTTATAGAAATTATTATTATTTATACAGCTTCACGAACTAGCACTCGATGATTGATGAATTTCTGAATCTATTGAACTGTGATGTCTTATGACGCATATATACAACAGCTATCATTGCTGACTACAGAAATTGTTTTCAATGTGCCATATCATCTTGCTGAACTCGTTAACCATGTTGATGTCATAAGTATCATGACTGTTTTGTGGCGTGCAATAAATGAAAGAAACTTATACAACGAAGTTACCCTTTCTATGACTCTACACGTCATGTTGCCTGTGTGATAACCCATTGAACTGTTCCACTACCACATACACAGCAACATCCTAAATCAGAGAAGACACCTACATCTTACACTTTAACACCAGGTGTCGATAAGGGTGGCAAGTTACCACTTCAGCACAAATCCACCCTTATCAGTCTATTTAATAATTTATTTGTGTACGAAAATGCTTCCCTTGGGGAAAGCGAGATAATCCATGATTGATTTATACGTTTGATTCGGCGTATGAATTTTGAAGTCATGTTAGTTCTCGTTTGTTAGGGCCAGAAAATAGATTGATCTTGTTCAATATGTTAATGGCCTGAATTTATATGTATTACTTGTCTAGTACAAGAAGATTTAGTTTTATATTGTATATCTTCGTATGCTAAGGTCGGACTATAGCGAACTCTGGCGGAGGTATCCGTTGTCCTAGAGAGTTGTAGGGAGTTCCAAAGAAGACGGTCGTAATGGCCGGTTGTGTATTTTGTAAGGGCTGGTCCTGTTAAAGGTTTAACGTGATTTATGGATGATTTTTCCATAAGGAAGGAATGTCTCTGCAAGTGTGTGATGTCAGAGACTCTTCTCATGTATTTCATTATGTTTGAATTCGGACTCCAGGTAAAGCCAGACCCGTTTTTCCTTTGATGATCTCCTTATGGTTAGACCTAGATGAAACATCGTATTTTCGAGCATCGTTGGTCGCTTTAATATAGATTGATGAAGATGACAGGTTCCATCAGCGCTTATGTCTTTATGAAGCAACCTTCGGACTAAGGGACTGTATGGAAACTATAGGAAATCCTATATATTCAAGTTATGAATTAACTGTGGCTAATAATTATCCTTCTGCTGGCGAGAGTGAGCGAAAACTCAGGGAAGGAGGCCATTTTGTATTCCTGTCATCATTATGGATCACTGTCCAAAGAACGGATCATGAATCTTACTATTCAGACAGTGGCACGGAGATCTCATTAAGATGAAAACCCCTACTGTGGTTTAACTTTGTTATTTAAATATTTGACATCTACAGCTGGAGAACTTAGCCAAGGAAAAGGTTCCTCCAGTGAACCCCTTTGTATGTTTACACACACATACCCACTGATGCGTTCAGTCAGTTAGGGGATACGGCAATAGTACGCCAGAAAACTGAATGACTTTATTATATTGAATGCTGCATGAAATGTACTACTATTCTGCTACCTAATGAATTGCTATGTCAACATACTCATGACTGTATTCCGTGCTGTCCAAGTGTGTGCGTCATTATTAAAAGCATAAAAACGTCAACAGCGGTTCCTAACATCTTTGACTTGCCTAAGAGTGTGAGTGAAATAGTATCAAGTGTCAACTACATCGAACAGTACACCATTCGCGTAGTTTCCACTCTCACTCGATACATACACAATCCTGCGTCGGTTGAGTTGACCTTTGTTGTACTTGCCTGTCTCATGTGTAACGAGCAGGAAGAATACTCTACCCTTTACATTGATGACCACCAGTACCACCTGAGGAACGATTACTGACAGTAATCCCATAGCAGACACTGCCTTGCTGTCTTTGCCTTCCCTAACTCAGGACTAGAGTGAGTTACCCATTTACAGCTGGGTAGACTGGAGCATGCCTGGTATCATCAACTCAGTACACTACAGTGGACTTTACAGTAGTGGCCAATCAAACAACGACTTTCTACAATGGGGCATTTGGAAATATGCCCTAATATACCTCACAGACTGTGTGGCTCATCATGTAGCATGTCCTTTCACACACCTCCAGGAATTACATGGGGCATTTGGAAATATGCCCTAATATACCTCATGGACTGTGTGGCTCATCATGTAGCATGTCCTTTCACACACCTCCGGGAACTACATGGGGCATTTGGAAATATGCCCTAATATACCTCACGGACTGTGTGGCTCATCATGTAGCATGTCCTTTCACACACCTCCAGGAACTACATGGGGCATTTGGAAATATGCCCTAATATACCTCACGGACTGTGTAGCTCATCATGTAGCATGTCCTTTCACACACCTCCGGGAACTACATGGGGCATTTGGAAATATGCCCTAATATACCTGATGGACTGTGTGGCTCATCATGTAGCATGTCCTTTCACACACCTCCATGAACTACATGGGGCATTTGGAAATATGCCCTAATATACCTCACGGACTGTGTGGCTCAACATGTAGCATGTCCTTTCACACACCTCTGGGAACTACATGGGGCATTTGGAAATATGCCCTAATATACCTCACGGACTGTGTGGCTCATCATGTAGCATGTCCTTTCACACACCTCCGGAAACTACAGGGGGCATTTGGAAATATGCCCTAATATACCTTACGGACTGTGTAGCTCATCATGTAGCATGTCCTTTCACACACCTCCAGGAACTACATGGGGCATTTGGAAATATGCCCTAATATACCTCACGGACTGTGTGGCTCATCATGTAGCATGTCCTTTCACACACCTCCGGGAACTACATGGGGCATTTGGAAATATGCCCTAATATACCTGATGGACTGTGTGGCTCATCATGTAGCATGTCCTTTGCAGAACATCGCTCTCATCACAGCCCACCTGAAAGATTCTCAATCTCTAGCCAGCCTTCTTGCCTCCATTGTCATATTCAAGGTGTCTTTAATGTACTGTGTCCACCGTCGTCTTGTTCGGCCCCTGCCTCGCCTTCCAGGTACCATACCCTCCATCACTGCTCTTTTTAAACCACTATGACGTTTAATGTGGCTAAAGTATTTCAGTGTGGCTAGGTTGCCAAAATGAGGCAGAACTATTTTTAAAAATGTAGTCTAAATTTTGGCATGAACTATAACTCTATCATTCCTTGCTGGACTACACTACTTCAGGGATAGTACGGTCGCTAGGTGTGCACTTAGTTCTTGAAGGAACTTGGGTATCATTGCTGTTGACGACTTGGAGATTGATTGTATGTCAGGCTCATATGACTCAATCAATGCTGCTTTGCAGGTCTCATTGGGGAAGGGTGTAGACAGAGGTTCTTTGAGGTTCTTCTCATGTGTCTACTAGCCTATCTTCCAGTGCTGCTCTGTGTCTCTGAGTCTAGGACTGAAATAAAGAAAGTGTGACTTCCATTACCCCTTACTTTAAAAGCATACCACTAGCCTGCTCAACTAGTCAGGTCCAGAGCTTAGATAGAGAGATAACTCTCATGATCTGGAGTTACCTGTCAATTCCTACTAGCTACTGTTAATGTTATTAGCTGACAAGAGAAAATGTTGTCAAGTTATGCATTGTCACAGTGAGTCTGAAAGTCACATCACTACTCATCTGGGCTATTGACCAGTCCATGTTATTGTTATTGCTGAACAGAATTGACATCATTGCACTCCAGGCAAACCTATAGGTGCTCAGTCTCCCTCAGTATATGCTTATGTAAGTGGATGTAATTATCAAGACACGAGAGCAGCTATCATGAGTCTAAAATCTGCTAAAAACAAACAACATATGGGTGCTGAGGTTGGCACCTAAGACTTGATTGGGAGTCAGTCAGTAATAATTGGCTACAAAGGAGGTGGGGGAAAACTCGGCATTGTTAACTATTATATTAAGGAGAAATAGATTGGATCGAATGAATATGTGACACAAATTAATTCTTTTACTAATGTAGATGGTGGCCCTGACAAAAATCCATGATAACAAGAAGTTATTAAAGTTGCTGCTGGTTATTTTCTTAAGAATAATCTTGAAACTGAGTGGCTTGATTGTGTTTCATGATCTACGTGGGAGAAAATTAAATTAAAAAATTACCGTCGACACTGAGCTGAAGAAAAATAACTTTGAGTTTACTGATAAGGCAGTAGAAGTCTAGTCACAAATAATTGTTGACAGTTTCCAAACTGTTGCTAAATTGTTACATGTAATTATTCTTAAATCTGAAGTATGAAGTAACAAAAAGAGACATGGTCCGCAACCAGATGAGACGTCAAGGCCTAAAAACCCAACCTCTGCAGACCCAAGTAGAACAGTCCCAACTGAGATGGTCTGGCCATGTCTGCAGAATGGGAGAAGATCGGCTACCACGGCAAGCGTGGGGAACTAAGAGCCATGGATCCAGACCTCCAGGACGACCCAAAGTCCCCTGGGAGGACAACACTAGACAATCTTTGAAGGACCGAGGACTAGAATGGAACTAAGCCAGGAGGAAGACAGCCTACAGAATAGTATGGGGCTCCCTCTTACGAACCTCTACACCTCATGGTAGAAGAGGAACGACTAAGTAAGTAAGTAAAGTAAATCTGAAAGAAGAAGGTTTGTTGATCATAGATAAAAACTGATGGGACCTTCATAGGCTTCTAAGCCAGTTCGTGATGCAGATTGCATAAAGTATACTGATATCAATTGCTGCTTACAACCAAAATACTCCTATTTCAGTTGTTTCGGACAGGTTCCTTCCTCCTTCTTAACATATCTTTCAAATAGGTGAAGGAGTTAAGGTTTCGAAAGGAGCAACGGTTGTGGCTTCGCAAACATTTCCATTGCATTATATGCATATCTAAGTCTGAAAGTGGATAACATCTGTCCTAGTTCTGTAACAATGACTCATTTCATCTCATGTGGCATATGCTGCTCATCAGTCCAATTCTATTCATCATAACAGGACTTTCATAAGTGTTGTGCATCTTCTGGTGTGTTGTCAGTCAATGCTGGGAGCCTTATTGTTCTTCTCCATAGTGGGAATGTGCAGTTTATCATTATAGGATGTGTCTTTATCTGAGTAAGGCCTGGTACAATGGGAAGGGGTCTTTTGCATTTTTGAGCAAAGCAGCCTCTGATGTCTACTTGGGTCATACACTTTCATTCTGTCACCTACTTGGTGGTGTTTGAAGCTTTACAACGTTTTTGTCTGGTGTTGTACTCTGTTACTGTAGGTCCTTCTGTTATTCATGGATTGTTAGTTGATTAATATACTTTACTGGAGTTTATTTCATTGCTTTAGTAATGATTTCCTACCAGACGAGGTGATTCCTCTGGAATCCCCCCTTAATGACATTGTCTTTTCTAGAAAGTTGTTTTGAGTCATGATTGTACAAGGGATAATACGACGGTAGTTTCCCGTTGCTTGCCGTCGGTTTGAGTACGGTTGTCTCCGCTAGCCTTTGACTTAAATGTCAAACCCACAAGGCAGTGGGGAGAGAAGAGGTTAAAGCGCCTCCTTCTCGGTGGTTGTCACATCATAAAGCTTCAGAGGTGATTTGATACAGACAGCTGTATCAAATATGATATTGTATGATAACAATCCTCTTCAATGACATCTACAACAGTGGTCAAATACCTGATGGTCTGCTAAAATCCATATTCATAGCTTTGCCAAAGAAACCTGGAGCCATGGAATGTGAAAAACACTGCACCATTAGTCTTATGAGTCATGTGATCAAAATATTATTACGAATTATCATGAGAAGAGTGAGAAATAAAATTAAACGAGAAATCAGTGATGAACAGTGTGGATTTGTAGAGGGTAAAGGCACAAACAATGCTATATATATTTGTTGAAGGTAGTGTATATATGGTGTAAGAGAGGCCACCACTGTTGAAGTCAAAAGTATGGATTGATAGGGGTGGCTCCAGGAAGAATGTAAATGTTATTATATGCGCTGATGAAGGTGATAAGCATACGTCGGGCTTACAGGTGGCCGACAGGTGTGTGGGTGTATAGACATCAATGAACGCGAATGCATGTAGTCCTAAAGTAAGTCAATAATAATCACACACACCAAAAAAAGCACATATAATAGTCAGGAAATGTTGCAACTCTAAGGAACGTTATACACAGTTTATTATTCCACAGTCACGAGAGCATCACCAAAATACACTGTCAATAAGTCACAGTTCAGAACACATCATGGGAATCACAATAGTTCAATACATCCGTATATAGCATAACTGGCACATATATATCAATAAAAGCCTATTCCAGGCTTTGAAGTAATGTTAATATTCTCTCTACCTTCTTTGGGCAAAATAAGCCGTATAAGTTCCTGGCTTCAAAGTAATGTAAATATTCTCTTTATCTTCTCTGGCAATATAATAAACAAGATACATTGCAGTATAAGTAGAAGCCATCATATCCTTGGCTTTAGAAATATATCAGGGAGTCTCCAACATTTCTATCACACAAAAATATCTCCCCGTACACACAGTAAAAAAACATGGCTGAACACCTTCCCGGCAAAATGCCCAGGAACGTACTGTCACGGGATTACCATATCTCCGTCCAGCTCAGACAATCATGCATGCGCGGCTAACCGCCAGAGACGAGAGCTGAACTCATCTAGAATATTCGAGAAAATTTTCGATCAAATATTTTTAAACAAACTAGTAGCTACACAAGGGAGATGACAAAAATCTGGCCTGTACATACAAGTATATTAATGTTTAATTCCCCGTGACTAAAATTTGACTTAACATACTACACCGACCCCCGGGGGGAAAAAATGATTCCAGAGGAATCACCTTGTCTGGTAGGAAATCATTACTAAATGATATAATCATTTTTTTTTTTAAATACATCAAAGAGAAAAAAAAACTAGGAGTCGATAGCATACTAATGTCTACACCTAAGTACAATATGTTAAGTCATATAACAAGAATGAACAAAAGAGGGATAGGAGTAAGTGTAATGTACAAAAGAAGTGAAGTATAGCCAGATAATGGGATAAGCATACGAAGAACATCAACTTCAAAGAGGTATGAAGTATAGATTCGCCATGACATCATAAGAGAAAAGTGAAAAGTGAACAAAGACCAGATGGAATACGAGAGGAAAGAGTTGAAATGAAGGAAAGCAATGCCATAAGAATAAAGAAAACAGAAATATGTCATGGTAAACAATTACATGAAACAATGCATTGTATAAATGAACTACATTATAGTATAAAGCATACATTAAAAAAAACAATGCATATCCAAATTCAAAATAAACAAGTAGCTATCATCTAAAAAAAAATAGCATGATGTGCATGATAATCAAGTTAATAAGCTCTTGGAGTATCAATGATGAACCCATATAAGTATCAAAAATTAACAGTACCGTTATACATCGCTATTTCTGACGCACAATCAAGTGCTGCGTAAAAAAAAAATTTTCTCAATATACTAATGTCATTATATATAGTTACCACTAGCGCACAATCAAGCGCTAGGCAAAGAAAAAATATTACAATGTCCGAAAAAAAAAAATCTTTTTCTTCTCTTCATATTCTTTCCAAAAAGTACGATACCGACATGTATCGCAATGATAAGTTACGTAAAAAAAAATAGTGGTATCATTACAATATTATACTTTCAACATTGCAAAACACAGCAGTATACAAACAATATAGTAATGCAATGGAGCATAAAGATGAACCAACATATTATCATAAAAAATTACATCATATCCTAATACAATACGCTCTAATACATTATACTATAATAATATACAATATTATCAGCTATCTCAAACAAGTTACATATATAAGATGAGTCCCGTAGTCTTAGAACATCCCATAGTAAGAAGGCACCAAAATCTAGTGTAGAGTCACACTGCCGATAAGTTAAACTGGAACAGCAAATCTTGCGATATATTATCGGTAAACGGTACAAATCATCAACACAGCAGCACTGACTCTCATGGAAATGCATACGCTGTGAAAAAATACAAATGAAAATCTATGTTTGGTAAAGGTAGGACTTTATGATATACAACAATTAATTTTACAGTAAACCTACCAACTGTGGCTATGTAAACATCCGGCCCCTGTACGATGTTAATCAAACCTTCCTCTGCTACATGAGAAAGGATAGCAGAGAAAGTAGCACAGTCTAAACTGGAATCATTAATTGTATAGGGCGATATAAGTGTTCGAGAAAAATAGCAGTGTGCAACGATGTATATAAAAGTCGTGAGTATACACATGATACCCATGTCAAAAGGGAATCTAGAAGATGGTAATGATGACTAAGAGTGTCATGATGGCTGACAATATGAGATTTTACGCAAGACAAGGGAAATGCAGTAGACAAAGGCGTACATCTTAAAGGCTGAACTGAAGTCATAGCCTGTGTACCGGACAAAGAAAAAAGCAAGAAGCATACAATAAAGATGCAAAAGCAGACAGTAGTAAACTTGGACCTACGTCGAAGTTTAAAAGGAGCGCAGTGAGTGCGACAAAAAGTCGTAAAAGACGAATATACCGAGCTAACCGGTCCAGCAAGAAAGCTAAAGAAACCCATAAGGTATAGATATGTACTAAGAACCAAGTCCGTACATGTAGCAAAGAAAACACTAGTCATTGCAGCAAAGAAGTTGCAATCAACGTGACTGGATGTAGATTCAGTCGTAGCGATAAAATTAGTGTGTGTGTCAGACAAAATCGAAGGATCTTCTTCTATAATAGTAGTTAAAGAAGAATCAACGTTAGGGTTGCGACGTACTGAAGTATGTCGAACTGGGCTAAAAGAAGCACCAAAATTAGCATGATGAACAATAGTATCATCAATACTGCAAGATTGCACAAAATTAGCAGAATGTATCACGTTAGCAGAATGTACTTGGTGATAAGATTTTGGCATAGTAGCGGCAGTAAGATTATTTTGCCGTTCCCAAGCAGCAATTTGTACCGGCGTACACACCTTTACACCATGTATCTGTCCGACAGTAAGGTCGGCGATAGGTGCTCTGAGCAAACATGCGTGTATATAACTAGTGAAAAACGGTGTGGCAATGTGGACTATGGCAGTCGGAAAAGTCTCAACTGTCCCACCGATTGTCACACATTTCACCATTTTACCTGTAGCGCAAGATTGATGGACTAGAGACTGTCTAATCCCAACAGTCGTGCATCCAGAATCAAAAAGTACTGAGACAGGATTATTATTCACAAATCCTTTATGTAGAGTAAGAGACCCTCTTCCATCATGCGCAGCTAAGGCAGGAAGAGTGGGTAGAGGATGACCGCAACTTAAGGTAGTTATAGCTGTAGGTTGGAACAAAGTTGTGCACTCCGGGCACTGAGATGCTCTCTCGAAATCGAAAGCAGAGCAAGCAATAGTGTTAAAGGCCCTATTATTATTGTTACCTTGATCATTAACAACCTGGGGCTCTTGTTGAGCAGAGTTAGCATGGCGATACGATCTATCATTTGGAGATCTACCGTCATATCGTGATCTGTCGCGACTATTATCTATATTGGAGGCATTGTTATTTCCTCTATTGAAACTATTGTTCTGATTTGAACCCCAGTTAGCATAGTTGCGATTGTCATTTCCCCTTTGATCAAAATTTCTATAAGATGGGCTTTGTTGTCTCCGAGAAAAATCATTATAAGGTTGATAACCTCTATTGTAGTTACCTATTCCAAAATTTCCTTAATTGTTGGGACCAAAATTCTGAGAACCGTTAAAATGTCTGCAATTTCTTGAAGAAGGAGAATCACTACGTGATGGACCCCATTGGTTCTGTCTAAAATTTCGATTATCTCTCCTACCAAAATTGCGTTCAGCACTTTGAGATCTACGTCGCAAATTGGCATCATATGGTATTGCTGAAGCCACGGGTAAACCTTCTTCGATTTTTGAATTGCTAACAGTTTCATTTGGATGTGCCGTGACGTATTGGCGACAATATTGTTCCATATCTTTTAAGTTTGGAGGCTTTCGTTCATGTAGAAAGGAAAGAAAAGATTTACTAACTGACGACATGACTTTGTCGCGAAGCAATAAGTCCATAAGGGCTTCATATGTGTGTTCAGTTTTTGAAAGTTCAACCCAACGTGAAAACGTAAGGCGAATATTTGATATAAAGTCTTAAAAATCTTTCCCTGTTTCTGGCAACAGAGTCTTAAAGCGCAGACGATAACCTTCTTCATCCAGTTGGTATTTTTTAATAAGGCCGCTCTGGCAACATCATAGTTATTCATGTCAGGACCTTTCAACATACTTATAGTATTTAAAGCTTCACCCTTAAATAACTTCCTAAGTTGCTTACAATAGCCTGACTTGTCTATCTTATGAGATTCGCATGAAAGTTCAAATCTATTTAGATAGAATGAGATATCGTCACAGGTAGGGTTAAAGACAGGTAATTTAATATCATAAGATTTAGTATTTGCCTTATTAGAAGTTGTTTGATTGTTTGTCTCATTTTGTGTATTACCAATATTCACTACCTTTATTTTCTCCAGCTCCATAACTAAGATTCTTTCTTCGTGTAATCTTTGGTTTTCTTCAGCTTGCATTTGAAGTTGATTTTTTCTCTCTTCAGCTTCTAATTTCAGTTTTTCCATTTCCATTTTCTGTTTTTCAGCCTCCATTTGCATTTGCTGTTGATTTTTTTCTCTCTTCAGCTTCTAATTTCTGTTTTTCCATTTCCATTTGGAGTTTTCTCTCATCTGCCTGCATCTGCAATCTCCTATCTTCTGCTTCCATTTTCTGTTTCTCATTTTCCATTTTCTGTTTCTTTTCTTCAGTCTTCTGCGCCTTGGCATATTCAACAAGTGCGAATTCTCTTACTTCCTCATTAGTCATCCCAAGGGATCTCCCTTGCTCAATGAAATAATCCAAACTAGACATTATGTCTAATTATGTAATATAGATAACTTATATCAATGTATTTCTGAAGAAACTCACTTTATCCCAACTCAGTGGGTGACAAGTCCTTAATCTAGAACCTTACTTATTAATAATATAATTAATCACCTCTATATCTATTGTGCATTATAATATTGACAGTGCATGACAAAATATATTGACCGTGTATGACAAAATAAACAGTACAGACAAGAGTGAAAAAGACAAAATATAGTGCACAAATGACCACGTTCGCAGGAATCAACTAAAGAAAGAAAGCAGAAATAAAAAAAAAATATTGCAAAGCTTGCAATGACAGCTGCGAATAATGTAGCAATACAAACGACAACACAGTGTATAAACAAAAACATCTGTATAGAAATAAATGATAGAAAGGGGAGAAAAACACTCACAAACAATTTAATCAAGAACTAAAGAACAGAGGAAAATATAACGAAAACAACACTAAGACATTTGGTCACACCTAAACAATAATAAAGATGACTGAATCCGGCGTAAACAGAGTATGCCCAGAATTATATCATGGGATCTTTTACGACACGAATGTAGACAAAACAGTCCCTATAGAACGCTTTCGTAGGCCCTCGGTGAAGTGGGATATCCTACGAAAGTCTCCACCCAACCTGCCTGCTGAAATATAACATATATGACATAGAAACATATAACATAAAAGACAAGGAATATAAATAGCTTATGTACTGAGGAAGGCTCAATGTACACCATGCAGTAGTACAGTTTACAACAAACAAAACAGCCACTTATCTGCAAAATGAAAAAATCCCGGCCTCCACAACAGCAGCAATGCTATACATAGATAACACAGTCCAACGAAAAGAGAATCCACCATTGAGGGGTACAGGAACTCTACGGTGCAGGGTACAGGTATTTTCCACTTCTTAGATTCTTGACATGATGAACTTGTAAGAAAATATCGTTCCGTAGTAGGAACTTGCTCGCAGAAAATTTGGACTGGTAACACTGCAACTTCTTGTAGTAAACACACTGTCATTAGTAATCCAAAGCCCCATATCACTGGCAACCACTGTTCAATGTAGTGTATATATGGTGTAAGAGAGGCCACCACTGTTGAAGTCAAAAGTATGGATTGATAGGGTGGCTCCAGGAAGAATGTAAATGTTATTATGTGCGCTGATAAAGGCGATCAGCATACGTCGGGCTTACAGGTGGCCGACAGGTGTGTGGGTGTATAGACATCAATGAACGCGAATGCATGTAGTCCTAAAGTAAGTCAATAATAATCACACACACCAAAAAAGCACATATAATAGTCAGGAAATGTTGCAACTCTAAGGAACGTTATACACAGTTTATTATTCCACGGTCACGAGAGCATCACCAAAATACACTGTCAATAAGTCACAGTTCAGAACACATCATGGGAATCACAATAGTTCAATACATCCGTATATAGCATAACTGGCACATATATATCTATAAAAGCCTATTCCAGGCTTTGAAGTAATGTTATTCTCTCTACCTTCTTTGGGCAAAATAAGCCGTATAAGTTCCTGGCTTCAAAGTAATGTAAATATTCTCTTTATCTTCTCTGACAATATAATAAACAAGATACATTGCAGTATAAGTAGAAGCCATCATATCCTTGGCTTTAGAAATATATCAGGGAGTCTCCAACATTTCTATCACACAAAAATATCTCCCCGTACACACAGTCAAAAAACATGGCTGAACACCTTCCCGGCAAAACGCCCAGGAACATACTGTCACGGGATTACACTAGTAGCTACACAAGGGAGATAACAAAAATATGGCCTGTACATACAAGTATATTAATGTTTAATTCCCCTTGACTAAAATTTGACTTAACAATATTATAAGAACATTAATAGAAAGAGCCATAGAGGTGAAGACAGATCTGTACTTGTGCTTTATAGATTACACTAAGGCATTTGACAAAGTGAAACATGAGGAAATTATCAAAATGTTAGAAAGCATCAACATTGATGGAAAGGACTTGAGGATAAAAAAGAACGTACTGGTGTGATAGGAAAGGGAGAGAACTGGGATAGGAATATGTAAGAATAATTTATGAGTAGTGGGACTTGGTTTTAGGTCAAAATTGTGTCACGAGAAACCCGTGGGGGAAGTAAAGAGTTGAGAACACTCTTCAATGGTCGTCAGCTGAGAGCAGGTTAGAAATTAGACTAACCGTACGACCATCTACCCTGTTATGGACAGCTGAGGTGCCATGTTGCTTATGGTACTGCTGCAGTGTGAAGAGAAGAAGACTGATGCAAGATATTTCCATAACAAATAGTTTTTCATGTGGAGCTGTGTCCAGCAGATATTGCCAGCAATTTTATTCTGGTATGTAAACACTTGTGTAATTAGCTGAGAGCAGATAGACAAGGACAAGTGTTAAAGCAGTGGTCCAGCGTCGGACGTATATCGCAGGTAGTGCAAAGAATAGTTATAGCTAGGAAGAAATAACCAGCACTGGTGGTGACCCAGACAATACTTCGAAACAAATTTAATAGAAGGAGAACAGCCCATTAATCAGTAGTGATGTGTAGTAGTGATGGATGGATAGAATAACAAAGTAGACAGCAGAGATCCTGAGCTAATCAAGAGATAATAACATTAGTTCCTGACCAGTGCAGAACGTGATGTAGGAGTGCCATCAATGAAGTCTCATATGTATATTTATTGATAATCAGGCTCGGAGGTAGCCAAGTTGTGAATATGTTCCTTGACAACTAATAAAGAACTTTTGTTGTCAGCTCTGAGTCGTCAAGTCCTTCCAAGTATTATATTTGTCAGATAATTTGATCTCATTCAGTGGTCATAGGAACAAGGTAGGCCACAAAGGTACGGCGCCTACAATTACAGCCAGTGAACATAAGACAAGGGTACACTAAGTCGAGAACATACATAAGGGTCAACGTAACATCAATCACACAAGCAAAAGAACCTGGGTTAGAAGTTGGGTTGAGAATCAATGAAACTATCACACATTTGCCTTTATGGTGCCAGTGACCACTTGTGGGAAGATTACGTATGTTACAAAACAGTGCACTTATCAAAACACAGGCGATTGGAAAAAATAACGTCGAGATCAACGAAGCATGAATTCAAGTTAACAGTGAAGAAAATAAGACAGTTGCGTGCCGAGACATATGAGGAGCAGCCGATCGTGATGAGGTCAGCGAAGGAACCCAAGTCAACTGTGACGAAGATACATTCTTTCTACAACTTAATTCCACAGTCGGGTATGGGTCAAACATCATCACACCAGAGTGATCCTTCTATGAACAGTGTAACAAGTATCAACAACAGCCGCTCATGACACAGAAAACAACAGAGAAGAAAGAAAGAAACAAAAACAGTGTGCACACTCAAGTCATCAGTCCAGAAAAGAAACATTCATCAGGAACCTACGTCCAGATACAGTGTAGTTAGTTAGTTATAATTAGGTAGAATTATTGTTTGTATAGAACTTTGAACCTATTCGTGTATTATAATTTCCTTCATATTTTTGGTATAGAGATTTGCTGTGAATAACAATTGTTTTGTTACCAGATAATTTTTTTTCAGAGCCCCAAGAAGCCCCACTAACATAAATTTTTTTGATTTTCAGGGCTATAAATGGAACAACAGACAGAAACGGTAGTAGGCGTATTAAGCCAGGTATCTGAGACATTGGATAGGGTAGACAAAAACAGCAAACTTGCCAATGTCAAAGGAATGTGTTTTCAGGTAAATCTACTGAATGTAAGACCTGGCTCTTACAAATAGAGAGATATTCGTTATCAGTTCAGGCCTCAGACAATGAAAAGAGATTGTTAGCTTTTCTTACTAGCACACACTTAGTAGCAGATTTCATTAGAAGAAGGTTAGACACAGTACCAGAGGAATCATGGCAAGATTTCAAACAGGAATTGGTGAAGAGATATGGAGAATTACAAGATGTACATCTAGGATGGCACAAACTTAGAAAGATAAAACAAAGCAAAGAAGAAATGATACAGATGTATACTGACAGAATGTTTAACATCATTGAAGATGTATTTCCAGCTGAAACAATAGACAGACAAGGAATAGATGACCAATTGATCGGTATCTTCGTAGACGGATTATATAGTGATGCCATCAAACTCCACTTAATAAGGAAAGATCATAAGACGTTAAAAGACACTATGGCTTCTGCCATTGCAGAAGAAAACATAAGAAGGTTTGAGTTGAGAGTAGAACAGGCAAGGGTTGATGAAGAGGAGCCAATGGAGACAGATAATGTCGGTCGAGGAAATGGTCATGGAAGGAGACAACAAACAGGTTGCCGATGGGTGCAAGATATGGAATGCTATAACTGTCATCAGCGGGGACACAGAGCTAGCGTGTGTACATGGAGACCACCACGCAAGTATCAAAGCAGTAGGGCTACACATATGGGTAGTTATCATGGTCCGCGACAGGCTATGTGTAGGGACAGGGACGACACCTGGTGTCAACCTCAATACACCCACACACAAGGAGCACACTCATGCACGCACCGCACGAGAGCTTTCGAGACGCCTCGGTACAGTAGATACAGTTGTCAGGGAAAAGGCAGACCTACTCACATGAGAGAGAGAGTGACAGGAATAGGGTGATAAATAGGTCACAGGAGAATAAGCAGGTACATATAGAAGAAGGACCAAGGATAAGGAAACAGAATAGAGATATATCAACAGTGAACGAAACGTACCATACAGATCCGAATTCGTGTTTGATAAAAATAGGTGACAGAAAAATCAGAAGTCTCTTGGATTCAGGCGCTAGTGTTAGCTTATTAAGATTTGGGTTGTATAAACAGCTACGTCAGTCACCCAAATTGGAAAAAACACGCATGCAACTCACGTCAGTGTCAGGTGAAAGGTTATAGGTGATGGGAATGTCAACGCTACGGTTTAGCATTGGAATAAAGTCATTGATGCAAACTTTTGTTATAGTGAAAGGTATGTCACGGAATTGCATATTAGGCAGTGATTTTATGAAGGAATACAGCGTAAGATTGTACTTTGACATACAGAAGCTAAGGATTCAGGATGAGTACATTGACATGCAAGATGATATGCATATCGCATCAGTGATAAGATTACAGAAGCCGATTACTTTACGTCCGAATACGGTGAACATAGTCACAGGAAAAATTAAGAGCTCACCATATTATAAAATTGCACAGACGGTCAGAACAGTGGAATTCCAGGATGCAGACGTAGCCGATGAACCGTGTATAAACATGACGGAGGGGATAGTAGTGATAGGAAACAAGTCTCAATTTCCAGTTATGCTACTCAACACAGCAGCAAAGCATGTCACGATACCAAGAGGATTCATTGTGGGGAGAGTACAGCACATGTCACACACTGAAGGCAGCAGACAAGGACAGGATAAATACAACGAAAGGAAAGATAGACATAGTGGTATCCGAGATAGGAAAACATTCACTAGGAGGGGTAGCCAACAGTTAAGACGGGATTATATGAATACCAGTAATTGTCTAGCGTGTAGAGAACAGGAACGCATGTGGAGGGAAAGAAGATGGAGCCATAGAAACAACAATCGCATAGAATATAGGGAAAGAGACACAAGATGGAGAAACAATTGTCACAGACCGTACTACACATCCGATCGAGTACATAGGATAGAAATAGTTCAAGGAAGGAGTCGACAACCGTGCTTCAGAGATAGACATATGAATAGGAACTTACATGAGAATGGAACCGGTCAACAAAGAGATAGAATGCAGGGACGGAATACACAACAGGATAACATGAATGATAGGATGAAAGAAATTAAGTCACACATACGGACAGAAAAAGAAAACAAAAGAATATTTCAAGACTTTATCACGAAACATCATGACGTATTTGCGCTAAATGACATGGAAATACTAGTCCGGGAAAAGCACAGGGCACACACCTTAGCACAAAGAAACATCAAGAAAGATTTTGAAAGAAGGCAAAGAAATGCGAATAAAAATGCAGCTGCACAGGAATTCAAGCCGGGAGACATAGTGTTCTATAGGAAACACGTTATGAGTGGAAAACTAGACCAGAACTGGATTCCGAATTGGCAGGTGTTACGACGCCTTTCAGAAACAACATATCAAATATGGAAACAAGATCAAAATAAAACCATCAAGGCGCAAGTACAACATCTAAGGTTACAAACACAGAAACCTATAGACATACCACCGCAGGAACAGAACAAGAGGAAGACCCAGTATGTAGTGGTACCAGAGGACACAGATGAGGCTACATCAGAAGAAAGTTCTCCAGAAGAGTCATACACACCAAGAGCAGGTGGAAGTCGTATAGTCACTAGAGCGGAGATACATACACAACCTAAAAACCCAAAACCAAAGATCTGGAATTTTTAACGATTCACAAAACAAACAGGAGAGAGGAAGAGAGAAAGATGGGGAGGACAAACAGGATACAGAGAGGAATAGACAGAGAAAGCAGACAGAGGTGGAAATAGAGGAAGAAGAGGAAGATGTACAGCGTGATCAGGCGGGAACGTATGGGAGAGGAAAGGTTTACAGAACATTACCGGAAGAATTAAGGAGGTTGAGAAACGTAAGAGATAACTCGGAGAGCGAAGAGGACATTCCGCTCATGGAATATGTACAGAGATTGCAAGAGAGAGAAAATAGATTAGCAGAGCAAGAGAAACAATTACGACAGTTGCAGGAAGCGGAGAGGCAACAAGAAAATCAGCAGGAAGAAGAAGAGATGGAGGGAAATGGACAAACAGATGATCAGGAGGACAGGGCGAGAGACATTAGACGTGGAAAGAAGAGATATTATACTGTTGCGTGCATATTTTGACGCACATATTACAAAAATCGATATGGCTATTTAATATGGGAAAAATATAGACATTCATTCATTTGTGTATGAAAATGCTGTCTATGGTAAAAGCGAGATAATCCATGTTTGATTCACACTTTTGATTATAGGAGTAATCGTTCTGGATATTGATCCGGCGCAAGGATATTGCGCTTGCGTTTGTACTTATTTTTTAGGGCCAGAAAATATATTAATTTGCTTATTGTGTTTATGGCCTGAATTCATATGTATTACATATTATTAGTACAAGTAGAATCAGTCCTATATTGTATATTTTGGATTGGTAGGAGGGACTAGATTCTTGTATTCCGGTCTAGCGGAAGTATGAGTTGTTTTGACAAGTCGTGATGAGTTCCGATGTACTGCTTACAAATGGCGGGGTACGTTTTTCTAGAGCTGGTCCTTTCGTCAGAAAAAGATGTCTTACGAAGTGGTTTTTCTACTGAAGGAGATGGTGTCTCTACGATAGTTTGTGTTAGAGACTCTCCTTATGTCAGTATATAGATGATTCGGACTCCAGGTAATCCCAGCTCCTATTTTGATGATCTCTCGTCGGTTAGGCCTAGCTTGACTTTTTGGGCTTCGCTATGCTAGTGTCGTGTTTTGTATCGACGAAGATGACAGATTTTCCTGCAGCGGTTATGGCTACGTGAATTAACCTGATCACCGTAGAGCTGTATGGAAACATTTATGAAATCCTTTATATACCCATTATAAATTAACTCTGGCTTATATTCTCCTTCCTATGAATGAGTGAACGACAACTCAGGGAGGCAGCCATGTTGGATTTCGGTCATCATCTGTTTTGATCACTGCCAAGAGAACAGATTATTTATCCTATTATCGGACAGTGACAGGGAGATCTCAATCTTGCTAGAAACCCCCTTCGTGGTTTCATAATATATGCTACAAACTATGGACGTCAAGTAACTTTAGTTATTTATCGATCCGCCTTCACTGACGCGTTTAGTCAGATAGGGGGGATGTGGCCATAATGTATCATGACATTGAACTTTTGATGTACTGCCCATTATTTCTGAATGTGTCATGACTTCAGATCTGCTATGTATACCTACAAATTGATATGTCAACATACCATGATGTACTCGTATGTCCCAGTGTGTACGTCTGAATAAATTGAGTAAACAAAGATTCCAGCAGTCTGCATTGGTGCCTTGTAGACACAAGTGTATGAGTGATTATATTGGTCAGCACACGAACAGTACACCATTCGCGGTAATCACACTCTACACTTCTACTTCATACATACACCATCCTGCGTCGGTTGAAGTGACCAAGTTTAGGGCCTGCTTCCCCTGGAGCCTTTGCCTTCCCTAACTCAGGACTAGGGTGAGTTACCCATTTACAGCTGGGTAGTCTGGAGCATGCCTGATCCCAACAACACACCACTCTTCCTTACAGAGCATCCAGTGTGTGTGTGAAAGCAACTTTACAGAGTGGAAAGAAGAAAACAAACTTTACAGTGGCGAGCCAGATTCCTGGGTCCAGCTTACGCAGTTTTGTGTTGAGAATCACAGTTTACAGCTGAAAGAACATTTGTTTGAACACATCAACACCAGTAGGACAGCTATACAGTCGATGTCAGCTTGACCTGTATTACCGATAGGATGCTGTATCTAGGTCAGCGCTTGTTGACAGTTTTTCGCTGTACAGACAGTATTACACAGGACAGTGGTATCAAGTGTAGAAAATATCTGGAGCAGTATTGTTGACATTTCTCAACGTACAGAAGAATCACAGTGTTGTTGAACATAAAGTGCATAATTCATCGTGGGATCTTCATATGCTCAAAAGAGAAAAAATTGACAGTGTAATAGTTTAGAATTAAATCTATTACTCAATAAAGTGGCAAGTTATTATTATTTAAAATAAACTGTGCCTGCTTTACAACACCATACCTGCAACACATTCCATTCATGACATAAATTATATTGTATGCTATATGCTATTTATGCTTACATGTTATTTGTTATGTATTAAATTAATTTATGTTCTGTGTGACTAGTACAAGGTATGCCGAGTTACATTGGTCTGGTACTAGTATTCGATAGGTACACATTTTCTTAATTGGAAATTTGTTAGCAACAATTTGCTGCTATTTCTGTTAGTTGTGATGAGGTGTTCTTTTCTTCGTTGTTTTTGTTAATAATTTTGGTGTTCCTTAGTTTTGTTTGATTTGTTTGTATAATTGTAGGTCTCATCTTTCCTTTCATTTCAGTTTTTTACACCCTTATGTTTATACACTGTGGCGTTATTTGTCTTGTCATTTTATTATTGCAGTTATCATCACGGTTTCTGTGATCATTTTTTTTTCAGTTCTCCTATTTAATTTAATTTGATCTCTGCAAATGTGTTCATATTGTCTTTTCTTGTTTGTCCTTTGTAATGTCTTTAGTTGACATATGACGTATAGTGGTATACACTGATAGTATAGTACAGATCAGTACTTTATGATTGTTATTGTTATAAAACAAAATGTACAAGACCTTTGTAAGGCTTGTCTCCCAAAGTGATTGGTAAAGGGAAATATTTTTTCCACAGGTACCCAAGTGATCTTTGATTACATTGAGATATACAAGACCTTTGTAAGGCTTGTCTCCCACAGTATTTGAGATACAGTTATTGTGTCCATAGGTACTCAAGTTATCATTGGGTATTATAAACCATACAAGTTTGGACTAAGACTAAGTCTATGGTATAGACTTGTCTCTCATTAACGTGAAAGAGGGTAATTTATTTACTTTTTCAGGTTTCTGATTTAAGAAGACAATATGTCTACATTAGATTATTTCATTGCACAAGGAAAATCTCTTGATAAGACTGGAAAAGACTTAGAACAATGGGCTGTTGCTCAATATGACAAAGCATTAGCTGCAGAAGAGAAAAAAATTGCTGCTGCTGTTGAAGAAAGAAAGGCTGCTGCTGAGGAAAAAAAGCTGCGGCTGAGGAGAGAAAACTTCAAATAGAAGAAAAAAAAGCTGCTGCAGAAGAAAGGAAAGCCTTAGCTGAAGAAAAAAGATTAGAAAAAGAAGCTGATACTGCTGCTGAACTTAAGAAATTGCAGATGCAAGTGGAGGAAAGGAGATTTGAGGCAGAACAGAAGAAATTAGAAGCTGATGCAGAGCAGAAAAAATTAGAAGTTGCTGCTGCTGCAGAACAGAAAAAATTAGAAGCTGCTGCAGAACAGAAAAAACTAGAAGTTGCTGCTGCTGCAGAACAGAAAAAATTAGAAGTTGCTGCTGCTGCAGAACAAAAGAAATTAGAAGCTGCTGCTGAACAAAAAAATTAGATAGAGAAGCTGAAGAGAGAAAAGCAATAAGAGAACATGAGTTTGAATTAGAGAAATTAAAATTGACATGTATGAGTAATGTTAATCAGGCATCTGGTGGTAATGGTAAACCCTTTGTATATAAGGTCAAGGTACCAGCGTTTAACCCTACCAGTGATGACATAACATTTTGGCTTTCTAGATTTGAACGGGCTTGTCGATCTCATAATGTTGACAAATCACAGTATGTGAATCAGTTGTCTGAAAATCTAAAAGGGGAGTCTCTGAGTAAGTTATATTTTGTTGAAGAGGCCGACAAAGATAATTATGATGCTGTTAGGGCAGCTTTGATAAAGAGATATCAGCTGTCTGAAGAAGGTTATCGTCTTTTGTTTAAAACAATGAGACCTGAGGTAGGTGTAGAATTCTCAGATTTCATCTCAAAAGCACGAATTACACTTTCACGATGGATTGAATTATCCAAAACAGAGAAAACATTTGATGGTCTTACGGATTTATTGCTAAGAGACAAGGTCATGTCTTCTGTAAATAAATCATTCCTAGAGTTCTTACATGAGCGTAAACCTAGTACAATAAAGCAAATGGAAGAATATTGTGACCAGTATGCCACGGCACACCCTGACATGATTCTTGGTAACTCTAACATTAAAGAGAGTATGCCAGTTGCTTCGGCAACAGAATATAATCAGAATTACTCACACAAATTCCAAGGAGCTAAAAATAAATTTGATAAAAAGGTTAATTGGGATAAGTATCAAAACCAAGATAACCGCTCAAATCAGAGTTCTTCTTTGAAGAACTGGAATCGGTCTGATAGTCCTCGACATGCGAGGGGTTCCCATAATGTTAGAAATTCTCGGAAAGGGAGTAGCTATAGGAACTACCCAAGTGCTTCATGGAGACAAAAGAAACAATATTACAGGGATACTCAATATAATGAGCATGATGATTATGATCATGAATATTATGATTCAAACCCAAATAGGGGTTATAACAGAGGCAATAATAATTATAGAGACAATTATAACCGAGGTAGATCACAACACAAAAGACATGGTAAATCTTATTACCAGGCTAACTCTGCACAACAGGAGTTCCACGACACCGATAATCAGAATAATGATAAAAAAGACTCCAATAGTGTAGCAAATTCCGCTTTCGATTTTGCTAGAGCATCTGAGTGTTCGCAATGCAAAACATTATTCGATCCAACCACAGTGTCTACTTTAAGCTGCGGTCACCCACTTCCCGCTCTTCATGCATCAATTGCGCATAATGGAAGGGGTGCTCTTGTCTTTAATAGGGGCCTAATAGATGGTACTCCGGTATCAATTCTTTTCGACTCGGGGTGCACTACCATTGGAGTGAGGCAATCACTCGTAAATCCTTCTCGAGCTACAGGCAATATAGTCAAATGTGTAACATTTGGTGGCACATTGGAGAAGTACTCCACTGCCATTATCAATATTGCTACGCCTTTCTTTACAGGAGAGGTGCAAGCATGTCTCTTGCCGAATCCGATCGCTGATCTTATCATCGGTCGCATTCATGGAGTGAAAGAATGCACTCCACAGCAAATTTTTAATTGGGAAAATGTTAATATGCAATCGGCTAATGCAGTAATCACTAGGGCTCAAGCTCTTAATATGCCACAATCTTCACATTCTGAAGATAATGATGCGCAGATCCAAGATGATCCCTTGGAGATTTCCCACGATTCCTTTATCAAACAGCAGGAAGATGATCCTACTCTAAAGAAATTCTTTACTCTGGCAACAAAAGGTGATCCGAATAAGGATACAAATCGTAAATCTTGGATTACGATGAAGAATGGCGTACTTGTACGTATGGTACAAGACTCCGCTAAGTCCATTCATTCTCAAATCCTTGTGCCTAAAAATATGAGAGTTAAAATCTTACAGCACGCTCATGATTCGCAGTGTGCTGGACATATGGGTTTTTTCCCGTACTAAAGCTAGAGTTCTTCAATCTTTCTTTTGGCCTGCTGTGAATAAGGACATACGAATCTATTGTCGATCTTGTAAAGTATGTCAAGAGATTAAATCCAGAGGTCCACGCCATGATGCACCTATTCAGGCTGCAGACATTCCCATTCGGCCATTTCAAAAAATGGCGATAGACATCATTGGTCCATTTAAGATAAAGTCTGCTAGAGGACACCAATTTATTTTGACGTGTGTTGATATGTGCACACGTTGGCCGGAGGCTGTTCCTCTAAAGAGCATAACTACTGCTGATGTCGCAGATGCTCTTTGGTTAATATTTTCTCGTCTGGGGTTTCCAGCAGAAATATTATCCGACCATGGTACCCAACTCATATCGGATACCATGTCTCAAGTAATGTCGACTCTGAAGATAGAGAGATCGCTGAGTAGTATTTATCATCCTATGTCCAATGGGATGGTGGAACGTTTGAATAGAACTCTGAAAAACCTACTAGGTAAGATAACAGAAGATCATCCTCAGGATTGGGATAGGGTTTTACCCGCGGCTCTCTTTGCATATAGAGAGGTCGCCAACGAACATACAGGATTTTCTCCCTTTGAACTTGTCTTTGGCGCGAAACCGCGAGGTCCTATGTCCTTACTTCATGATCTTATAACTGCTGATAATATTGTCGATGACACAAAATCCTCTTATGAATATGTCATCGCACTTAGACACAAGATTATTGAAGCATGCAAATTGGCAACTGCTTCTTCTGAATTTGCGAAACAGAAGGCAAGGGAATTTGCCAATAAAAAGAGATGTTTGCGTCAACTTTGTCCAGGTGACAAAGCATTTGTCTTGCTACCTTGTAGGGAAAATAGACTTCTCATTTCTTGGAAAGGTCCGTACGATATAATATCAAAAGTTTCCGATGTTGACTATATCGTCGATATTGACGGGAAGCGTAAAACCTTCCACATCAACATGCTCACGGAATTCCATGAACGTCCTGATTATTTACAACCTGTTTTCCAGGCAACGGACGATTTTCCAGTCCAACATGGACAGTACTCATCTCTGTCAGTAATACAGGATGAGGAAACGAGTTTCTCGGATGTAAATTTACCTTTTCCACTGATTCCTCTTCACTCTAATGAATCATGGAAAGATGTTGCAATTTCTCCAGAATTATCTCCAGGAGAGCAGAAACAAGTTTCTACTATGTTAGAACAATTTCAGGATGTCCTTACTGACATTCCTGGTCAAACTGATGTCATTCAACATGACATTATTCTTACTGACCATAGTCCTATAAGAGTCAGACCGTATCCTATCCCGATACATTTTCAAGCACAGGTAGAGAAAGAGTTAGATGAGATGATAGAGTTAAAAATTATTGAACCATCCACATCAGCATATTCTTCGCCGATGGTTATAGTACGGAAAAAAGACAATAACATACGTCTTTGCGTGGATTATCGCAAATTGAATCAAGTGACTAAATTCGATGCTGAACCTATGCCTTTACTAGAAGAGCTACTTACGAGACTATCGAATTCTCACTTCTTTACTAAACTCGATTTGTCTAAGGGATATTGGCAAGTTCCACTATCCGAACACGCCAAACCGTTTACTGCTTTTTCGACGCCTAGGGGTCTATTCCAATGGAATTTCATGCCTTTCGGTCTTATGAACGCCCCTGCTACATTTGTACGCATGATGCGTCGAATCCTATCTCATCGCTCAGATGTCATTGCGTATCTTGATGACATCTGTCTTTTCAGTGATACTTGGAACGATCACTATAATGGTATAAATGAACTATTGTCTATCTTACGCGAGCATAACCTGACAGCGAAACCATCGAAAGCATGTATTGGTTTTAGCGAAATATCTTTCTTGGGACACCGTGTTGGTCATGGGTTCCTAAAAACAGAAGACCATAATACAAGTAAGATACTTAACATTTCTATTCCTAAGACTAAAAAGCAAGTACGAAGTCTCTTAGGTCTAATACAATTTTATGGACGATTCATCCCGAATCTGTCCTCCATTATGTCACCTCTTTCTTCCTTGCTAAAGAAAGGGTCTCCTAATGTAGTCCATTGGACTCAAGAATGTCAATCCTCTTTGGATAAGGTTAAAACTATGTTTTCTACTTCACCTATCCTAGTATTGCCTTCTAAGGATAAGACATTTATTCTTCGTAGTGACGCTTCATCCACCGGGATTGGAGCTGCACTAATGCAAGAGTACTCTGGAACTCTGCATCCTGTGATGTATATTTCTCGGAAATTAAATGCCGCAGAGAAGAATTACTCGGTCCTAGACCGTGAATTATTGGCTATGGTTTGGTCAATCCTTAAACTGCAAAGATTTCTTCTGGGCGCGCATTTCATTGTGGAAACTGACCAGAAAGCTCTTACGGCTATTCAGAGTAAAAATCTGAAGAGCGCGAGATCAACGCGATACGCGATTGCTCTACAGCCATTTCATTTTTCGGTGCGAGCTATCCGTGGGTCAGAAAATGTGATGGCAGATATTTTGTCTAGATGCCCACACGATTCATAACTGTTATACAACTTTGATACAGTTGTTTCTATGTTGAAATGTGTACACATATGTAATATATCATATATTGATTGTAACACTACTTAGCGGTTCATTCATATTTATTCACCGCTGATCTTTCAATGTTTTTTGTGTCTTTGATGATCATGATGTTAAGATATCTTAGATGAAATTTATGTATAAACTAATGTGAAAATTGTGTCATTGCTAATATTGTAGTATGCGTTGGTGACACCTCTCTGGAAATATTTATACTTAGAGAAGTACTTTCTCTAAGGTCATAAAACTTATGCTTATCATCTGCGCATTGTTATTGGTGCGTTGTGAGCCTATTGTATGTTGCTCCTAGATGTATTTCAAAAAAAAAAAAATGTACCATTTTTTTTTTTCCCGAGGGGTGTGGTAATCTGTTGCGTGCATATTTTGACGCACATATTACAAAAATCGATATGGCTATTTAATATGGGAAAAATATAGACATTCATTCATTTGTGTATGAAAATGCTGTCTATGGTAAAAGCGAGATAATCCATGTTTGATTCACACTTTTGATTATAGGAGTAATCGTTCTGGATATTGATCCGGCGCAAGGATATTGCGCTTGCGTTTGTACTTATTTTTTAGGGCCAGAAAATATATTAATTTGCTTATTGTGTTTATGGCCTGAATTCATATGTATTACATATTATTAGTACAAGTAGAATCAGTCCTATATTGTATATTTTGGATTGGTAGGAGGGACTAGATTCTTGTATTCCGGTCTAGCGGAAGTATGAGTTGTTTTGACAAGTCGTGATGAGTTCCGATGTACTGCTTACAAATGGCGGGGTACGTTTTTCTAGAGCTGGTCCTTTCGTCAGAAAAAGATGTCTTACGAAGTGGTTTTTCTACTGAAGGAGATGGTGTCTCTACGATAGTTTGTGTTAGAGACTCTCCTTATGTCAGTATATAGATGATTCGGACTCCAGGTAATCCCAGCTCCTATTTTGATGATCTCTCGTCGGTTAGGCCTAGCTTGACTTTTTGGGCTTCGCTATGCTAGTGTCGTGTTTTGTATCGACGAAGATGACAGATTTTCCTGCAGCGGTTATGGCTACGTGAATTAACCTGATCACCGTAGAGCTGTATGGAAACATTTATGAAATCCTTTATATACCCATTATAAATTAACTCTGGCTTATATTCTCCTTCCTATGAATGAGTGAACGACAACTCAGGGAGGCAGCCATGTTGGATTTCGGTCATCATCTGTTTTGATCACTGCCAAGAGAACAGATTATTTATCCTATTATCGGACAGTGACAGGGAGATCTCAATCTTGCTAGAAACCCCCTTCGTGGTTTCATAATATATGCTACAAACTATGGACGTCAAGTAACTTTAGTTATTTATCGATCCGCCTTCACTGACGCGTTTAGTCAGATAGGGGGATGTGGCCATAATGTATCATGACATTGAACTTTTGATGTACTGCCCATTATTTCTGAATGTGTCATGACTTCAGATCTGCTATGTATACCTACAAATTGATATGTCAACATACCATGATGTACTCGTATGTCCCAGTGTGTACGTCTGAATAAATTGAGTAAACAAAGATTCCAGCAGTCTGCATTGGTGCCTTGTAGACACAAGTGTATGAGTGATTATATTGGTCAGCACACGAACAGTACACCATTCGCGGTAATCACACTCTACACTTCTACTTCATACATACACCATCCTGCGTCGGTTGAAGTGACCAAGTTTAGGGCCTGCTTCCCCTGGAGCCTTTGCCTTCCCTAACTCAGGACTAGGGTGAGTTACCCATTTACAGCTGGGTAGTCTGGAGCATGCCTGATCCCAACAACACACCACCCTTCCTTACAGAGCATCCAGTGTGTGTGTGAAAGCAACTTTACAGAGTGGAAAGAAGAAAACAAACTTTACATATACGTCATCTGACGATTCGTCAGAATACAATATGCCACTCGCGAAGATAAGAAATACAGCACAAATGCAGGTGCGCCCGAAGTGGAGAGGCAGACACAGGGAAACACAAGAGGAGGATAGACTAACACGAGGAAAGGGTCGGAAAACGATCAATTATGTAGAAAATAGGAGCAGACGGAGAAGGACTCCAGAAGAGGTATCGATGTCAAGTGACTCTGACAGTATGTTGTCTGAGGAGAGTGACGAGCGTCACAGACATAGCAGACGGAAATTCTATAGAAGAGAGATAGTGGAAGGGAGTACACAAAAGACGAAGAGATGTGGGTCGTCTACAGACAATTCATCAGATTATAGAAGGCGCCTTGAAAAGTTGAGACAAGTAGAACAGGTGGATGTGAGATCGAAGAGTAGAGATACTATGGAGGCAAGTAGGGAGATGGGTCGAAGAGAATACCGACCCAAGACTACAGCCAGCAAGGAAAATAGGAGAGAGATAATGGTATAGAAAGAAGAAGTAAAACCGATCGAGGGGATTTCCGATCTAAGAGCCGAGATAGGCTGAGAAATAGAAGTGATGATAGAAGAGATACGGGTCGAAGGAAATATTGATCCAAGAGTCCAGAGGGACTAGATACACAGAGAAATAGAACACATACGGATCGACGCGGTTACCGATCCAAGAGCCGAGAGGTTAATAATGAAAGTAAAAGGAGGAATACGGATCGAAGGGATTACCGATCCAACAGCCGAGAAGCTAAGAAGGAGGAGACGAATAGAAGCAGTAGTAGAAGTAGAGAAACTACTAAGGATCGAAGGAGATACCGATTTAGTAGTAGAGAGTAGTCAAAGACGAGAAATAAGGATGGAGAAGGTACAAGTAGAGGTCGAGGCAGTGACATAGAACCTGAAAGAAACTCAGGGAGCACGAAAAGGGAAGAAATAGAACATAGAGAAAAACCGAGGCAAACGGTTAATGGAGTAAGAAGTAGAGAGATTGAGATAAATTCTGGAGATATGAGAGATGGAGAGGTAGAGAGGAAGCAAAAGGTTAACGAAGTTAGAGGAGTAGAGGAGACTCAAGATAGGGATACGCTGATAACGTTAGAGGCGCTCAAGAGCAAATAGGCAGTAGCTTTGAAGGTTTTGGAGATAATGAGTAGGTGAAATAGATAGTTAGGAGGAGGCTATGTGCTGACAGGCATAGCATGAGAGAGGTAAGAAGTAGATTTGAAGCCATGGTAGTTGCAGCGGGAGTCTAGTTGTGGGCAAACTAGATGCAATCAGTTTACACTGAACATATTAAGAAGCTGAGTAGATCTGAATGATAGACTACTGCAGTAGAGAGAGAATAAGTAAGACTCGAGTGTAGAGAGGTCAGAGCAGAGGCCATATGAGGTTGGCGATAATAGTAGAGAAAGAAAAGACATGGGTAATGTCAGAAGAGATGAGGGGAAGGAAAATGGTGAAGATAAACCATGAGGAAAATGGCGAATATGGGAGAATTGAGAAGCTTGGAGTATAGGAGTGATTAAGAAGCCAGAGTGACGGTGGCAAAAGGTTGGAGATCGGAGAAGTCATAGGGGGATGACAGACAAGAGTATTTAGGGATACTGTTCCAGATGGAACGAATATAGTGGATAAGGGAGGAAGAGATGGCAGAGAAAATGAAGTTTTGCGAAACCATAGAGATATAACAGAGAGATACATGGAGGGTATACATAAGTATGTTGGGAGAAGCCATGTGTAAATGGCAGAGATATAGAGAAAGGTTCTACAAGTAACCAAAATATAACGAACATATGACGGAGGAATTATAAGTGAGACGACAAGAGGTGAATGTGAGTTCTGGACTGAACTAATATAGTAAGAGAAGGTTTACGAAAAAGGGCAGAATGTTATGAGGAACAAAAGAGTAGGGAAGAAAGAGATTGAAATACACGAATACGGAAAGCAGGACAGATGAGTGCACAGGCACGTGAGGATAAAGAAATAGAAAGAAGATTAAAGAGTTAGGAATAGATAAACTTACGGAAACGCAAGTAGTTCGTATTAGGGGACCACACAAGGTATTTTTATGTCCAAAAGATAGGTGGAAGTTTAGCCAGGGGGATAGCAATAATAAAGAATCAGCGATACCATGATGTTTAAATGGGTCACAAACGATTGTATATATTATATATTGAGTGTAACAAGCAGTTACAGTATATTGTGTGAAAACGTGTTAACTACAGAAAAAGTAAATAAGAAAGTGAGTACGAGTATGATGATGCTCGGTAGGTCATGATGGAATGACTTACAATGGTAGACAAATAGATTTGGATATGACAGCTAATGTAAAAAAAAATGTTGAGCTCAGAAACAAAGTAGGGAATGGTGAGGTTCAGAGTGAAAATGGAGTGTGAAAGATATAATAAATTGTGGATGAAAGAAGTGTACAAGGTATAAATAGGTCACAGTTAGTAGTGATTACAGATTATGGTTTGTGGTCAGCATCATATGGTTACAATATGATGAGGTAGTAGGAAGATGATGATGAACACATAATAGATTACTCCGTGTGAGTAGAATGATGATATATTTGATTTAAATGTTTATGTATTGTAGTACTGGTCAAGGAAATAGAAATATTAAGTTTTAGGGTAGAGGTAGTTGTAGTAATTAAGGGGAGAGAAAAATTTGTCCTCAGGGACAAATCTTTTTTAGGATAGGGGAGGTAATGTGATAGGAAAGGGAGAGAACTGGGATAGGAATATGTAAGAATAATTTATGAGTAGTGGGACTTGGTTTTAGGTCAAGATTGTGTCACGAGAAACCCGTGGGGGAAGTAAAGAGTTGAGAACACTCTTCAATGGTCGTCAGCTGAGAGCAGGTTAGAAATTAGACTAACCAACACTCGTGTAATTAGCTGAGAGCAGATAGACAAGGACAAGTGTTAAAGCAGTGGTCCAGCGTCGGACGTATAGGGCAGGTAGTACAAAGAATAGTTGTAGCTACGAAGAAATTACCAGCACTGGTGGTGACCCAGACAATACTTCGAAACAAATTTAATAGAAGGAGAACAGCCCATTAATCAGTAGTGATGTGTAGTAGTGATGGGTGGATAGAATAACAAAGTAGACAGCAGAGATCCTGAGCTAATCAAGAGATAATAACATTATTTCCTGACCAGTGCAGTACGTGATGTAGGAGTGTCATCAATGAAGTCTCATATGTATATTTATTGATAATCAGGCTCGGAGGTAGCCAAGTTGTGAATATGTTCCTTGACAACTAATAAAGAACTTTTGTTGTCAGCTCTGAGTCGTCAAGTCCTTCCAAGTATTATATTTGTCAGATAATTTGATCTCATTCAGTGGTCATAGGAACAAGGTAGGCCACAAAGGTACGGCGCCTACAATTACAGCCAGTGAACATAAGACAAGGGTACACTAAGTCGAGAACATACACAAGGGTCAACGTAACATCAATCACACAAGCAAAAGAACCTGGGTTAGAAGTTGGGTTGAGAATCAATGAAACTATCACACTGGCAACAAACAGCAGCTGTAAGAATTAGCAGCCAAATAGGAACGTTTCAGCAAGTAAAAAAGGGTGCCAGGCAGGGATGTGTGCTGTCACCGGATCTGTTCAATCTGTACAGTGAAAATATAATGAGATCTCTAGAGGGCATGCCAGGAATATCGTTCGGCGGACATAATATAAACAACTTGAGATACGCTGATGATACAGTCTTAATAGCAAAAAGTGAAAAGGAGCTGCAGGAAATGGTTGATACAATAGTGATAGAAAGTGAAAATAAAGGCCTTAGCCTTAACAGCAAAAAAGCCAGAAGTAATGGTCGTCTCAAAGAAAAGGGCTTCCCCAGAATGCACAATCAAAGTAAATGGAACCGCTTTAAAACAAATCAATAAATTCAAATACCTGGGAACATTAATAACAATGGATGGAAGATGCATCTCAGAAGTGAAGAGCAGAATAGCTCAGGCAAAAGTAGCATTCTATAAAATGAAGAGTATTTTATGCAACAATTCTTTGTCCTTGGAAGTAAGAGAGTTCTTCAGTGTTATATAGAACCAATCCTGACATATGAGAGTGAGTCATGGACAATTAGTAAACAAATAGGGAAGACACTAGAGGCAACTGAGATGTGGTTTTACAGAAGAATGTTAAAAATACCATGGACAGCCAAAAAGAGTAATGTGGATGTCCTGAAAGAGGCCAATGCACAAAGGAAACTTATTTCACAAGTTAGAAAGAAGCAATCCTTTTTTGGGGCATGTTATGAGAAGAGGAAAGCTGGAATATATCGTAACAACAGGTAAGCTAGAATATATCGTAACAACAGGTAAGATTGAAGGACAAAGAGACGGGAAGAAAAAGAGAGCAAATATTGGACAGTTTGACATCATGGCATGGAAAGAAGTCAACAGCAGAATTGATAAATTGTACTGGTGACAGGAAGTTGTGGAGAGACATGATCTCCTATGCCACTAGGCACGGTACTTGAAGAAGAAGTAATGATTCTCTCAGACTGGTTTTGTATTCTGGCTGTTCTGTCAAATTTTAATTTTGAAGCAGTTGCCCAGGTTGGGATTACATGTTCCAGTGCTAGTCTAATATTTACATACAATATGTCCTCTATAAATACCACATTGATTAATCTTGTTAGAGATGTCGCATATGTGACCGCTTGGCATACACTACAATTAATACGTGTTAAAAACCCCATAAAATGAGAAATAACAACGTTAAAAGCAGTTAAGACATTTGTGCACAAAATACAGTATCATGAAAAGTTCACGGCTTCGAGAGAAGCTGTATCAGAACTACAAAATAGTAAATGCATGTTTATTGAATGGAAAGTTTTGGAAGAAGTTGCTAATCTGGGTTTTTCCGTTGCTAGAGTGAGAGTCGTGTGCAAAAAGTAAAAAAGCTGAGAAAAGCGTGTGCAAATGTAGATGTTTGGTATCGTGTGAAAAATAAAGCATCGTGTGAAAATTGGCGGGAAAAAAGAGTGGGCTGTATATAAAGAAGAGACGTGGGCGATTGACAGGGCTTGTACAGATTTTAGGATTCGTTAGGCGAGAGGATTTTTACAGAACTTCGTCTTTGAGATTATCAAGACAAACTTGACAAGTTTTGTTCAGGTTAGACAAGTATTTTTAAGTAGACAAGTTTGTATTTTACTCTATTAGATATATTATTCCTGTGGATTTACATTTTCATTTTTGGATACTCACTACTTTGTGTAAGAAAGACATAAGTATTTCACTATTGTGCCAATGACATAGCTGTTCTAAATCACGTTAATAAACTATATTTTATTTTTCTACATTGCTGAGTTTTCGTTGGAATATTACAGTTGGATACTTTGACATAACCATTATACGAGATTGCTTTTCACTAAAACATAAAAAGGGTACGAACGAACTCTGGGAAAGAAGAATAAAAGAAGGTCTAGAATTTCCATCTCAGGCAGACAGGCCTGTAACGACTTGAACCAAGAAACGTACAAGAGTTAGCGCTCTTCAAAATATTTACCTGCGCTCAACCATTAACTGAACTGACCCGATCAGCTGACGGACACACACACATTCTTTCATTGATGCAGTAAACACAGCCTGGTAACACGATACTATTTGATGCCGCGACCTGCGCACGAATAGCTGCACGGTCACACATACAACAATCTTATTAATGATGATTAATTAGCTACACTAATGCCCCATAGCTGTAAGGTCAGTGTAATTAAATAACCAGAGAAGAAAGGTAATAACAATTGTATTTGTACCTGGCACGCTATTTCCTTGTACTGTACATTAAAATACATCCAGCTACTAGCCTGAGATGTAAAGCTCTACTAAGAAATTCAACATCACACATAATGCTCAATTGTCAACCTGAGATTTAAAGCTGTGCCAGGAAGTTCTACATCACGCAAAATGTATTGCAAAACAAGAGGTTTCTTCTCTAAAATATTCCTATCCCCTACATCGGCATCATCAGGTGCCATCTCCACATCAAAGGTTGGCTGCAATGGATCTCAGAAGTCACCAGTCTCTTGTCTTGATGGTGCAATTTGGCAGATTCATTCCTGTCCATCTCTTGTCTTGATGGTGCACTCTGGCAGATTCATTCCTGTCCATCTCTTGTCTTGATGGTGCACTCTGGCAGATTCATTCCTGTCCATCTCTTGTCTTGATGGTGCACTCTGGCAGATTCATTCCTGTCCATCTCTTGTCTTGATGGTGCACTCTGGCAGATTCATTCCTGTCCATCTCTTGATGTTATCTTCCCACTTAAAGCACCGTCTTCCTCTTGCACGTTTGCTTTCAACTCTGCCTTCTATTATGGCATTCAGTAAGCTCTTTTTACATGGCCAAAATATGTTAGCTGGCTAATGTTGATCTTTATTAATTCTCTTTTCATTCCTAGGTTTTCTATGACCTCTTTATTTTTATTTTTGTTATTTTTTGTGATGCACTCCATTTTTCTATATATCCACATCACAAAAACCTCAATTCTTTCTTCCAATTGATTGTTCATTGTCCCTATTTCTACATCATACAATAATGATGAATATATATAGCATTTGATGATTCTAAGCTTGAATTTGTGAGTTAGTTGTTTAGATATTAGTAATCTCAAGTTGTTGAATGTAGCTTTGGCCATTCCTACATAATATTTCTAGATTATATGTTACACAAAAAGATTAGTTATATTTCTTTATCTTTCTTTCCTTTTCTCATTATTTTTCATACATCATATTCATTTTCCTGATCTTTCAAGTGCTGTCAGCTGATGTTCATTTGAAAAGTTTTGTTGAATAATGTAAGACGCCTTTGCGATCTACAGACTATTTATTTGTGTAGATTGTAAAAATGGCAAAAGAGGTGAGTGCAATTTTTTTTTGCAAGAAGGGAAACTATGCTTGAAAACAGCAGACACGATACCCTAATTTATATGTTTATCTCCCCTGTATCTCAATTCGCCATCACGGCGCGGGTTAATTATTTTGATTTTTTGTATTGTTTGATGTTAGAGCAAAATCATATGATGGCCAATTTGCATATAATGTGGTCAGGATGAAACTGTGTTATAAGTTTAGTAAACATCCAGCTTTGTAACCGTGTGCTAGTCTCAGGTAAAGTGATTTTGAAGCGCAGCTTGGGTGCGTGAAACTGAATCAGCAAAACTGAACTTGTAAAATGGAGAAAATCCAATGATGCTCAAAGCCCCATACGTCTGTCAAGAGAAGCAAACACCAGAACACGCACTCTTAGCTTGCAAGGTTTCGCTAGGACGCGGTTGATATACTGGGTTACATGATAATAGTAATAATAATAATTGCCCCTGCAGTCATAACTGACTATGGGAAAGAGCCCCTGAGGTGACAGCCCCCAGCTGCTTATTTTCCTGATGCTCGACGTTTTCTCCTCTCTTCGGCTTGTTGTGTGAGCTTCTTTTCTCCCAATCTGAGGTGGCGCCGTAAATAGCATCGCCACTTGGTGCAATCGGCAGCTTCATCCCCCCACGTTGCTGGATTTATGTCCAGTGCCTTCAAGTCTCTCTTGCACACATCTTTGAACCTCAGCTGTGGTCGCCCAACTGTTCTTTTGCCATCTGCTAGTTGCCCGTAGAAGATATCTTTCGGGATGCGACCATCTTCCATGCTTTTATTGTCAGTCACATCGCCAAGCCAGCGTAGTCTGCGCTGTCTAAGCAGTGTATACATACTTTGAAGGCCAGCACGTGATAACACCTCGACATTTGTCACTTTATCTTTCCACGAGATGCCGAGGATGCGGCGTAGACACCGTAAATGGAAGGTATTGAGCCTTGTTTCTTGCTTAGCATAGGTAGTCCAAGTCTCGCTGCCATATAGGAGAGTGCTGGTGACGCAGGCGTTATATACCACAGCCTTGGTCTTCATTGTGAGTTTGGGGTTTTCCCAAACACGCGATCTGAGGCGGGCAAAGGTAGCTGCAGCTTTGCCAATGCGGCTGTCAATTTTTGTGTCCAGTGAGAGTTTGTCATTGATGGTAGACCCCAGGTATGTGGAGTGGTGCACCACTGCCAATTCATAGTTATCGATAGTGATAACTGGTGCAGCACCCGCATCCCGACTCAGCACATTCGTTTTCTTTAGACTTATTGTAAGGCCAAAGTCCTTGCATGCTTGGGTGAAGCTATTCATCAAGCTCTAAAGCTCCTGTTGGCTTTGAGTGACGACTGCAGCGTCATCAGCGACCAACAAGTCCCTTATGGTGACCCTTCTGATTTTTGTTTTTGCCTTCAGCCTTGAAAGATTAAACAGACGGCCATCTGACCTAGTGTGAAGGCATATTCCTTCAGCAGATAAAATGTAGCTGTGAATTGTCAGAAGGCCTTTCTTGCTACCACTACGACCTCACACCTATCTTTTTTTTTTTACTAATGAATGTGGCTACGTTAAATGTCTAGGGTAATGATGTGTAATGTGTTGTGGTAGTTTACAGACACACACACAGATATTTACTAAGTCTAATAATATTAATAAAATGTTATAATACACGGAACTAACTCAGTTGTGTAAAATTTTGATAGTAATTTTCTTACATTTATTTGTTCTGGACCAAGGTTTTATTTTGGCCAGAACATATGAAAGGTTTTAGAAATTATGAAAAAATGCATGGATATTACATAATAAATGCAAGGTGTGTACATATATATGTTACTAGACTAGTTAATATTATTATTGGTTATAGTAGTAATCTATTGTGGGAGAACAGTTAATGGATGTGCTGTTGGGGTGGTCTCATCACTCCCTGTCTATGGCGATTACACAGTGTCCAGTTAATTGATGGAATTTTTATGGGTGTGTTTCTAATTAAGTTGAGTTGGTGAACTCTCAGCAGACCAGGCGCTCACTTAACTTGCAGGTGTAGCTCTGGTGCTGAGATCTGGTGGCCCCACCTCTCCGTGCTTGGGGGCAATATCAGAAGTCTGGTGGCCCCACCTCTCCGTGCTTGGGGGCAATATCAGAAATATGGTGGCCCCACCTCTCCGTGCTTGGGGGCTATAATAGGCTGCTCTGATCAAATATTACTGCACGGGTCCACTCTGGTAAAATTCAACAACTCATTTGACACCGCATTGGTGCCAACTGAAACTCACAGCTCTGCAATCAAAGTATTAATCATGTGTCAAAATTCCATCCTCTAACCATTGCTGGACACAACACTGCACAACAACAACACCACATAGACGGGTCAGATCTTTCTGACCAAACAACACATCTTACCAAGTTGGTTTCACATAGGCTAAGTTCTCCCAGACTACAGATTCTGAAATATGTTCATTAGTTTCCTGCCATAAAATAGGATAGGTGATATGTTTCACTGATCTCAACACTTGATCTGTCCTTCCTAATCCTTGCTGGAGTTTATGTATTTTATTGTCTCTAGACCCTGAACTGGGGCGGGGGGTCTAGAGCGAACCCTTACTTGTTGTAAGGAACAGATTATGCTATTGCAGTATCAAATCACTCGAACCTTAAACAAATATTAAAATGTACAAAGAAATAATTTCAGTCTTACCAGAAATATGAATATAGTACACAGTTAAATAAATGCTAGCAAAACTCAGCTGAGCTGCTGGCCTTATGATGGCGTCCCTCTAAATACTTCAATAGCTTCTGGGAATTTACACCACTTGATAATTCACTGTGTCTACAAGGACAGCTAATACTGAATGGCACAAAATGCGCGTCTGAGCGCCGATAATATCTTCATCTATGGCCAATCGCTGCCTTTTCTTTTTTCAAATTCAAATATCCTACCACAAAGTCATTTCAGTCAGACCTCAGTCAAGTATGCCTTATTGTCTGTTGGTCCGTCCGTCTCTACTTGCGTTTCACAAAAAAAAACACACTTGTTTTTTGAACCAACCCTGCTTTCCCCTACACAATTCTGCCTTTAAAGTTATTTTTAGCCACAATTCACCATCCCACCCCGTCTCTTCATTCCACTAGATTTTAGCACTTGCGTCTTTCAAGGCCACAACTTTTTGAAAATTAGTGACATGTTTTATCTCAATGCAGACGTTCGCTGATATGAACAACACAGTCTTTTGTCAATATCTTTCGTATTATCTGTCCGTCTGTATAAATGAAAGCGTATTATTTCACTGCTCAAGATAGGCCATCCGGCCAGCTAGGTTTTATATTCCTAACATTATTATTAAGAAAAGTGACTTTTCAAATATTTTCTAGAATTTTCTGGAACGCGCTCATCACTGCATTCAAATAAACGGGCTAAGTTATAGCAAAAGCGTCCAATAAATGACTGTGGCGTATAATATCCAAGGTCCCTTTTGTCGATTTCTTTACTTTATGTCAACTTGGGGACGTGACTTTTTCCTCCTTTCCCCACCAATTTGCGTCCTTTTGCCTCGCTAGTTTCAAGCACGCGTTCAGTCAGATTTTTCCTTTTGATCGTTTTGCCTTCAAGTCCAACAATTTAATTTCCATGGCGGGTGATGACCCGCGGCGTGGGCGATCATGTATTCTAGCAGCTTACGCATAAGTTTTTATCCCTACGTTGTATCATTGGAGATATTTTAACGTTGTATCATTGTTAATTTTGTGACACATCTCCCCACTTGAAAACATGCCTAAGGCAAGTTCTAAAACCAGTGATACACATAGATAAAATCTCTCCTTACGCCTGCCATTACTCTAATTTTGATCACAGGGGTGCCGACTGAGGAAATCTGCACCGACATTCAATTTGCCTGGGATATATTGGATACTAAACTGATAAGGTTGAAGCAATAAAGACCACCTCAGCAATCTTGCGTTTTCATGCTTAGCCTGAGATAAGAATACGAGAGGCTGATGGTCCGTCTCGACCACAAAAGTCCTACCATACAGATAGATTTGAAACTTCTTTATTGCCCAGACTAACGCTAAACATTCTTTTTCGCTTGTGGAGTATCCTTGTTCCGCCTTATTCAATTTGCGGCTTGCATAAGCGACTGGTTTCAGTTCCCCATCAGGTGAAGATGATCTTTGCAACAAAGCCGCTCCGAGTCCTACATTACTTGCATCGGTTCTTAAGACAAAATCCTGTGTCAAATCAGGCAGTTTGAGAATAGGCTTGCTAGTGAGTTTTTTCCTTTAAGTCTTGGAACGCTAATTCACTTTGCGCAGTCCAATTAATTTTATCTGGAAGTCCCTTGCGAGTCAGATCAGTCAGAGGAGCACAAATAGAGTTAAAATCTTTTGATATATTTTTGATAAAATCCGCATAACGACACGAATGATCGCACATCCTTTTTTGTTTGTGGTCTAGGTGCTCTCTGCAGTTTTTCCAAGTTCTTGGGATCAGGGGTCATGCTACCCTGATATACAGTGTGTCCCAAGAATTCCAACTCTTTGCATCCAATGCAACATTTTGTTGGCCTAGCAGTCAAGTTCGCCTCCCTAAGCCTATTAAATAACATTTCTAGAGCTTCAATGTGTTCTTCAAATGTCTCTGTGGCGACTAGAATATCATCCATGAAATTCGTGATACATGGGTTATTCAGGGGATCCAACAATTTGCGCATCATCCTTGAAAATACACTCGGAGCATTTTTCAGTCCGAATGGTAGCATGTTGAATTCATAATGTCCATCTGAAGTGCTAAAGGCCAAATAAGGTCTCACTTCAGGCTTCACTGGGATCTGGTAATAGCCTTTACTAAGATCCACCTTTGAAAAGTATTTTGCCTTGTTCAGTCTGGCAAATAACTGTTTTGTGTCTGGTAATGGATCCACTTGTCCTTCTGTGACAGCATTCAGTTTCCTGTAATCTATGCACAGTCTGTGTTCCCCAGACGGTTTTCTCAACAATACGACACTAGAGCTAAAAGATGATTCACTGTGTGAAATAATCCCCTCCTTCAACAAATAATCTATTTCTTCCTTCAATGCCTTCTCCTTCGCGAACGGAATAGAATAGGCTCTCATACAGATTGGGTTTGAGTCTACCAGTTTCATGTCATACTGTAGCAAATTTGTATGGCCTGGTTTATCTGTTAATACATCTGTATGTTCCTCCAGAACCTGTTGAACTCTCTCCCTCTGGTTTTTAGTCAGGTGCTTACTGACTTTTACCTGTGCTGCTGTTTCACAAGGATGTAATGGGTATTCATGTGAGGTGAGTGGTTCCTTTTGCATTTGAGTTGCGATAGCTAAGGTCAGTAAGGGGGTGCTTTCCTGGAGTGGTCTGTCCAGATACTTCTTTAACAGGTTTACATGATAAACTTTCTCCTTCCCCTTTTTGTCAATTTTATAGTTTGTTCTAGACACCTTCTCTAGAACCGTATATGGACCTTGCCATCCAATTTGTAATTTATTCTGGCTCCCGGGTAGTAGAAGCAGCACCTTCTCTCCCACTGCCAGTTCTCTGTCCTTTGCCTTCCTATTAAAATATGCTGCATGTTTCTTCCTGGCTTGTTTCAAATTATCATTTGCCAGTTTCCATCCAGCTTTCAAACGAGTGGTCAGTTCGTTCACGTATTGATAAGATGAGGTAACAGTCTCTTCCGCCTTCTCATCTGTCCAGGTCCTTAATAGCGCTTCTAATGGACCTTTTATTGGCCTCCCAAATAGCAGAGTTGCGGGAGCCATCCCGGTTGAACTATGTGGTACCTCCCGGTACGCAAACAATGCGGCGGGCAGGAATTGATCCCACAGATCCGGTTTTTCGTGTGCCAGCTTTCTCAGGATAGAAATGAGAGTCCCGTTGAACCTCTCTACCTGGCCGTTCCCTTGCGGATGGTACGGACTACAATGAAAGTGTCTGGCTTGAAATAGCTTAAAAACTTCTTCCGTTAGTTTCCCCTTGAACTGAGAACCATTATCCGTCAAGATTTGATGCGGGAATCCTAATCGGGTAAATATTGTAAGTAGTGCCTCTGCTACATGTTTTGAATCAATTGATGGCAGGGCTACCGCCTCTCCCCACATAGAACAAGTGTCCACCAGAGTAAGGATGTAACTGTTCCTCCTCTTGGTCCGAGTGAGAGGTCCTACAATATCCACTGCAACCCTCTCAAAAGGTGTCCCCACTATGGGCATTTCCCCATAGAGTTGCAGGAGCAGTCCAGTGCTTTGGAGCTACCCTTTGACATTCTGGGCAGGATTTGACATATCTTTTTATATCCTCCGTTATCCCTGGCCAGAAGTAATGACAAGCTATACGCTGTCCTGTGGCGCTGATCCCCATGTGACCACTGAAGGGAATCGCATGCCCGAGTTCCATCACTTTATCCCTATATGAAGTGGGAAGAACCAGCTGGTTGTGACCATTTGTTCCAGTTCCGGCCTTCCTGTATAAGAGTTTGTTCTTCATAAAAATATTCCCCCTTGCTCGGAGGTGTGTGGCATTTGGGCAATTTTTTAAAACATGGCTTGAGTGTCCTATCCTCAGCCTGCGCCTTCCTCATCTCCTCTGGATGAGCATTTTTAGGTTCACCTTCTTCCTCCTTCTTCTGTGACCTGGTCTGCACTGTCGCCATGATCACAGGTCTCTCGGGGTTCCCCAAGAAGACGTATCTACACCCCAATATCAGAGGGTAGATTGGTTCATCTATCACTGCTGCTCTGATTTCTCCTTCCACATAGCGAGTTTTCACCGTTATCCTTGCGATGGGAAGTGTCATGAGTGGTATGTCCTTAGTTGCCCCTTGTATTTCCACTGTTTCTGTGGTATACTGACTTGGGTCCACTAGGCTAGACTTCACAACTGAATCATAATCCAAACCTGTATCATAAAGGCACCTTATGGTGACCCCATTACAAATAACATCCTCACAAACTGGGGGGTGATAAGGTTCCTGCTGTCCCTTAGGATTAACCTTTAATCTTTGAGTCCCCGACTTCATTGCAGCAATGTTTGAAGGTTTCCTTCTACAAAATTCGGTGTTATGGTTATCTTTCTTGCACCATTTACACCATCTTTTTCCTTGGTTACACGGTTTTCTTTCATTGGATTTTTGGTCATTGAACTGTGAGTTTCTGTCTCGGTAGTCATTTCTTGGCCGTTCAAAGTTTGTCCTACCTTTATTTCCCTGCTCTCTATTATCAAATTTATTAAATTGCTGTGGAGCTTTAAAATTGTCTATGTGCTTCTTTTTAGCACCACTTACCTCTGCCTGGGCTGCCTGATACCTTTCAGCGACATTTAAAACCTCCCCCAACTTCTCTGCACCTTGTTCCATGAGAAATTTTCTCATGTCTGGAGCCATGGACTCTCTCAATTGCTCAATCATGATCATTTCTTTAAGATCTTGGGTCTTCCCCAGAGCAGTCCATTTCTCCAAATAGGTTTCTAGTCTGGCAGAGAATTGGTGGTATGTCTCCCCAGACAACAGTTTGGCATTTCTAAATTTCCTACGATAAAATTCCCCATTTTTTTTCGTACCTCAATAACAAAGCCTGCTTTAACATGTCATAATTCTCCTGGTCTTCTCTGTTCATTTTTGCGAAGACTTCGTAAGAAGTACCTCTCAGTCCCTGTGATAGCTTTAAACTCCACCTCTCTCTCTCTAACCCATATGTAGTAGCTAATAACTCAAAACGTCCTAGGTACCCCTCTATGTCATCGTCTTTTTCAACAAAATGGTCTAAATGAAACCCCATTGCTGATGTTGAGGCTCCCAGACTGGGCGTAGCATCTGAGGCAAAAGGGCTGGCACCATTTTCAGGAGTCTGGCCTTGTAGCTCCAGCTCCCTGAGTCGTAATTCGTGCTCCCTCTGCAACCTTCTATCTTCTGCCTCCCTTTCGGCAGTCAACCTTTTATCTTCTGCCTCCCTTTGCTGTCGTTTTTTCTTCTGCCTCCAATGCTTTAGCCTCTTTGTCAGCCTCAATCTGCAGCCTCTTAATTTCTCTATCAGCCTCAATTTGTAACCTCTTCTCTTCAGCTACCTTTCTATCTTCCCTTTCAATATATTTATCACATTCAGCCGTTACATATTGAATTAAAATCTGACCATCCATTCCCATCTCCTTTGCCGTCAGCACAGCAGCTGATCTAAATTTTGCCAGCTCCGCCATACTTTTTAAACAAATCTAGCAATGTGCAAAATAAAATTTCCAACCACTAAAGTGCTTCTAATTACTCTAATCTAAAATAATTCTAATTAATTAATTAACTACCACTGGCTGTGAAGATTCACCAACATTTTTTTTCAGGGACACTTTTAATTTTTATTATGTGTTCCCCTAATCTAATTCTCCCCCAGGAGATCCTACTATACTTAATGGGCTAATGATCCCGGGACAAAGAGACCCCAATATATATGTAGTGGGTTTGATGGTATTGTATGATGGTGATATTACTACGTGTGATGCATGAGGTCAGCTGTGAAGGCTCCTGAGATAAAATGTAGCTGTGAATTGTCAGAAGGCCCTTCTTGCTACCACTACGAACTCACACCTATTTTTTTTTTTTTTTTACTAATGAATGTGGCTACGTTAAATGTCTAGGGTAATGATGTGTAATGTGTTGTGGTAGTTTTCAGACACACACACACAGATATTTACTAAGTCTAATAATATTAATAAAATGTTATAATACACGGAACTAACTCAGTTGTGTAAAATTTTGATAGTAATTTTCTTACATTTATTTGTTCTGGACCAAGGTTTTATTTTGGCCAGAACATATGAAAGGTTTTAGAAATTATGAAAAATGCATGAATATTACATAATAAATGCAAGATGTGTACATATATATGTTACTAGACTAGTTAATATTACTACTGTTTATAGTTGTAATCTATTTGGGAGACACTTAATGGATGTACTGTTGGGGTGGTCTCATCACTCCCTGTCTATGGCGATTACACAGTGTCCAGTTAATTGATGGAATTTTTATGGGTGTGTTTCTAATTAAAGGAATCTGCGTTCGACTGTGAACCTAGGTAAAGGTAAATGTAGATACGAGTATTTAAGTATTTCAGTGTGGTATAGCCACGGATTCAGAATATAAATCCACAGTGTTAAACTGCCAAAATGGCCAGAAATGTGTATTAAAGAAAAATGTATCAAGAGGCGTGCAACATCAGAAGGTTGGTAAACCTATTTTCAAATATGTATTCATGGAGTATTGAAAGTATATGTAAAGATTATTTAAAAGTAAGTATTTAGCGGACAGAGAAATAAGTGTGCCAGAGAGCACAGGACTATGGTATTGTGCTGATTGTCACGGATAGCCTCCCCTGCTTTGTAGTAGTGGTCCAACAGTGACCAAATCTCAAGAGTATCTAATATTGGCTTCCAAGGTATCTACCTGTGCGCAAGATTATTCTTGGCAGAAATGTAGACAGAAGATTAATGACACGTCTACCTTAAAGGAGGATTCACACGATATTTCCAGAAGTCACGAACAATGTTGCATTGGGCTGAACAATTGTTAACGCATTATATCTGGTCCGTCGCCTTTTGTGAAGGATTTAAGCAATGGTTTAGCCCGTTCAAGCCCAGTTTCACCCCCAGTTGGTGTAATCCAACGAAAATGCCCTTTATATTGTAATAGCTCTTATTTAGAGGTAAATATATGTCTAGGTATATATATATATATATATATTATATATATATATATATATATATTTTATTATATATATATATATATATATATATATATATATATATATATATATATATATATGGGAGCCGCGCTAGCGTAGTGGTTACAACACCGCTCTGGCGACCGGGTGATCCAGGATCAAACCCGAGTGACGGCATTTGAGGATTTTTCGTCGACCGGGAATTGGACTGGATTAACTCGAGACCTGGCGAGGACATTTGAAGGAATGTCGTCGACCAGGGACTGGCGGCTCCTGAGCCGACCCAGCTCTATAGGTACCTCCGAAATCGGAGAGTATTTGCCTGAATGGCGAGGGACACCTGTCTCTGTACAAGAAAAAAAGGGATACTCACGTAAAATCAATGTCAGGTTAGACATTAATAATAACCTGAGATTTCGCCTCGAGTATTAGCGGGCGTACGCAAAAAAAAAAAAAAAAAAAAAAAAAAAAAAATATATATATATATATATATATATATATATATATATATATATATATATGGTGTGTGTGTGTGTGTGTGTGTGTGTGTGTGTGCGTGCGTTATTAAATAGTCTTGCTCATACGTTTGCTTTCATACTTCTAATGACTGAAAAAAAATAAAACTATTATTTGTTTAGTTTAAAAAATAAAAAATACAACAAATTTAATAGTCAATTAGTTCAACAAGTTAAAATAAGGATTAAATGGGGGTGAAGGGTAAATTTTCCTCACAGAGGTTGGATCGGGGCGCTTTCAATTTCCGTGTTTTGCTATTGCCTGTGACAAAAAAAACTTAACTCCAGATGAGTCCTGCAGCTGTGGTTGATCAATTCTGTGATGACGGAAGCCTTCTCCACACCACACTCTCTTCCGCTGTAGGCGGTTAAGGTGGATGCTTTTCTCTCACAATAGCGGCGTGAATACCACAAATCGTCGGATGGCTTGTAACCACAAATTTTAGACAAACAGAAAGAAACAACTGCCTGTTAAGTACATTTGTTCGCCGCAAACTAACAGGCCCATTGTCATGCGCTCCACCCACCAATGTTAACCTCTCAGAAGAATTAAATTCCTGAGCACACAGTGTAACTCAGGGAATATAATGAAAATTTCACCAATATCCTTCTGGGTGTTAACTAGGACATTGCGTCTGGAGTGCGTGTTGAAATAATGATTTGCCTGAATTACAATTAAAAAAGGTACATAAATCTCACAAGATAAACATGTTACACCTTAGGCACATGTGATATAATCATCACTCATTACTCATCAACTACTCCCGTTCGGAGTCTGGAGTCGCTCTGCTGTCGGGTTTCCCGCACGACTAGTCAGAAACAATCACCAGCTCTTGCAGTAGTGGTTCATGCATATACTATTTTCATATGTTGAAGTTGCCCAGCCTTGTATATAAAAAACCACTTAGCAAGAAATCTGTAGAATTTTACATTAGTAAATAAATTGTTTACACTTACCCCAAAATTTTGAGAATACACAATATCCTTGCACAGATTTAGACTGGGACACAGCTCTGTATTAGAAGCTTCTAAATCACTTAGGTCTTGAAAATTAGAGTTTCATTCCTCTGACGGCGGGGTGGTCTGCGAAATCCTGGCCTTGGAAAACTTTTTGGTTTAAATTCCTCTATGACTTGATCTGGGGAAAATTAGAGTTAATTCCTCTGACTGCGGATGTTCTGCGGCATCCCCTGGGGCCTGGGGAAAACTTTTGATAAATTCCTTTATGACTTGTGATCAAATTCTAGGATTCCAGTCTTGTTAATTAAAGTCCTGGCCCCTTTAAGTTTCCAGTCTTGTATTAAAAATGCGGGTTTACTTGTGAATTCCTAAGTTGCCCAATACTCGATCTGTTACTTAAAGTTGTGGAATTTCTAAGTTTCAATGTCTCCTTTTTCTTTCTGGTTTTTAGGAGTCGCTGATATGACTTGTGCGCTTCAGTCTCTGTGTGATTTGTGTATGTGTTTTCATCACACTATATTCTCAGATTTCTTTAGTGCAAAAATCACAGATTTCCGACTGTGTGCTAATAAAAATACATTGTATATTTCAGCTCCTCAAAATGAACCAATCCAATCGAATCTCGTTCAGCACTCGTGGGTAGGGGGGGCGTTTTCAAATTCGAGAAATACCCTCACGTGTTGCAAAATATTAAAATTTAATATCCACGCGTGACCTCTTACAGTGATGTTGTCATATCGTTGCGTCAGACTTCCGCCGGCATCTTGTGCATTAACTCATGAACACCATCTGTGGAGTCATTTGATGTCCAGATGCTACCTATCGCCAATATTGTCTCTCGACAGATTATCGTGATAATCACACACTGGGATGGTCCTGTGTGAAACGATAAATTCATCTACCACCTGTGTAATCTTCCCACCTCAGTGTGGACGGGCTATCTCAGACAGACAATATTGGCTTCTATAGATGTTGATCGTGCGCGCGGAGACCGTCTTTTCATGATAAGAATCTCGCTCGCTGACCGTGAAAATGACTGGCTATTGTTACGATAATACCCCAGTTCACCTGGTGGGATGTAAATAAGTCTGAGGAGTGGGTAAAACAAGATTAAAGAACGTCCCATAGCAAAATACTTCCGTAGGGGAGTGGAGTGTTAGAGACTTTACCCCTACTAGATTCAGCATAGATAGTAAATAATGGTGCATAAAAATATGCCACATAATAATGACAGAGAAAAAAAAAAAATTAGAAAATATCACTCGCACGGGAATGTAATGAAATCCTGCCGGAGTGGACTTGAGATCGCACAACCCGTATCGTCACACAGATCAGCTCTATAAGTAGAAAATTATAAGGACAATGTAATTTGATCAAATCGAAATATTACCAGTGGATATCAGTTATTAATTGTTTGGAGGCAGAATATTGTTCATGAAGTCGGGGAAAAGTCATTTTAAATTAAGAAGTCAGCTCAGATGAATCTGTCGTTCAAACTTTGACATTTTCAAGTTTATCATTATAAATGTTTGACGTTGTATTGTCTAGGGATTTGGCAAACAAAGAACTTTAAGTAGACGATTACCAAAGGGGAATGAATGGCCAGTTCTAACAACAACAAGTGAAGATCAATGGACAACTTCATGTTGGATAACCTCATGTTGGACAACCTCATGTTGGACAACCTCATGTTGGACAACCTCATGTTGGACAGCCTCATGTTGGACAACCTCATGTTGGACAACCTCATGTTGGACAACCTCATGTTAGGACATGCCCGAGGAAGCCACAGTTCTACCCTTTGTTTGTCTCATTAGATCCTCTTGGGAACTACAAGAAATAACACTGCTACTAAATCTTTGATATCTGTTTTTGTTGTTGTCCGCTGCATTAGTTTTCACTTTCCGCGAAGAGAAGCAGACGTAGACAGAACAACAACTGAAGAAGAGAATTGCTGACATTCAAATGACGATTAAGATATGGAAAGACCTTGAAGTGATGGCGCGCGACACTATCACTTGGTGCACGTTTGTTAAAAGCTTATCCTCCTTTAGGAGATGAATAATAGTCATCATCATCATCATCATCGTCACCTTTAGCTCGCCTAGGAGTATAGTCCTTCAACAAACTTATGCCAAGTCTTCCTGTCCCGTGCCTTCACCTCAAGGTCTTTACCTGTCCTCTTCATCTCCTTCATACCTGTCTCAAGTTCTCTTCTCCATGTGTTATGTCGGCTTCCTCTACCTCTCGTACATCGGGGATTTCAGAGCACGGACTGCCTTGTAACGCTATCAGCAGATATCCTCAATTTGTGTCCAGCGACTTCTTCTCATCTCTTGTTCATATCGCGCTTGTAGATGAAGGATACTGATTATTAATGATGTTCATTATCACAGCCCTGTGTTTCTTGTCTTCGTTTTCAGTTTGATTTTCACTGATGACAAGTAGTTAGAAATGTTCCTGTTGTTATAGCAACCAACCAGTACACTCTAGCTCCCCAAGGAGCATAGACCTTCAACAAACACATGCCACGTTCTCCTGTCACGTGCTTTCTGCTCATTCTTTCCATGTCTTTCCTCATTATTTTTATTTCTGTCTTTATTACTCTTCTCCATATTTGTTGGGGGGTCTACTTCTGCCTCTCGTGATATTTCATTGCACCTACTTAAAACTAGCGCCCATACTACTATTACATTACACGTCTGCGGTAGATTTTACTGTAGTCCATGTTTACTTACTTTGTGTTCAGCCTAACTAGTTTTTTTTTTTTTTTTGTCCCACAATACCTAAAGAGGCCAACGCGCAAGTTAAACTCATTCTTTATGTTAAAAAGAAGCGGTCCACTTTCAAAGGGGCATGTTATAAGAAGAATAAATCTGGAATATATCGTGACGACAGGAACACTTGAAGGAAAAAGTGATCGAGGATGACAAAAAGAGAGAAGATACTGGGCAGTTTGACATAATGGCACGGAAAGAAGTCAAGAACAGAACTAATAAATACAACTTGAGACAGGAAGTTGTGGAGTGACATGATCGCATGCGCCACCAGGCTTACTATTTGAAGAAGAAGATACATGTTGTCTCATAATTCACATATCTACCATTTTCTTTCCTTTGTAACATTAATAATTGACATCACTACCTGTCTTAGACATTGTCAATGACTGACACATCGATTCTTTTTGTTTATCGTTCTCACAGGAACTGGCTTCTACAACTGCTGGAGAGAAATCCTCAAAAAAGGCTGACAGTCTTAGGGTGTCTGGTCAGATTGAGACGAGATGGCGTGTACCGCTATGTTATTGACAGAAGCTAGAATTATCTGCTGACAGCGACGTTGCATGGCTCCCTTTAATTGTTATATGCTGAATACTGTGTTTGTTTTTGTACATATAGTTCTGATGTTCGTTTTAGTTCATTGTAAACCTGTTTCCCTTTGTGTGAGATTTCTTGTAATCCCTATTTGTTATATTTTTTTAAATTTATTTAATATCTGTAATTAAGACCACAGCAGTTTGTCTTCGTTTTAATGGACTTGTTTGACTCGTTTTCTCCACTACACTACTTTTTTCGGTTACTGATATACTGTTGTGATGACGTAGTATCTTTTTGTTGTTTCTGGTTTCTCTTATTATTTTTAAATACATTTATTTTATAGCATGATCAGAGAAGGCCTTGGAGTATTTAATGTCGGTCCAGTCAATTCTGTGTCAGTCCAGTAAATTTAATGTCTGTCCATATAATTTTGTTTCTGCCCAGTCAATGTTGTGTCTGTCCAGTCAATTCTGTGTCTGTTCAGTCAATTTTGTATCTGTCCGGTCATGTTTATGTCTGTTCAAGGCGTAGAAAAGGTGTTCAAATTTGAAATGGCGAGACATCCTTCGTATACAAATTGTTTTAATGAAACGTCGGTAATAAAGAATTTAAAAATCTCGCCAACTTTTCGGGAAAATACAGAAAAGGTGAGCATTGCACAAATACAGCTAAATTGAAGACCCATTAGAAGAGCACGAATACCTTAACATTATTTTCGTGGTGCACTGACCAACGACCATAACTCATGATAAGTCCAGCTTAAAAATCAGTCAGGTACTCATCAACAGCAGGATCTTCATTTCTTTCCCTGGGGACTTCAGAGAAAGAATTGTCTTGTAATGTTGCTGTGTCCACACATTGTGTCCTTTCAAACTTCAGCGTCTTCATTTCGCCAGGTAGGGTAGCCTGTTTCCTTCCTCGCTGTCTTTTCCTTCCCTAACTCACGAACAGAGTCAGGTACCCATTTACAGTTGCGTAGACTCGAGCGTGACGTCAACATATTTCGCGCCCAATACATTCGTGGTGAAAGACCATCGCTCTAACCACTTTGTAAATCGAACACTCGTCTTACATCTAGTTACGGTTATGAGACAGAAGAGCCAGGTCACACGCAAAATCTGGAGTGTCAAGTTGTTTTGTCGGAGTCAATTGAATTCCATTTTATGTTGATTGATGTTGTTGGTTTCACTGCCAACGTTGCTACAAACTACGTTTTGTAAACTATTCATTGTCTTATTTACAATAAATACAAATTGTTTACGCTGTAAACCATTTAATGTGATGTGTTTCTGTATTTATAATTTTTGTTTGATTATTTACATAAATTTCATTTTATTGTTGATATTTGTCACGCTTAATTTTTTATTTTATTGTTCGCTTTTGTTTTGTTAGTATTACTTGCCAATGGTTCTTTGATATTTTTATTACTATGTTTGTGTATACTAAATGTGTAATTATTTATTTTTTGCTTTTAGTTTTTTTTTTTATCAATACCGAAAGTATTATTATTATCAGTATTATTTTTTTTTTTATTATCACATATACCCAAAGAGGTGATAAAGGAAGACAAATGGACGTAGGAAGGAAACATGTTGGTATGGACTACATTCATAAAGACGTTCTCAAACACAGACAAATGTATCAGGATGAACTTGAAGAGCTAAAAAAAGAGGCAGATATATTTAAACATAAGTCAAGAATGAAAAGAAAATTTATATCTGGAAACATTTCAAAACATTCAAAGATATGACATAAGCACGAACAAGATGTACAATAACCGTCAAGGACAACAAAGATAACGCTAGAACCGAGATAATTTTCCTTAAAAATTCCCTGTCAGATAAAACTGCGTTAAAGAGGGAAAAATGGGTGCTTGCGTAGAATAGAGGGATTAAAATGGTATGACAAGGTTACCAAAGTGGAACTGATGACAAGAACCAGTCAAGTGCCAGTGGAACAAGAGATGGGAAGAAGACGATGGAGATGGATTGGACACACACTGCGGAAACCTGTTGTTAGCATTACAAGGCATTCCTTGTTCTAAAACCCCCAGGGCAAGAGAGGCAGAGGTAGACCAAGAAGCACATGGAGAAGAGAGCTGGAAACAGAGGTGAAAATGATGAGGAGAACGTGGAAAGAACTTGAGATGATGGCACGTGACACGAGGACTTGGCATGTGTTTGGGAGTGGAGGGTTATGATGAAGAGGGAAAAAGGAGAAAAAAGAAGCGACAACAGATAAAAACAACAATAATTGAGATAGACGAAGGCATAAATGGGAGATATTTATTTCCGGAAACTTTTGTGAGAAAATTATTAGTTATTAAATTATGATGAAAGACAAGAACCTTGAAAAAAAAAATTAAAATTAAAACATACATAACAGTGAGGAACACGAATTATGGGTAACTGAGCGGTAATGAAAGAATTATGAGACGATAACGACGAACATAACAACAGCACACAGAACACGTCAGACGATAAGAAAGTGTACATTATTTATTGATTAAAAAAACAAGCACACAATTTAGTAGAAATATGTACTCAGATAAAGTACTTTGAAAAAAGAAATCCATGGTGTTGAAATAAAAAAAAAAAAAAAAAAAAAAAACTGATAAATAGGTATAAACGAAAGACACATTTGAAAACAAATTTGGACCTACGAACAAAAAAAGCGTTCAAAATAACATAAAATGCCAGTACGGAAAAAAAGGCATAAAATTAACACATTTTAAAACACATTATTTAAAACCTGCTTGTAAGAAAAACTAAATATAAATAAGTACCTTACTTGAAAAAAAATAACACAGCTAAACATAATGTAAACGAAACATTAAAATACTTGATAAACTTCTGACTAAAATCAGCAACAAATAAAGTTAAATACCGAGCATGCAAAATAATCATTGGGAACAGGATTCACAGTTTTACAAGAGAAGTGAGATAAATAAAATGAGGTCAAACAATCGACAATTGAAAACAATAAGTAAACAGGCGTTAAATAAGCTAAACACAAATACAAGACTATATATTTATATCAGTTAGTTTCTTCACACACATTTTCGCAAATTTAGTTATTATCTATAACAGAACGAAATGCGCTTTCCCGCCTTACTCTGTTGAGGAAACCTGCAACTGTCAGCCTTCGTGCTGGGTGGTTTTCTAACAGTTTCAGCAACCATTCTCTGTCAGAATGATAAAAAGAATGTATTAGATTTGTCTTACCACTAAATTGTTACTATGTCTAAGTCTGAATTAATGAAACAAGAAATACGCGGAGAGTGAGAGAATTGTCAATAAAACAGTTCCTGCAATCAAGAGTCAAACAGTTTCTATGGCAACGATATTATATTCGTTACCTCGTGTAGTTTTCCGGGGGGTGTCTGTTATAAGATAGATAAAGAACAGGATTACTGCTCATTCAGACAAGATCCCTGATGTGGAACTGATGACAAGAACCAGAAGTGTGCCAGTAGTACAAGAGATGACAAGAACCAGACAAGCACTAGTGGAACAATAGATGACAAGAACCAGACAAGTGCCAGTAGAACAAGAGATGACAAGAACTAGACAAGTGCCGGTAGAACAAGAGATGACAAGAACCAGACAAGTGCCGGTAGAACAAGAGATGACAAGAACCAGACAAGTGCCAGAAGAACAAGGGATGACAAGAACCAGACAAGTGCCGGTTATAAAGAGATGAAAGGAACCAGACAAGTGCCGGTAGAACAAGAGATGACAAGAACCAGACAAGTGCCGGTAGAATAAGAGATGACAAAAACCAGACAAGTGCCAGTAGAACACGAGATGACAAGAACCAGACAAGTGCCAGTAGAACAAGAGATGACAAGATCCAGACAAGTGCCGGTTGCACAAGAGATGACAGGAACCAGACAAGTGGTGGTTGAACAAGAGATGACAAGAACCAGACAAGTGCCAGTAGAACAAGAGATGACAAGAACCAGACAAGTGCCTGTAGAACAAGAGATAACGAACGAACGAACGAACGAACGAACTTTATTTTCGAAGGGTAAAGAATTGGGCGCGCAGGCCCGTCTAACATTCTGCCCTTCCACTCTCATTAATCTTGCATACTATATCCTTTCATTGCCACATGATGCTTTAAACATTAATTTAAAGGCATGCAACATTATAAAGTTACCATAACAGCATTCATTTACAGTATGAAATCATAATTAAAAAAATGAGATTGGTTTTTTTTTTTTTTGAAACAAACAAGCTAGTAAATGGGGGAAAAAAGTAATAATAAAATAAAATAAATAAAACAATAAATAAAAATAAATAAATTCTGTATACCGACACTCACTCATGCGGTCAATCCGTCTACAATTAATCTGTATTTTTTGGTATGCGGGTACATTCTCACGACTCACATTTCTAAAGTACAGTATTATGTGGGTACATTCACACATACATTACATTATATAATAATATTTTTAAGTGAATATAATAATGATATTACATGGATATAAAACAAAAATATTCACACACAAAAATTAGCGGAAGAGGAAAAGAAATGTTGACCTATGGATGAGATGTTGACAGGCAAATACTGTTTCTATGGGGGTAGATAATCAGTGTTGAGGAAGTGTTTGAAAAGTGCTTTGTTAAAAGAATATTGTGTAGGTAGGCTTTTTAGGTGGTGTGGAAGGCTGTTCCATAAGTAGGCACCAGAGTAGGCTAGACTCTTTTTGAACAGGTCGATCCTAGGTTTGGGCAGACGTAACTGATGTAATCGTTGTCCCTCCCTTCTACTGGTTTGAAACAATGATCTTAGGTACGACGGGGCATTGTTAGATAGAATTGTGTGAGTCAGCTTGGCTTTGTTGTAGAGAAGACTTTTTTTAGCGACAGTATTTTGGGTTCTTTTCCTGTCCTTGTGTGTGGTGTCGTGCGATTATCGGTGATCAGACGCACTGCTCTCTTTTGCAGGGAGAGCAGTCTCTTCGAGGTTGAAGCAGGGCAACAATCCCATAGTGTAGAGCAGTAATCTAGATGTGTCTGTATATGTGAGGTGTAGAACAATAGTCTAGTGTCTGCGTCTAAGAAGTGTTTTATTTTGGCTAGCTGGTACGTCTTTTGTGCTATGTGTTTGGTTAAATTCCGTACATGGGAGTTCCACGTTAAGTGCTGGTCAATCGTGATCCCCAGAACTTTGTGTTCTGTTACATGTTCAATTTGTATTGATTCCGCGTGTAGCTGTAGCGATCTTTTGGTGCAGCTTAGGAGTTTCTGTCTGGTGGTAATCAACATAGATTTCGTTTTTGTTGTGTTTACTGGCATTCGATTCATATTACTCCATTTTGTTAGATTGTCTACATCGCTTTGAAGAGTCATTTCAAGTGCCACGCAGTCATTATCACTAGTGTAGATAGTACAATCATCTGCAAAGAGGTCACAAGTTGAATATTTTAGATGTAGTGGCAGGTCGTTGATGAACATTGCGAAGAGTAGGGGCCCAAGAATAGAGCCCTGCGGTACTCCTGTAACTACCTTCGAGAAATCTGATGCCGAGTTGTTGTGAAGCACTAACTGTTGTCGATCTGCCAGGAATGATTTGATGATGTTTAGTGGATTAGAGCCTATTCTGAGGGTTTCCAACTTTTGAACCAAGATAGTGTGGTCAATCATGTCAAATGCTTTCTTGAAGTCGACAAAAACAGCACCACATAATTTTCCATCATTTATGTTCGACAGCCAGTTGTCTGCCATTTTGGTGAGCGCTGTGTGACAGGAATGTTTGGGTCTGAAACCTGACTGGCTATCAATGAGCAGTTTGTTTGTTGTTAAGTGTTGAAATGTGGTGTTGTAAATGTGTTTCTCTAGTGGTTTTGAAAGAGATGATAGAAGGGATATTGGTCTGTAGCTGTTGGGATCGCTATGTGAGCCAGATTTATAGAGGGGGTACACTTTGGCAGATTTAAATGCTGTGGGGAAGTAGTTGTGTGCAATACATTGGTTGTATACATAGGTTAAGGAGTCGCAAATGATGGGCGCAGCGTAACGTAGAATCTTATTGCTGATACCATCAAGCCCAGATGAATTGTTGTTTTTTAATGCCAAGATATATTTGAGAACTTCATGTACTGTTAGAAAAGGAATATGTCTTAGATCTGTTGTGGTGTGTTCAGTGTTGCAGAAGGCTGTCAATTTACTAATATCGCAGTCCATTGGCTTTAGTGTCGACTTGAGAAGGCTAATTTCTGTTTTGAAGTGGTTGCTAAAATGAGTTGCCGTGAGGGAGCAGCTTTTTGGTAAAGAGTTTAGTGACTTTGATTTGTGTGTTAGTGTTCTAATGGCTGCCCAGACTTCTTTGCTGTTTGCTTTGTCTTGAATCATCTTTCTGAAATGTAGTTTCTTTTCCTGACGAATGAGGTATTGTACTTTGTTTCTAAGCAGCCGATACCTGCTGAAATCTTTGAGCTTATGTGCTTCGTCCCGCTCTCTCATTGTTGATAGTATTTCGTTGGTTATCCATGGGGTCTTTCTGATGTTTTTGACCCGAACCTGCTTTATAGGAACATGTTTGTCGAATACGTTGTTGAAAGTTTGTGTCCAGTGAGATAACAAAAACCAGACAAGTGCCAATAGAACAAGAGATGACAAGAACCAGACAAGTGCCAGTAGAACAAGAGATAACAAGAACCAGACAAGTGCCAGTAGAAGACAAGTGCTGGTTATAAAGAGATGACAAGAACCAAACAAGTGCCGGTAGAACAATAGGTGATATTGGACACATATTGACGAAACATGTTGATAAGATTACAAGGCAGTTCTTGTTCTGGAATCTTCAGGGTAAGACAGGTAGATGGAGACCAAGGAAAACGTGGAGAAAAGAACTGGATACAGACATGAATGACATGAAGAAGACACAGAAAGACCTGGAGCGGATGGCACAGGACAAAAACTACTTGACATAAGTTTGTTGAAGGTCTATTCTCCTGGCTGAACTTAAGAGTGATAATGACACAACTACCGCTACAAGACCATGTGAATAATTTATTCAAGCTTTCAACTTTAGTGGTGGCTCCATGCTACATTGTGATCGGAAAAAAGGAGAACGATTAAAAATAATGTTAGTTTGGTTGGTCGTTTTATTTTGCGATTAACTGTCTTTTTATATATAACAATAGAGTAAAGGTGACATGTTTCTGGATGTCTAGGAAATCATTAGAATACTGCTTCATCAAGCATGTCGTAAGAGCCAACTAAAATATGGTTGTGCATAGGGTTGATGACCTAATCATGTAAAGCAAATTGATACAGAAACCACCGCTGCAAGAATACAGAATTGTTTTAGTGCAGGATCAGCTGTTGTGGTCGCTCCATACTCCATAAGGTGGGGATATGGAAATGGTTATAATGATATGAGGAGGAGAAAGAGGAGTAGAGAGAGAGAGAGAGAGAGACAGACAGAGAGACAGAGAGAGAGAGAGAACGAACTTTATTTTTAAGGGTTGAGTATTAGGAATATAGGCCCATCAGAGAAATAAAGAAAGAGAGATAAAATAGATTATACCAGACTGAGAGAGAGAGAGAGAGAGAGAGAGAGAGAGAGAGAGAGAGAGAGAGAGAGAGAGAGAGAGAGAGAGAGAGAGAGAGAGAGAGAGCGAACGAAATTTATTTTCAAAGGGTTGAGAATTAGAAACAAACGCCCATCAGAGAGAAAGAGAAAGAAAGAGAGAGAGAGAGATAGAAAGCGAGAGAGAGAGCGAGCGAGAGAGAGAGCGAACGAACTTTGTTTTCAAAGTGTTGAGAAATAGGAAAATAGGTTCGTCTAAGAGAGAGAAAGAGAGAGTGCGAGAGAGAGAGAGCAAACCAACGCACTTTGCTTTCAAAGAGTTGATAATTAAACACACAGGCCCGTCTAAGAAAGAGAGAGAGAGAGAGAACGAGCGAACTAACTTTATTTTCAAAGAGTTGAGACTTAGGAACACGGGCTTGCGGGCTTGTCTAAGAGAGAGAGAGAGAGAGAGAGAGAGAGAGAGAGAGAGAGAGAGAGAGAGAGAGAGAGAGAGAGAGAGAGAGAGAGAGAGAGAGAGAGAGAGAGAGAGAGATGGGTAAAGAATGTTATTGCAAATACTACAATTCACTGTTTACTGTAAATTTTTAAAAAAATTTAGACAAAAGATTCCGTACCTGATACTTGCGGGCAGGTATATATAAAATTCTAAAACTAAATATGTGTTTACATTGACAAGCAAATAACATTTTAAAAAAAAGAAACAAATAAGACAAAAGATTCCGTACCTGATATTTGAGGGAAGGTCTCGCTTTTTTCTGGCCTCGGCGTAATAATGAATATTGTCATCGGGATTCCGCTCTAGTACCAGCGCCCACATCACAACACCAAGACAATAAGAGTCCATCTGAAGATAATAAATGACAATGTAAACATAAGAGTGCTACAAAGGTCTATAAAGTTAAGAAGAATATAAAGTATTGTTTTAAATAAATACACGAAGAACCAAATTTTGCTGTACATAAATATTATCTTTATCATCCTTCAGCGCCACAAGCATCATAGGCCTTAAAAATTTATTCCGAGTCTTCCTTTCTCATGCCATCAGTTCCAGTTTTTTTCATGCCTTTTTCGTCTTTTTCATATCTGTTACCAGTTCTCTTCTGCATGCGCTCACTTACCCTGACGATTCCAGAACAAAGACTGATTTGTAATGCTATCAACAGGTTACCTCAGTGTGTTATATCCATCGCCAGCGTATTATTCCATTGACAAGTGTCTGGTTCACATCATCAGTTTCAAATTGATGACCTTATAGTACTATTTTCATCCTTCTGTTCTATGAAAGTACTCAAATATGAAAGTTGCAGCTTTTAGATTGTTGTCCATGTTTCATGCCATATGATAGGACTGACTTGACATCTGAGTTGAACATTTTGAGTGGTCTCGACTTGATTGAATCTGTTTTCCATATATTTCCCAATGCAGCTGATCTTGCTGTCTGTACCATTGTTGTGATGTCGCTGTCGGTCCCTCTAGCTTTGTCTATGTTGGTGCCTAGATATATGATTCTTCATTTTGTAGGGTTGTTTCTTCAAGTGTAATCGTGTTGGTGATTCAGTTGTCTCTCTATGGACTCTAATTTTTTTTTCTTGTTTTTAATACTTTCACTAACACTGATAGCAACCATAATTCTTCTGTAATGTGTACACTGATGTACATCTCCTTTCTTATGCAACTTGACCAGATGTCCTATTTTCCAGTTTGGTTTTCTGTCTTCTCTCTCCCAGACGTTACAAAGTAATTTAGCAAAACTATCAGATACAACATATGTTTCATATTAACTGAACATTCGGATTCAATAAATAAAAATAATGTGTTGTAAAATACTGAGTATTCGTATCATACGACACATTGCATGGTTCGTTTTATTTATGTCGGGTTAAGGTCCCATTAAATTAATCTTCACGTTTACTTATTTATTGACGTATCTTTCCCGGCACTGATAGTAACAATATTTCTCTCTAATTGACGCTCTCTTTTCAGCTTCCCTCTTTAGGCAACTACATACTTAAATACTGACAGTTTGTACCGCCAGAAACGTTGGTTGTTGTTGTTTCTTAAATCAGGATAATTTGTTTTATATTAATCTTCATTTTTATTTATATCTTCTTAAATATAATATTAAAACAAATATTGTTAGAAATTAGCTAATAATGAAAGCTGAAGTAGAGAAAGAAAAAGAGGAGATGAAGTAGCAGGTAGGAAGAGCAACATGAGATATGAAAACTCGAAAAATAAGAAAACATATTTGTATTAAGAGAATATTATAGTGAAGACGAGTCTGCATATTACAAGACAATGATAGACTAGGAAGATCATCATCAGCCCAACCCGTAACCGGTCATGGGTCGTAGGGGTGCTATGGTGGAAGCATCAGCAGACAGGGTCCTCCACTAGGAAAATACAAGAGAACAAATAATAAAAAAGTTTAAGTAAATAAATTTACTCACTTTGTAAGGATCCAGTTCCTTGTCTGCTGGTGCTCCTATTCGTTCTGGAGCAAAATAACCATGTGTACCGCCACAATTCCTTTTGGGCAATGTCTGTTGGTCAGGAAACATCTCCTTCGAAAGTCCGAAGTCTCCGAGGATAGCGTTGAAATTATCATCAACGAATATGTTGTCTAACTTGACATCAAGGTGGGCACGTGGTGTCTGTGCATGTATCGAAGGGCACAAGCCACTTGAATGACACAGAGTTCAGATAACTCAAGGCTGAGATCACCAACGTACTGGTCTAATGTGCCTCTCTGATAGTAGTACATACTGAAGGCCACGTACTCTGGACACTCACCGGCGATGAGACATTTCATCAAATATGGGTGATCAAAAGACTGCATAAATTTCACTTCAGCATGAAAAACCCGCTTATTTCTGTCCTTTGTCTCCTGATCCAACAGAGTGAACTTCTTCACTGCTCGTCTAGCGTCTGTGTCCGTCAAAAGTTTGGTCAACACGACCTCTCCACACATTCCCTCGTCAATCACTTGTTCTGCCTGGAGCTTGAATGTGCTAAAGAAATCTCCATCCAGCATGTACACTTTAGTACTGCATATAACGGACTGGGCCATGTTGGTAGCTGATACAGACTGATACAGGCAAATCAAACTAGCAGAAGTAACTATCTTCTCAAACGAAAGTGCAAAATGATAATCGCGTACAGAAGAATCTACAAAAAAGCAAGAATAATCCACAGCGCACACAATTTCTCTGGTTAGAAACAGACTAGGCAGACAAAAATGGAGTTGAGCTTATATATACTTCGCTCCAGCTCACAATTAAGGAATCATTGTTAGAATTATCACGCACCCGGGTTTGTTGCATCAACAGTGGACACGACCATTGTAAAAAGACCGCCAGGTTCTAAGAAGTTATATACCTGACATCGTTGTATTTATGTAAACAAACCACGCGACCGGGACATCTGAAACCTGTGACGCCAACAAGAACAATAAAGACGTTGGTCAACCGTGTCCTGTAAGTAAAACAAGAGCAGTGACCACGGAAATGCCAGTTTTTGTAATTGGATTAACTTAACTCGTGATTTTTGGAACACTAAAGACGACAGTCCCAATTTGTAGACTATTGAAAATATACCTTTCAAGTTGTCTTAGATACAGCGCTGGCTATAATGCCTTTAAGCGACACCGTTCTAATTAAGTATCATTATTGTCAACAGAAACTATTATTAGCGTTCATTCTCAAACACTATAAAAAAAAACATAATTATATTTGCTTTTTTTCCCGCTCCTAATGGAGCACGAGGTAACAACACCAGCTAGCCTCCTTATAAAAAGCCTGCATCAAATCATTTATGAGCTCTTGTAGCCGAGGAAATCCAATCAACCCAATATAAAAA